>JAHLMH010000006.1:655522-1311045 GCA_019915035.1 Auriscalpium orientale
TAGAGTGACTCATTTCTTGTAATGTACATACCACGATACGGGCATATTTTTTGGCAGTACGACGACACCGCTTGCGCATATGCATGGTCATCAAAGAGACATAAAATTGGCTTGTTTGAAGCAGTTGTCAGATGTCTACCGACGCTACTTCGCGCACCATTCCTTCCTGGCCAAAAATCTGTCAGCATACCCGGCCGCAGAGCCAGAAAAACAGGCTCACCATCACTCCAATCGCGCTCTGGCACTCCTTCGATGGGACAGCACGAACCCGGTCCTCCCGCAACCGCGTACGTCCGCGCGAGCCCAAAGTACTCGAGCGCGTCGTTGTCGGTGCGCCGATGAACATTGACCGCAAGCCCCCGCTCATGCCTTTGTTCGCAGGCATGTACGCAACCACGCCCTTCACGCTCGCAAACTCGCGGACGCCATGCACAGAGTTGGGCGCATGCCCCGGCAGCACCCGTGAACTTGAGCACGGCGCTCGCGTTCGCAGGGAACACAACGAGTTGAAGACCGCCGCGTGGGTGGTGTCCACCAGCGACACCGAGAGCTTCGGGAGAGCGATGCACGCTGCGCCCCTCGACGAGAATCCATCCAGCAGACGCAGCAGCCATGCCACCACCAACGCCGCAGAGAAGCGCAGAGAGACAGCCACGAGCTCCTGCATCAATGGCGGGGCATGCGGTTGCGTCTCGAGAACGCGCGCCGAGGCGGACGAGACCAGCGCTGCTGCGGGAAGTTCTGGTCGCTGTAGGAGGGTGTTGATTGCGCGCAGAGAAAATCGTCTTGAACATCCATGCGCGCAGCGAGCACCGCAGCAAGCCGTCTTCCTATGTAAGCACTCTCCAGATCACGGACTCACAGAGTGTAGCGGGCGATGTTATGTGCGGACTGCCAGATAGAAAATGCCAGCAGTTCTTGTTGAGTTTCGAGCCATGATGGAAGCGATTACTTAAGCATAACGTTCGCACACTGCGGGCATTGTAATGTGGAGACACAGAATTCATACAAACAGACGATGGACGACGTATCAAATAGCTAATCACTACAGTCGAAATGTCCTTTGACGAGACTCAATGCCCTAGCCCTTCTCGCTTCGTACTTCGGCAGATGATCATATACGACTGGATCGGTGGGCGGAGAAAATCATGTATGCGTGCGTAGCCATGGAGGAAGCAATTCAACACTGGCTGCTGACTCGGCGCGGTAGCGATTGGGAGGGCTTGAGGACGTCGGTTATCCTTCAGCTTCATCGTTCTCAGGCTCAGTGTATGCGCCTGCGAGTGGACGGGCATCGCGATGAGGGCCATGACGCGGTTCGACAGGCTCTCTCTTCCGTTTCTCGCGCACGGCAGTCGGCTCTGGCTTCTTTCGCTCTGGAATGGTTTCCGCAACAGCTATCGCGTCCTTGAGGCAATCAATGAATTGCTCGTGCGTGATGGTGCTGGTGGAGATACGCTGAGCCTTTGTGTTGTCCCACATGAGGCCGTGCAGTTTCGTCATGCTGGGTTTCATGAAGTGAAAGTAAGGCGTGTAGCAGGCGAGGAATAGATCGAATTTGGTGACGATCTTGCCTTTCGCCTGGCTGGAGCTTGAGCGCGACCCTGACACCATTGGGCGCACCAGTTCATTCCATTTGAAATCGCCTTGACCTGGCACGAACTTTTCTCCCGGCTCCGTGTAGGCGCAGCAGATATAGTTTATGTGCCAGAAAAATCGCTCGAGGTCGTGGAGGTAGGTCTCAATGGTTTCCCACTCGTCGGCCAGCTCGATTGGTAGCGACAGCATATTGGTCTGGGCGATGTCATTGTACGCGGGTCGTCAAGCATCACAATGAGAGAACTCACCGATCGGGGAAGCTTCGCGAGCTCTCTATTCGGCATATTGGAATAGATAGCCTGGCCGAAACTCGAGATCATCCCGTGGCCGACCTGGACAGAGGGGCGACGCGGGAGAGGGTTCTCGAGAGCCTCTACAGCCGTCTCGAAGCCGATGGTCCTGAGGGTGATGTCGCGATGAAGAATGTGCGCCTTCTCGGTCAGGATTTGATGCGCTGAGACGTTGGTCAGTGGAAGATATGGCGTACTCAACTGATTTGTGCTTACACTCAATGATTTGTTTGAAAGCCTCTAAGAGTGCGACCTTGGTGGTAAACTCACCGATCGGGTGGACGATCGTACTTGTCAGGAGCCGGCAGTGCTTCCGGTAGAAGGTCTCGACGCCCTCGTCCTTCTTGTCCTCCCCGACGTTTTTGTCCTCTTCGTCGTTGTCCGCGTCGCCGCGCTGCGTGGACATCCGGCGCCTCTTCGCATTCGAACGCGATCCGTAGGCTGCGTCGTCTTCATTCGGCTTCTTTCTGTTGCTCAGCATAACCCCCTTGGCCTTCCCTCTCAAATCCGAGCGGGTTTGCTTAGTGCTTGTTAGGTCCTCCTTCACCTTCGCAGCATAATCTTGACTCGGTGTACAGCGACGCTTCGCCGCGAGCACAGCGTCGGATGGGTAATCGTCCAGAAGCACGTCCTCTTCCTGCAAACCGTCCTCTACATCCTCCCCCCGAGGGCCGACGAGCAACGGTACTGCAACACCAGCCTTCTTGGCTGCTGCAAGAAATGATCCACTGGAGAACGTACGGGTCGGATCGGGATAGGTGTCCGTAAGCGTGTAAGTCCTGCCATTCCTCTCGACGACGTATGACCAGGAGGCTGGCCCGTGAAGGGAAAACTCGTTGTAGATCGTGTAACGGAATTGGTACCACTCGCCCCGGTACTTGACTTGATCGATATGGCCTTGTGGTGTCCACTTGACCGTCTCGTCGATACCCAAGTACCGATCTGGCGCGTAGATGAGGGTTAAGATGAGGCGATGGAGGCGTTTTGCTGTGTTGGCGTATGTGAAGCGGACGCGGCCGTTGCGGTCGAAGATGTTATACTGCATGTAGTAGGGAGTGATCGCGACTGCGAACACAAACAATCGGCCAAGCTGAGATTCCATGAGGGCTTTCGTCTTGTGACACACCGTATGTTCGATGCGCATTGGGATTTCTTCACTCGTTGTGAGCTCCACAACGGCTGCGTTTTGCGACCAACTGTATACGGCTCCGAATTCCACCTCGGGGAACGAGTCCATCGGTATCAAAGCAAGATCTGGTTTTATCCTGTCGAGACCCTTCGGAGCGGAGTTACAGTACTTCGCCGACAATTTCCGTTGGGGTATCTAAAGGACGTTTCAGTAATATCCTGCATGATGGAAATGCTACGCACCAGCTGCGGGAAGTCAATACTGATTCGTTTGAAGATAGCTTCGCAATATACTTCGAATTCTCCCTCAGTGTAGTGTCCGAAGGACAAATGCACCTGGACGTCGTTCGAGATTTTCTCCGAAATTTTCTCAAATAAACCGGGTGGAAGTGTATCGACCCAAGCCGTGGCTTGCAGGTCGATGCCCTCGTTCTCGATGGCCGGGAGCTCGGTCTTACTGAGGACATCGGCCATGGCCTCGTTTCCGTAGCGTCGGACGTCAAGATGGCCTTGATGACTCGCCACGTCACCAGAGTACTCTGAAGGCGAGGACTTGAGAGGCATGATAACCTTCTGCTCCGGTACGTAGGGTCTTATATTCGGTGTGGCGACAGGGACGCTGTCCGTGCGGCGGTGCGCGGCAGCCGGGTCGGCTTGCGAGACGTTCTCTGCGGCGGCGACGGCTGAGTTCTGCGCGACGGCAGCGACGGGGAGGGGGAGTGGAGCGTATTCGTCTGAGAAGATCAAGGAGTTCGACAGCTCGTGGGTGGATGATTCAGGGCTGCCGGGGCCCTGAGTATGCGGCTCCATTGTCGCGGGTATAGTAGCAGATCAGCAACGTGAGATCAGTGGAGGTAGGCCCGAATCGGCTCCGGCGGCTGCCGGCTTCCTAGCGCTTCCTCCTGTGCCTATGTGCCTCGTGTCTCGCATCTTTCCCCTTTCTGCCTCCCGTTCTGCCCCTCTGCGTATTGCGACAAGACATTCTACTTGGCAGAGTCAAGAGCAGCACCTAGTTCCGACCAACCTTGAGCGACTTGGAGCCTCTTCGAACAAGTCTGCACGCATAGCTATTAGCCTGATGGGGCTGGGCGCTGATCATATGATACGCGCTGTGGCTTCGGCAGACCCGAGCGCGCGAGGTTTCGGTGTAAACTTGAAGCCCGCCGACAAACGCTTGGCCGGCTGCGACGCGAAAGGGAGGCCAGCGTGCGTAATATTACATGTGGGGATGTCCGACGCTCTGGTAGAGCTTGGTTTTGAGGTGCCAGTCAGCTAGCTGCTCGACGTACGTATTGCAGGCGTATTGCAGGCGTATTGCAGACGTCGCATGTATGCCGAGTTATGTCATTGAGGAATGTTACGGAATTACTGCCGAGCCATAATACAAGGGGACGTCCATAAGTACACATGTACGAGCGGTCGGAATCCGTTTGCAGGCCTAATACTGAAGCGGTCTGAGAGTTACTTAAGGCCCTGAGGACTTACATTCGCAGGCGACGCCGCAGATGCGCGTTCCCTGGCCCAGTTTGTAGCACCTTGTGGGAACTATAAGTATTCATTTATATGCGGACGAAGGGAAGGAATAACAAAATATACGAATCCTACACAGCACAGTTCTCCTGCCAATGCGTGTGTTTTCTGGCGCTCTGAGGAGACGACTGACAAGTGGGAAGAAATGTCAGTCTGAGCTCGGCGGAGGCTTACTGCCCGTCGCCGTACAGTACACTTCCTGACGCGATCCGCCAGCCTAGCCAAACCGTCAAGAAGACGCCGCGGCACCGCGGTGCTCCGGTGCTCCTGCACGCGCCGTCCGGGAAAGCCACCCACGGGGCCCGGGCACCGCGCAGCTGGTCCGCCTGCGCGACGGGGTCGCGGAGAAAATGGCCACCGAGGGAGTGGAGGTAGTGCACATACCCGTATGCGAGAGCGGAGCACAGCAAGCACCCGCAAGAGATACGGGGTTGTACGAGCTGAGTGCATGCGGTGTGATCGAGGGACGCGTTCGAGGGTGCTGTGGTGCGCATGCGGGAGTGGATGCAGTGACTGACTGATTCGCAGATAAGGTGAACAACCGGATTTGGGGCTGCGCTTCTCCTTGTACAGCTTGCTGCGCGTGAGCCCGCCTGGACCGTCGGACTTTCTCCGCTCCCCCGGCCTTGAGCGCTGCCATGGTGCCATCGCGCAGCATCTAATCGGCATGACTCACGACCTGCAGGCGGATAGAGATCAATTCTGCAGCTGATGACACGGCGGCGTCATACCTTAAAACAGCAGCCTGCTAGTGGCTCAATACCTGCACTGGCAGGTCATCTCGACAATGAACAGGCGAGGCCATCGCCCGCGCGCGTTCCGGCTCTACATGTTGGCGGGCTGGACACATGGCCGCCATACAAGGCCATTGACTGCTTGTGTGCTCGCCAGCGGCGCCGAACCTCTCGAATGGTGCGTGGACGGGCCAGAAGATAACGGCAGCGCCATGTCGCCCGCCCCGCCGACTCGGACGCGCACAAGCCCGGCGTGAACGGGCCGCGCAAGCGTGAGCAGGGCAAATGCGACGCGGGCTCACCATGGGTAGACTCGCGTTCGTGTCTCGTACGTGCGCTCGCGCCGAGAGGAGCAGGGGGGAGATGTGTGTGGCGCGGTGTTGTATAGGCCGGCGCGGGCGAGGAACGGGCCGCGAGGACAATGCGCGCATCGCGTCGCGGGCTAGCGAGTGGAGGCGTGGTGGGAAGTGCGCAGGAACAGGATGTTGCGATACGCTCACCAATGGCAGGATGTCCTGCTGTAACAAAAGACGGCGAGACAATGATGTTTGCCAGCTAAATGATATGTACCACCTGGCGTCCGCGTCACATGACTGTGGCTGCTACCCGCGCCTATGGCACTACTTATATGAAGTTCCCCGTGTCGAACTACATTTCGACCTGTCTCCCCATAT
Organism: Auriscalpium orientale; assembly: GCA_019915035.1. Classification (NCBI taxonomy): domain Eukaryota; kingdom Fungi; phylum Basidiomycota; class Agaricomycetes; order Russulales; family Auriscalpiaceae; genus Auriscalpium; species Auriscalpium orientale. The sequence goes on from JAHLMH010000006.1 coordinate 661,478, forward strand.
CATTCACAAAATACGCCCAAAGTTCCTGTTCAACATTCTCCCATAACATACAATCATCCCAGATTGTCGCGATACAGTAAGTTGGGTCCAGGCAATATTCCTCCACACTACTCTACCTTGGCGCCTTCACGTCTAAGTATAACTCCCGGACAAAGCTTGCTAGTGCACCCGACAGGGTCCTCTTGCTGCGTTTGTGGTTGCTAGTCGTCTGAAGGCTGCTTTCTGCATATGTTACTCCCTGGCTAGCCATGACGAGAGCCCGACAGGGACCGCTTGGCGCGTCGGGGCGCGTCCATTTGCACTTGTGCCGTGCTATTCTTTAATCGAGACTAACATTTCAGTTTAGATACCCCCTGCGAGTGTTTCTACACGTGAAAACGCGTCACGACACGCGCATTCCGACCGCGTCGGCATGTCTCGAACGGTTTGTCCCCCACTCCAGGTCCCACGCATCTTCAATGCTAACTAGAAACAAGACGCGTTCTAAACGCGTTTTTTCCCCCTACGAATTTGATCCAGCAACCCTCCTTCCCCAGTCGGTCATCGTTGTCGACGATGGCTGCAATCTTGATGCGCTCATCCACGACGCATTTGTACGCGCCGAGGACACGGACCCTGACGCAGACCTCACGCTGCTGCAAAACACTCCATGGGCTGATAACCCCCTGCATTCCAACTCCACGCGCTCCTCTACGGTTGCCGAGGTTGACGAGGTCGACGCCGCCATCGAAGGCGAGACGCAATCCGCCAAGCGACGGCACAACATTGTTCGCCGTAACCGCCAGCGCCAACAGACAAGGGTTGGCCGTCGCATGATCGAATACAAGGTTCGCAGCAAGCTCGTCACGAAGTACTCTAAGCCCAAGAAGATAACGGTCCGAGTGATCGCGGAGAGGCTGCCGCATGCTAGTGGCGGCTGGGTTGGCGTGAGGGATTGCGGGATACTGTTGTTGGTCCGGAGGACATTGGCGAAGCTGAGGGCGCAAAATTATCGCTACTTTGCATGGAACGGAAGGTGAGTCAGTCGTGAATCAACTCCATGCTACGTGCTCAGACCTGTCAAGGACACACCACGCCATCGTCGACTTGAAGGGTCGCATCATTGGGAGCCTCGCCGGCCGGCCTGTGGGAGATCTAACGTGGCACGACGACTGCGTTGAAACATATCACGCGATGGACGAGGCTAAGGAAGATCTCAAGCTGTCTAAGGACCAGCGCTATCACCGTCGCGGTGACTATCCCGCGCTATCAACAGGTATCTCTTATGGAGGAGGGCAAACCGTACGTTCTATCCCACTGTATCCAGACGAACTCACCCATGCGTCATGTAGGAGCCAGCCGAGCTGATGCTCCACGAGAGTAATCGGCCAATCGTCAAGAAGCTCCTTAGGCGACGTGGGCCCCGCCGCATTTCAGGATTCATGAACGGTGAGCTCACATAGGCTCCGCCAACCGCACAATACTTACGCGCGTTCGAACTTAGCTACTTTTGCCCTCGGATCGCCGAAGATGTATAAGTACTATGAGCGCAATATCGCTGAGATACTGGACCACCACCCAGACCTCGAACTGCCATACGACAACTCGATCCGCGCGGCCACAACTTTCAACTTTGGCCCGCAGGCATTTACCAAGACCCACCTCGACTCCGCAAACCTTCCTAATGGGTGGTGCAGCATCGCGTCCTTGGGAGAGTATAACCCAAGAACGGGCGGCCATATCATCCTCCACCGCGCGAAGCTTGTGATCGAATTCCCTCCTCACTCCGTCATGCATATCCTGTCCGCGGCATTCCCTCACGGCAACATTCCAATTGGGCTTCACGAGACACGGGCGTCCATCACACAGTACACGGCGGGTGCGTTGTTTCGCAGGGTCGCGTATGGACACCGTACGGAGCAGGAGTTCGTGGAGCAGGACCCGGACGGGAAGGCTGCCATGGATGCTAGCAAACACGCCCGTTGGCGTGAATCCGTGGCCCTGTTTTCGAAGTACGATGAGCTTTCGACAGACATTGAGACTGTATTTAATGTACAGCAAAAAGTCGACTAGGTAGTATGATAGAATTGATCAGGTTGAAGAGTCAGAGCGGCCCCCGGGCCGACGCGCGACTGATAATCGATTCGTTGATTGTCGCTCCGCTACCGCCTCTGCTACCGCATCCACGAGCATCTGCCGGCGCAACTCGCAATGCCCTACTGTTACTGCTCCAAATGCTATCCCGAGAGCCTTGTTCAGGTGAATACTCTAAAAAAGCACATGGCTCATGACCGGAAGATTATTGCACGGTCCAAAGACCATACCCAGGAGTTTCTTGATGTTATCCAGGCTGGATTAGATCGATGCCAGGCGGTGTTAGATCAGATCTCAGGCATGTTTGTTATTGTATGCCTATGAATCCGAAATCCTGACATTTAACTAGGTCAAGGGGCTCAAGAGAAAACTTCTCATATTGAGAAAGGTGAGTTAAGGGTTATATGACTACTACTCAGTATTTGATCCTCGAAGATCCTCAATTCCAGGAGAATTCATCTGGAGATATCTTGCCTCTGGTTGCTGGGGATGCTGGGAATTCCCCATCTTTGCATCCAATTGCTTCTGATGATGATCTAATGGAAGGAAAAGATAATGACCACTCTCATGCTGGGGATGAACCTATGGATGGTCTAATTGATGACAAAGAAAATAACTCTGATGAGGATGATGACTTTGATGATCCTGCTGAACTGCACAAAAATGTTCTGGATATTGCTGAAGAGTCAAGTGAAGCATCTGCAGATGATACTGAATCAAGTGATGATTCAAGTAATGAAGCTATCTCAAATCATGCTGTTTCAGAGGATGAATCTTCCAGTTCTTCAGATATAGAAGAAGAGTTTTTCTGGCAGCTTCCAGACTCAGCAGCTAAAATCAAGAAAACACTTCTTGATGGATACACATGCCCACCTATACCAGTGGATGTTCCTACAAAGACCCCTCTTACAGCATCTGAGAGGTTGTCATTAAAACATTGGATAGCTTGGAAGAAGACAAACGGCACTGTACAGGCTTACATAGAGCATGGTCATGTTCTCCACCAGGAAACCAACACAAAGATTATTAGTCTGTACAGTGTCAGAAAATTGGCCACTAAAATCACTGGCCTGCAGCCTATCAAAACAGATATATGTCCTAACAGTTGCATAGCATACTCAGGTGAATTTGAGAAACTGACTGCATGCCCTTATAAGAAGAAAGGAAAAATATGTGGACAGCCTCGTTATAGGCCTCAGTCTAAGGCTACCTTAAAGCCAAAACCACGTGCTCAAATGATGTCTTTGCCTCTAATTGCCACTATACAGGCTCTTTTTGCAAACGCTGACACCTCTGATCTACTTCGGAGTAGAGATCGCTGTTTGAAAGAAACCTTGAAACTAGTAGCAGAAGCTTCCAGGTTCTCAGACTTTGCAAGTGGAACAGTGCATAGACATCATTACCAAGCACAGGGATTGTTTCAGGATGAAAGAGATATAGCATTAGCATTGTCAACAGATGGTGCACAACTCACAATGAAGAAGCAGTCAGACACCTGGGTATTGATACTAGAATTGCTCAACTTGCCAGCTGAGTTACGTTATAAGACCAAAAATATTGTGATACCCCTAGCAATACCAGGTCCTCAGCCCCCTGGACATATAGAATCTTTTCTTTTTGGTCTGTTCAGACAGATGGCACAGCTTTCAGAGGGAACTTGGATTTGGGATGTAGTTGATTCACATTATCATATGCAAAGAACATATTTGTGCATGGTTCTTGGTGATATGCTAGGCTCTGCTAAGGTCAATGGCATGGCTGGACATACAGCATTATTTGGAGACAGATTCAGTATGATACGAGGTGCTCAAAGCAGCCTGAAAAAGGGGGCAAAGGCACAGTATTATCCATGTTCTCCTCCAGAAAGTCTGAAGTATAATCCAGATCGACCACAAAAATATGATCTTCTCAAATTACCTAAGCGTACTGAGCTTCATTATCGAGAAACTCTTGAGAAATTAAACCAAGCTAAAAGCAAGGCGGAACGTAATAGAATTACCAAGATGAGTGGAATATCCAGAATGCCACTCTGCATGTTTAGCCCTGCTTTTCTCCATCCATCATTTTTTCCCCTTGATCCGTTTCATCTGATATATGAAAACTGTATGGCCTATTTGTGGGATCTGTGGACAGCTTTTAGTGATCCAAAAGAAATGTGCCATCTTAGCACTTATAAAGCTGAGTCATTTGGAAGACTTGTCAGTGAAGCCATGCATACACTTCCTCCTTGTTTTTGTGGACCTGTCCGTGATCCATTTTTGAAACGCCAAAGCCAATATAAGATATATGAGTGGATGGCATTATTGCATTGGTACATTATTCCACTAGGTACAGAGCTGGGTTTTAATCCCACTGTCTTATCAAATTTTGCAAAGTTCGTAGAAATTGCAGATATGGCCATGGCTATTCGATCTCATTCACCATCAGAACTTTGGGTTTTCCACTCCCTGATAAAAGATTTTCTCGAAGAGTTCTGATTCCATATTTGGAATCAGTACTTTAGAGGAGAAGTTTATGTCCCTCGTGTCCGTTTATCGGGGCACTTTACGGGTCCACCCGAGGCTTTTCCGACTTTTTCCGAAACCATTGTTTCACTTGTAGCTCAACGAGAACTGAACGCAATTTTACGAGTTTTGTATCAGTCGAAAGCGACGAATGAGGGCCGTCGAACGGTATTTTTTTCGTCTTAAACGGATGGGTGGATCCAGAGTTATGGGTTAAAGAGTAGAAATAGTGTTAGTTTCGAAGGAACATCAATTGCTTTAAATAATGAAAAAGAGAACTTCATTTCGTAGAATTTCGCGAAGCGATACTTGAAAATGACATGCCGGTCGGTGTATCGTGTCGGCTGTTCGAGCTGCGACGTTGCATATTTTTCTTGATTATCTCCTTATAGTATACATTGTGCATGGTGGATACGACCCGCTTGCGCAATCGCTGCGAACTCGTGGCGGTGTTACGTCCTCATCATGCGTCTAGTAACCATGTGTATGACATGTAACAGCTTCAGCGGCGTCTTTCCGTAAAGCCGTTGGAGGGCACGGCATCTGTAGTCTTTTTTTTCGAGAGCGTGCAATTGATAAATGTGTTTTGGAATAGTTTTGCTTGGAAATCAATTGGATGGATTCTCGTATTAGTTAAGCAAAATGTGTAATTTATTTGTTTGATTGCTTGAGGTGAAAATATAACTACATTGAAGACAATTTGATATTGTACAATCGTGTATTTGACATAGCAAGTGTTATTTGTAAGGAATAACATATCTGTCAGATAATTGCATAAGTGCCGTTATTAGATTCAGCGCGCAATATTCGGATTTGTTTTTCTATGTTGTATATGTTTATCTGCAACTCTTCACAGCATTCGGCTTTCTGTTCATATATTTTCTTCATGACCTTTTAAAATATTAAAATTATCCTCTTGGTCGCGATCAGTAGCGAACCTCTATTCTGTCGATTGTCGACTGCAGTGATTCTTTTCTTGTGTTGATATCATTATTTATTGCCGTTCTTATCGACAATACATGATTTTTTATCGTCGTGATGCATTGTTCTACATCTGTTTATTTTCAATGTTGATTTTAAGTTTTTTTAAAATATTGCGCACCATCTTCTTGGTTAGTGAGAGGGTATTTTTGTTCGTCAATTGAGAACGATTCATGGGTCTGTGTTTGATATGAGAACAATTCCATTTCTGATTACGTGTTATAACGAACAATATTTTCGTCATAATTGTCAAAATCGTTTTTGAATTGTAAATCATTTATTGCTTTGATTATTGTGTTAATGTTCTTGTGTTGGTGATTATGATAAAGCATTATGATAGATCCGAGTTCTTTTTCTGTGGGAATGCCAGTTTTTTGAACAAAATGTGCGTTTAGTTCTCCGAGTTCTGCCTAGAATAGATATTCAGTATTGACTTTGTGTCTTAGTACAAGCAACACATACTATGAGATTCATTAAATGTTTAATATTGTCTTCGTTTAGTTGATAAGGATTGCGTTTCTGAAGGGTTTGTATGACGTTTATTATGTGTTTTTGGCGTGTTTTTATGTTTGCTTGAATATCTTCGGCGTCCATTGTGCTGTCAATGTGATTGTTGATGGTGATGTGTGAGAGAGGGATGTATGTTGCGGATGACTTCATCGGACGTTCTTTTAGACTGAGTGGGGAATGACACGTGTATATCGTGATCGCCCCTATAGGAACCTATTTGCTCAGGGGCTCGTTCTTGTCTCCTGCCATGATGAGCGAATCGCGTGGTATGTTATATACTTCCGTCATAGTCTAATATCGACATAAATATTCCTGTATAGTTATAAAATTAAACCTACGTGGAAGCGGGGATCGTGAAGGTATTCACTTTTGTTTTATATCGTTGTTAACTGATATAAACTTGTCGTGATGGAGTGGTAGACTTGTCAACATTGGTCGCAAAAGATTGGGAGAAATCTAAAACAATCCAAATACGTGATAAACAATACAAAGGTATTATGAACATTGCTTTGAATTCGTGAAGTTAATGATTTTATTTATAGAAGCGGATGTCGATGATGAAAGACGAAACACAATTAGTGAGTTTTAAATTGTATTTGGGTATAAATTATTTATGCTCGGTCAGTGAGGGTTATGGAGAATCCATTGTATTGGAAACTTCAGCGATGACATATATTCTGTTTTAATATAGGATGTGTCTTGTCATTAATAAAGAAAGAACTGATGAATTATGTTTTGTTGAGATGCTGTAAATGTCGGAGGCAATTTATTATATCTTCAAGTTTGGATGTCAAATCATCTAAACCTGTCAATATAGTCTTATTCACTAATATATGTCAATTCAAATGAGTTTTTGATAGTTATGGCGCATATGGTGATATACATACATTGCTCAGAAGATGGCGTGTTGTTTTTGCTATTGTTTTGTATATTTTGTAAGGAAATATTGTCGTCTTCTGTCAATCATTATGAGAATACTGAATTCAATTCTCATTGTTTGAATTCACCGTCACTCGATACTATATGTCATAACGTTAATTTTGCCAAATACAAATTTGGTTTTAATGCGTACTGTATATGGGGCTTTCTTTATTGTTTATGCTATTTTCGTTATCGCAATAGTCTACCATGAAGCATTGAGTGATGAATTTATATGATTCCCTGAGTTACTGACCGGTTTGTAGCCACCACATATTAGTTCCGGAATAATTGGAAGTACGCATGGTCACGTCAATCGGAATATTTGATATTTCTTTAATGTCGAATTCGTTGTAAATGCTTGCGCCTTTAAGTGCAATTGTGGATATGTATCTGATCGTCTTTGCGAGATAAGGAGGTAGCGTGTATTCCGTTTGATTAACGTAGTCCGGGATGTCATTGTACGCATTGAGCTGCGAAAGAATTTTTAAGTGATAAAAATTAAATTGTGTAGAAAGTGCTACTATTTCTTGGACTAATTGCTTTGTCTGTTCGGATGTAATTTTGACTTTTTTTATTTGTAATGTTTTCACTGCATGCGCTATGCGGGTTTCGTGAACGATGACGGACGTCGGGGTGTGCATGATGGTCTCTATCACAGACGGTCTTCACTGAGGGGCAGGTTATAACGCGTCGGATGCAACGATCGATTTGATCAGTCACGTGAGTCCTAATATATTGCCGTCGTGTTATAAAGCGCTTCTGGATCGGTTGTCTTTTCATCCAACATGACATCTTCTGTCATAGATGAACTACAATGTCGGCTTTATGAAGCAGCTCAATCGATTATACGAATGCCGGCGACAATGCAACCTGAAGCTGTTAGGCATTTATTGCGAGAAGCGGTATGGATTTATTAAATAATAAATGTTGCGTGTTAATCCATTTATAACAGTTCAATGCCAGATTGATCACTCGTAATGAAGGCGTAGTTACGCCTCCGTATCTTGCGAATATCTTCGAAGCCATTGCTGCCGCCTATAGGGATCAAAAAGATCAGAATATATCTTTGTCGTTATCGGTCTTTGTCGACAAAGCTCCGCTTTGCCATAAACGGATCGTTCTTAAAAATGATTGTTGGTGGCAAACCAATAAAGGTATGTATATTCTGTATTTGAACTTGGTAAAATTGAATGACATCTGAAGACGCAGTCACGGTCCATCGGGTCGTGATAAGATCAGATGGAACACAAAGTCGGTCAAGAGTTGGCCTGAATAATAGGCAAAACGAACAACCCGAACAATTGAATACAAACGAAGGTAAATATAAACCGATATAAATGTTTTCAATTTACAAAGCATTTGTAGATTTTATGCGAGAAATTGAGAATAAAATAGTAGAAAATGATGCTAAATTGAATAGTCTTGAAATAAAAATGAATAATATAGCGGAGCAGGTATTACAGCATAATCGGCAGGCCTCCGTATGTATTTATATACGTTTTTTTTCTGTTCGATACTAAAATTATTGTAGACAATGATTTCCATTGTGGGTGATTTAAATTCAGAAATTAAGGATATGCTTCAAACACAAAAGGTATTATTTTTTTCAGACAATGATATAGCATATTGATTTGATTTTAGTATCTTCGGCTTGATTGGTTGAAATTGTCCCGTCGCGTGAAAGCACAACGTGGCTGAGATAAAACTTATAGGCACTATTTACTGTATACTGTATTAATTATATTTAAATTGTGCTTTGGTTTCATTATAAAACATCCCCAAGCTTTTCGTCCCGTCGTTTGCGTTTTGTGTTAATATTGTCTTCCAATGGCATTCGGATGTTGTTCTCAAGTTTTGCGTTGAGTAATTCTAATTCTTTAATTCTTTTGATGTTCGATACATATTCACGACGACGACGTTTGATTATTTCTTGGATCTTCTATTTTTTTTTAAAAATGTGTGTATGCGCTGCAAAATAAGGTTTACTCACTTCCAATCTACAACTGATGTCGTCTGCGATTTTGATGAGTTCGTGTATGGCCGTGATATAATTCGTAGTCAATGTAATTTTCGATGTTGACATTCTCATCATGGTTAAGTCGCCTATGATTGCTTCGCAGAGGGTGACCGTCATTGAAACTAGTTTGTTATAAAGAAAAAACAAATTTGATTTATATGGATAATGACTTACGAATCTCCGCAGGGATATCAGATATATCTTCTAGAAGTATTAGTATGTGAATTAAACCATAACCTATATATATGAAAAAATGAATACCATTGTTTGATGTTGTCAAAACTTTATTAGAGTCTGTAGAAATTCGGTGATGAATATAATACAGAGACTTTGTGTCAATTAGACCCACCTTTGTCTTGATCTTTCTTTGCGTTATCACTCTGGGCGTTTGCGGTATTGTCTTCGTTTTCTTGTTGAATTTGTGATTTTTTAATCTCTTGATCTGGGTTTATAATTAAACAAATTTTGTTTTAGAATGCGATGTATTGATCATACCAATTTTGTTCCACCATAGATTATCACCTAATTCGTCGGAATACAGTATATCTTGTGGTTTTCTAATTGATAGTTTTTCGATAACTAGTTCTCTATTATGTTTTGTGTTATATGCTTCGCGCATTGCTTTGTGGTAGTCATTTTCTTTGAAATCGAATTGTCTTGCTTTATTGAGTGCGAGCCCTAGATTTTTCTATGAAAAATATTCGTTAAAATTATTCGTATGTAAATCATTATATTCTCACTATCTCGCCGATTAGTGCTTTCCATACGTCGTCGTTAATCTTGTGTCTGGGCATTTTTGAAATCGTATCAGTCGCCAAGATTAACCTGGCTTCAAATTTGTTAATGTTGGCTCGAATAACGTTTGCTGGATCGTTCATGATGTGTTGAATTCAATGATACTGATCAGTCGTGTGATGGTCGATTGGTGTCGTTCGGGAGAGCGATGAAAGAATTGGTAGCGGATCAAGACGCGCGGTCCGAATCGGGAACTGTTACGTTGTCCGGGTTTATTGCTTACGTGATCAATCGGCTATGTGTGCCGATGTGCGGGTGATATAAATCATAGGATTTACGATTAATTGAACGGAATGACGATAAGTAATTGACGATAGTCGAATGACGTATTATATACGCATTATTCGGAGAAAATTTGCAGAATGAAATTTGAGTCCAAAAAATATGTGTACATTATTTAATTAGAAGGTCCCGCCGCCGCAGTTTGATCATCGACATCGGCCAGTCCGCGCTTCGTGCCAATCTTCTTCTTCGTTGACAGATTCTGAAGGTCGTTCAGTTCATTCTTGAGATCCGCAATTTGTTTCAAAAGTGTGTTTTTTTCTTCCATCCACATTTGTTCAATATGCTGAAGTAAAATGAGTTTTTGGTTTTATACAAAGAAAAGGTTAATGAATACCGTATTACGAGACGTTGCTTCGTCGAGATGTTTCGCCGCGGTGTGAAGGGATGTCCCGAAGTTTGTAACTTGTAGCGCGTTTGCACGCAGATATTGTATCTCTTCCGTTACAGTTGTTCCCAAAACTAGTTCTCCTGTCACTATTCAACCTTGAGCAAAAAGTTTGAACGATCACATTTGACTTAACTGAAACTCGGCTGCGCCGTTGGAACTGAAAAACCATTAAGTTAATAAGATGAGATGATATATAGATAAAAACTTACTCTTGCGTGGTCGTCCTGGACGACGAGTGGAGACGGGAGACGATATTTCTCTTTTAACTGTGTAAAATTGTAAGAAAAATATACTATTAATATGTATGTCATGTATACTACTTACTGATGTCTTTTTCAGTATCGCTATCTTCGTGTAATATAAGTTTAAATGAACTGAAAGAAAACCAAACACATACCAATCATTTTAGCCATTGATTTTGGAGTACTGCTTGTTCTAACTCTCATATTCGATTCTTTATTTGACTTTGTAAGAATAAAATAAACCCCCTTGAAAATTACAGTTACCTCGAAAATTGTTGTCCATCATTTGTTCGTGGGTGTCTGCTGCATGTTTCATAAACAATTCGAAAATTGTGGTTAGATTCATACTGTCTGACCTTGGCTGGATTCGAATACGTTCTCGATTTCTATAATAAATATTACATTTTAAATTTGAAACGTACGACTCGTTTGCATGAAAACCACTTTGATACCTTTATTTTTGTTTTGCTTGTTGTTTTCCATTTCGTCGTCAGTTTCAAAGCTGGCGTCGGGTGGAATAGAAGCCGCTGTAGTATATTTGATGTTTTATAGCGCATCCTCAACAAATTAGTCTGACCTTTGTTTATAGTGGACCACCAAGGATTAGGTAGATTTGATGCATTGTTTATTGCGTTATCGATCTTGGTCGACGATTGGACGTAATCGAGAAGTTGTTGGAATGCCGAAGGACCCGTTATGTTGCGGTTACGCTTGCGAAGCTCATCGACCCATTCGATGTCGTCATAAGGCACATCGTAAGCTTCGCAATGGTTGACGGCCCGCACAAGTTCTGCCTTGATCTCATATTGTAATCCAATTGATAAAGAGAAATTACTTTACTCACTACTTCTGCACGAATATTCTCTTGGTAGTCGTTGCGAGATTCTTCTGATAAAACTCCGACTGCTTGACACGCAAGAATCAACCGATAATGTTGTTGTATTGAATAATCGGAAATTGCTTGTCCGTCGATGGGGAGATTCGTCGGAAAGAATGGTGCAAGTACTTTCTGTGCCATGTCGGTATCGGATATGTTGTCGATGGAGATAGAGGTGATGAGATTCGATGAAGATGTCGCGTTGCTCGTGGATGGGGGAAGGAAAGGTCAGAGGCGTCTAATTCTGTTCCGTGATGGAAGTCATGCCGTCATGTGACGTCTTATTATGATTTTCGTCAATAAAACTCAAAAACAATTGAGTAACACGAAGTTATTGTTATATTTCTTTCTCTTCCTGTCCGTGCGTACGTGTTTTATATTTCTTTAATGGATGAAAAAAATACTTTGTGATTGACGTATAATTTATAAAAGATTCATTTAGTCTCGAATGAACAATATAAATTATAGCGATTAACTGTTTTGATTGATCATCAATTAAATCTCGTTTATTTGCAGCAAAATACATGTTCAGGTGATATATTGGCGCGACAACGTAAAAGGAATGCATGCGAAGCGTGAAAAAAACATGAACGCGTGGTGAGATAGTCAATTCGTTCCCTTCATGCGTGACTTGGACGAGGCCGAAGCCTTCGAGGTTGAAGCGACCGGTTCTTCTCCAATGATTTTACGTTTCTTCACGCTGGTCGACGCATCAGAGGACTTTCTGAGGGCGGCGATTTCTTTCTTGAGACGTGAAATTTCGTCGAGAAGTTCCTTTTGCTCTTGTTCCCACAGCACGGCGAGATTCTGTAAGAATTAACAATTGAGTATTGAATATATGTATGTTGATTGAGCACGCACTTCGATTCGAGTATACGATTCGGTCATGTACTTTCCTCCCAACGACATAGTCTTGCCCCACTCCTGCGCTTGTTTCGATTGAATTCGAATATACTGCAGTTCGTCCTTTACGGTCGAGGCCAGAACAACGTCGCCCTTGCCTGGGTGTGTATATTAGTTTGTTATATATTTTGATTGGTTGAAACATACGTAGTTGTTGTTCGACGGTGGGCTCTAATCATATTGATGATAAAAATTGAGTACAAGTTTTAAAATAACTTACTTTTTCGTGGACGACCGCGACCCCTTTTCTCTGGTTGTTCCTTGATCTCTACTGAGATAGATTATGTCGATTTTTATATTCAATATTGCATGGGAAAGAAATTCACCTATTTCCGTCGTCGCGTTTACAGATTCTACGACGTCATCTGTTGATTATCAGTTGGATATTGTTCGACCGCTCTGATGTTGCGGACCTTCGTCAGAATCTGTTGATTATTTAATATGATATTTTCGTGTGATATTGTATCGAAACGGACCTTCAACTATAGCTGCGGATTTCACTATTTTTGAAGTCTTCTGTCGTAACGCTAAAATTCAATTGAATATTAGCAAATGCATTTTTACATATAAATGTTTTATACCTTTTGCGTCGGTATTCTTAGCAATAACTTCGTCTTGTACATCGAATCCTATGGTGTTCAGTTAGATATAGAGTATGATTTTCGAAACAATACTACCGTTATCGATTGCTTTATCGACCTCCATTTCTTCTATTTGTATATATTTTATCAATTAAAAATGTCAACTCTTTTGAAAGCAAAAAATCAACCAAATGTTGTCTGTTCCCGCTGACGCTGTTCTTCTTGTTGACGTTCTTTCTCCAAGTGTTGTTGAATACGTTGTTGTTCTTGTTCCTGCTTGCGAATTTCTGCCATGCGACGTTCTTCCTCCAATTCATGTTCGCGTTCTGAATAAATTATTGCATTACAAATCGAATTAAGATTGGCAATTGAATTCTTTGTATTCACCAGTTTTGATAATCTTCCACCAGTTGGATGTCGACGGAGAACGATACTCGTCTGCGTTATCCGGCATGTTGCGCGTATTAATATATTCAACGATATTTTTAAAGCTGGCCATGAAATTGGAGGGTTCGGCACGATGGAGTTGACGGTTTTGTTTTCGAACTTCATCAGCCCAATCGGCATTGTCGTAGTCCGAGCCAACGCTATCCCACTGAGCGAGTACGCGAATAAATTCTCGCTAATGTCTTAAATTATTACAGAATTCCTTCATATTTGTTTAAAACTTACTAATTCTGCTTTCATCGCGGGGACGAAACGGGGCCATTTCTGCTCCGGGAGTTCGCTCAAGGCATGGCTTGCATCCAGAAGTCGAATTTCTTGGCCAATAATCATTGATTTTACTCCTGCTGAATCAGTAGGAAGATCGGCGGGAAACGTAGGAATGGGTATTTCCGCAAAGTTTGCGGGTATCTTCGTCGGGATAGAAGATTCGTTGTCGATAATCATGGATGATGAAGTCATGATGATAGGTAGGTGAGAAGAGTCGTGAGATACGCGCTGCTTCGCTGTGACGACCGTGTGATTTAGTCATGTGATTAGTACGATGATTTGGTCAGCAACAATGTCATGACCATGATTTGACGACATTACAAAACACAAACGACATATTAGATTTTCTGATAATAAAATCATAGAATTCGAATACTCATACAATATGACGATCATGCAACATGGAAAATCAACGAAGCTATTTTCAAAGTAGACAAGCACGTCCGCTCTTCGAAGCACGAAATGTAATGTTGAATTACATAGTGCAAATAAATTTCTTGCTGAAATGGGGGTAAGAAAATGGTTAAGTGCAAGATATATGTATAATTACATCTCATCAATTCTTTGTGGTCGACGGACCCGCTTGTTGAATATCAAGTTCGAGGCGTTTGCGTTTATTGCCTTCGCGAGATGTATTTTGTTCTTCAAGCTGTGTTCGTAATTGTTTGTGTAGTGCTTCAACCGTCTCGAGGCGAGCTTGACATTCTTTATACTTTTGCTCTTCTTTTTCGCACAACAATATGAGATTCTAAAAAAGAAATAAGATGCTTATTAATGATTAAATATTGCAAAATGATGTACGAACTTCAATCGACGGGCCTAAATTCTTGGATGCTTCGCCTGCTTTCTTGAAATGTTTTTCGATCAAGTCTTTTGCTTGAACAGCTGAGTTGTAGATGTGTTCTAATTCTTGCGATACTTCTTGCGAAAGACGTTCATTTTCCCATGCTACAGTCAATGAATAATTTCCAAACGATATACATATACAAATTGCGTTTACCTTCCGTGCCTAGATTTGTTTGGTGAGAATAAAAAAAGAAAAACTAATTTTACACGCACTTTCTTGAGAAAAGTCATCGTGTGTAGTTGACTTAACCTTTGTATTTTCTACTAATATTATGCATTAGAATTGTTGAAATATCTGCAATTTGAATATTCACATTCTTTTGAATTGTTTGTATCTAAAGAATGAACTTCCAATTAAAAAAGTCAACATTTTTAATTGTTTATTACCTTTGTCCGAATGAATTCTTTTTAGCTGCGGCTCTTCTAGTAACGGTTCTTCTTCACCCATATCGAATTCGTCTGTGTTTGAAATCGGCACTGTAAACATAAGTTCTATGTCGTAGATACGCGTAAAGCTCATTTAAATTACCTATTTCATTCCACCAAATATGTTCTCCCAAATCACCTTTATAATTCGTATTGCCTTCGATCAATTTCGCGAGAAATTTGGCTTTATTATTCACATCCCGGAAGCTTTCTTTCAACACTTCGTAGAATTTGTGTCCTTGAAACTGAGCATTCTTCTGAAATACTCGACCGAGTTCACGCTAAATCGTATCGATTTGAGTTTACATATCCAATATAGCAAATAAAATGGTTACGGCTTCATTTCTGAGTCGTCTCCACATGTTTTCTTCTATGTTCTCCAACGATGTTTTGGACATGGCCATTGCTGCTAAGACAATGCGGGTTTCCATTCTTTCAACATCATGAATGGTGGGGGTGGTTGTGCGGGAATGTGTGGTAGTTGACATGGTTGACGGTGATGATGGTTTGAGTTGAAGAAGCGATTGTCTTGCTCCGGGTCTTACCGAACTGATTACATAGGTGCACGGCTGTCGACTTCTGTATTTTTTAATGAGACCTGAATTCTTTAAAAAATATTCTGCGCAGAAATAGTTTTATTTGTCAAACGAAATATATACTATTCACGTCCGTATGAAGCTACAAAGATATGCGATTTTTAGACAGCTAAATGAGGAACGTCAATATAACATATTTAAATTTGTCTTGGTTGAATACCTTTTTTTTTGTTGATGGATTTTGTCGACGTATGAGACTTCGCTGCAAGAGGCGCGACGCGAGGTCGCTTCCGAGACCGTTCGTCTTCGACATTTGATGATGTCTCTTTAAGCTGCAATTGCATCGCAGCAATCTCTTTTTCTAATTGCTCAATCCGCAATAATTTTTCTTCATAAAGTTGTTCTTGTCGTTCGTGAAGAAGTAACAAATTCTAAACAATAGTGAGTTAAAAATGGTCGTTTTCGTCAATAATTACGAACATCCGTGCGGGCTTGAATTTCCTTCGCTCTTTTGATGCCAGGATTCACCGCTGGATCAAAGGCCGTTTTAGCGACGACAATATCTGCTTTCATATGTTCTATTTCATCCCCAACATTGTTGGTTAGAATCATGTCGCCAGACACTTTTGAAAAAACAAATGAGTCGCGCAATATTAAACATATACGAATACTTACAGGTTCGCATCGCCAAATTGATGGGCGCAATAACGACTGGAAAAAAGGGTTTTTTATTGACTTCATTCCATCAACTGATGTATCTAACCTTTTTTGGGTCGACCTCTTCCTCTGTGGGTCGTCTTCCTTGCTTGCACGCGATGAGTTGTTGTCTTCTTGGCTTGGACGCGAGCTGTCTGTGCGTTCTTACCTAGTTGTATTTTTCAAAACAAACTATTAGTTAAAAATGTGATTATTTTTCAATGCATGCATACGTTGTGATCCTGATATCATGTATAAAAAATGCATGAGTAGATATATACGCATGTACTGGGATCTGACCTTTATTAACATTGGTTTCGGCTAGATAATGAAAGATCAATTGTTTAACGTATTGCATATTTCGAACCGCAGGATGTACCTTCGATGAGTCTCTTCGTATCGAATTTGCCAACTGGTTTTCCTGTGTCGACATGATACATTGTTGAGAACGAAGAGGCCTTGGCTGATTCTTCATTTTCTGTCGGATAATTCATTCTCTGTAACTTCTCCATATTAAAAAGCACAACGTACCGTGATCCTCCTCGGATGCGTCGTTATCGTCTTCGTCTTCACTGTTCTCACTTTTCTCGTTCAAATCTATTTCATTGTAAATTAGATTAATATATTGAATATGTATATTGTATTTTACTACCATATTGTTCGTTCGTGGACTTGTCTTCGTCATTGACATCCCGATCTTCGTTGTGATGATCTTTTAAATTTTCTGGAATATATTAGAAACAAATCCGTGTTTATGTATTTAAAAACGATCGTACCGTATGCGTGCCACCATTCGTCTTCTCCTAAATCTACGTCGGCGGCGTGATCGTCTTCGATGATTTCGGAGAGTTCTTGAAGCATCTCTAGAATAGCGATATCCCGTGGATGTTCTGTTACCTTAATACACCATTCGCCGAGAGGCCAGACATTCCCGTTGAGATCTCGGGACTCGACGTATTTTTCCGCCAAAATAGACTAAAACCATTTAGAGATGGTTTAATTCGAAATGATTTAGAGATCGAAGTATTCATCAGAAAACTTCACTCACTATTTCATCGTGTATTTTGATTTCAAAATCGTCGTCGATAGGAAGATTTTCGCCTAACAAATCGTACAGATTGACGATCTCGTTGAGCCGTCCGTGAAGGCGTTCGCGTTCCTTGGCAAGCGGAGAGTTGTATAAAGAATTGATCAATTCTATCGGCTTCCCTTTGCCTGGCATGATATAAAGTTTTGCTGGTAGACGTCGAAGATGGTCGGTGATGTGAGCGAAGGAGGGGGATACGATCGATGCGATGGCGGAGAGAGGGGTAGCGGAAGAAGTCGTCTTCGTCCTAACTTGGATCCAAAATAGGCGCCCCAACCTCGTGACCGTGTTCTGCAATAGTTTCATAAGGATTTTGTAGAGATGACGTGAACACAAATAAAGAAACATGTAATTGTTGAACAAAGGTTTCCAATTGCTCGCGTGTAATATATTTTCCGAGCATGTGTGGTCAGATGTATACACTTCATGATATTTCACTCATAAAATAGTTGAATAACAAATAAAATTCACATTTTCGTAAACTTTTTTGTTGAATAAAACAATTCATTTATTTTACACAAAACTTTAGTTCGTCATCTGAATTTGTTTCTTTTTTTTCGTGCAGATATCACGTGGTAAATTGAATATATATTGAATATGCTATTTCTTTTTCGACATCTATTTCGAATTAAAACCGCAAACAAAGAAAATTTATAATTTGTATTTTTAATACCTGTTTCGCTATTCGATCGAGTTACTTTGGGCAAAACTACTGGGACGAAAAATCGCTGAAGCATCCTATTTGTACATATATTACTGTCTTATCTTCGCACATGTTCTTCCTGCTATTTTTCAATGTATTATCCTATAAAAAGAGTTATTCTTTTGAATTCAAATACAAAAACCGTCTCATACTTCTATTCATATTTGTTGCACTTCCATGGCAGAGGTGTTCTGCTTTTTGTTTGACAATTCACTTTCATTATCGTCATATCCCGTTTTCCTTTTCATATTCAATTTCTTCGACGAAGATATTTCTATCTCCGCTTTTTCATGCCACTACAAGAATATATGATTATTAAATGCTCTCGATACCGTTAGAATTATACAAATATACCTCGGTAAATTCTCGTTGTAAAAGCGCAATGGATCTCAGCTGACATAACATTTTGTATTTTGCTTTGTTGCCCGATTTCGGTACGGTGGTAAACGTGCATTGTATTTCGACTAGATGACCCGGACGAAATTCGGCAGGATTTAATCTTTGAAAAATATATTTTGAATCGCTGTTTCCGTTGAGTGATTGAATTTCAATAACCGAAATGTCAAACTTACTTCTGACTAATTGATCTTTCGTAGTATTTGACTTCGTTGTCTTCAAGATGTACTAAACTGGGGTTGACATTGTTCAAAATGCCATCGGGATCAATTTCGTTTGAAAACTTGATTGTTTGAGAATTATCATTGTTCTTTTGTTTTTTGTGCGTGAAATACCGGTTTGAAAATTCAAGATATAAATTGTCATCGTCAATATTGAAATCCAACGTCGTCAGTTCGCCTTCTTTGAATTTTGTAGACATTTTTTGATGCATCATCATTATTCCTTTTGCGGCTCGTTTGAATGTAGGGGAGCCGTATCCCTTGATGTTGACTTGTTGGCGGGCCCAAACTAAATTTTTTCCCAAACTACGGACAATATGAATTTCATGTCGATACAGTATTAGATGCTGCGTACTTTTTGATGTCTCGGATGGGAGGTAAATCAAACTCTGTTAATATTCCCTGGATTACGAATACAGCTTCATCGGCGTGTTCGCCGTTTTTAATTTGAACGATGCATTGCCCATTTTCATTGCGAGCTACGTTGAACTTGTCCTTGATGAAGTTATCCTACGATGAAAAAATAAGTTTGTATGTTAGAAGGTTGATACATTTAATACTTTGCACAAATCCGGCAGAAAATATTTTCCTTCACCCGGCTCTTGAGCTGCAAAAAGCAGAGAGTGGATGTCTCCTATGCATGAATTACATTCTACAAATATTTGACAAAAACTCGTTCGTTACCTATATAACACTTCATAAAATTCTCAAGATCGGGAGACATAGAACTGGTCATGGTGGCAAGGAGATAGAAGACGAGAATGTTGTTCGATCATGTCTCCTTCTTTTATACGATCACAGCATTGCTTATACATCCTGTGGTCATGCCTTGAAACTCAGTCAAATACATGCCGCGCCTGGCACCGCGTTCGGGGTTTGAAACCGTATGCTTTATAATGGTTTGAGAAGGAACCGATCGGATCACTTGCCACCTTCCTTCTACCATCATGGTGTCCACCAGAACGACCGCGCGCAAAGAAGCTAAAAAGGACAAGTCGACGAATCAGTAATTTTATTTGGTGAATTTACGATAGCACAATTGATAATTCGTTTTTTAGAAAGTCAAAGGATGTCATAGAGTTGTCCGACGAATCTGCGTGAGTGTTTTGTTTGTGATGTACTATTTCGATTAACACTTTCCTTAGTGATAACAAAAAACAAATGTCGCTTAAAAAGTATTAACGATCATGAATGTTTAACATCCACCTAATATTTTTATTAGACTGAAAGAAAAAGAAGATGTCAAAAAGTGTTGTTTTTCATTTAATTTTAAACGAAATGTGGCTAATAAATTGTCTTAGGATATTTGATAAATATGAAACAGCTGATTCAGAGTTTGAACGCGGCAGAATTTTAAATCCCCGAAGTAGTAAACGCGATGGTCTCGCGAGGTGATTCAATGTTCGAATTCAAGATCTTCGTTCTAATATTCTTTCAAAAGCAATAAAGATGCATGCAAAGAGAAAAGTAGGGAGCGATCAGAGTCTCCTTCAAAAAGGTAATGATTGACAACTAGATGTTGGTATATTCATATATTGTTTGTTCAGATATTCTAGAAAAAAACATTATCACAAAAGTCGTCGTTCTCGCAGACGAAGGTTGTAATCAATCTTATATCATTATTTCTGATAATTGAATTCATTATTGCAGATCCCCATCTTCTAGTTCATCGGATACTAGCAGCACGTCATCGTCTTCAGACAGGTATAATATGACAAATCATTATTCCTTTTATGCTTATAAAAAATGTAGGTATAAAAGATCACATAAAAAGTATAACAAATACTGAAAATAAAATACTAAAACAAAATAACCTTTTTGCCTCTTAGAAGTCACAAGGGAAAACGGGAAACGAGAAAAAAACGTCGTCATAACAAGCGTCATAAGTACTAAATCTGTTTTATATGGTGTCCGTGATATTTAGTTATTATTCAGATCATCTAGTAGTAGCAGTGACAATGACTCTTCGTCATCTCCAAAACCTTCATCTTCACGGAAGAAAATGCGCAAAGTGACTGAAGAAGATCAAGATCGTGTCGAACCTCAACGTAACTTGATGATTTCTTCTCGCTCAAATGATCGTGTGGAACCTCAACGTAACTTGACGATTTCTTCCCGCTCAAATCATCGCTCGTTGTCTCCTGCAATTAAAAGTCCCATTGTTGACGGACAAGACGTGATTCCCCGCCCCGTTTTTTCTATTGACGAGTCTACTCGTTATCCATCGTGAATATTGTTCTTTCGATTTCAATTTTATTTATGTTTCTGATTTAATTACAGACCTGGAATGCATCCGGATACATCAACGTTGGCCAGCCACTCGTGAGTTGTATTTTCGAGATGATTGTCATAAATTAAATATATTGTGCATAAGCAACAATAAAGGAAAGGAAACCGATCGCACTACAATGTACGTGTTAGCCTATTTTCACGAACTTATATATGTTTAACATTTTTTAGACACGTTCAAAATAAGTATGATGATTATTGTGTACTCTAACTGTGCTATTAATGCCTTTTCACAAGCACTATTGATTCTTATGGCATAACGAAGGATTCTGCGGCGAATAATATGCGATTGTGGAGGGGACGCACAAGCGAGATGACTCCTATTAAGTGGGTGTTGAGCTTTATATAATTTGGCTAAATTAACTTTTGGCATAGGACTGAGAAACAAACGTTTGTCTTGACACATAAATGCGTTGAATATTATTTAATACAAGATAGACCTCAACATCTTTCACAACACAATCAAGATTCTCAAGCCAGTTCTTCAAAAACATTACCCGATGAGTAAGAAATGAATTTAAGTTTTGCGTCTCTCTTATATTTTTCTAGGAATGATCTCACTACAGAATCGTAAATTTTTCTCTCATTTGAAAATTAGCTCGTTAATATCTTTTCAGAGTTGATTTGAGAACAGCATTTATAGACTCTGGCATCTCCACCTCCAAAGTCATCAATGATTTGGACAGTGTTGTCAATGTTGGGTATGAGTATTCATGGATATTTGTTTTTAAGATCGCTTATAAAGATTTCATTTTAGCGGGCCGTCTGTTTGTCAAGTTACGGGTCACTACACAATGTGTCCCTTGCTTGAAAATTCATATGACAACCTTCCACCCCTGAGGTGAGTAATATTCCTATCCGATACCTTTAATAACATATTTTACCGTGATATAGAAATGTAGGGGTGAGCGCGGTTTTCAATACGGGTAGCTTGGAACGTCTTCAAAATACATCTCTTTACCAAAACGTCAACATAGCGTTGGTTTTTTTTTTTTCTTCTTTTCGTTCTACTAATAAACAATATAATCGTTATAGTCGTGTCATCAAAGCTGTTACTTTTCGTGGACGTCCGGATATCATCGTCAATCCTGCCCGTGCAAATCCTGCATTGTATTCCATTACTTTGCAAGGCAGCAGTTCACAAAGCACCATTGGACGCGGGTTGCGTTCTGAGCTTATGATCCTATTTGCTTATGTTCGAGAAGCTCGACTTGTTAACGTCGTCGACACGAACACGAAGGTTTTCCGTCAAGTTTCAGCCTTTCCAATTTCTACAGAATGGCAGAGAGCATTGGGTTTCTATGGCCAAGCGTTGAACATGCCTTCCCTTATCAACATATATGAATATCAACATGGTGTACCTTTTTCAACACGTCAGGTATCAAAACAAGGTATGATTTAAATATTATTCATACAATATGAGGATTAAAATCAGGTTAGTTAATGATGATCGAACGGACGATTCTTGGATTGCAACGTCAAGTCCTGGAATAGATACTACGCCTCGGGGGGGGAGATCTTTTGAAAAATTCGATGTGCTCCCTCGTCGACCTTTACATCATAATGAACTTGGTGAGCACTCAATTATTGTATATAATAACCATATGCTAATTCTTTATTCTTTTTCTTTTACGTACAGTTACGGTTTGGGATATATCATCCCTCTTCCAAGACAAAAACAACGAATACAACGACGAACAATTTACGGACAACTTCTTGTTGGATGTTTTCCGTCGAAGAAAAATTATTGGACCCCAAATGAAAAACGAAGAAATTCCGTCCAACTCTTTGGTCGGAATTGTCCACACTGCAAATAAATACGCTGAGTCGAATCTGTCTCTTAACATTCAGGCTGTATATGTTTTAGTAAAGCCAGTGGATTGACCATTTTTTCTCTTTTGATTCTGATTCATTTACCTCAGTTCAAAAAGATTTTCGCACATAAAATTGACTCGTTACGATGGTTCATCATTTTTTCTTCGTCAGAACAAAGGGTGATTATTTCGACCATTTAAAAAATCTTATATTCTTAGTGATCTGATCGGAGGTGTATGTTTTCTTACCGTCTTTTATGTCTTGCAACTGTTCGTTTTACAAGAGTATCCCTATCTAAAATTTTGATTCAAATTTTCTGCCATGCCAGACGTCTCGGAGGTCCCCAGTTGTTGTCCTGTGGTTGGATATTATTATTGAATCCACGGCGATTACTGGACCTTTGGACGTTTGGTTGGCAGAAAATTGGAGTCCAATTTGGATATGGGTATCTTGTCCGAGTCATATTCATCTTTTGCCTTCGCCGACATCTTGCGTTTGTTTTCTAATCCCTACATCCATATTCTTAATGTGTATTTAATTTTCTGCCAAGCCAGACGTTCCACAGGTTTTCAGTTTTTGTCGTGAGATTAAATATTTTTTAATCCACGATGACCACTGAACCTTTGGACGTTTGGTTGGCAGAAAGTTCAAATGCATTTAGAATATGGATATACTGTCTCGCTCATTTCCACATAAATCTTCGTCCATATATTGGCTTTTGTTTTTGTAATTGCTTCTATTATGTTTATTCTCGTTTTTTATCATGCGTCTCCCTATTCTAAATTTACATTTAATTTTTCTTCCACGCCAGACGTTCCTCAGGTTCCCAGTTGTTGTTGTTTTATTGGATATTTTTCAATCCAACAACAACTACTGGGCCTTTGGGCGTTTGGCTGGAAGAAGGCTTAAATGCAATTAGAATACGGGTATGTCATCCGAATCATCTAGACATATTCCTTTGCAATTATAGTGTGTATACATCGTTTAATAAACACGTCATCTGCTTATGCCAATATTTTGGCGTTTTTTGATGATTATTTATCCGACTTCTAGTTGATAATTTGGGAATTTAGATCTTACACTGTGAACAAACATAATTTTGATTAGTCGTAAGAGAACAACATGGATGGTATGTTCATGACCTACATAAGGCTTGACGAACTTCGACAAGTAGATGTTCCCAATCCCAGATGAGACCGGGAAAAAATAAATTGTTCGACACCTGCCATATAATTATATTTTGTGTTTGTTGTTTAAAACTAACATGCTTTCGCATTATCATCATGCGTATGCATTTTTTATTTTTTACTTTCACCCTCATATTTAATTCCACTATAGAAGCCGCCATGCGGAGCTTTGTCACCTCGTTCAGTTGTCTCTCTACTAGCGTCATTGTCATGCACATCTGAGGAGTGCGTTTGGTATGGTGGAGTGTATGGCTCAGTGTCGCTTGGGGCGGTGTGTTTCCTCCAACACGCCAGTACCTGCCACATCTCATCTCTCTTGGTTCTTAGGCTGGTGGGGATGCCTCACTACGTCGTGCGTACCCTATCAGCATGCGATGTGATTGGGTTCAACCAGCTGTTGTCGTGTGATTAGATAGTTTTCAAACCAACAACAACTATTAGGAATTTAATCATTTGATTGGCATATAATTGCACTGCAATTAGAATGCGTGTATATCGATTAAAAAATATTTACTACATAGCGCTTGGTGAAATTGTCATGCGGATCTGAGGGGTGCGTTTGGTATGGTGGAGTGTATGGCTCAGTGTCGCTTGGGGCGGTGTGTTTCCTCCAACACGCTAGTACCTGCCACATATCATCTTTCTTGGTTCTTAGGCTGGTGGGGATGCCTCGCTACATCGTGCGTACCCTATTAGCATGCGATGTGATTGGGCTCAACCAGTCGTTGTCGTGTGATTAGATAGTTTTCAGACCAACAACTGTTAGGCTTTTAAACATTTAATTGGCATAGAATTGCACTGCAATTAAAATGCGTGTATTTCGAATGAAAAACATTTTCTACATAGCGCTTGATGAAATTCGACAAGTAAATGTTCCAGATCTCAGATGAAACTTGGATAATAAATAACTCGACAACTGGAATAACATACGTGTGTGTGAATGTGCTGTGTTTTCTTTGTCGCACTAATATTTAATTCTATTCTAGATCCTCGTTGTAGCCTGCTGTCAGCCGGTTGTTGGGGTGGGATTATGTGATTTTCAATTCTACATAAATTACGAGGCTTTCGGTGAGCATAAGAGTGCCATGCAATTTAAGTGTGTGTATGTTGTATCATCATCATACGTGCGTGTGTGTGTTTTCTTTGTCACACTAATATTGACCTCCAATCTAGATACTTGTTGAAACCTGCTGTCATAGGTGATTTTCAATTTAACATTGCCTAGTGGGCTTGTGCACATTTGGTTGGCGTAGAATGGCAATACAATTAGAGTGTGTATATCGTTTAAAAAACACCCCGACTGCTTATACCAATACCCGCACGTTTTTGATTGACCACTAATGTTCATGATCTACAAAACACTTGACAAACTTCGACAAGTAGATGTTCCATATCCCAAATGAGACTGGGAAAGTGAACAGCTCGACACTTGCCATGATATTGTATTTCGTGTTTGCTGTTTTAAAATGTTATACTGTCGCATTATGATCACGCATGTACTTTTTTTTTTTTTGTCGCTCTCGTATTGACCACTACTATAGAAGCTAGTGGTGGCTTTTGTCAACCACCTGTTGTCCTGTTGTCGTGTGATTAAATAATTTTCAATCCAACAAAAACTGTTCAGGCTTTTGTACAATTGATTGGCATAAAAGTGCCATGCAATTAGTATGTGGTTATCGTTGAAAGAATATATCAATTGCTTGTAGCAATACCAGCGCATTTTTTGTAGCTGTTCTCGTCTTATTGCGTGATTTTCAATCCAACAGTGCCTATTGGGCTTGTGCACATTTGGTTGGCGTATAATGGGGATACAATTACAGTGTGTATATCGTTTAAAAAACACCCCGACCGCTTACACCAATACCAGCACTTTTTTGATTGACCACTCACCGAAGCTTTTCCGACTTCTAATTCAGAATGTATGTATTACAATACTTTGTAAGAAAACAACATGGATGGTATGTTCATGACCTACAAAACACTTGACAAACTTCGACAAGTAGATGTTCCATATCCCAAATGAGATTGGGAAAGTGAACAGCTCGACACCTACCATGATATTGTCTTTGGTGTTTGTTGTTTTAAAATGTTATTCTTTTGCATTATGATCACGCATGTCCCTTTTTTTTTTTTTTTCGCGCTCATATTGACCACTACTATAGAAGCTAGTGGTGGCTTTTGTTAACCACCTGTTGTTCTGTTGTCGTGTGATTAAATAGTTTTCAATCCAACAACAACTGTTCAGGCTTTTGTACAATTGATTGGCATAAAAGTGCCATGCAATTAGTGTGCGGTTATCGTTGAAAAAATATATCAACTGCTTGCACCAATACCAGCGCAATTTTTATAGCTGTTGTCGTCTGATTGCGTGATTTTCAATCCAACAGTGCCTACTGGGCTTGTGCACATTTGGTTGGCGTATAATGGCAATACAATTAGAGTGTGTATATCGTTTAAAAACCACCCCGTCCGCTTACACCAATACCAGCACTTTTTTGATTGACCACTCACCGAAGCTTTTCCGACTTCTAATTCAGAATGTATGTATTCCAATACTTTGTAAGAAAACAACATGGATGGTATGTTCATGACCTACAAAACACTTGACAAACTTCGACAAGTAGATGTTCCATATCCCAAATGAGATTGGGAAAGTGAACAGCTCGACACCTGCCATGATATTGTCTTTGGTGTTTGTTGTTTTAAAATGTTATTCTTTCGCATTATGATCACGCATGTCCCTTTTTTTTTTTTTTTTCGCTCATATTGACCACTACTATAGAAGCTAGTGGTGGCTTTTGTCAACCACCTGTTGTTCTGTTGTCGTGTGATTAAATAGTTTTCAATCCAACAACAACTGTTCAGGCTTTTGTACAATTGATTGGCATAAAAGTGCCATGCAATTAGTGTGCGGTTATCGTTGAAAGAATATATCAACTGCTTGCACCAATACCAGCGCATTTTTTATAGCTGTTGTCGTCTGATTGCGTGATTTTCAATCCAACAGTGCCTACTGGGCTTGTGCACATTTGGTTGGCGTTTAATGGCAATACAATTAGAGTGTGTATATCGTTTAAAAACCACCCCGACCGCTTACACCAATACCAGCACTTTTTTGATTCACCACTCACCGAAGCTTTTCCGACTTCTAATTCAGAATGTATGTATTACAATACTTTGTAAGAAAACAACATGGATGGTATGTTCATGACCTACAAAACACTTGACAAACTTCGACAAGTAGATGTTCCATATCCCAAATGAGATTGGGAAAGTGAACAGCTCGACACCTGCCATGATATTGTCTTTGGTGTTTGTTGTTTTAAAATGTTATTCTTTCGCATTATGATCACGCATGTACCTTTTTTTTTTTTTTTGTCGCTCTCATATTGACCACTACTATAGAAGCTAGTGGTGGCTTTTGTCAACCACCTGTTGTTCTTGTTCTGTTGCCGTGTGATTAAATAGTTTTCAATCCAACAACAACTGTTCAGGCTTTTGTACAATTGATTGGCATAAAAGTGCCATGCAATTAGTGTGTGGTTATCGTTGAAAAAATATATCAACTGCTTGCACCAATACCAGCGCATTTTTTATAGCTGTTGTCGTCTGATTGCGTGATTTTCAATCCAACAGTGCCTACTGGGCTTGTGCACATTTGGTTGGCGTATAATGGCAATACAATTGGAGTGTGTATATCGTTTAAAAACCACCCCGACCGCTTACACCAATACCAGCACTTTTTTGATTGACCACTCACCGAAGCTTTTCCGACTTCTAATTCAGAATGTATGTATTACAATACTTTGTAAGAAAACAACATGGATGGCATGTTCATGACCTACAAAACACTTGACAAACTTCGACAAGTAGATGTTCCATATCCCAAATGAGATTGGGAAAGTGAACAGCTCGACACCTGCCATGATATTGTCTTTGGTATTTGTTGTTTTAAAATGTTATTCTTTCGCATTATGATCACGCATGTACCTTTTTTTTTTTTTTTGTCGCTCTCATATTGACCACTACTATAGAAGCTAGTGGTGGCTTTTGTCAACCACCTGTTGTTCTTGTTCTGTGCCGTGTGATTAAATAGTTTTCAATCCAACAACAACTGTTCAGGCTTTTGTACAATTGATTGGCATAAAAGTGCCATGCAATTAGTGTGCGGTTATCGTTGAAAAAATATATCAACTGCTTGCACCAATACCAGCGCATTTTTTATAGCTGTTGTCGTCTGATTGCGTGATTTTCAATCCAACAGTGCCTACTGGGCTTGTGCACATTTGGTTGGCGTATAATGGCAATACAATTGGAGTGTGTATATCGTTTAAAAAACACCCCGACCGCTTACACCAATACCAGCACTTTTTTGATTCACCACTCACCGAAGCTTTTCCGACTTCTAATTCAGAATGTATGTATTACAATACTTTGTAAGAAAACAACATGGATGGCATGTTTATGACCTACAAAACACTTGACAAACTTCGACAAGTAGATGTTCCATATCCCAAATGAGATTGGGAAAGTGAACAGCTCGACACCTGCCATGATATTGTCTTTGGTATTTGTTGTTTTAAAATGTTATTCTTTCGCATTATGATCACGCATGTACCTTTTTTTTTTTTTTTGTCGCTCTCATATTGACCACTACTATAGAAGCTAGTGGTGGCTTTTGTCAACCACCTGTTGTTCTTGTTCTGGTGCCGTGTGATTAAATAGTTTTCAATCCAACAACAACTGTTCAGGCTTTTGTACAATTAATTGGCATAAAAGTGCCATGCAATTAGTGTGCGGTTATCGTTGAAAGAATATATCAACTGCTTGCACCAATACCAGCGCATTTTTTATAGCTGTTGTCGTCTGATTGCGTGATTTTCAATCCAACAGTGCCTACTGGGCTTGTGCACATTTGGTTGGCGTATAATGGCAATACAATTGGAGTGTGTATATCGTTTAAAAAACACCCCGACCGCTTACACCAATACCAGCACTTTTTTGATTGACCACTCACCGAAGCTTTTCCGACTTCTAATTCAGAATGTATGTATTACAATACTTTGTAACAAAACAACATGGATGGTATGTTCATGACCTACATAACGCTTGACTAACTTCGACAAGTAGATGTTCCATATCCCAAATGAGACTGAGTGAACAGCTCGACACCCGCCATGATATTGTATTTCGTGTTTGCTGTTTTAAAATATTATACTTTCATATTATGATCAAGCGTGTGCCTTATTTCTTTTTATCGCTTTCATATTGACCACTACTATAGAAGCTGGTCGTGGCTGTTGTCAACCAGCTACTGTCGTGTGATTAAATAGTTTTCAATCGAATAGCAACTACTCAGGCTTTTGCACAATTACATGGCATAAAAGTGCCATGCAATTACTGTGTGTTTATCGTTGAAAAAACTATTTTCAATGCTTGCACCAATACCAACGCGTTTTTAATTGACCACTCAGTGAAAATTTTTGGACATCTAATTCAAAATGTGTGTGTTTACTATTCACCAAAATTTTTCCGACTTCTGATTCATAATATGTATATTTAAACCTTGTATTCTAAACAAATATTTTTTGACCACCCATAAGATAACAACATAAACCGTATGTTCAAGACCTACTGAAAGTCGTTTCGCTCTTTTATTCAGAATGTTCCGTTCCTAACCCCTATATTTGATTATTCTTTGATGGTCAATCACCAATGCTTGTTCGCATTATAATCTAGTGTAATTAGTGTATAAATAAGGCTTTAAAAATAATATCGAGAATTACAGTTTTGTGATTATTATTGTCCAACTATCACTCGTCATCTTTGCTTGTTCATGCATGACAGTTTAGTATTTGTCATAATCGTTTGTACTTGTTTGTATCTTCCCACGCCTTTCTTATATATGTCCTGGTCGAAATCGTTCTCTTGCAATCGTTCCTCTACCATGCCCTACATTACACTTGCTACAGGTCGTCATCGCATGAAAACTCATATTGGGTTTATAAAAAGTGCAATGCACTCGTCTCAAATGACAACGGCAGTCATCGCCACTGCTTGCCAAAGTGCTATGACATATGTCGGGTCGATAACCGGTGCAACGCACGTTTACAAAAATCAAACAAATATCTTCAATGATTATACTTCACTAAAATCAACATATCCTATGATATTGATATTCGTGTTATCAATGTATTACATGTTATGGGTGATGACCTTGACTAACGAAGACATAAGTGATGAGATTCGGGGGGGAGGCCGAGCGACTATAATTTGGTCCTTAACAACTCTTGAAGCATTTCTCTTACCTGAATCTTCTATTCCTGACGAATATAGCTCTTATGAATTTATGGACCAAACTGTATTTGATACAGAATTGATCAAAAATAAGTTATATTTACATGTTAAAATACCGATTAGTCATTTACATATCCTCCAAAAAGAACATTTAGTGAAAATTTGCACTCTCCATAGAATTCCTGGAACACGCCACACAACAATTGATACTTTGCGTAACAGAATAATAAATCATGAACAATGTGAGATATGTGATACATATGTTACTCGGTTTCGTGTACATGAAAAAATGTCGGATGCAGAATGTCGTGCTGCTCGACGATTTACAGAGAAAAAACGAAATATAAAACAACGTAATTTATTTCCCCCTGATCCTCCTAGCGAACGTTTGATTCATCGAATAATAACCGACTTTTGCAATGATTTATCTGCCAAAGAAATTATTGAAGAAACCTGTAAAATATGTGCGTGTTTGTATCTTAAGAAAGATTTGAAGGATTTGAAAAAATTTCCGGTTGATTTAGGATTGCTTTATTCTCCGAGCACATATGTAACACGAAAGGAACGGACTTCTGTCAACGATCTCATTGAAGCAGATCCTGACAGTATTGTAGTCAATGATAGTCATTATATATGTGATAGTTGTTACAAGTATCTAAAAAAAGATAAAGTTCCTCTGAATGCTCTTGCAAATGGAAATTGGGTTGGCATGGTTCCTCCTGCACTAAAGGATCTCTCCTGGGCAGAAAGAATGCTGATATCACGGGTTTGTCACAATAGATGTATAGTAAAAGTTAAGAATTCGGGACTTCATAAGATGTCTGCAAATGCTGTTTTTTTTTCAACCCCTACTCCGAAGATATATGATTCTCTACCTCCTCCTCGCCATGAAATGGAAGATGTCATCGGCTTTGTATATATTGGTCCAACAAAACCAACAAATGTTGAATTCAAACGTACACCATTGTTGGTTAGACGAAAAAAGGTTCTAGATGCACTAAACTGGTTGAAAATAAATCATATAGATTATGAGGATGTTGATATATCTATCAAAAATTTGGAAACTTACGACGTGGAAGGGGTTCCTGTGGTCACTGAATATAGACTTAATGATGATGAGAAGCAGGCGGAAAACACTGCTGTGCATGCAGAAGAAGATCCATCCGTTTTATATGGTGATTGTCCGTTTATTGTTCATACATTGACTGGTTCAGAAATACCCAACAAAACAACACAGCAATTGCGGGCAATTGCTCTTGATCATTTAAATAAAGGAGGTAGTGTCTTGGGAATAGGACACGATGATAAACCTCAATCTATATTCCAGAATCCCCAATTATATCCCCAAATATTTCCATGGCTCTTTCCCTATGGCCTTGGAGGTTTCGGAAATAATAATGGCTATAAACCCGTACCCGACGTAACTCGCGTGAAATCATTATTATTATATCATGATAAACGCTTTCAAGTCGACCCAATGTTCTCATTATTATGTTTTCATCATAGACAAATAAAAAGTAGTTCAACTGGAGGCTATATAATGGCTCAGAGGGATAATTATCCTAGAATTGCTGAAAGATTGAAACGCATTGATCAGAATGTTCTTGCTGATATTATTCATCGTCTAGCCAACAATGAAGCAATTACCGACAAAACACCTGAAGAAAAGTTATGTTTTCAATTATTAGATGATATGGATCATGTTGGGGCTCATGTTCCTGGGTCGCGGACAATGAAAAAATACGAAAAAACAGAGATCTGGGCAGTAACTAATTATGTAGGAGCTCCTTTTTGGTATATAACACTCACTCCTGCGGATGTAAACCATCCTATTGCAATTTATTTTGCAGGTGACAATAAAACATATTATCCTATTTCGGCAAGCCGTGATGATAGAATACGTGCAATAGCTAATAATTCTGTCGCGTGCGCAAAATTCTTTATACATATGATTTCACTGTTTATAACTCACGTGCTCGGTTATAATACAGATCATCAGGGCTTATGGGGTACAACCAGAGCTTATTATGGAACGATAGAACAACAAGGTCGTCTCACTTTGCATTTACATCTCGTACTTTGGATTTTAAATAGTTTATCTCCCCAAGAAATTCGTGATAGGATGTTGGATCCGTCTTCTGATTTTCAACAAAAGATGATTGAATATTTAGAATCTACACATGCAGGAGATTTTATCACAGGTACCTTCGACGATGTACAAGCTCGAATAAAACAAGAAGAAAAATTAAATTCTGCGTATATAAAACCAACACTTTTGTTACCATCAATGCCGCCTATTCTATGCGCTAAACACGATGGTTGCGAACCCAAATGTGAAACCTGTAATGAATGGATAACATGGAAACTGAAATATAATGAAGAAGTGGACGATATTTTATATCGATCAAATATTCATAATCATCACGCAGGATGTTATGATAAACGGTATGAATCGTGCAAATCCCGTTTCCCTCGAGAATCATTCGAGCATACAATGATTAATACTGAAACCGGGAGTGTTGATATGAAAAAAGGTGAATCCTGGCTAAACACGTTTAATTATGTATTAACTTTTCTCATGCGTTGTAACACAGATGTTGCGTGCATGCTCTCCGGAACTGCAATCAAAGCAATTATACAGTATATCACTGATTATATAACGAAAACACCGTTAAATACACATACCATGATGGACTCTATACAGACTATTTTAACTAAATCATCTGAATTCTTGACTGACGATGAGGGAAACATTGGCAAAGCTCGCCAAATATTGGTGAAAATGGTGAATCTAATGACTGTAAAAATGGAAACTGGAAGCCCTATGGCTTCTTTGTTCAATTTAGGATATGGAGGTCATGTCACTAGCGAAGAATTTAATATCGTCTATTGGCAAAACTATACATCTCCAATTGAACATTTTTGGGAATTGAATGACACTAATGATGTTGAGAAAGTTGTTCTTAAAAATGTAAATGGTCAGATTGTGCCACATACAACAGCTATGGATTATATGTATCGCCCTATTCTTTTGTCTAATATGAACGTATATGAATGGTGTAGATTGTCTGTTAAAAAAAGAATTCCCAAAAGACGAAGAAATAAACCGGATTTAGATACATTTGAGCTATCGGATTCCGAAAAAAACAGTTCTGATGTTGATTGTGACAATGAGCCCAATGAATCGGACAATATATCTTCAGCTTCGGATGATAATGATTCTGATTCAGATTACGAACCTGCACCAAAAAGAACTTTGAAGCGGAAACGACGCCATCGGCAGGAATTTTACCGTTTTACAAGCGATCATCCTCAATATTCTACACATGAAATCAGCATTGTTTCTGCCGACAAAGATATTGTACCCAATTTTGTTGGCAAGTCTTTGCCAAGAAGAGACAAAGGAAATAGAAATATGTATTGTATGACCATGTTGACTTTATTCAAAACATGGCGATCTCCTGAAGATCTAAAATCTCCAAAACAAACATGGGAAGAAGCATTTTCTGAACATAAGTTTACTCAAAGAGAGAAAAAGCTAATGGATAATTTTCAAATTCGACATGAATGTAGAGATGCTCATGATGACTATGCCGCTCAGAGAAGAGCAGGCAAACATGATAACATTGGCAATAAACATCCATTTAAATTTGATGACAGTGGCGATGAAGACGAACCTATTGGATCTGCTGAAATAGACGAAATAGGATTTAAAGAAGTTATTAAAAGTTATTGGGAAGAAATAGGGAAGAAAGAAGAACGTAAACTAATTCAATACCAACAGATGGAAACTTTACTGCGAAATAATGGATGGGCTAAGGCGCGAGTAAACGGATCAACAAATACGGAACCAACTTTCAAAGCTGGGGACACTCATACTTCAGAAGCTTGGAAGAAGATATTGAACAAAGAAAAAGAAAAGGTACTACAACAGCGTCGAAAAGAAACTGCACATTTGGACAAGGATTTGCAACGTGGAGAATATCCTAAATACAATACCAATGAAGTTAAAATGGTGGATAAAAAATATTTAGATAAACATTATAAATTGGGAACAAAGGCAGACAGACGATTGATGGATACCATAGAACAGGAATTCACTTTGTATTCGGATCAAAAACGGGCTTTTCGAATAATTGCGAAACATTCGTTAGATACTGAAGCCAGTCAATTAAAGTTTTATTTAGGAGGTATGGCTGGGACAGGCAAATCACAAGTTATAAAAGCCTTAATGGAATGGTTTGCTAGGCGAAATGAAACTCACAAATTTTTGACATTGGCCCCTACTGGTGCCGCAGCCGCCCTCATCTCTGGCTCTACATATCATTCTGTTTTAGGCATCAATGGCTTCACTGTGCAAGAAAGTATTACTACAATGAACGAAATATATGATCGTATCAAACATGTCAAATATATATTCTTAGATGAAATATCGATGATTGACTGTCATAATTTATATACGATCTCTGCTCAAATGAGTAAAGCAATGCGTATGCCCAATGACCCATTTGGAGGTATTAATATGGTCCTTGCAGGAGATTTTGCGCAACTTCCACCACCAGGACGATATCCATCTTTATATTCTCCTCTAGCTCAAAGTATATTACATACAACTAATAGTCATACTATGCAAGAATGTATATTAGGAAAAGCATTGTGGCACCAGTTTACCGAAGTCGTCATTTTGAAACAAAATATGCGACAAAATATACAGAGCTCTGAGGATCTTGCATTCCGGAAAGCCTTAGAAAATATGAGATATGCAGCTTGTACGGATGATGATATTAAATTATTGTCGACTCGGATAGCTGGTCCTGGTCCTTATCAACCAAAACATTCAGATATCAAATTTCGAGATATATCCGTTATAACTGCATATAATGTTCAACGCGATGCCATTAACTATATGGGTGTAGAACGTTTTGCGCGAGAAACTAATCAACCCTTAGAAAATTTCTATTCTAAAGACAAGTGGACAACAAAAGACAAAAAAGAAAATACTACTAATCGTAAAGGTCGAAAACGTATTCTTATCGACCCATTGCGATCCACTGATACTATTGTTGGTGAACATCAAAATGAATTATGGCAATTACGACCCGCTTCTACTGATCATATACCTGGAAAACTATCTTTATGTATAGGTCTTCCAGTAATGATTAAAAAAAATGAAGCAACAGAATTAGCTGTTACCAATGGAGGCGAAGCTACGGTTGTAGGTTGGAAATCGTATTTACTTAATACAAATCATAAAGCATTAGATGTTGTATTTTTGAAGCTAATTCATCCTCCATCTCCAATACAGATACCATATCTACCTACAAATGTTATACCTCTATCTAAACAAGTAACTTCCATTAAATGTGAAACTCGTAGTGGTCGTGACATGCAAATATCGCGCGAACAAGTACCTATTATTCCCAAT
This sequence comes from Auriscalpium orientale, assembly GCA_019915035.1. Classification (NCBI taxonomy): domain Eukaryota; kingdom Fungi; phylum Basidiomycota; class Agaricomycetes; order Russulales; family Auriscalpiaceae; genus Auriscalpium; species Auriscalpium orientale. Next base: position 697,193 of record JAHLMH010000006.1, read on the forward strand.
TTTGCTATGACAGATTTTCAAGCTCAAGGTCGTACACGGCCAATAAACGTAGTTGACTTACATTACTGTCGTAATCATCAGTCCATATATACATGTCTATCCCGATCTTCTTCTTTACAAAATACACTTATTCTTCGAGGCTTTCATGCACAAAAAATTCAAGCTGGAATATCTGGATGGTTACGACAAGAATTCCGTGAATTAGCAATTTGCGATCATGTAACAGAAATGAAATATGATGGAGATTCTCCGTCTACTATTAATGCACTATATCGATCTGCACTCATCCGTCAATATCAAGATTCTTTGGGTGATACTTATGTACCATCAGGTGTTCATGAGTCTATTAAATGGTCTAAATCGAATCCTTTCAAAAAGGTAACTGTCCTTCCTCCAATTAATTGGGAAATAATAGATAAGAAAAAATCCAAGAAAACAAAATCAAGCATCACTAACACTAATATTCAACCTGCTGATGGTAGTGTTCCTATAAAAGAAACGTATATTCATACTGCTAAGCGTGCGCGTCATGATACAACAGATACAAATTTTTCTCCTGTCAATTTTGGTTTAATATGGGATGCTGCTAGTCTTAGTTGTGCATACGACAGCATATTGACAATTTTATATAGCAAATTCGTATTAAGTAGAGATTATTGGAATAATAATATCAAAACAATGAATGCATACACACAATATATGGACACATTATGGAGCAATACAAACATACCTCTTGAAGTTGCCAGAGATTATATACGAGACAAGATACTAGAATTTGATGGTGGAATATCTGACGAACACGGTACAGACCTGTATGCATTATCTCATGTACTTTTGGACACAACCTGTAAAATTCGACGACAACAATTTTGTATTACTTGCTACAAATTAATAACAGATTATGAGATGACAACTCCTGTATGGTATACTTCAAACGCTAATTCAACTTCACAATACCTGATTGATCAATCCTGTGGTCATGGTAGCATTTGTAATACATGTCATCAAAGAAGTGTCAATAGATTGAATATCAGTGGAATATTACCTGGTCTCTTATTATTATCAGTTTGGCGTCAAAATATTAACATTAGTGATCAAATTTCTCTTACATTGGATGGATCATTTACAAATTATTCAATCATAGGTGTCGTATATTACGGAGGATCTCATTTCACCGCTCGAATTCGAATAAATGAAGAATGGTATTATTATGACGGAATAAGTACCGGTCGTTATCCCATTCTTGAACAAAATAATATTGACCTTAATAATGCCCGGGGAAGAACAGCCTCCTTGACAATATATGGACGAAACTAATAACCGATAAATATCACACTTCATTCGATAGAATGATAAATGATAATACTATTGGCCTCATATAACAGCCTCCTTGACAATATATGGATAAACTGATTGACCATAAATATCACACTTCATTGCACAGAATGAAAAATGATAACAATAAATTCAGAAAATTTGTTGTGTATCAATTGAATTTATGCATAACAACATTTATAGTAACTCATCTCATAATTGTATCTATAACTTATTTATTTCTATAACTCTGTTTCATTCCAAAAACCATATTTATATTACTTTATTCCGCATAATATTCAAGAAATTCATAGCCTCTTAGGCTAATTGGATGGAATCGCCCGCCGTGCGCAGCACCGGCTTTCTTCAACATGTATGAAACAATTTATGTTGGTCAGGATCCTGAAAAAGTTTCTCGGTGCAGACTTTGTATCTTTCAATTGATCCATATCCCCACTCACATTGAGTGGTATGGATCAATCAGACTGGGATCCCAAGCAACCGTTGAACGGGCTATAGGAGAAATGGGACACAAAATACGTTCCAAAAAGGCACCATTTGCAAATATGGCTACTATCATCTGGGAAAGGGAGCTTATGAGAGTGCTCTTGCTGCATGAGCCTTCATTGGCATATGCAAAACCAGAGAGTAAAAAGAAGACATTCATCAAAGAAGTGGCAATCAAAAAATCAGAGAGAAAAAATCAAACCTCAGAGTTTATATCACACTTGAGTGCTATTTGTAAATATCGCAAGCACCCTATTGATACCAGTTTGGAGCTTTGTCGTTACGCAAAATATTCAATTCCAAATAAAAAGACATTGACGTCCAAGCTCTTTGAAACATTGGGACAGCCAGTTACACGATCAAGTAAACATTTTGAGGCTTTAGTCCATGAGAGAAAAGACCCTGTATTTGGACAAGCATTGGCATATTACGAAGTTGTTGGAACCTCTGAAGCATATGTTGTGTTCACTCCTTTGATTGACTGTAAGCTGCACTTGAAAAGGTGGAAAGGAAAATGGGGAAAGGCTATTGAAGTTCTACCAGTGAAATTGATCCAGGACTTTATTGGTACTGTAGAGTTTGAGTGTAGAATTCACATATTGAGAAAGCACCCAGGACTAGACATACTCAATTTGGATGAGCTCAACTTGGGAGATGAGTTGGATATAGAAGATGAGGGGGGAATGTAGTTTAGTGGTTCATCTGCCTTCCAGTATGTACAGGAATCCAAACTCTGCAATTCAAATTACAGCTTTACCCAACTTATTTAGTCCAAAAGCGCCGCCAGGTGCGTGAGTTATGCAAAGCAGATGGAGTGCGCGGAAGAAGCCGAGAGCCAGACGAATTAGGAAGGCGGCAATGTGACGCGAACTTCAAGTTCTTTCCAATGTTGTTGGCCATCCGCATTTTCTACCGCCAGCAGCCACCATCGCACACGCGCTCTCGTCGACGCCTCGCCTGCTCTCCAGTTCATCTGACCCACCCCCGTCGCCACATGTTGCTGGACTAAGAGCTTCAGAAGCAGGAACGCCGGAGGGGAGGGAGGAGGGTGGAGAACCAGGAGCGGCAGGCGCAGGGAAAGAGACTTGGGATAGTTAGCAGCGGTCAGATTCTCCTACCTCCACCTTTCGACATCACGCACCAGCCCCGCCAACACCGCCTGCGTACCAGGGCCCTGTACATGCCCAAGCATCAGCGCCCCAGGACACAGCGCCCCCGCCCACAGGCATCCCACGCGTATGATGGTCGATACACAGCGCAAGAAAAACAGGTGCGCTACACACATACCCCTGCCAACCGCCTCTTATCGATCTCCCAGTGCCGCTCGTTCAAAGGGCAGAGCAGAGCGCGCGGGCGCGGCCGTGGTTGTTGCGGCCGCCTCGCGATCCCCACCTTCACCGCGCAAACCGGCTCCGTCAGCCGCACCCCCTCCGCCACAAGTTGTGGTTGTCGAGCCCAGCGCAGACGAGTTCTCGCGCCGCCTCACGATCAGCGGCTCGCCGCGTGCCACCAAGCTTCACAATTCAGAGACGGATGTCGTCCCGATGCGCCGCACCACCGAGCCCGAGGCCATGTCCGACTCGGCCGGAAGCTCTCATGCCGTGGCAAAGCCCAAGCCCCAGTCCTCTCGCCAACTATTTGACCATCGACGAGACGACCCGGTACGCTTCTCAGTGCAGGCGCGGAGGCCAACCCCTACGCCCAAGTCATCGGGCGACTATTCCTCCACGTCGTCATACGCGCCGTCTACCAGCTCCTCTAATTTTACACTCACCTCCGATAGCACCACCGATTCATCATCCCCTTCCTCTCTTTTCGACCGCAAACCCCGCGACGAGTCGAAAACCAACGCATTCTCCGCACAGCTCAAGAAGCTGTACCGCGACATATCGGCACTCGAAGCGAAGATCTTGCAGGATACGGGAGAGGTGACGCCGGATGACAGCAGAGTCCTGCTGAAGGGAGGCAGTGGGAATGAGGATCCGGAGTCGCTGCGGTGGAAGAAGGCTGTGGAGGATCACAAAGCGTGAGTCACCGCCGTTCCTGCTCTACGACTTACTGACCGTCAGCCGACAGACTCGCGGAAATGATGCACAATCTACTCGCCATCTCGCTCGCTCCCAACGTTCCGGCATCGCTCAGAAATATACCCGAGAAGTACAATATCGTTATTCGCCTGTGGACCCACGCATTTCATCGCCTCTTGGAGAACCTCCGCCGCTCGTCGCACAACTCGAAGATAGCGATGGAGCATCTTCAAGATTTTATTTATTACGCATACACATTCTACACAGGGCTCCTTGAAGAAGAGACCCTCGTCAGCCTGAAGCCCGGATGGCTCGAGGCCCTCGGCGACCTCGCGCGCTATCGCATGGCCATCGCCTCTATGGTTCCCTCCTCCGCCGGCCCCTCCTCAGCCCTCACCGCCGCCGCAGTATCCAGCAGCGCGCAGCGGTTGACTCCCACGTCGACCGCAGCGAACGCATCCGCTGCGATGAGCACAACAAGCAGCGGGAATCCCGCAGTTCTCGCGCGCATCGACGACTCGCCAAGTCCAAGCGTGGGCATCGCGGCCGCGAGGATGATGGAGCTTGAGCCGGAGAAGGAGCGGTGGAGGACGATCGCTAAGCAATGGTACGCGGAAGGCGTCGCGAACATGCCCGGCACAGGAAAACTACATCACCATCTCGGCCTGCTCAGTCGCGAAGTCGAAGGCGAAGAGCTGCGTGCCGTTTACCATTTCGTAAAAAGGTCAGTTGCGCAGTCATGTGTCCGCGTGCATCTGCTAATTAATGTTGGTTGTTGGCAGCATGATCGCCATCCGGCCGTTCGAGACATCACGCGAATCCGTCCTTTCCATCTGGTCACCAGCCGCGCAAGCTCGGCGCAGCGCTCCCGACGCCCGCGCCGCAGATCTCTTCGTTTTGCTCCACGGCATGTTATTTACAAACATCCAGCTGGACGACTTCGCACCGACACTCGCGCGCTTCATGGAACGCCTCTCGACTGACGCTCCTGAGGCGCGCGAGTGGACCATGATGGCAGCCATCAACATCGGCGCGATGCTCGAGTACGGGCGTTCCACCAGCGTCCTGCGCCGGGCCGGCGTTGTCGGCGCAGCAGCCGCCGTTGCGCCGACGAAGAAGCTCGCGAAGAAAGCCATCGTGGATGAGAAGATGGACGTCGACGAGGCGGAGCCGCGGCGCAGCAACGACGGACAGCGTACCGCCACCCACGCGTCGCCTGCGCTTTCCGACGCGCAGATGTCCACAGATTCCCCGCCCGCGTTCACCCTCGCTCAGCAAATCACCTTCACGATGCTCGCGCACGCCCTGGACCATCTCGACACTGTGGAGGACGAGAAGGCGCCTGGCTCATACATCACGGTGATGCTGACCTTCTTGCCGACAGTTCTGAAGAGTGCTCAAGGCTTAGCGGCCGTCGAGCGTCTCGTTCCCTGGGAGAGCCTTACGCGGCTCCTCACTCGCGTTCCACGCCGCGCGCTCAAGGATGTCGATACCGGCGAGAAGCTCACGATGCGCAACGCGCTCCCGGAGGATTGGGCAGTCCGCGGCATGGCATGGCCTGGCCGCGGACTGTACGAGCGCGGATTCTGGGCATCGAGCGAGTCCCGCCAGAACGAGATGGAGATGCTCGACGAGCGCGATGAGTCGGAGGCGGACGGGCAGATCGACTCGGACGAGACGAAGGAGAAGGAGTCGCGCGAGACGCTGCGCTGGCGGCGCGTCGCGTGGGCCGGGCGGCGGTTCGCGATGCTCGTTGACGGGTTCCGGTGGGACGAGGAGCGGCGGTGGTGGATCGATGGCACCCTGGCTGAGAAGGTCCGCGTGTGGGCCGAGCTCGAGCGCGCGGAGCGGGAGGAGGAGGAGCGCAGGAAGCTCGGCACGCGCTGGGACGACAGCGAGGACTTCGACATGATGGATGTCGACGACGACCTCGATCTCAACGGCGACTCTTCCGGCCAGAGCGACGACGAGGACGACACCGAGGAGGTTCGAGCTCTCAAGGTGAGTTTCATCATTTATTGTGCGGTGCCGAATCTGCGCACCGCCACATCCGTGGAGCCTGGCTAATGATCTCATTTTAGGCTCGCCGGCGGTACCTGCAAAGTTTACTGCAGGCTTCACAGCGGGGTACGCCGTCTCCGCGGCGTCCCCGTCCACGCGGACCTCGGAAAACGGCGCCGCCCACTCGCCCCGCGCTCAACCTTCGCCCCGGGTACACGATCCTTGTGCTCGACACCAACATTCTGCTCTCGTCCCTTGCTGAGGTCGAGACTTTGGTCGAAAGCCGGCGGTGGACTGCTGTCATCCCTCTGCCGGTCATCATGGAGCTCGACGGCCTCGGCAACAACACCACACCATTATGTTCAAATCGAAGGTGCTAACACCGCACGGCAAGTACCCACGCTCTCCGAGGATGTGGTTGGGCAGCGGGACTGTACGAGCGTGGAATCTGGGCATCGGACGAGTCCCGCGACAAAAAGACGAGGCGGGTGTTAATATTGCAGCAATATGTTACAGACAGTGTTTTTGGCTTGGCTGGGCAGTAGAAATAGGTACACATTTGCAATAGAATCATGCAGATCAGTTATAAGACCACGAAGCACTCTTTTACGCCGCCTTTCGAGGGCTGCGAGAAGGTAGGCAACGCCGGACAGAGCGTGCAGGCGTGGCCTCAACGAGCGAGTCATCTTCGCGGGTGCGCTTTTTATGGGCGATGCCCGGTGAATTTTTGGCATCTGCTCCCGAATCTTCTGCGCCATGCTGAGGTCCAGAGCTAAGTTAATCATAGTATGGTGTGAGGATGCCGCGACTCGGAGCAAATGTCTACTCACGACGTGTGCCTCGCGTCCGAGGGCGGGAACGCAAAGTCCCGGACCTTGAACGGCAACGGAACAGGCACGTCGGCCTCAGCGCCCAGCAACGACGCAGCGGGCTCGGTGAACGCCTCGGCGCATCCCCCAAGCGCTCTCGATGGAGATGGTTGGTGTGCCTTGGGGGCGGGCGGGGGGCCGATTGCTACCGAATGCCTTCCCCAACCTGCGGGGTAATCCATCCGAGCGGCTAAGTCGCCATCTTGATTTTTGTAGAGAAAGGCAGCTCGGGAGCGGGCGATGCCACGCTCAGGAGGAGCCGTGCCCGTGGAGTTGCTATACATGAGTAAACTGGTCAGAGAAACTGAGCAGGAGCGACAGTCGATATGTACCTGACTTTACGGCCCGAAGGAGGTAGTTGCGGACTGTGAGAATAAGTTAACATCGAGCACATAAGATCAGAAAAAGGGCCATGCCTGTCATTTTCAGAGACGGGAGAAGATTTCTCAGCCATGATCTAACGGCCAACAGGACGAGCGGACGTGTGCGACTCTGCGAGCGACGAGAGGCGACGAGTCGTAGCACGAGGTGCGATCGCCCGGGCATCGCCGGCCTGCGCGTGCGGATTAGCGCTTGCAAGTTCGCCGCTCGGTGGTTCATCTTCTCTCCCCTTCACCATGGGCGACTTCAATTGGGGCGCGCCCTACAATCCCGGTAATATTGGCGCACCTGGCCTCCCCGTGGGCGCATTTTCAGTCGAGAGCCTCGACCTCCCCGACTTATTGAAGAACCGACACGTCCGGCAACTCTGGGAGTCTTCACAACGTTATTCAGATGAGCTCCTCCGCCTGACGGCCGAGCTGACTCGCCTTTCCGTACAACGCACTTCGGATTTCGGCAGCGGTATTGTTTGTGTTATTTTGATAACGGCAGCGTACTGAATGCCACGTTCAGACTTGAGCCGCGGCAGCACTCCCCTCCGAGAATTAACCCCACCGACGGCTCAGCCCGACGCCTCGGCCATCAGACCCCACCACTACCCCGCAGAGATTCTGTGGAATCTCGCAGATTGCGAGGACCACCCTGACTCTGGTTGGACTCCGGCGAACTCCGCTCGCCCGCCCATGAGACATTGTATTCGGCACGCCGATGGAAAGCTAATTAACGATGCTATCTACCGACAGATCAAGGTTTCGGCTCGCATCGTCAAAAGCGACCTGACCTCCCTCCCTGTCGTCGCAGGATACCAAGGGAAGCCCCGTCACAAGGCCTACTACCGAACCCACTACGGGAAGGAGTGGAACGCGGCGATTGCCAGGCTCGAGGTCATGCAACCCCACCTCAGCTATTGCGGTAACCACTGGAAGGCGGAGCAGGTGCTTGGCAACAGTCTGAGGGGCACGGACAAGAAGAAGAAAAAGACCGTCGGCGCCAGCAGCACGGACGATGATGAAGATGAAGATCAAGGGGACGACGCGACTCAGGGTGGCGCCGGCGGGAAAACCGACGCGACTCAGAGTGGTGCCGGCGGGAAAACCGACGCGACTCAGGGTGGCGCCGGCGGGAAAACCGGCGCGAACACGATCGCGATCGCGAGCGAGAATCAGAGCAAGAAGCGCAGGAAGGATGAGAACTCTACGCCGCTTCGTTCCAACATCACCAAGAAATCCAGGGCCGCCCCAATGTCGCCCCTGCGCCTTCCCAGTACGTTTTCATTGTGCGCCGCTTCAAAGCTCGACCTTATGGCACGCAGCTCCTGCAGTTGCGCGGAATGCGCCAAGCAGAGGTTTCTCGATCCTTCCCGGTATGTTCTCTTCTCATTAAATAGCCTCTCTAATTACGGCGCACAGATCCAGCCAGCGAGTCCGAATCCGAAGAAAATGCCCCTCAGCTAATGCTCCAGTCTGCTTCGTTCCTGAAGGCTGCTCCTTTGACGGTTCCGGCGGGCCCAATCGACGTAGAGTTCATCGTTGTCAGCACGAAGGGTAAGCATTAATAAATTAGATCCACATGCTCACATGCATTCACACCCACGTACTATCTCGTACTATAGTGGACAGCCTTTTGGGTAAGCGGTGCATTCATCAGATGCTCCGATTTGATTGCCGACTACTATGTCTCAGACAATTTCTCCGAGCTCCCAGCCGTCCCCGACGCGCGCCCTCTTTTGGAGTTCTTGCAAGAGGCCGGAACAGCGCTCGACCAAGGCGAGCCATCGGCTGAATTAATGTCCTTCCTCGAGCGCATCGAGAACGCCGACCCGAACGCAGCTGATCTTGACGAGGACGACGACAACGGAAGCTGGGGACACCACCAATTCACCGCAGGGAGCCTGACCTGCAGCTCGGTACTCACGTCGTGGTCGGCTGTAGGAAACACCAACGTCGCGTATCGGCTCATTGCAGCAGCCCTGCGCACGTGCAAGGTCGCCCGCCACCTTTGCTTCAAGCGACAGCTGAAGCCGGACGCCTTTCTCTCCGACGTGTACCTATCGCTCCTCGTTGATCGGCTACGCACGATTGCCAAGGATGCCGCGCCGGTAAGTACAAAATTTTCACATGTGGTTGACCCATCTCATCATGCGCGGCAGTCTTCATCTCCTGCTGATGTCCCTGCTGATGTCCCGACCTCACCCGAGAACGACGAAGCGGTACGTCGCTTCAAACTGAATTGCTCTAGTGTGCTCACCGCAAATCAACCTGCAGATCCGTGCCGCCTTGTCGTCGCTCACGAAGGACGAGCTCAAGCATTGGTTCGAGACCCACAAGATCGCCATGCCGAAGAAAAAGAACAAAGGCGGTGAGCTCTTGCTACCATATACGGCCGCGGATTGAGCCTGACCATTTTCAGACTTCGTGTCCGCGCTCATGATTCTGTCAGCCCCGTTGAAGCCCTCTCAAGAAAATATCCAGGCCGTGCTGGAGGAGGTACGTCGACGATCGTTTTTGACCACGTTTATCTGCTTACATTTCTCGTCAGCGGAAGGCCAAGAAGGCGAAACGTTGAGGCCTCGAGGAGCGATTCTCCGCCGCGCTGGAGCTGCGCCGCGAGCATCGCAGGACCATGGGGTGGGGTGCAGGGAGCAGCGCTGCGTATAGTGTACATATTGTGACTGATATCCGACTGTGGCTTGACTGCAAGGCGACTGACTGATGACTACGAGTGGACGGAGCAGCGAATGTACACTGTAAGATGACTACGAGCGGACTGATGCCCGGACGAAAGGTGACTATCAGTGGACGGGAAATTCGGACAGGAAGATGACCACGAGTGGACAGGGAGATGACTACGAGGGGACGGGACGGTCCCGGACTGGAAGATGACTACAAGAGGACTTGTCTGTTAGGTGACTGCTACTGGACGAATACATGACTGATTCGTCCCCTTGGGGTCCCGCAATGAACCGTTGGTTCCCATGACTGTCAGTCGACTGATGCATGACGTAGACGTCACCTTGGGGTCCTGCAATCGAAGGACCTGAGTGGACTGACGCGTCGACTGTAACCGGACTGAGAGTGGACGGATCGGAAGGTTCCCATCAAGATCTTAATTAACTTCGCAGACTCAAACCAGACTTGGACATGATGTTGGGTGGAAGATCTCAGTCACAAAACGTGCCGATTAGTCGACCCGCAGTCTCCTCGGTTCCGACTGGACTGCCACCGGACCGGCGCCTGACTCCTTTTTTTACTGAGGGTCACCGAATGCCGGAGAGTTGTGCATGCAAAACGAATCTTTCTAAGTATGCTGTCCGCAACACTCTGCGAAGAGTGACTCTGAGACCCGCCGCCATGGGACGGCGAATTGCTCACGTATTTCCGGTCCGAAGTCCTAAGAATACGAATGTCTCCGCGTCGTCCGAGTCCGCCGCTCTCCGCCGCCCCCGTGCTTGGCCGATCCAATTGACGGAGACGGTACGTGGCCCACGCGGGCGATGGCTAACTGCCCATTCAATGGTTTCACATAGTCAGTAAACTTACGGGTTGATGCGAGCTAGTGGCTGCGACGAGTGACCAGCCTGTTCTTGGAAGACCAAGCACCGGCCGACGATGCGAACAATAGGACGAGCCAACACATCTCAATCTGGCGCGTCTCCAACATGATGGTAGATGGCATAATATACAGTATGAAGAAGTGCAGATGAGCTATCTCAGCTCAGAGGGTATGAGGGGTAGGTCTACATAACAGCTATCGAGAGTCCAATAACGTTTGCAATTGAGCATGCGAAATAATAGGTATGCCAGGCAAACTGCGTGAAGCCGAAAAAATCAAACCACGCTCGCGATGCCGCCCCGCTTGCCGGTCACCTAGTGTGGCTTGAAAGTACCAGACAACAAGCACATATATAAATAAACTCAGGTGACATGCACCACAAGCAGTCTAGCTGCCTGTGGGCTTACACGCCCGCCCGATGCCATCAAGAATGCTCGACACATGCAGAGGTGAAAGCGGGATCACCATCGCTGGTCTGAAGCACTCCAGATATCCACGGACGGGCATGTAAAAAAGACGATACCCTGCATGTAAGCCCGATTAGAAGCGAACATGATCTCGAATTTGAGCACGCCGACCTTCTTTACTGTTGCAGACTTGCTGACACAGACTTGCAGCCTACTGATGTCGGCATGGACAACGTCCAGCTGCAATTTTGTTTGGATGGAAACAGACATCTGCATCCCAGATGAGGTCTATGCTTATAACGAGATATAAGAGTGCGCACTGTGAAGTTTCCGATAGAATCATCCAGCTGCTGGCGGATGTCTTTGATGCGGCCCTCATCCTTCCGGACGCGAAGTAAGCGAACAGCTCGCGAGGCTGTGCAAACTTCATGGAGCTGTCCGTTCATTCGCTGGAGAGACCTAAAGCGATGAGTTCGCATTGCAGATTCAAGAATGTATATCATTAGATACACACTGATCAAATGCATGGATAGCGATCTTGATAGGTGGAGAGATGTTCGTGGCGTCAGGGATAGTATATTCGAGTAGAGCGCTGATTTGATCCACGCGATCGGCGATGCACTGCGCCTCTTCCTTGTTGGACTTCATCGTCTGGGGATCGCGTCAGTTAACGTCCAAATGAGCAGGCGTATACTCGTACACGTGAAAGAGTGAGAAGAAATGCTAGGCCGCCAGTCAGACTCTTCAGAGGCGGGAAAGCATCCGCGGACTCCTTCAAGGCTTCGAGGGCAAGGACAGCAGCGTCCGACGACACGTCCTTGATTCGTCCCCGCGTCCGCGAGCCCATACGAGGCCACCGCATCGTGCGTTGAGAGACCTGCGGTGCAGTGCTGAGTACGCTGTTGAGGCAGGATGGGAGACGAAGGACTAGGGGTCAAAGGCAAGACGCACACCTTCTTATATAGGAGCCACCGGTCGAAAGGCAGTGTCCTAAGATGCTGGCATGATAGAAGGCCTAGTGGTCCACGAGAATAAAACGTGCTTCACACGTGCCCTTCAAAGCTCTGCAAAACAGATTCCAACCGGTCAGCTGGTCCCTGGGGCTGTACCGCGTCCGCGCTCGAGAAGCGCCAGCGCTCGAGAAGCGCCAGCGCTCGAGAAGCGCCAGTTTGACGTCCAGCGGCTCGTCGTTAGTTTCGTAGCTTCAGCTCACACGATGTAGACGCGGGGTCGTCCCAGCCGGGACATGAGAAGGTAGCCTGTTGTCTGGGCGGGCTCAGGAGCATAACGGCTCCGCTCTGAGAGAGATGGATCCCATGCACGCCAGACTGGGAGAGATGATCCGGAAGTTAGGGAGCTGCGCTCGGCTACTCTGCCAAGATGTCGAGTTCGAGAGTGGCTCCTGGACAGATAGGGCCTAATCGACTAATAGGATCTTTGCGGGCAGATACCTTCTGGTAACTATAGGAGGTTCAGCGGAGACTTCTCACAGAGGAAGGTCGAGACCTACGGCAGTATCTTCCACCTCGGTCTGCGCGATCCTAGAGCGTCCGTCTCGATGCTCGCAAAATCCTCCGTTCAATATGAGGAGAATTGCGTGACAGTCCGGTAAAGCACTCTAGCTGACTTCCTAGGTGGCCTGGAGGATGGTTGCGAAGGAGGGCTAAAAAAAGTAAACAGTGCGCCGCAAGACACGTATCAGGACTTGTGTTCTGTATACATATTGACGTCCAAAAGACTCGTCATGGATTCAAAGACAAATCGCACGTGGGGACGAGCGCGGCAAATCGTAACACGAGAGGCTGAGATGTGTGGCGGCGCTGAGCAGGATCACCAATTCTTTCGAGTCTGTGTCGACACAAGTGAGTTCAAGCAGCCAATAACATTCCTATCACGAGCCTTGCGTCCCATCAGAGAGTCGATTCAGGCAGCCAATTAATCCTCCAGTCGGACTCCGGAGAGTACAGCGACGCCGGTTAGCATGTTCTGGTCAAAGAGGCTTTTGGACGAGATGGCAGACTTCTGGAGCACGACGCCGCGACGGGATGGACTGCAGCGCGCGGTAGCTGTGCGTAGAGAATGGGCTTGTAGATGTGGACATGGGTGGCAGTGAGGAGCAACTTGTTGAGAGGACGTTCGCCGCAGTGACGTTCGGAGTCGGAAGGATGAGCGGCCCAGGATGCACGTGCCGAGACGTGCCGACGGCGCGACGTCTCGGAGACGTCGGCACGTCTCGGCACGTGCATCCTGGGCCGCTCAGTCTTCAACCGACTCCGAACGTCGACTCTCTGCTTACCACCGTCACCATTCACCTTTGACTCAGTCAACGCCCACTGCGAGAATGAACTTTGAACTCTCAGGTGAGCACAGATGATATACAAAAGTACTGGCTCTGATTCATGATGAACAGAGAAAGCGCCGGCGGTTGGTCGCGTCCTTGCTGACATGCCAACAGAGATATTCCACGAAATAGCGGATTGGATAGACTCCACAGACGACATCAAAGCCTTTACATTAATTTGTCGACTCTTTGCAGCAATAGCATCGCCTCGCCACACGCAGATGCGCTCACTGCGTTGCCCGGTGAAGGCACTCTGCGTCTGGGAAACATTGGCCGCAGATGCCGCACTTGCACGCAACGTCCGCCACATCGACATACAGGAAGGTCCTTGTCCCGGCGGTGCCTGGCAAATTCCGTCGTCGTTCTGCAAAACCCATCCGGATTGCTGGCATTGCTCCAGGCGTAACCCTGCCGACAACCGGGAAATGTGGGAACGCGTGGAGAAGCCATTGATCGCTGCATTAACCAACATGAGCAACCTGATCTCACTTAAATGGGAGTCTCAACGGTACAAATTTCCTTTGGTGCATCCTGGAAGCGACCGAGATGATATATGGACGGCGGTGAGATCGTGCTCGAGTATGACGGCGCTGTCTGTCGAGGAAGGGGACGCCGGGGAAATTTTCCGATTCACCAATGTGAGTGTTCATCCTAGTATCTTACTCGCATATTCTGACACGTCCTCAGATTTTTACGTTGTCAAACCTCACGTTCCTCGAATACAAAACGGAGATTTTTGGGTTTGAAGGGCTACCGTCCGACGGAGAGGCTCTCGGTATCATGCTGCGTGAGCGATGCCCGAAACTCCAGGTACGTGACATTCTCTTGTTCCGATCTGAACCGTTTCGCCGACCAGAAACAAGTCAGACTCTAAAGCTCTGCTTCCCCGACGCAATTTCCGAGGGTTATCCTCCTCCACTGTTCGGGAAATCGGTGTTGAGTGGCCGGTGGCCCGATTTGGAGCATGTCCAATTTCAATGCGTGGCGTGCCACCCAGAGGAAGCGTCATCGTTTTTGGCGGCACATCCCAGTATTCGGTCACTTGAAGTCGACGAGTTTTTTAGCTGTCGTCAGTTTGCAGGGATGGACATCTACGAAATCACCGACACCGACCTTGTGGAACTTCCCTTGACGCTTCCCCCAGCGGTGCTCCCAAACCTACACGCTCTGCGTTGCGCGCCTGGCCATGCGGCGGATATACTGGCGTCAATCAAGGCGCCTGGGACGGGGAATCTTCGTCCCCATCTCACTCTGTCACTGACATATGATCGCGCTTGGATCCCTCGCATTCGGAGCGACCACCCCCGCATGAGGGATTTATATATACTCGGAGTCCTGACTGACACAGAAGCCATAACGTTCGACGCGAGTGACTATGTTCGCGAGTACATTAGGGGTTTTCACAGTAGCGCATTCAGCGCGGTTTCGCTGCGGTTTCGCCGCGGTTTCGTTTTTTGCTTTGCTTGTCCGAGGTGCCCGAATTACGCATTAACTTTGATAAACCCTCGGTTTAAACGATTTCGACGCGATTTCGCAGCATCCCGAGGCCCGAAGTCTAAACTCCGCCGCTCCTGCCGTCTTCGGCCCGCACCGGCACCGCTGCGCTCCCCGAGCATACGAGACTTTGGCAGTCTTCCTCTTTCCCCCCATCGGCTTGGTCTGCTTCTGGTACAAGCAGGAGTGAATGACGGATTTACTGCTCATTAGGCATAGTAGACGATGAATACAGGTCATAGGGAATAAATTAGAAAGGCAGTAATGTTACATGTAGTAGTGAAGGATGAAGGTGGAGTACCAGGCAAGCCAAGCTTGCGAGGCAGAGCGTAGTACAGAGGCAGGCTTTGTAACTTAGTAGTGAGCGAGTCGGTACCAAACGCAGCGAGGGCGCAGGGAGACTCCATGCCTCTCAGCGAGTCTCGCGCTCCAAGCCTCCGACGCCCAACCGACGCCTTCGTCGTGCGCTCGCGCGTGACACTTTTCACCCACCCATCATCCCCTAGCACTTGTATAGGTGGTTCCTCTTTCCGAAGTTTTGGTTTGAGGGGCTCCCTGTGCTTGCAGCTTGAGGTTTTTCGTGCCAATGCACGACTGGTCGCCTTCAGGCCCGCAGGATGCGCTACGTGCGTTGATTCACATGCACAGCACGAAAACATACCGCCACAGCACTTATCAATAACAAGAAAGTGGCGTTTCATTTGTCTCCTTAGGAGTGCGCCTACGATTCATAAATTAGCTTCGTTGCACGACGGCGGCGGCGGCGGCGGCGGTCGAGTATAGGCGCTGGACCCCGATTTGGAGCTCCGACGGGACTTGCCATCCCAGCCGAGCAGCCGAGCGAATGCGTGCGAGTGCGATTTCGAGCGAATTAACTACAGGGCGTATTCAGCCTCGCGAATCACGTCGACGAATCCAAAACGAAACCGCAGCGAAACCGCGCTTAATGCGCTACTGTGAAAACCCCTAGTATCGTCAGTACAGAACATTCCTCATGAGGATGCGCGCACAAGGCTGACTGATGCCGGCCCTAAACAATAGGGGTTTTCACAGTAGCGCATTAAGCGCGGTTTCGCTGCGGTTTCGTTTTGGATTCGTCGACGTGATTCGCGAGGCTGAATACGCCCTGTAGTTAATTCGCTCGAAATCGCACTCGCACGCATTCGCTCGGCTGCTCGGCTGGGATGGCAAGTCCCGTCGGAGCTCCAAATCGGGGTCCAGCGCCTATACTCGACCGCCGCCGCCGCCGCCGCCGTCGTGCAACGAAGCTAATTTATGAATCGTAGGCGCACTCCTAAGGAGACAAATGAAACGCCACTTTCTTGTTATTGATAAGTGCTGTGGCGGTATGTTTTCGTGCTGTGCATGTGAATCAACGCACGTAGCGCATCCTGCGGGCCTGAAGGCGACCAGTCGTGCATTGGCACGAAAAACCTCAAGCTGCAAGCACAGGGAGCCCCTCAAACCAAAACTTCGGAAAGAGGAACCACCTATACAAGTGCTAGGGGATGATGGGTGGGTGAAAAGTGTCACGCGCGAGCGCACGACGAAGGCGTCGGTTGGGCGTCGGAGGCTTGGAGCGCGAGACTCGCTGAGAGGCATGGAGTCTCCCTGCGCCCTCGCTGCGTTTGGTACCGACTCGCTCACTACTAAGTTACAAAGCCTGCCTCTGTACTACGCTCTGCCTCGCAAGCTTGGCTTGCCTGGTACTCCACCTTCATCCTTCACTACTACATGTAACATTACTGCCTTTCTAATTTATTCCCTATGACCTGTATTCATCGTCTACTATGCCTAATGAGCAGTAAATCCGTCATTCACTCCTGCTTGTACCAGAAGCAGACCAAGCCGATGGGGGGAAAGAGGAAGACTGCCAAAGTCTCGTATGCTCGGGGAGCGCAGCGGTGCCGGTGCGGGCCGAAGACGGCAGGAGCGGCGGAGTTTAGACTTCGGGCCTCGGGATGCTGCGAAATCGCGTCGAAATCGTTTAAACCGAGGGTTTATCAAAGTTAATGCGTAATTCGGGCACCTCGGACAAGCAAAGCAAAAAACGAAACCGCGGCGAAACCGCAGCGAAACCGCGCTGAATGCGCTACTGTGAAAACCCCTATTGCTAGTGCTGGACGTTCAGCAGACCAGGATACAGAGCTCTAGCTGCGCTAGATTAAAGTATGTCCTGATCACTCCCACCGCACGCTTTGCACTGAAGGATTAGCTCGTAGGCTTTCCTTGACAACTATGCCTTCCTTTGGCATAGAGATCTTGTCGTTCTTGGACTCTATACCTCCCATGCCGCTTTGCGATCCTACGTTTTATATATCATCATCCTCGCCATCAAGCTGATGGTGGTCGTTTCCGACTCGGAGTTCGCGTGTCCGATTTGTTACCACAATACAAAAGACAGCAATTACTCTTCTCGCCGTCCGATGCACCAGGTCTTTTGCTCTTCGCACATTCCGATCGCGCCAGACGATGGGCGGCCCAGATGGGCGCATAATACACCCACTGCGCGGCCGCCCCTTTGCGCGGTTGTGGTCGATAGGCCGACAATCAGTATGGAGGTAGTCGCTTTACACCTATCACCGCACAAGAAATACAGAACTGGAGCACTAGAGATTGAAAAGCATACGACCCGTTAATCGTCCTCATGATCCTCTGCGCATGCCATAAACGCGGTCTCCAACCACTCGTGCATGTCCAACTGTTCAGCAGTCATTCGATCGCCGGGATTCAGCCGCAAGCAGTCTCCAATAAACTGAGAAGCAGCGTTAACCTGCTTTGCAGTGAGCTCGGTATTCTGTTCCAATAGCGACTTGATGGTCCGAGACGGGTGAGGGTTTGTCTTGGCTTTGATCAAGTTACCTTGCGATGCAGATCAGATATCATGCTCGGATGTGGCGAAGCAGTCAATGCTCACCTTCGTCGTCGAAGTACTGCTCCCTGACCCGCGATTTCTCCACAAGCTCTTTGTTCAAAGTCTCTCCCGTCAACGCGTACTGAAGGAGTAGGAGACTTTCGTCCGGTGTGAGGTCGTCAGAGGGCGTAGGTTGAAAGAGAATTTGGCCGGCAAGCAATTCATACGTCTGCCACAGAACATCGTCAGCGCTGGTCGGGGCAGAGAGCGCAAAGAGGAATGGTGACTGCACAGTCGTACGCACCATGCAGCCGATAGCCCAGATGTCGATCGCTTTTCCGCACTCTGCGCGGATCACGTTCTCCGGCGCACGTAGTGCAAACGCGCCGATGTCGCCGCTAGGCAACGGCTTATTTAACGACAGCGCTGCGCTCAAAGCCTGAGCACACGAAAGTTCCGGATACGAAAATCCAGGAGCACCGCACCTGAACCAAGGTCGCTTAGAACTGTGACAATAGTCTCCGCATCGAGCGGCGACGAGTTCCATGGCATCCTGGCTGGGAAGGGTTGTGAACGCATTATTGGGTATTGTTTGCCTTCGTATTCGAACGTGCCGTCGATCACTGGCGGCTCCTTTGCGATGATCTCTTCGATTTCTGACGTCGATGGCCCAAGAAATGGAACATTATCCGCTTTGATATCTACATCGCATTCAGCCAAGATGACGGGGGAGTGAGAACGGAGAGGAGCCACATGCCTGCGTGAATTATGTCGCGCGTGTGTAGAAATCGGACGGCTTCCAATGTAAAGCAAATAATGGGCCTCACGATGTGAACACTTAGTCTCCCGGTAGGGGCAGTGGCGCGATAGGCGTGGATGTCCGAGCGTAGGGGCTGGGTCACGAAGCAGTAGTGAATCCCGTGAGGTCCTTGCAGGGCAAAGTGATCCACGAGAATAGGAAGAGGCGGATGGCGACGGCCCGGGCCCGATGGCGCATCTTGTACTACCTGGAGAACGTCGAGCTCTTGGATAAAGCCTTTCTCGAGAGCGATGGTAGAGGAGACAGACAGGACTTTGACCGCCAAGTATTTAAGGTCATCCCTAATAATGCGTGCTCAGAAGACTTCTGAACCGAGGACAAGAGGGCATACCTCGGTGAAAGATCTTCAACGAGGAAAGTGTTTGAGCAGCGTCCTCTTCCAAGTTTGCGGATGACCTTGTAGCGGCCGGCCTTGAGTAGGGCACCCGGCCGTGTGAGAAAAAAACCGTCCCCCTGAGGGACGTTGAGAAGGAGGTTTTCCTCTGGGAAGAGCATTTCAACTGCGCGAGGAGCTTCTGGGAGGAAATTGGGAAGAAAGTATATATTGGGGGAAGAGGCAGAACAGGGAGACGGCTGTTGGTGGGGTTGGCAAGTTCAAGCGCCGTAATCCAGATCTGTGGCACCGGCTCCGCTGTCTGGGCTCCCGATTATCAGATGACTCGAGCCGAAAAGCCGAGGAGGTCGCCATCCGAGGAAAATCCGCTGGTCTTGTCCAATCGCGACCAACTGCAAAGTACACAGAATCCATCATTGGCGTTGACCGGCGCACCATTCCTCAGTTCCCTAAACTACTCCCCATCGATCCTCTGAAAACTAGCACTTAATCCCAGGGCTTCTCATCAAGACATCAAGAATGCTAGGACACCGCTCCTAGGCATCGGCAAGACACTTGAATGTTGCACAACCTCACAGATTCCGTAGGTGACCATTTCATCCGACACAAAATGATGCACAGGGCCCCTGCGACGTGCTATCGGCATGGTCCTCACAGTAGACTGAGTCCCGGTACTGAGATTGGTAGTACAGGTGGCGCGCAGGGCTCGCAAAGACGAGGCCCTCCAGTGACACCGTACACGCCGCGGGCTGGAAGAGCACGCACACGACGATGGTAACCGGCAAGCATGTGTTGAACAGGAGGTACGGACCTGACGACGACCCTGGCTTCACTGGAGACGGCCGATGCGAATCAGTGAAGACGACGCGCATGGGCTACAGAGGACATCCGCGTGCAACCGCTGTACATATGCGCTGCAGGGAATGTCACTCAATTATCCCAGGCAGTGCTTTGGCCGCGCGAAATCCGATACGCACGAGTTTTTTTAAAGCACGTTTGCGGTATCTTCTGCCCGATGTCCGGAGCGCTTTAACGGAGCCCCACGACTTGATCTTTGAGCTTCCTATACTGACACAGACACTGGACAGAGCGTTGGCGAATACAAGCCGTCAAGAGAACAAAACGGGAGCAGTCGAATTTATAAGAAGGCCGATATCGCCATGGTGCAATCAATCACGTTTGTCGACCTTGATCAATGACAATCACGAGAAATGCGGCATTCATAAGGCAGAGTGGGGATGGAGTTTCAAGTTCCCGACGCACGCACTGCGGATCTATCCGAGTCGTCGCCTCCGCAAAGGTACTGCTGTACCCTTCACCTGCGCGATCTGATGCTATAGCTCCCAATGGCGGTTCGCACAGGGTTGATATTGATACTTTCACCTCTAGGGAAAAGGCAAGATTCATTCGGCTGTGCACCTATCGTCGCTTTTGTCCCCTAGGTGACCCTCCTGCGATCGGGTACGTCGTCTGATTACCAGCTTGGCATCGTTCACATTCGCAATGCGCAGTCACGACTCGTTCCGAAATTTAGGACCCTACGTACTCCCGTACTATCACAGTCGTCTGGACCTGGAGTCGTCGCTGAAGTAATGATATCAATTTCTAGCTATGGAATCGTCCCTCTCTTCAACGACCATTCGACCATACACCATTCGGCAGCCAGCGGAGCACTCTCACCGACTGTGGCCCCGTGTATTCATGTACAGTGACGTTGTTTCGTCGGCAAATTTCCTTCACCATTCGCTCGCAGTAATTGCACATCGGAATGGGGTCTCCGGTGGCCCCTTTGATGGTTAGCAAGTGAATGACAGTCCCTGGCTGGCTTAGTGCGTTTGGAATATTCCACTCGGCGCAGTTTCCTGGCGGGTGTCCTGCCTTATACTGCCCTTCCGCCTCCATGACTGTTGCGTGTTCTTGGAGGAGGGCGTGGAAAAAGTCTTCATCTCTCCAAGGATTTCTGGCTGCGCGCTGCCGCCCACGATCATCTTTAGATCGGAAGAACTCGTTGGTTGACCCAAAGGCCACCATGCCCATCTCTGGATTCCAGCCGATAGAGGTGGCGGTCGGTCTCTGCCAGCGCGCCTGACTCTCTGCGTTGATCTTCTGAGTGAATGCTAGCAGAGATTCTCGGAGACCGTTCTGGTTGGCAAGTGCTTCTGTCACCTCGCTCGGGGAAAAGTAGTAGTATTGAGGCTGCATGTACGCAGGAATATTGATGCGTTGTGCACTGGGGTCGTTGTACCACCGCGTAAACGCGAGGGCTCGATTATCATTCGTGATCGTATAGCCATTGAGTCGAGGAGGGAAGTCGATGAGCCCCGGTGGCAGAATTTCGTAATAAACAACGAGCTGATCGAGAGCTGCACGACAGTGAATACTAAGAATAAGTATACGGAGCATTAGCGTCTTACTGGCGTCGTCACTCGGCAAGCCGATACCATGCGTCGCCCGACTTTGATGGTAAGCTTCATGGGATGGCATAGAGTATCCGGCCATGATATCGAGTCTGTTGTAGTATAGGACCACTGTGGCAAGTGGCTTCGTCAGGAAAGAAATGCATCAATATTCAAAGGAAACTAACCTGGCACGGGATTCCACTCCGATCGGCGGGCTCAGGAGAGATCCAAAGGGCGGGTACATATACTCAGGCTATACGTCAGGCTCATGGAATTTGACGCCACTCGTTCGCTTCCACTTCACGCAGACCAGGAGGAAATCTTGATCATCGATCGATGTGATTAAATTTGCGCCAGGTAGAACTTGCATGGGAAGCTACTAGCCCCAGAGCAGCTCAAACGGTGAGGTGGAAAGAACTCCGTGACATTCCGTACGGTGCGAAGACACGTACATTACTGGAGACGGTCCGCGGATGCAAACAGACGTAAGTAGTTCCAGATAAGCACCGGGATCCAAGTTATATCCCGTACTTACGTCCTCGCAACTGACGGTGCGAGGAGTTAGCGACGACTCTGCAACAAATTGCTCACAGGAAGTCGTCAGCATTCAGGAGGCAGACGACTTCATGAATACTGACCTGGGGAATTGCGATTGGGATGGCCAGGGTGGTTCTGAAGACGGCACGCTGGTATCTCACTTGAATGAGCCTCGAAAAACTAGTCAGCCTTGGAGGTATGAAATCGTACCGCGAATCTCATCGATGCAGACTGAGATAGGGCATAGACTAGCCTATCAGGCTCATCTTGCAGTTGCGCCGTAGAGGTACAGATACTCGGTGAGAATCCGCATGGCATCCTTGAGGCGAATACTTGCAGTACATAGTATCAGGCTGCCCTGAACAGAAGGGCTCCGACTGCCAAGTGCGAGTGACGAGTCAGGCCTGGCTGGATCTGACTCATCTGAGTGTCTCAGCCGAGTAGCCCGGGGATTGTCACGTGGGGTCAGTATGTGGGTGGAGTTTGACCAGAAGTTATCATCCATCCACCACGATCCAATGTCCGCATGTTCAACACCCATTGCGACGATGGGCACAGTTTATATGCCAGGTGGGCACAAACTTCCCATTAGACTATAGGTTCTGACTGTACGAACAGAAAAGGCCGTCGATCGCGTCCTTGCTAGTATGCCAACAGAGATCTTCCACGAAATCACGGATTGGATAGACTCCCCAGACGACCTCAGGGCCTTCGCGTTGACTTGTAGACTCTTTGCGGCAATTGCATCTCCTCGCCACACGCAATTTCGCTCCCTGCGATGCCCGGTGATGGTGCTCTGCTTCTGGGAAGCGTTGGCCGCAGATGCCGCTCTTGCGCGCAACGTCCGCCACATCGACGTCCAGGCCAGAATCTGGCCCTACCGGGGTGAATGGCGATTTCCGACGTCGTTTTGTAAAGCCAGTCCAGACTGCTGGCACTGCAATGCCCGACCCGACTTTGCTGACGACCACGAAATGTGGCGACGCGTGGAGAAGCCGATGATGGCTGCATTTGCCAACATGACCAGCCTAATCTCGCTCACATGGGATTCTTATCGGTACAAATTCCCTTTCGTGGAGCCAGGAACCAGTCGAGATGACATCTGGACGGCGCTGCGGTCGTGTTCGACTATGACGGCGCTGTACGTCGAGGAAGGGGAGTTTGGGGAAATATTCCACCACAGCAACGTGAGCGACCGATCCTAGATCTTCCTCGAACTTTCTGATACATCTTAGATCTTTTCCCTGTCGAACCTCACGTTCCTCGAATACAAGACAGAGACATTTGGGTTCGAAGGGCTGCCGTCCGACGGAGAGGCTCTGGGTATCATGCTGCGTGAGCGATGCCCGAAACTCCAGGTGCGAAGCATCCCCTTGTTATTGTTCCGATCTGAACCGTTCGATAATCTGAAATGAATTAGACACTGAAGCTCTGCTTCCCCGACCCAGTCCCCGATGGCTATCCTCCTCCGTTGTTCGGGAAATCGGTGTTGAGCGGCCAGTGGCCGGACTTGAAGCATGTTAAGCTTGAAGGCGTGGCGTGCCACCCCGAGGAGGCATCGGCATTTTTGGCGGCGAATCCCAACATTCGTTCTCTTGAAGTTGACGAGTTTTTCAGCTGTCGTCCGCTCGTGGGGGCGCTCGACCATGTCACCGATCAAGACCTTGTGGAACTTCCCTTGACGCTTCCCCCTGCAGTCCTCCCCAATCTCTCCACCCTGCACTGCACTCCCGGCCACGCTGCGGATATATTGGCGTCGATCAAGACGCTTGGGATGGAACCTCCTCGCCCCCATCTTACTGTGACACTACGATTTGCTCACCCGTGGCACCCTCGCTTGAGGGATTTATATAGGGTTGGCATCTTGACGGATACAAGGGACATAACGTTCATATCGAACGACTACATTCGCGGCATCATAGCTAATGCTGGACAGTCGGCAGATGAGTGCACAGAGCCTGGCCGATAAGGGTACTGTATGTCCTGACTATGTGGTTACTGTATGTCCTGACCTCTCTGACAGACCACCTCACGCCGGGCACTGATCTTATCTGTTCGTCACAGTATTTCCGTTAGAATATCTTTGAGCCCGTGTTGCTGTCTTTTTCGGCATCGTTTTTTCGGCATCGTTTTGTCCTTGTAGCCTTTACTTCCTGAGATGTCATCTTACATGTTCACCCTTGTCATGAAGCTAAAGATGATCTGACATGTTACCACAAATACAGAGCAATCTTTACGCCCTCCGATGCACTCGCAGGTGAATTTCTCGTCCTCAGCCGCTCAGCGTTACTTGACATTCGGACGCACGGTTACGATCGCGCCAGTCACCAAGCGATCGGCAACTCTTAGCGCTACCATCTACATGCAGCCTGTTGCGCGGTTGCGCGGTCACCCGGCGCAGCCAACAATCATTAGTCGCATGAGCTACATCACATCCGCACACGAATAACTACATAGCTGGAGCATCAGAAAATGGGCATAAGACCGGCCAGAAAATCGTCAAGCGTCGTCAACTGCCTCTCCCATAAACGCGGTCTGCAACCACATGTGTGTTCCCAGCTGCTCAGCAGTCATTCGATCGCCAGGATTCAGCCGCAAGCAGTCTCCAATGAACTGAGAAGCAGCGTCGACCTGCTTTGCAGTGAGCTCGGTATTCTGTTCCAACAGCGCCTTGATAGTCCGAGACGGATGAGCGTTTGTCTTGGCTTTGATCAAGTTACCTTTGCGACGGAGATCAGACATCATGCTCAGATGTGACGAAGCAAACAAAGCTCACCTTCGTCGTCGAAGTACTGTTCCCTAACACGCGATTGCTCTACAATCTCTCTGTTCAGCGTCTCTCCCGTCAGGGCGTACTGGAGGAGAAGAAGATTTTCGTCCGGTGTGAGGTCGTTAGAGGGCGGAGGTCGGAAGAGAATTTGGCCGGCGAGCAATTCGTACGTCTGAAGAGTATCGTCAGCGCTGATCTGTCGTGACCGTGCAGTCGTACGCACCATGCAACCAATAGCCCAGATGTCGATCGCTTTTCCGCACTCCGCGCGGACGAGGTTTTCCGGCGCACGTAGTGCGAAAGCGCCGATGTCGCCGCTAGGCATCGGCTTATTCAACCACAGCGCTGCACTCAAAGCTTGAGCATACCAAGATCTGAAGACAAAAACTTAAGAGCTCCGCACCTGAGCCGAGGTCACTCAAAACAACGTGAATAGTTTCGAAATCGGAGGGTGACGTGTTCCACAGTGGCATCCTGGATGGGAAGGGTTGTGAACGCATTATTGGGTATTGTTTGCCTTCAAATTCGAACGTGCCGTCGACCGATGGCGGCTCCTTGGCGAGAATTTCTTCGACTTCTGCCGTAGTTGTGCCATGACATAGGACATTATCTGCTTTTATATCTACACAGCTGTCCGTCAAAATAACGCGGATGTAGGTCCGGAGAGGTGCCACATGCCTGCATGAATTATGTCGCACGCGTGTAGAAACTGCACGGCACCCACTACGCAATGAATGATAGGTTTCGTGACGTGGACGCTGAGTCTTCCCGTCGGCGAAGCGGCACGTTCGGCGTGGATGTTCGAACGTAGGGGCCGGGTCACGAAACAATAGTGAACCCCGTGGGGTCCTTGCAGGGCAAAATCATCCTTCAGAATAGGAAGAGGTGGCCTGACACTGCCCGATGACAGATCATTTATGGCTTGTAGAACGTCGATCTCGTGGAAAAAGCCTTTCTCGAGACCGATGGTAGAGTAGACGGACAGTACTTTGATCGCCAAGTATTTGTCACCCTCATTCCTGACGCATGATCAGGATATTGCTTCACTCAAAATACGGGAACATACCTCGGTAAGAGATCTTCTACCAGGAAAGTGCTTGAGCAACTTCCTCTTCCCAGCTTGCGGATGACCTTGTAGCGGCCGGCCTTGAGTAGGGCACCTGGCCTCGTCAGGAAGAACCCGTCACCTTGAGGGACATTGAGGAGAAGGTTTTCCTCGGGAAACACCACCTCTGCTACACGAGGAGTCGGCGAGAAGAAATTGCGAAGGAATGCCATGGGGTGGAATTGGACAGAGGCAGACGGAACCAGTCAAGCTTATAGGCTTCATTGAAGTGGGCCACATACTAATATCACGTGCGTGATGCGCCGAAGCCTGACATTCTAATATGCGGCGCTTGTGTTCGTTTCTACCAAAGCCAGCTGTTGATGCTGTGCGCGCCAAGAACTTGCGCCACGGGCTGACCTCGAAGATCGCGTCGAGCCCCTCCAGCGACACGCCGCGGCTCTCCGGCTGGAAGAGCACGCACACGACGACGGTGACCAGCGAACGCGTGCCGAACAGAAAGTACGGGCCCGACGACGACTTTGACAGGAACAGCGGCGTCGAGAACGCGATGATCCAGTTCACGCCCTGCGCGCGCCGCTCAGCTCTCAGCTCAGAGGTGGGGGGGGGGGGGGGGGGGGGGGAGATTGACACGCACCCAGTTCGCGCACTGCCCGAGACTCGTCGCGGCCGCACGCGTGCGCATCGGCTGGATCTCCGAGCAATAGATGCGGTTGACGACCGCCCAGCTCATCGCAAACGCGCCGATGAAGATGTAAATCAGTGCGATGACGGTCCAGCGCCCCGCGGGCGCGGCGGATGCGCCGGTTGCGTAGAGTGCGCCAATGAGCAGCATCGTCGCGGCGATGACGCTGCCGCCGCGGATCATTGAGGTGCGACGGCCCCCTGCACCAAAAGGTCAATACTGTGGGAGCCGGGAGGAAGAACGGGGACGTACAGCGCTCAGTGAAAATTTGGGTAATTATAGTGCAGGCAATGTTGAGCAGACCAGATACGTCGGAGGCTAGGAATGAAGACGTCGTGGATGACAGGCCCGCTTGGGAAAAGAGAACAGCGCATACTTCAGCGACGTTAGCAAAGTGCGATGAGAAGACCGATAAAAACCGCGCACATAGAGCACGCCGTCAATGCCGCAAGCCTGCGCAGACAAAAGCGTGTCAGCATACAACACGTACTGGCATCACAATGCACCAAGCTCACTTGCTGCATCGCCATTAAGAATACGCCAAAGGCAGTGCGTGTGCGCACGTCCTTATCCCACAGCGCGAGCCACGTCGCGCGCTTCTCGGCGGCGCGCGCCTCTTCCGGCTGCACACCTGCGTCCTGCCGCGCGTCCGCGTCCGCCTGCGCTCCTTCTGGACCCCCGAGTCCGCCGCCATGAATCCAAGCCTTTCCCAGGCACGCGCGGCGTTCTCCGTGAGCCCGACATACTGCAGCCAGCGCGGGGAATGCGGAATGGCGAGCGACTCCACAGAAAATGTCGCCGCGACGAGAGTCTGCATCACGAAGGGCAGAGGCCACAAAAACGACGACGACGAGAGCTGACGGAACCGTAGGACTTGAAGTACCCTCCGGCGAACCTGAGGATTAGGTGCAGATGCGTGATGCATGAAAGCCGCCCGCGGTACTGTGTCGGCGCGATGTCGAAGATGTAAATTGTGACGGTGGAGAGGAAAAGTCCCTCATCAATGCCTGCGACGGACCAAGAAGAGAGCAGTTTGAGCGGCGAGACAAATGCAGGCATGATGATAATAGGGCTAGTGGATACCAGTGGGCGTGCCCTGTGAATCACATTTTATTTCATCCCGTCGTCTGAAAACAAAACGTACCGGTGTCAAACCCGAAGAGGAACCCTTCCCAGGGACGCGAGAAGGCTGCGAAGGGTGTATACTTACGTGCAGGTATCCACCGAATCGACGCTTCATACGGCGTGCTAGTGGCTCGTCGACGGATCTGGGGCCCTGGGGGGGCCGAGGTTGAGAATGCGACGCCCCGGACGCCCCAGCAGGGGTCTGCTTTGGGAGGGTGGGAACACATACG
Organism: Auriscalpium orientale; assembly: GCA_019915035.1. Lineage (NCBI taxonomy): Eukaryota > Fungi > Basidiomycota > Agaricomycetes > Russulales > Auriscalpiaceae > Auriscalpium > Auriscalpium orientale. The sequence goes on from JAHLMH010000006.1 coordinate 724,906, forward strand.
GGGGCACAACGGCGCCGCAATTCGGATGATCAAAGTTCACCGGGTCGTCCTGGATGCGGGCTGCGTACTGAGCTCCGTGTTGCGTGTTGCAGCATGCTTCGGTCGGTTGATGAGTGAAGATGGGTGGGGTTCGTGTGAGTTGGGGACGTTGTGCCAGTGAAAAATGGAACGCACGATTCGCTCTGCCTCCAGTTCCATAAGCTCTGAGTGCGTCGGTCTCCTGCTTCCCGTACTTTGAACATTGCTAGCACGAAGGGTCGTCGTTGTGGTTCGAACTTGTAGCGAGTCGACCGCCATACGGTAGTGAACGCCCGGCGCATGTCAATAAGTTGCGGAGTCATGTGACCTTGGAGATGCCGGTGGCCCGCCACAGCCCGCCACTCGTCGACTCGACTCTGACTCCGTTTGTTCAACTTACCACCGTCACCATCCAATTTCAACTCAATCAACGCCCACTGTGACAATGAACATAAATGAACGTTCAGGTGAGCACAGATGAAACACAAAAGTACTGGCTCTGACTGCACATGAACAGAAAACGCGCCGGCTGTCACTGGTCGCGTCCTCGCTAATATGCCAACAGAGATTTTCCACGAAATAACGGACTGGATAGACTCCCCAGACGACTTGAGGGCCTTTACCCTGACTTGTCGACTCTTCGCAGCGATAGCCTCGCCTCGCCACACGCAACGGCGCTCACTGCGTTGCCCAGTGAAGGCACTCTGCTTCTGGGAAGCATTGGCCGCAGATGCCGCTCTTGCGCGCAATATCCGCCACATCGATATTCAGGATAGAATCTGCCCCAGTCGCGGTGGATGGCAATTTCCGAAGTCGTTTTGCAAAGCTAGTCCAGACTGCTGGCATTGCACTGCCCGGCCCGACTTCACCGACGACGGTGAAATGTGGCAGCGCGTGGAGAAGCCGATGATAGCTGCATTCGCCAATATGAGCAACCTGATCTCGCTCAGATGGAGTTCTTTTATGTACAGATTTCCTTCGGCAGTGGAAGGAACCAAACGAGATGATATTTGGACGGCGCTGCGGTCATGTTCGGCTCTGTACGTCGAAGAAGGGAACTTTGGGGAGATTTTCCATTGCACCAATGTGAGCAACCCATGTTTATCTCCCTCACGTTGTCTGACGCGCCTTAGATCTTTACCCTGTCAAACCTCACGTTCCTCGAATACAAGACAGAGACATCTGGGTTCGAAGGGCTGCCTTCCGACGGAGAGGCTTTTGGCATCATGCTGCGTGAACGATGCCCGAAACTCCAGGTACGAAGCATCCTTTTATTACGATGTGAACCGTTCGCTAATCAGCAACAAATTAGACGCTGAAGCTCTGCTTCCCCGACGCAGTCTCCGAGGGCTATCCTCCTCCGCTGTTCGGGAAATCGGTGTTGAGCGGCAAGTGGCCCGAGTTGGAGCATGTTAAACTCGAAGGCGTGGCGTGCCACTCCGAGGAGGCGTCAACATTTTTGGCGGCCAATTCGAATATTCGATCTCTTGATGTCGACGAGTTCTTCAGCTGTCGTCCGCTCGTGGGGGCGCTCGACCATGTCACTGATCAAGACCTTGTGGAACTTCCCCTGACCCTTCCTCCGGCGGTGCTTCCAAAGCTGTGTACTCTGCGCTGTGCGCCTGGTCATGCTGCGGATATACTGGCTTCAATGAAGACTACCGACACGGGAACGCCTCGTCCGCATATCACTGTGACATTAACATATTTTCATCCTTGGCATCCCCGCTTGAGGGATCTATGTATGAGTGGCGTCCTGACTGACACGGAAACCATAACCTTCAACGCGAATGACTACGTTCGCAACTTCATCGCTAGTGCTGCTGGACGCTCAGCAGACCAGGGTACAGAGTTTTAATTGCTCTAGATTAGAGTATGTCTCGATCTCTTCCACTGCACGCTTTGCACTGAAGTTCTCCTCTCGCAGCCTTTCCTTAACAACGAAGCGTTGTATGTACATAGATGGCATTCCTTTAGCATTGTCATTGTAGAGATCCTGTTGTCATTGTACTCTATACTTTCCCATGCTGCAGTCATCCTACAATTTATATATCATAATCCTCGCCATCAAGCTGAGAGTGACCGTTCCCGACCGGCGGAGTTCGCGTGTCGCGTGTCTGATTTGTTACCACATTACAAAAACACAGCAATCATTCTTCACGCCGTCCGATTCACTAAATCAGTATGTATTCGCATTACACCCATCACATTCGCATACAAAATACAGTTGTACTGGAGCACTAGAGATTAAACAGCATCAGACCTGCCAGCAAATTTGTTAATCGTGTTCATGATCCTCTGCACATCCCATAAACGCGGTCTGCAACCACTCGTGCATGTTCGGCTTCTCAGCAGGCATTCGATCGCCAGGATTCAGCCGCAAGCAGTCTCCAATAAACTGAGAAGCAGCGTTAACCTGCTTTGCAGTGAGCTCGGTATTCTGTTCCAATAGCGACTTGATGGTCCGAGACGGATGAGGGTTACTCTTGGCTTTGATCAAGTTACCTTTGCGACGGAGATCAGACATCATGCTCGGATGTGGCGAAGCAAACAAAGCTCACCTTCGTCGTCGAAGTACTGTTCCCTGACCCGCGACTGCTCTACAACCTCTTTCTTCAGAGTCTCTCCCGTCAGGGCGTACTGAAGGAGTAAGAGACTTTCGTCCGGTGTGAGGTCGTCAGAGGGCGTAGGCTGAAAGAGAATTTGGCCGGCAAGCAATTCATACGTCTGCAGAACGTCGTCAGCGCTGGTCGGGGCAAAGAACGCAAAGAGGAGTGGTGACCGCGCAGTCGTATGTACGCACCATGCAGCCGATAGCCCAGATGTCGATCGCTTTTCCGCACTCTGCGCGGATCACGTTCTCCGGCGCACGTAGTGCAAAAGCGCCGATGTCGCCGCTAGGCATCGGCTTATTTAACGACAGCGCTGCGACCAAAGCCTGAGCATACGAAAGTTCCGCATACGAAACCCCAGGAGCACTGCACCTGAACCAAGGTCACTTAGAACGATGCCGATAGTCTCCGCGACGAAAGGCGACGCGTTCCATGATATCATGGGTGGGAAGGGTTGTGAACGCATTATTGGGTATTGTTTGCCTTCGAATTCGAACGTGCCGTCGATCACTGGCGGCTCCTCTGCGATGATTTCTTTGATTTTTGACGTCTCTAGCCCAAAGAATAGAATATTATCCGCCTTGACATCTACACAGCAGTCAGCCAAGATGACGTGGGAGTGAGAACGGAGATGAGCCACATGCCTGCATGAATTATGTCGCGCTTGTGTAGAAACCGGACGGCATCCACTGTCTCTTAAATGATGGGCTTGACGATGTAGACGCTTAGGCGCCCCGTCGGGGCAGTGGCGCGAAAGGCGTGGATGTCCGAGCGTAGGGGCTGGGTCACGAAGCAGTAGTGAACCCCGTGAGGTCCTTGCAGGGCAAAGTGATCCATGAGAATAGGAAGAGACGGATTGTCATGGTCCGGGCCCTTTGGCGCATCTTTTACTACCTGGAGAACGTCGAGCTCTTGGATAATGCCTTCCCGTAGAGCGATGGTAGAGGAGACGGACAGGACTTTGACCGCCAAGTATTTAAGGTCATCCCTAATAATGCGTGCTCAGAAGACTTCTGAACCGAAGACAAGAGGGCGTACCTCGGTGAAAGATCTTCGACGAGGAAAGTGCTTGAGCAGCGTCCTCTTCCAAGTTTGCGGATGACCTTGTAGCGGCCGGCCTTGAGTAGGGCACCTGGCCTTGTGAGAAAGAATCCGTCACCTTGAGGGACATTGAGGAGAAGGTTTTCCTCGGGAAACACCACCTCTGCTGCACGAGGAGTCGGCGAGGACAAATTGCGAAGGAAGGCCATGGAGTGGTAGTGGACAGAGGCAGACGGAACCAGTCAACATCAGCAAAACAGTGTTCAAATTCTTTATCCTTGCGGCCCATGCATCATTTGACAAGGCCGGCGCCGAAATGCATGGTCTTGCAAAACATATACAAGACTATACAATACAGCCAGCGCCCTTGCGGTGCTTTGCGCGGCTCACGCAACGCTTTCGCTATCCCCTCGCGCCGATAAGGACTTAATAAAGTTGTGTAATTATTGAGTGCCGTTTTGCATACGTCCGGCAACCTCTGCGAGACGCTGCAGATCCGTAGCTTAGCCTCGCCACTGCCTTGTAATATTAATAGCAGCGGGTCATATGTTTCTCGAGGAAACCCGAACACGCCAGTAGATTTTAAAGGAACCCCTGCTTGCCCGACTAACTACAAATCAGCGTACCCATACTCATCGAATCCTCCATCAACCCATTCCCCTTCGCCATCCTCCGGGCCCGGGCCAAGGTCGGGCTCCTCCTCGGACCTCGTCGCTAGGGTGGTCGCCGTCGTCCTCGGAGTTGAGTTCACTGTCATCCACTGCCCTACCGTGGTCGTCGTTGTCGCCGTTGATGTTAGCAAGCTTCCGCGGACATTTATACTCGAGTCTGGGTGCTGTTCTGGGGTCAGCGCTGTTTGGGAAAGACAGAAATTGTAGCTCAGCGCGTGGACTGGCGAATGGGCGAACGCAGGGACATGGGCGCCCCTAGAATGACACCATAAGCACGCAGAGTCGAAGTCGCCAAGCAAGTTGCGGAAGGTGATGTGGGTCGCAGAAGGGCGCGCGGTATGACTTGAAGTGCTCGATCGCAGAGTCCGGATAGCGAGAGAACCTTAGCGGATGAGGTGTTCCGAGTGGCCATAGAGGACGTGTCGGTGCACCAGTAGTGGCCTACAGACTTGATGAAGCGACGGCAGGACATCTGGGGGCTCAAAGACGTGAGGGCGGTGCGGTTGGTCAGCATGGAGTCGGACAAGAGTCGGATGCCCGAAAGTCCCGAGCACACCCATACAGCGTGCTCAAGAGGGAGACAGGATGCCTGCGTTGAAGATGATGAACTCCGGATACTACAGCACCGGAGTTAAATGAATGGAAGAATAGTAAGCAAGAATGGAGGAAGGGCGTACAAAGGATGAGCACTGCACGCAAACGATGCACCCCCACCCCCACCATGTCTGCGAGCTCGTTGTCCACCTCTCAAATTGCTTCATCGACCACTTCTAGCCCCGACGAGATGGTTGAAGCGTTCATGCAGCACGCTGGGCCTACTGGACGAAAAAGATGTAGCTGAGCGTCGAGGTGTTCGCAGAGGAATATGTCTCCGGGTGAGTCTCGCACATAATTGTTCCCACGCGCAAATTGCCAGATACATATCAGAGGAAGTCGACGACGACAGCGCGCGTCAAGCGCGCGTTCAGACGACACCGGTGGCCTCAAGAGCGCTGTTCTTGCGTACCTTCACAGCAACACCTCAAATGCTCTAGACCCCCCAATTCCGCCTGCCCATGCTTCGGTCAAATCTCTTCGCGGGTGGAACCATCCAACGATGGCGGCCTTGCTGTCCCCGGTTGATTGGGCGGATATCAGCGCGTACGTGTCAATCTGCTCTTGCTCTTGTATTGTCTAATAAAATTTTTTGTTAGGATTGCGGCTGATGTTCTCTCTGGTCGCCGACAAGTGACTGCCCGACACCTGCCCCGGTTTCTTTTCCCCGAAGATCAATGTTTTGATCCCAACAACCCTGAGGCTGGCCTCCTTGTTGTACGAGTACGTTGCATTTCCCTGGACTGCCTTCTGCTTATCCGCTGCTTTCAAGGTTGCCAAGCATATTTTCTTGGGGCGCTCTATGGCGCTAGTGCCTGCCGGCTTCAGACGAGGTCGCCCAGGAAATGCAAAGCGAATCGGTATGACCGCCATGACGCCGCGAGCCCTGGCCTACGTTGCAGTCCAAGTAAGGCCTCAGGCATTATCCTGAATTCTACCGGTCCTCAGCTAGTTCATGTGCTGATCCGCTTTCGACAGGCTCGATTCTCAATTTCTGATGCACAGGAATGGCACCCGACGGAGCGCAACTTTAATTATGAATAATTCTTCTGGACTATAGTGTCGCTTTTAGATGGGGACGATGGAAAAGAGATCATCAAGTTCTACACCGAGTGTGTTGTCATCTTTTCTTTGGGTTCACAGTCCACTCACACGGAGACTCCTCTAGGCAACTCTTTGGCGCGGCAGCACTAACGTCACCACCGCTCAATTCAACCATTAACCAGCCTCTCTCAACCGTCGATCGTATCACAGCACAGCGCGCTGCCAAACATGCCGAGCGGCTGAGAACTCAGTTTCCGATTTGGCTAGAGATAGCGGCACCACCGCGCTTCATCCCGCTAATGTGCCATCGGACCAAGCAAGTGTCGGGGCAAGATAGTCGCGGGTTATAGAGATAGTGGTGGGAGGTGGGAGACACGGGCACGGGCATGGTGAGAGACATTGCGACAGCCTGCAGTCCTCCATGCGCGGGCATCACACGTCTACCTAGCCGTACCACAGCAAACAAATATATATCCATTTTCTACTGTCGAGTCGAGTCTATGCAAGCTGATCAAAACGTTCGTCGGCGCGCCGGTGCCTGCTGGATTGTCCAGCGTCATCACAAATACTCACCCACCTGGTAAGTTATCATGATCGATGGGCTGCGCGGCATGATCTGGAAATAGGTCACATACCTTGCGGACATGGCGGTATATCATCAGGGCGGGGGTCGCCTACAAGACACAATGGTTGTGCGCTATATGGTTGCGGTGTTTGCCAACTACCCGCCAGCCTGCACGTCGTTGGCAAACCCGAACCCACTTGTGAGCCTTGCAGTGCCTTGAGCCCGCATGGGTGGTTGTTATATCTGTCCGAAAGAAATTCCACCTTGCGAGACTTATGGCCCTTGTATACCTATGTAAAATTTTGAAATCTTCTCCTCTTTTCGCTGATGAAGCTTATAGGCTTCATTGAAGTGGGCCACATACTAATATCACGTGCGTGATGCGCCGGAGCCTGACATTTCTAGTGAGTCGTTTCAACCAAGTCCAGTCGTTGATGCTGATGTGTACGGAATGTTCCCTGGGCATTGACAATTTGTGCGGTTGTAAAGATTTCTTCAGACGAGGGTATATTCTGGAGGAAGACGATGTGTAAGATCGAAGCAAATGCAAACAGTAGAGGGCAACGAAACTACATCAGTCGACGGCATATACCATAGGTAGTGACGCTCCCGTCAGATCACCTGCGCACGCATCACATACGCCTCCTCATGCGCCTGGCGAGCCCTGCGCGCCAAGAACTTGGGCCACGGGCTGACCTCGAAGATCACGTCGAGCCCCTCCAGCGACACGCCGCGGCTCTCCGGCTGGAAGAGTCTGAGAAGGCACAAGATGACGGCGACCGGGGAGCACTAACAAATAGTACGGGCCCGAAGACGACTTCGACAAGAAGAGCGGCGTCGAGAACGCGATGATCCAGTTCACGGCCTACAAGCGCCGTTCAGCTATCAGCGCAAGAGGTGCAGAGGGAGAAAAGGACACGCACCCAGTTCACGCACTGCCCAAGGCTTGTCGCGGCGGCGCGCGTGCGCATCGGCTGGATCTCCAAGCAGTAAATGTGGTCACGACCGCCCAGCTCATATGGAGCGCGGCGAGGAAGACATAGATCAGCGCGATGATTGTCCAGCGCCCTGCGGGTGTGGCAGACGCGCCGCTTGCGTAGATCGTGCCAATTAGCAGCATCGTTGCGGAGATGACGCTGCCGCCGTGAATCATTGAGGTGCGGCGGCCCCCTGCGTGCCAAGGTCAGTGTGTGAGTAGGAGCAGGGGAGGCACAGTACTCACAGCAGTCAGTAAATATCTGGGTGATTATAGTGCAAGCGATGTTGAGCAGACCTGATACACCGGACGCAAGGAAAGCGGAAGTCGTGGAGGATAGACCAGCTCGGGAAAAAAGAACAGGCGCATACTGTCGCGACATTAGCAAACTACGAAAAGATGAGTTCAAAATACGCACATAAAGCACGCCGTCAATGCCGCAAGCCTTGCACAGAGGTGGGTCAGCATCCAAGACAACTTTGACTCGAAAATGTGGAGCTCACTTAATGCATCGCCATGATAAGTATGCCACGGGCTCTGCGCACGTCCTTATCCCACAGCGCGAGTCACGTCTCTCGCTTCTCGGCGGCGCGCGCCTCCTCCGGCTGCACACCTGCGTCCTGCGCATCCGTGTCCGCCTGCGCCTCCTCGCGGTCCTCTCGCTGCACGACCTCCTGTTCCTCCTAGGCATCCGCCGCCATGAATCGAGCCTTTCTCAGGCATGGACGGCGTTCTCCGTGCGCCCAACGTGCTGCAGCCAGCGCGGGGAGCCCGGAAGGGCGAGCGACCCGACAGCAAACGTTGCCGTGACGAGGGCCTGCATGACGAAGAGCAGACGTCACGAAAGCGACGCCAGCGAGAGCCTCACAGTACATTACCTCCTGCCAGCCCGAGGGTCAGGTATAGCTGCGTGAGGCATGACAGCCGCCCATGGTACTGCGTCGGCGCGATTTCGAGGGTATACACCGTGACGGTGGTGGAGAGGAAAAGCCCTTGACCAATGCCTGCCTCGGACCGCCCGAAGCAGAGTCACGAGAGGCTAGACGCAGTTGCAAAGACCACGGAGCCAATGCTGAAGATTGCGCTACTAATTGCGAACTTGCGCGTGCGCGAGATGTGGTCGGAGAGCCCGCCGGCCAAGAGGAGCCAAGAGGGAGGCCTGAGAGGCGGTAAGAAGGATGGTTGAGACTATGAGACCTTGCAACGCTCCCAGGGACGCGAAGAGGCTGCATACGTGCAGATATCCGCAGAATCAACGTTTGCACGACTTTCCAGGGGCTGTCGACGAATCTCAGAAGCCGGGGTTGAGAATGCGAGGCCCAGCAGGCGTCTGCTTTGCGAGTGGGGAACACATACGAGGGCACACGGCATCACCCCCTCGGATGATCAAAGTTCAGTGGGTCCTCTTGGATGCGGGCTGTGTACTGAACTCCGCGTTGAAGCAAGTTTTGCTCAGTTGACGAGTGAAGATGGGGGGTTCCTGTGAGTTGAGGACGTTGTGCCAGTGAAGAACGGAACGCACAATTCACTCTGCCTCCAGTTCCATGCGTTCAGTGTGCGCCGTGCCTCTGATTCTCATACTTTGAAACTACTAACGCGAATGGTTGTCCGAGTGAGGGTCGAATTCGAACTGACGTTTGAAGTGATGACTCGGACAAGTTGCCGAGTCATGTGACCTTGGAGATCGCGGCGGCGCGGCCACTCGGTCCGACTCTGAACGTCGACTCGAAGGCTTACTTACCACCGTCACCATCCAATCTCGACTTGATCAACGCTCACTGTGACAATGAACGTAATTGAACGTGCAGGTGAGCACGGACGATACACAGAAGTACAGGCTCTGACTGCACATCATGATGAACAGAGAACGAGCCGGCTGTTGGTCGTGTCCTTGCCGATATGCCAACAGAAATCTTCCACGACATAACGGAGTGGATAGACTCCCCAGACGACTTGAAGGCCTTCACATTGACTTGTCGACTCTTTGCAGCAATAGCATCGCCTCGCCACACGCAACTGCGCTTACTGCGTTGCCCGGTGAAGGCACTCTGCGTCTGGGAAGCATTAGCCGCAGATGCCGCACTTGCGCGCAACGTCCGCCACATCGACATTCAGAACGGCCACTTTCCCATTGGTGGCTGGCATCTTCCAGTGTCGTTTTGCAAAACTAATGCGGACTGCTGGCATTGCTCCAGGTATGAGCGTTTCGACGACCGAGGAATGTGGGAACGCGTGGAGAAGCCCATGACAGCTGCATTAACCAACATGAGCAACCTGCTCTCACTTAAATGGAAGTCTTATCTGTATAGTTTCCCTTTGGAGGGATCTGCGAAAGGTCGAGATGACATTTGGACGGCACTGCGATCGTGCTCCAGCCTGACGGCGGTGTCTGTCGAGGAAGGAGACTTCGGGGAAATATTTCACTACACCAACGTGCGCCACCCTTCCTAGTATCTTCCTGGCATATTCTGACATGTCTTAGATTTTCACCTTGTCAAATCTCACGTCCTTCGAATACAAGACGGAGACATTCGGGTTCGAAGGGCTGCCGACCGACGGAGAGGCTCTTGGTGTCATGCTGCGTGAGCGATGCCCGAAACTCCAGGTACGCGGCATTCTCTTGCTCCGATCTAAACCGTTTGCCGACCCGAAACAAATCAGACTCTAAAGCTCTGCTTCCCCAACCCCATTAACGACGGTTATCCTCCTCCACTGTTCGGGCAGTCGGTGTTGAGCGGCCGGTGGCCCGACTTGGAGTATGTCCAACTTCAATGCGTGGCATGCCATCCCGAGGAAGCGTCATCGTTTTTGGCGGCTCATCCCAATGTTCGGTATCTTGAAGTCGACGAGTTTTTCAGCTGTCGTCAGTTTGCGGGGATGAACATCTACCAAATCACCGACACCGACCTTGTGGAACTTCCTCTGAGGCTTCCCCCGGCGGTGCTCCCAAATCTACACACCCTGCGCTGTGCGCTTGGCCATGCGGCGGATATACTGGCTTCAATGAAGACGCCCGAGACGGGAACGCCTCGTTCCCATGTCACTGTGACACTAACAGATTTCCCCTCTTGGCACCCCCGCATGAGGGATTTATGCATGGTTGGCGTCCTGACGGACACGGAAGCCATAACGTTTAACGCGACTGATTATGTTCGCGGCATGATAGCTAGTGCTGGGCGCCGAACAGACGAGACTACAGAGGTTTAGTTGCGAGTATGTCCTGACGTCTTCCACCTCACGCCGGGCACTGAAATATCTATCCATAGTGTTTCCCGTAAGAGAGATCAGTCGCCAATCATCGGTACTTAGTTGCATTACAGTAGTTTACATCGATCACATTCGCACACGAGCAATTACAGAACTGGAGCATCAGAAACTGGGCATAAGAGGGGCCAGCGAGATCGTCAATCGTCGTCACCTGCCTCTCCCATAAACGCGGTCTCCAACCACACGTGTGTTTCCAGCTGCTCAGCAGTCATTCGATCGCCAGGATTCAGCCGCAAGCAGTCTCCGATAAACTGAGAAGCAGCGTTAACCTGCTTTGCAGTGAGCTCGGTATTCTGTTCTAATAGTGACTTGATGGTCCGAGACGGGTGAGGGTTTTTCTTGGCTTTGATCAAGTTACCTTTGCGATGCAGATCAGACATCATGCTCGGATGTGGCGAAGCAAACAAAGCTCGCCTTCATCGTCGAAGTGCTGCTCCCTAACCCGCGATTGCTCTACAAGCTCTCGACTCAGTGTCTCTCCCGTTATGGCGTACTGAAGGAGGAGGAGACTTTCGTCCTGTGTGAGGTCGTCAGAGGGCGTAGGTTGAAAGAGAATTTGGCCGGCAAGCAATTCATACGTCTGCAGAACGTCGTCAGCGCTGGTCGGGGCAGAGAACGCAAAGAGGAATGGTGACCGCGCAGTCGTACGCACCATGCAGCCGATAGCCCAGATGTCGATCGCTTTTCCGCACTCTGCGCGGATCACGTTCTCCGGCGCACGTAGTGCAAAAGCGCCGATGTCGCCGCTAGGCATCGGCTTATTCAACCACAGCGCTGCACTCAAAGCTTGAGCATACCAAGATCTAAGACAAAACTTAAGAGCACCACGCACCTGAACCAAGGTCACTCAAAACAACGTGAATAGTCTCTGACTCGAAGGGCGACGTGTTCCACAGTGGCATCCTGGATGGGAGGGGCTGTGAACGCATTATTGGGTATAGTTCGCCTTCGAATTCGAACGTGCCGTCGACAGATGGCGGCTCCTTGGCGAGAACTTCTTCAATTTCTGCCGTCGGTGTGCCATAAAGTAGGACATTATCTGCTTTTATATCTACACAGCGGTCAGCTAAGATAACGCGGATGTTAATCCGGAGAGGTGCCACATGCCTGCATGAATTATGTCGCGCGCGTGTAAAAACTGCACGGCACCCACTACGCAGAAAATGATAGGCTTCGTAACGTAGACGCTGAGTCTTCCCGTAGGGGAAGCGGCGCGTTCGGCGTGGATGTTCGAGCGTAGGGGCCGGGTCACGAAGCAATAGTGAACGCCGTGAGCTCCTCGCTGGGCAAAGTGATCCACGAGGTTAGGAAGAGGTGGCCTGATAGTGCCCAATGGTAGATCATGGATGGCCTGGAGAGCGTCGAGCTCGTGGATAATACCTTTCTCGAGAGCGATGGTAGAGTAGACGGACAGTACTTTGATGGCCAAGTATTTGTCACCCTCATTCCTGACGCATGATCAGGATATTGCTTCACTCAAAATACGGGAACATACCTCGGTAAGAGATCTTCTACGAGGAAAGTGCTTGAGCAACTTCCTCTTCCCAGCTTGCGGATGACCTTGTAGCGGCCGGCCTTGAGTAGGGCACCTGGCCTCGTTAGGAAGAACCCGTCACCTTGAGGCACATTGAGGAGAAGGTTTTCCTCCGGAAACACCACTGCTGCACGAGGAGTCGGCGAAGAGAAATTGCGAAGGAAGGCTATGCATGGAGTGGAAGTGGACAGAGGCAGATGGAACCAGTCAAGCTTATAAGCTTCATTGAAGTGGGCCACATACTGATATTACGTGCGTGATGCGCCGGAGCCTGTGACTCAGCCTCGGTGGGCGTCGCTTTCGTTCGTTTCTACCAAGGCCAGCTGTTCATGCTGGTGCGTACAGAAGTTCTCGAGTCCCAGAGCATTGACAATCTGTGCAGCTGACGAGAATTCTTCTCCAGACGAGAGTATATTCTGGAGATAAACGTTGTGTAAGATCGGATCATATGGAATCGATGGAGGAGCAGTCAAACTACATCGGTCGACGGCATATCCCATAGGTAGTGGCGCTCCCGTCAGATCCCCTGCGCACGCATCACATACGCCTCCTCATGCGCCCGGCGAGCCCTGCGCGCCAAGAACTTGCGCCACGGGCTGACCTCGAAGATCGCGTCGAGCCCCTCCAGCGACACGCCGCGGCTTTCCGGCTGGAAGAGCACGCACACGACGACGGTGACCAGCGAACACGTGCCGAACAGAAAGTACGGGCCCGACGACGACTTTGACAGGAACAGCGGTGTCGAGAACGCGATGATCCAGTTCACGCCCTGCGCGCGCCACTCAGCTCTCAGCTCAGAGGTGGGGAGGGAGAGATGGACACGCACCCAGTTCGCGCACTGCCCGAGGCTCGTCGCGGCCGCACGCGTGCGCATCGGCTGGATCTCCGAGCAATATATGCGGTTGACGACCGCCCAGCTCATCGCAAACGCGCCGATGAAGATGTAAATCAGGGCGATGACGGTCCAGCGCCCCGCGGGCGCGGCGGATGCGCCGGTTGCGTAGAGTGCGCCAATGAGCAGCATCGTCGCGGCGATGACGCTGCCGCCGCGGATGATTGAGGTGCGACGGCCCCCTGCATGAAACGATCAACACTGGGAGCCGGGGGAATAAGAGGACGTACAGCGGTCGGTGAAAATCTGGGTGATTATAGTGCAAGCAATGTTGAGCAAACCAGATACGCCGGAGGCTAGGAATGAGGACGTCGTGGATGACAGGCCCGCTTGGGAAAAGAGAACAGGTGCATACTGCAGCGACGTTAGCAAAGTGCGATGAGAAGACCAAGAAAACTACGCACATAGAGCACGCCGTCAATGCCGCAAGCCTGCGCAGACAAAAGCGCGTCAGCATCTGACACGTACTTGCATCAGAATGCACCAAGCTCACTTGCTGCATCGCCATTAAAAATACGCCAAGGGCAGTGCGTCTGCGCACGTCCTTATCCCAGAGCGCGAGCCACGTCGCGCGCTTCTCGGCTGCACGCGCCTCCTCCCGCGGCACGCCTGCGTCCTCCGCGTGCGCCTCCTCCTGCTCCTCTCGCTGCACAACTTCCTGCTCCTTCTCCGCCTCCGCTGCCGTGAATCCGAGCCTCGCCCACGCGCGCGCGGCGTCCTCCGTGCGCCCGACGTGCTGCAGCCAGCGCGGGGAGTGCGGGAGGGTAAGCGAGCCGGCAGCGAACGCCGCCGCGACAAGCGCCTGCATCACGAAGAGCAGACGCCACGAAAGCGACGATGGCGATAGCTTGACGGTGCCGTACGATGTGAAGTACCCCGCCGCGAGCCCGAGGGTCACGTACAGCTGTGTAGTGCACGACAGCCGTCCGCGGTACTGTGTTGGCGCAATTTCGAGAATATACACCGTGACGGTGGATTGGAAGAGCCCTTGTCCGATGCCCGCGATACACCGTCCAAATATTAGCAGCGGGAGGCTGGACGCAGAGGCACAGAGCACGGAGCCAATGCTGAAGACTGCACCGCCGATTGCAAACGTGCGCGTGCGCGAAATGCGGTCGGAGAGCACGCCAGCGAAGAGGGAAGCCAGGGAGGCGGTGAGGAGGATGGTTGAGACAACGAAACCTTGCAACACCGGCGAGTGCAGGTGGAACTGCGAGTTGAAGGCGGGCATGACGATGACGGGGCCGATGGATCCTAGCGTTTGTGCCCTATAGTCAAGATTCATCTCGTCCCTTCCTCAAGAAAGCGAACATACCGGTGTCAAAACCGAAGAGGAACCCTCCCAGCGACGCGAAGAGGCTGCAAAGGGTGTACACGTGCAGGTATCCGCCAAATCGACGTTTCATACGGCGAGCCAGGGGCTCGACAACGGATCTAGGTGACTGGGATTGACGCGGGGTCCCGGACGCCCCAGCAGGCGACTGCTTTGGGAGGATGGGGAACACATACGGGGGCACAACGGCATCAGCATTCGAATTATCGAAGTTCACTGGGTCTTCGTGGATGCGGGCCGCATACTGAACGCCACGTTGAAGCATGTTTTGTTCAGTTGATGGGCAGTAGATGTGGGTTCGTGTGAGTTGTGGACATTGGGCCAGTGAAAAAATGGCACGCACGATCCGCTCTGCTTCCAATTCCATGAGCTCTGTGTGCGTCGGGCCTCTACTTCCCATCCTTTAGATCGTACCAGCGCGAAGTCGCCGTGAGGGTCAAATCTGAAGCGGGTGAGCTCCGCATAGTCAGTACGGCACCGGGCAAAGGTGAAGAAGTCTTGTGACCCTCAGAGCGCCGGTTATGCTAGCCAACCCTCCCAGTGAGTGTTCCCCACAAAGTGAATTCTAGGAAAGTGCTCTGCGCACAGGAAGGAACTGACTGAGCTGGTGGTAACATTGAAGGAGTTACTTAATAATAAAATGAAGCGTGGCGGTCACCCAGATGAACTTGTCAACATCGACGCATTGCATAAGCAAGTAATGATGCCATCGCGACTCTGCATGGTGCGATGCAGGCGGCGACAACGCCCAATGCTCGTCCACCGCTGTTGTCCACAGCATTCATGACGCTCCCATCTAATGCCCCGTCGAAGATACAGGTGCGTTCGACGCCTCCCGACATAGTACCGCTACGAACTGACACCCGCAGGGGCCACCGCGCGCACTCCTTCGTCCCCGCCGACGTCGCCGAGCTCGTTGAGCTGCGCGCGCGCGAGCGCACCTTCGACGGCGCATACGCACGCACCGCGCTCACCAACATGGGCTACGCGCTCGCTGTGCTCAAGCTCTTCGACCCGCGCTTCTACCGCAGTGCGTCCACGCCCTCCTTCCTCTCCTCGCTTCTCGTCTGACTCTCTGTTTCTGTGCGCAGTCGGCATCATATACGCCGCGCTCGCTGCGTTGCTCTTTCTTGCTGCGTTTTTCCGCGCGCGACATTCGCGGCACGACTTTGCCGACCGCGGCGGCGACGAGGACGCTGTGTCCGAGGACGAGGGAGACGATGAGGGTGAGGGTGAGGGTGCGGCGGACGACCACCCGGAGAGCATCGTATCGCGAGGGCAAGAGGGCAAGATTCTGGGGCGGCCCTTTGTCACTGCGGGGTGGATCGTGATCGCGGTTGCAGGTATCGTCGCCGCGACGGAAATTACGCTGCTCGTTCTGCTCGTGCGGCTTTGAATGTAAGTGCTCGCGCGGATTGTCTTCATTGTCAGATGCACCTTGTGAGACATCAGTTGAATCTTTGCGCAGACTAAGGGCTTACATCGTCTGTAGATTGTCTTCATATAATCAATATTGTACTGAGATTCAGTGCTGAGGACGCCGGCGGTAGCAAGTAGAGATTGACCAGATCAAAAAGGCCTCATCATCGTATTGGACCTGTGGAAGTCGAGAAATCCCGGGCAAGCCAGTCCAACCCGCTATCAGCGGACACTTTCAACAAAGAACCTTTATTCTAGTTACTATGAGTAAGTACAAAGTACAGTAAGTGTACGTTCACGATAATGTACCATGATAGCGCGCAAATCCTCCAGAGCGTAAACGATGGCAACGATAGCAAAGCAAAAGCGAGATAGCGACAAAAAGCGGGATAGCGACGATAGCGGGATAGCGATGATGATATGGAATAGTAAGTGGGGGTAGTACACACAGCGGGCAGCAACGACAGCATCATCAATCAATAACAAAACGCGACAAAACGATGATGGACAGCAGAGATGGAGAGAAAGATGAAAGCAGCGAACAATGCGCACATCAGACGCGTGTGCGACGCGAAGGAGCCACGTGCAGCGCGCGCACAACACAAAACGGACGCACAAAGGCGGGCAGGCTAAAGCCTGCCGCAGCCACGCATCACGAACCGCGCACATAATGGCGGTCGTTATAAGGACGCGCATAGGGATGGGCGCGCCCCCCTGCGGACTTGCGTCTGACCACTGGGTCGTCGGGGTCGTCCTCCTCTTCCTCTTCGGCTGCGACTGGTGCGTAGGGCAGCGGCGCGAACGCGTACGGGGCAGCGGGGTCCTGCGGCGAGGAGTTCTGCGAGCCGGACGACTCTGAGCTCGTCATGTCGGACATGGACGGCTGCTGGGAGGGGGCCGTCTAGACGCACACATCGTCAGTACGTTGCATTCTCATTCACGGGCGTGTTGACGAATTGAGAACAGCGAATATTACACACCTTGCGCTTCTTGACGAAGAGCGGGGCCGGGGGTGCCATCACGGAGGGGGTTCCGACGTGCTGTGGGGGCAACGCGGCCGGGAAGGTATATGCGCGGGCATAGGTCATGGCGGGACTCGGGGCGTATGTCGGCACCGGAGCATAGGTAGGAGCGGGGGTGGGCATGGGGGCTGGAGGAGGAGGCATGCGAGCCATGTCCGCCTCCGCAAGCACGCCTTGGTCGTAGAGCCATTCTGCGCGAGGGAAGGTAAGCACCTGCGGAAGAAGGAAACTGGCCGCGAGGTGGACAGAAGGTGCGTACCCCTGGAGCGATACCGGAAGACGAACGTCACGTACGATCCCGGGTGAGCGGCATCGTATGACTTGATTTTCCACGTCCGAGGGGCCTGCTTGGTGGTTTCCATGGCCTCGCCGTACCTGCACCGCCTAGTCAGCGCCGATGTCTCGTCTCACAAAATTCACACTCACCCAACACGCAGGTCCGTGCGCCTGGACGACGGCCCGGACTCAGGGGGCACAATCGGGGCGTTGGCGTCATGAACAGCGACGCGCTTCACGCGTCGGACGCGCAGGCAGATCATGCCCAGCTGCGAGAGATCGCCATGCCCGCTCCCGCTCGCCACACCTGCATGATGGCTCCGTAAATATGCGCGGTCAATAGGTGAGAGACGACGAACGCTGCTCAGTGGTAGATGGCGCAGTCGGGGCGAAAACGAACGGGCGCTCTGAATTCTGCCCGGTGCGCACGCCGGTACGCTTCGTCTCGCCCTGGCCAAAGAGGAAGCGGCCGGGGACCTTGAAACCATCGAGTGAGATGTATGCGGCGCTGTCGATCCCGGATCCCAGGTCACTCCAGTGAATGGTAAAGGGCTGCGGTGTGACGAGACGGGTAAAGCCGACGGCAAGGAGAAGTGAAGGGCAAGACACGAAGCGGCGTGAGCAGCATGCAGAGAAAGATGATGGAAGAGCGCACCTTTCCCTCCTCGCTGGCGAGCCAGCAGGTCACTCGGTTCTTCGTGGTGTCGATGGCAGGTTCGTAAAGTGGGAGCTGCTGTCCCTCGGAGGTGATCCAGGCCTGGAAGCCGCGGTGGTCCAGCCGGTTCACTGCAGACATCGTCAACAATAGCTTGAGACACGAAGTCAAAGCTGCGCACTTTTATATAGGACGATCGCGGTTGAAGGGAGTTGTGGCCGCAACCTGTTCAAGTCAACCGTGACAGGCAGGGAGATCGTGTGGAAAGAAAGAGGGTGTCGCTGTGCGCAAGTAAAGAAAAGTTGGCTCGAAGGGAGTCAAAGGAGAGACGAGGAGGGGTGTAAAGATGGTAAGGAAGGAAGATGAACACCGTCCACACGCTGAGCTTTGAAGAAAGCAAGTTCAGGTCCCGTGACTGAACGGGATCGCGCGTGTCACAACAGTCACGTTTCCACACGCGCTGTCACGCTCCCGTTGCCAGACGCGCGCGTCACACTCACGCTTATGTCACGCCTCCTTCGCAGGCTCCGCCCATTATTCCCCATTTCTGCCCGCCCTTCAGCATTTTTTCATCGCGCATTTATCTCTCATATTCACGCGACTGAAATGGCCGGCAAATCAGCCAACGGGAAGAAGCGCAAGGCCGATGAAGACACACACGAGGAAGACGCGGCGGCCACCTCGGCCAAGGGCGCGTCGAAGAAGACCAAGATGGCAGCGCCAGCTGAAGGAGACACCGCGCCCAACGGACAGCCGAATAACAAGGTGCTGCCCGTGAAAATTGAATTTCCCGCACGCTCCGAAGGCGCGTGGCGCATCGCGGCGTGGAACGTGTGTGGGTGGGCTCCAAGTCAGAAGAAAGCGAGTACCATCCGTGCTTGTGCTGGCGCCCTGACTGAGCTGTGGTGGACACCCAGGGTTTCAAATACTACGTTGAGGCTGAGGATCCAGATATCCTCATCCTCACGGAAACGAAGGTGCGCGCTTGCGCGACGCGGTTAGTGTCCTGCAGTTGACTCCAATGGGTCGCGCGGCAGGTCAACGACGAGCCGGCCGATCCAGCCCTTACCGCGCGCTTTCCGCATCGATATTGGTCCAAGGCGGATAAGAAATCGTACTGTGTGTGTTCCCATCCACACCGCCCTGCCCCTCAGACTCATATTTCCGCAGCTGGGACAGCAATCCTCTCTAAGCACGCCCCTCTGTCCACATCATTCACCATTCCCGACCATCCAAATCCAACTGCGGTAAAGGGGCGCATCGTTACACTCGAATTTGCCGAATTTTATGTCGTGGGCACGTATGTGACCAACGCGGGAGAGGGGCTGAAGGTGCGCATCTCGCTCTGCGCGGGCAGTCTGGCGTTGTAACGCAGTCGCTGTCAGACGCTTGACGCTAAGAACGAGTGGAACGCGTATTTCACACCATATATCCGCTCTCTCGACGCGAAGAAACCCGTCATATGGGGCGGCGACTTGAACGTCGCGCCGGCCGCCCTGGGTGAGCCTTGCGTCGGTGTCGCCATTTGTCCTTCTGATACCTGACAGACCTCTCGAACGGAAAGCGCAACTGGAACAAAACGCCCGGCTACACAGAGGCCGAGACGTCCGCCTTCGCGCGCATCCTAGATGGCTCCCCTCTGCCCGACGCGTCAGAGGAAGGCGGGAAGTTCGTCGACGTTTGGCGCAGACTGCACCCCGACACGCCGCACTACACGTACTTCTCATATCGCTTCAACTGCCGCATGAAAGGCATCGGCTGGCGGTTGGATATGTGTATGTGCTCTCACCATCGTATTCGACTGGCGCTGATGTACCGAGCAGTTGTGCTGAGTGAGCGCATTGTGGATAAGGTGAAAATGTGCGAAATCCGGAGCGAAATTTACGGCGCGTCGGATCATTGTCCGGTCACACTAGAGATCGAAGTAGGTACTACATGACGGTGAGAGGTGTTCACTTTGACCACATTACAGCGAGATGGCCTCGTCTTTTCCTGTCCAATACATATGGGCATTTACCTCTGCATTCCGCACTTCCAGACTTTCCCGTCTGATCGGAACACGACGCCCCCTGCGGTTGCATCTCGCGGTGACTTGCAAATTAGATATACATTCCATCTCCATCTCAATACACGTTGTACACATACAAAGTTCGTCAACACTCAGATCAGCGTCCCCCTTCACCAGACCTTCACGCCCTAGTCTCCAACCCACGCTTAATCGCTGCCAACAAACGCCAATGAGCACCCAGGGCCGAAAAAAACACGCGCGCACGCACCTTCACACGAGTCCTTCGCATCGCCAAAGAGCATCTTCGTCCCAGGCATGTAGAACATCGGATTTGGTACGTCCGCATAGCCCGAGCTCATCCCGCGCTTCATCACGATGACTTGCTTGCTCTTCCACGCGTGCAGCACCGGCATGCCCGCGATCGCGCTGCCCGGCTCGAGCGCGATCGGGTTCACGGTGTCGTTTGCGCCGATCACGAGCGTCACATCCGTCTCGGAGAAGTCGTCGTTGATCTCGTCCATCTCGAGGACGACTAGAGTTCAATCAAGTCGGTCAGTGAGAGATGCGGTGAAAGGGTAAGAAAGGGATATTACTGTCATATGGCACGGACGCTTCGGCAAGCAGCACATTGCATTGCCCAGGCATGCGGCCCGCGACTGGGTGAATTGCAAAGCGTACATTGACACCCTTGGCGCGGAGCAGGGATGTAATTTCGGATATCGCGTACTGTGCCTTCGCCACCGCCATCCCATAGCCCACGACCTACACCCAATCGGTGCACGAATTCAGCAAGCTGACACGCGCGAAGAGCGGCATACGCACGAGGATGACACTGTCCGCGTTCGCGAGCGCATCAACGACGTCTTCGGAGTTGGTCTGCGTGATCTGGCCCTCGATCTTGTAGTCCGACGGCGCGACGGCTGTGGGGGCCGCACCGCCGAACAATACGTTTGTGAGAGAGCGATTCATCGCGACACACTACAAGGGGCCGTCAGCTAGCCATTCTGCGATGTGGTGCAAGGAACGAACCATGATGTATGAGAGAATAGAGCCGCTGACGCCGATAAGGGAGCCGACGGTCGTTAGCAGTGGATTGTCAAGCATGAATCCTGTCCCAAGCGCAGTGTCAGCATCTCTCAAGTATGTACACAACGGAAGGGACATGCCTTCCGCGACCAGCGCAAATCCGGAGTATGCGTTCAGCACAGTGATCACAACCGCTGTTCACGAATCAGCATTGGGAGAGAAACAAGGAAAGAAGGGGTGTTCGTACGCATGTCTGCCCCTCCAACAGCAGCAGTCAGCGTATACCCTTTGATGAAGCTGAGCACGGTGTTCAAGCCCAGGAAGCCGGCAGCCACTGCGGGCGCGGATGGTGCCATGGAGAGGAACGCGCCCATCGACAGCACGTTCGCTCCGAGCAGGGAACCATTGACGAGGTGCCGCGCAGGCAGCACAAGCGGGCGCGACGCCATTTTACCTGCCAGCTTCATGAATGCGACGATCGACCCAGTGAACGTGACACCACCTGACGCGCACCGTTAGTTCAATTTAGATGTGCTGTGAAGCGTACATACCGATGAGCACGCCGAGGTATGCGGTGACAAGGTGCAGCGTCGAGATGTGATCCGTCGCACCGAGCACGGCGCCGATGCTCGTCAGCACTGCAGCAAGACCCACGACGGAGTGCAGCGCCGCGACCGTTTGGGGAAGCTCCGTCGCGGTAATTCGCCGCCCGATGATCGCGCCCGCCGTCCCACCCATTGCAGCAACCGCAGCGAACTGCACGAGCACCTCTGTTGGGAATCCGACCGCCGCAAGCGACGCGAGGATGCCAGACCCGACGCCCAAAACACCCAGGATGTTGCCTTGCCGCGCGGTTGTCTGCGAGGCGAGGCCGCTGAGTGAGCCTACAAGTTCAAGCACAACTCAGAGCGAGAATTCAAATGAATAAATAGAAATGGACACGCACCGATGCAGAGAACACTGCTCGTGAGATAGCCGGCCTGAACGAGGCCTGCCATGCCTGTGCTAGCGGCGGCGAGGAATCCGCCAGTGAAGACCACCGCCGGGATTCCGTATAGCCACGAGTACTCTGGCGGATCGCCCTTCCCTGTGCGCCCAGTGTGAGCAGCCCGCGTGCAAATCTGTACAGAAAAAAACGCACTTTTGAACATGTCCAGCATGCGCTTCGTGATCACGAACCCGCCGGCAACATTGACGCTAGCCAAGAGGACCGACGCCGCGCCGAGAGCCTGGGGGATCGTCCCGGGGAAATAGCCGCCGCCCATGACGAACAAGCCACCGACGCCAACCATCCCTGTCCCCGGCGCACGCACAGGTAAGCCCACGATGAGCGCTTAATACAATCAAACGCCACCACGCACCGGAGATCGCATTGGTCACCGACATGAGCGGCGAGTGCAGCGCCGGTGCGACGCCCCACACGACCCGGTACCCAATCAGCCCTGCGAGCCCAAACGTGAACACGTTCGACATGAACAGCGGGCCCGTCGCCTTGCCCAGCGCCACGACTGCACCCATTCCGGCCGTGACTGTCGCGACCTCGCGCGAGACCTTCTGCCAGGGCGTAAGCGCGAGCGTCTCCTTCTTCTCCTCCGCCTTTGCCGGTGTTGGGGGCGGCACCGCGGCGACCGCCGGCGCGCGAGGCACGGGCTGCAACACGCTCCCGTGATGCACGACGAGCGCGCCCCGCACGACCTCGTCCTCGAGGTCGATGCCGAAGCGGCCCGCGCCGTTCGGCGGGGCGATGGATAGCAGGAACTTGGTCACATTGTTCGAGTAGAGCGTCGAGGACTGCGTTGGCAGCCGCGAGGGCAGGTCGGTGTATCCTGCAAGGCGTGAGACGCGGGCGCGCGCGGGAGGGCAGCGGGCGGCGCACCAATGACCGTGACGCCGCGGTGGACGTGCAGCTCGCCGGGGCGCGTCGCGGCGCAGTTTCCGCCGGCTTCGGCGGCGAGGTCGACGATGACGGAGCCTTGCTTCATGGCGGCGACCATCTGTGTGCCTGGTTAAGCGTGGTGGGACGGTGCGCGTGGAGAGGGCACGTCACCTCATTAGTGATTAGTTTCGGAGCCGGTTTACCTGGAATGAGAGCCTGCGAGAACAGTTCAGACGCGAGATATGAGCGAGAAAACGTGATTACGCACTGTAGTAATCACGATGTCTACGTCCTTGCATTGCTCTAAGAAAAGGGCCATCTCGGCCTCTATGAACTCCTTGGACATTTCCTTTGCGTAGCCGCCACCTCCGCTGCCGTCTTCCTGGATGTCGACCTCAATGAATTCTGCGCCGAGCGATTGGACCTGTTCGCGAGCCGCGGACCGCGTGTCGAAACCGCGCACGATGGCGCCCAGGCGGCGTGCCGTCGCGATGGCAGACAAGCCAGCGACGCCAGCCCCGATGACCAAAACCTTGCATGGTGGAATCTAAGAAACGCAGTCAGTGCGTCTGCCAAGGTCGATGAACCCACACAGCATCACCTTTCTGTGAGAGCAATTTGTCAGAGTCGATATGCCAATGAAATGGTATGTCCACGCACCCAGCAGCCGTAACCTGCCCAGTCATGTAGCGTCCAAAGTGGTTGGCAGCCTCGAGCACCGCCTTATATCCTGCGATATTCGCCATCGAACTAAGCGCATCGAACGTCTGCGCGCGCGAGATCCGGGGTATCATGTCCATGGCGAACGCGTTCACGCCACGCGCGGCGAGGGCGGAGACGATCTCCTTGTTCTGCCGCGGGTATAGGAAGGAGATGAGGGTGCTGCCCTCCTTGACGTGGTCGACCTCCTGGCCATGCACCGGCGGGCGGACTTTGAGCATGATATCCGCGCGGGAGTAGACTTCCTCACGCGCGACGAGCGTGGCCCCGGCGCGTGCGTAGTCCTCGTTGAGGAACTGCGCCTCTGCGCCTGCGTCGTGCTCGACGAGAACGCTGCCAAAGCCCTTTTTGAGCAGCAGGGCTACATTCTGCGGCGTCAAGGAGACGCGACGTTCGTTAGGAAAAAGCTCGCGTGGCACGCCGACGGTGAGTGACGAGTATGGGACGCCTGCAACGTGTCGCGCCTTTAGTGCATGCCCACCCCAAGAAAATTGGAGACGCACTGGAGTCGACCGCATCTCCTGCTAGTTTGGCTCCCTCTGGGCGTCGTCGTGAGCTATGAAAGGCTCGACAAGAGTATAGAGCTGTCAAAGGAGACGCCGTCGCCTGCATCAGTCGATCGCTTCGCCGTGTTAGACGACCCTGCGCACCTCGACCATGTCTGCTGTAGAGCGGTCGCAGGCGCACTGCGATGTGGATGGATACCAGCGCCATCGACGCCGCGAGAGGTGTGGAGGTCGTCGCTGTTGGCAACGAGGAGGAGAGCTGGACCTCTGGCACAGGATGCCGGACGGGCGTAGGACGGGTTCGAACCCAGGCACGGCTAGCAATTACCCCGCATTTGACCCGAATGATTGGCCAGATCAGGCCAGACTTGAAGATCTCCGAATATTTTTCGAGATTCAGAAAACTTTGATATAGGACAGAATAACCGCAACCGTTCAACAAACGTAGCTCACGACAGGTACATTTTGGACTTCCAGTCTATCAAAATGAGTCTGTAGCATCGGGCGGAAAAGCCGACTTAGCCGACGGGCCGACTCTGTCACCGTCTCCTGACCTCGACGAAGCTTCCACGCCACCCGCGCCACTTCTCATCAGACATTGGATATGTGCGGCCATGTGTACATCGTGGACTCACAGCTAAGCATCGTTGACAAGTTACAACGGCCGCCGGCGACAAGTCGACCCGACGGTCCGTGCGCGGGCCGCGATATGCGATATCCTTAGGGCGGGCCGCCCGCGGGCCGCAGGAGTGGCGTCTTTTGGGCACCCCTATTCAAGTCCGTGTCGTTCGCTCCCTACTTCGAAAGGTCCCCTGATCCTCGACAATGCAATGTTTGTGTGAACGAAGTGCATGTGCATAAATCTATGACAACAAGGGTCGAGTCAACAGATTCAGTCGGTTACTTGAACAGCGCCCTTCAACCACCGTCCTCCCTCGATCCATCTATCAGCGTCGCGATACCTTCACTGCCAAGTGCTGCGCAGGTAGAAGTAACAACCTGATCGGTTCTACTTCTCGCATATCATGTAGTAGCGAATGTATGACTGCATAAATAATCACATACTGCGCGAGACCCCACGGTCCGCCAAATCACTCGACAGGTCGGACCTCTAACCATTAAATATACAAAGAGAGCCATGCCCACCGGCTGTGGTATACGTACGCAGCGGCAGCCCCGTATCCCCCGCACTATTGTGGAATCTTGCCGCTGAGCTCGCGCTCGAGCTGGACCAGCTCCTGCACGTGCGGGTGCGCCCACAGCACCTCCGAAGCCGCGGGGTCGGCGGGCGGGAGCGGTTTCCGCGGGAGGCCGCCGTAACCATACAGCTTCTCGAGAAGGTACTTGGTGCCGGAGATGGACGCCTTCGCGATGGTGAAGTCCGCGCGCGCAACGATGCCCTGCAGCCGGAGGGCCTCGGGGCGCAACGACGCATCCTCCACCGACGCGGTGGACACATCGTACAGCCGCGCGAGGGTGTACTGCGCGGGTCTCAGTCAGGCCGCGGCAGATGAGCGGACAATGGGGGACTCACGGGTGCGACGTTGCCGAGGCCGGTGATCGCACCGTGTGCGTGCACGAAGTTGGACGCGTGGATGAAGTCCGCGTAGCCGCCGAGCACGAGGAACGGCGCGGCGGGGTTCTTGCGCGGGTGCAGGTCGTAGAAGTCGGGCGCGGCAATCGCGTCCGCTATGCGCGTCAGCTTGCCGACATTCCCGCATCTGTACCGCCCCCCGTCAGCCCCCGCCGCACGAGGATAATGAAGGCGTGGACGTACGTGAGCTTCACTCCGCAGATGTTCGGTGACTCCGCCGCGAGCTCAGTGATGAGGTCCGAGTCCAGGTCTATGCCGCCGCTCGCCCCGGGGTCTGCGCGCGCGCACGTCAGCACTGGCACGGCACCTCGCAAAGCATGCACTCACAGTTGTAAATGACGACCGGCACTGGGCTCTTCTCCGCGACCTCCGTGAAGAACGCCTTGAGCGCAGGCCTGTGCGTCGCGAGCACGCCCGCGAAGTAGCCGCTCGTGATGACGATGACGCTGTCCGCGCCCGCCGCGGCGGCCTCCTTGGACAGCTCGACGGTCTCGCGCGTGCTGCCGGCGCCCGTCCCCGCGATGATGGGCACGCGCGTGAGCCCCGCGCCGTCGAGCGCGCGCCGCGCGGACTTGATGAGCGTCTGCCGCTCGCCGTGCGAGAGGTGCAGCGCCTCGCCCATAGACCCTGCAATGAGCGGCCACACGCCCGCCTGCGCGAGGCGCAGTATGTGCTTGTCGAAGCTCTCGAGGTCTGGCGGGCCGTCAGCGTGCTGCCCTGGCGGGCGAAAGACGACGCACCGAGGTCCTCAGTGTCCGGGAGGAAGAAGGTGGGGATTGGGGCGTAGATGCCCGCCCTGAGGGGCCGGGCGGGGTGTGCGTGCACGCCGTTTGTTCCGTTGACGGCCATGGCGGGGCGATGGGCGGGTGTCAGGGTAAAGCATGGGCCTGCAGGTTTAAATACCAGGGCAAGAGGGAGAGCAGGCGCTCGGTGCGCGCGGCCCGACGTGGCGAGGCCCCGCAGCCGGCCCGCCGTGTCACCAGGTCTCGCTCCCCGCCCTCGTGAATCCAATACCCCCTCGCGACACTCGCCAGCCCGTCTCTGACCCATCGTTGTCCTTACAATGCCGTCTACTTTGCTTTCTGCGCACGGCGGGGCAGGGCGGTGTTATGCTGGCAAAATGTCGCTGCCGGCCGATACCCCACGGGGCGGTACTCCAGCAAAAACTCAGAACTTATCGCCCGCGGCGCTCACGCGGGATAGCCGGCAAATTCGAAGCTCAACGAGTGGCGGACGGAGCCCAGCTGATCGCTCAGACCGCAGCCCCGTCCGTTCAGCGCAGATCCGAGATCACGCCTCCTCTCCTGACTCTCCAAGTGGAGAACGCGACTCAATCGAATGACGGCGAAAGAGATCTAGAGTGAGAGCTCGAGGGAACTTCTCGACGCACCGAATGTGGTACATAGTTCCAGCAGGATCGATGCATCGTGTTTTTGAAGCCGTCGTCCCTCATTCAGCAAAGAGCCATTCGTTGGCTCGAATGGCCCGCAACGCACAAGATGGCCCTGAGATGGACGTGGGTGATAGGAACAACGTCAGATAGCAAGTAAATCAGCAATACGACAGCGTCATGGGCGACAGCCAAGCGGCCCCGTGGCAGCCAGGGCCTCCCTCGCGGCAACGACGGGACCATGTGCCTTCCCGGAGCGGGAACACAGGCATCCAGGAACAACGGGCCTCCAGGCGTCATAGCTCTGCCGGTGGCGAAACAGCGGCCTGCGGACACAAGGTCAGCGCCACGAAGGACACGGACACCTCCAGTCCGCATGAGGCTGCAGAAGGCCGCTCACCTTCTCGACACAGTCGGTCTGCGGCCACGCTGCGGGCCGCGGCTTGACCACGCGGGCGAATGCACGGTCAGGCATTCGCACTCGCGCCGGGCCCTTCCAGGACGACGATTTTATCGAGCACTTCGCGCTCCCATGCCGTCCAGCCCTCCGCATCCGGTTCGCCTTCGTCCTCTAACGCCTTTTCGAACACCTCCCACGCGACGCACGCGCGGTCGCCCTCCTCCGGCGTGGCTTCAGGCAGCACGTAGTTCTTCTGCCGCGAGCGCGTGAGCGTGACGACGTGCCCCGCCGAGCCGAGCTCATGCGCGAGATCGTGCACGATCGAGCGCACATATGTCCCGCCAGACACCTTCATCTTCAGCACGAACGCGGTCGGTACCGCGTCCGGCGCGTCCTCCTCCGGCGCAGCCGTGTCTGCGACGCTTGGCGGGTCATCTGCTAGTACGCCAGAGAGCGACTTTGATAGCGCTTCCTTTTGGTCCTCGGAGAACTGCTTCTCAGGCCAGCGATACGGGTGATCGCTGCCTTTCCATTCCACGAGCTCCAGCGAGTGCACGGTCACGGGCCGCTTCTCGATGGGGCGCGGCAGCGGGATGCCCTTCCTAGCATAGTCGTAAAGCGGCATCCCGTCCATCTTGAGCGCAGAGAAGCTGGAAGTACAGATGATATCATGATCAGGGGACCGGGTGCGCTGCAGGATGACAGACGGGATGCGCACATCGGCGGGGCTTGCTGGATGGGGCCGCGGAACTTCTCGAGCGCAGACTCGACTTTCTCGCGCGTGACGTGCCGCCAGGGCGCCGTGCGGACGCGCGCACCCTCGCTGTCGTACGAGTCCGTCTCACAGCCCAGCAAGCACGTCGTGCGGTATTCCTAAACAGCCTCAGACAGACCATGTATGCCGCCAATTGAGCCCACACACCTTCGCGCAGTCCAGGAAATCGTTGAGCTTCTTCGTGCCCTTGCCCACGCCGATAACTAGCACACCAGCCGCCGATCTTCAGCTCGCGCTTCACCCGCGGACGAGAGCACGCGCACTGACCGAGTACACCGTCCGCGAGCGGGTCGAGCGTGCCGCCCTGCCCGATCTTGACCGCCGCCCCGCCGCGCTTGCGGGCGCGCCTGCTCTGCTTCTTGCCCGACTTGTGCGCCTCCTCGAGCTTGGACGCCTCGACGAAGAGCCGAGATTTCTCCACGAGAGTTTTGACCTGGTTCACGATGTGCATGGACGTGGGCCCCGTGGGCTTGATGACGCCAAAAAGCCCGGAAATCGGCAGGGAGGATGGGACGATTTTCGGCATGGCAGACGGTGGACGGTGGACGCGGCGGTCCGACGACTGCACTCAGATCAGCAAAAGCCCCGAAATCTTATATAACATTATATGAGGTTATATTACTTCCCTTCAAATAGCGACGACTCCATTCTGGAAAAAGTACCAGCTCAACAGGGCCCAGTACTACACATGAGTTATACAGACAGTATGATTGTGTGATTGTGAAAGAGATCGGGTGCATATACCCTGCGCAGACAGCAGTAATGGCCGTGCCCGAATATCTTATCTTGCCTTATCAGCGAGGCGGCAATCATTATATCAGTATAACTCAATATAAACACCATAAGTACTATTTCGTCACTTTTGCTGACCGGCGGCCGCCGCCCGCCCGGGGGCCTTCCAAGCTTCAAGTTCGCTGCTGGCGACCAGACATAAAGGCGGGCGAATGGCCATTGCTCAATCCACGAAAGTCACGAACATTAGCAGTATCATCAGGTGGAAACATTCGATACAGAGCCAAAACAAAACCGTTGTAGAAGTAATGCTACGTAGCAACGCATGAAACCCCGACATCACTAAACTAACGTTCAATCCGGCACAACCTCCTCAGGCCACGACTTCACATCATGGCCGACGACGACGACGACTCCCCGCAGACGATGGTGATCTGCTCTTCGGCGTGCCCTTCGACTTCCTGGCCGGCTGCGTGCGCGTTGCAGGACGCGACGGACCGCTGCGTGCGGAGGTCGACGTCTCCGGTGGCTCCCTAGCCACGCCCGCATTCACAGATTGTATGAGTGAGGAGATGGTGGGTCTAGCAGTCCGCTGGCGCTTTGATGACGCAGAGCCTACGCTGTCGTCGGTGATTCGAGACATGGAGGTTGCGTGGCTATCTCTTGCGTCCGAGTAAGCGCGCTTGTTCACGGTCGGGAGCCCATCTCCGACGACGGTCGGAGGACCGATGTTCTGGAATATAGCGCCTGCGTCCGTTGGCCAATCTTCGATGGCGAGGTTGTCGTCGAAAATCTTCAGGACGGCGGTTGCATCTTGAAGGCGCCCACGGGCGACGTCTGCCTTGCCATCCGGCATGAAAAAGTCGAGAAATTTTTCCGAGATGTAGAGGACCCCAAAGAGGGACTGAAGCTCCTCGACAATGTTGGCACAGGGCTCCGGGAGCTGCGGACGCCACTTATTCATCTTGAAGAGACCGTCGTAGAACCAGCTTGACTTGCCCTGACCACCTTGGGGTGCACCGTCAGCACCTACCCCAAAATCGTTGTAAAGGAGATGAAAGTGATCGTTCAATCGGGCAATTCCGGAAGGACGATAGCACAGGAGGTTGTACATCAGGACGTGCACAAATGACTCCAGGTCATCGGAGAACTCGTGGCGTTTTGTCGGATCGAGGAGTCGAACACCCGAGATGAACTGCCAGGTTCCCTGAGCAAATGTTGAGTCAGCGCCCAGGATGTTGAGGAGAAAGACCAACCGTGCGGAAAGCCTGCCTAGCCACCTCCTCTCCATTGGGGTCGACGACCTTCGCCATTTCCCAGTCGATCAAAAGACCGCCGTTTTTACCGGGAGCAAACATCACATTCCCCGCACTGACATCACGGTGGAGAATGTGGGCCTTCTCAAATGCAACGCTGTGCGCTGCGACGGCAACAAATTGAGCACTTGGGACGATTTACGAAAATAGAGGTCAAGACGTACCCTTGATGGCATCGCGTATGGCTCTACTGAGCTGCTTCGTGCTCGGGAACGTGCTCAGCTTGATCCCAATTGTCTTCCAGGCCTGACGGTAGTGGACGTGTTGCTTGAGGCTCTTCAGCTTGCAGACCCACTCGGCGTTCCGCAGGGACTCCACGAGGGTTTCTTGAGAAACGTTGTTGACCATGACATCCCCGGCACACAACAGTTCTGGGATGTGAGGCACTTCATGGGAGTGTAGGAGCCGGTAGATGTCGCCTTCCTTCTCTAGTCCGACGATGCGCCACGAATCCTTGATCCATACACACGAATTGTGCTCCGGGTCGAACGCGACGAAGCCGACGGTGCCTCGACCGGCAAGGGCGGGACTGTGGAGAAGAGCCTTGGGGCGAGGCGCAATGAAATGGAAGTCCTTCTGGTCCTTGTCATCGTGGATATGGAACTTGAAGAACTCCTCTTCACCCGCGAGCTCTGCTCCGTCATAGTGGCTTTCCGCGACGAGGCGTTCCGTCGCACGCTCGCGCTCCTGCGCCGACGCGACTGTGACCGAAGTGTCGTGACCGCGCTGAGCCGCGTCGAGGTTGGAAAAGCGCCAGAAGAATTCGGCAAGCGTCTTGGAGTCCTCTACGAAGTTGAATCTCTCAGAGACGGCCGTCGCGCTGCGGTCCCAATAGATGAGGCGCGCTTGGTCCCCCATCAAGCAAATCGAGAACGTGGACGTCCGAAACTGGCTGACGTGCTGCGCGTAAGCGTAAGAGGCTATCTGGCCGCGAGCGTGGTCCGCTTTCTTGGTGTGATGCTCGAACTCGAATGTTTTGCGGTCAACCTTCTCGCCTGGGTCCTGGAAAGGGTCTTCCGCAAGGGGCTTGACTTCGATGCAGAGCTCGACCTTGGTCCACTCGACATTTTTCACAGGCGGTTTGAGGGGCCGCTTACCGGAGAAGACGGAGATGTCGGGCTTGCGATAGTTGGTGAACTTCTTGTCGCCCTTATGGTGCGTGTCCACGAACACCAGCCCAGGACAGAAGGACGTTGCGTGCATGGCTTTGACCTGCAATCCTCGTGATAAGTTGGCGAAGCGAGCTGTCGTGTAGAAACGGCGTACGAATGCTCCGTAATACTCTCCCTCTACAGCCGGGACCTTGAAGTTGATTCGGCCTGCCGGTCGCTTTTTCTCCATCGACGGGACGAATCGGCTGAGAAAGTCCGCAACGGGCATCGGTCCAACGAACATGTCCTTCAAATCCGCTGCCACTTTGATGTACTCGAGTTCAGCGAGTGGCGGGTGGAGCGACCACGTCTCCGTGCCGGCGCGTGTGTGTTTGATCGGCGTGCTTTGTAGTTTAACGGAGGACATAATGAGACGAGGTGTAAGAGACTAGAGGAAAACCTGTAGCACTCACCTTGCGCGTTGGTTTTATGCAGAACAGGCGGACGGCCAAGCTGATTCAGGGACAATGGAAGATAGGTTGGCTGTGTGGCCGTAGCAGCACGAGGCGCCGCTTTGCAAGGCCGGTATCGCAAAACGATGTTCTAGAATTATGGAGTCATTATTCGACGGTTTAGGCAGTAGTCAAATGTTCCACCTACTAGACGGTCTTCAAGTTCGCGTGGCGACGTACTTGTGGGACTAGTAGCTCGGCCACGCCTTCACGGACATGCAAGTAGCGTCGTCACAGAGAGATTGAGCCGGAAACTCAGCAGCCTGAGAGAGCTGGGAGCAGGCTAAGCGGACGTGAATAATCAGAGAGCGGCGAACAATGAAGCCGCATGTTGAACGAGGACAAGTCGCGTCCTGGCAGGCGAGACGCGCCGGCTTGCCGGCTTGCCGAAACAACGGGCCGAACGCCCCGCCGCAGCCGACAGACCCTCGCAACTTGCCTTAATAGCATGCCTCAGTGATGCAGAAAAGCAACAAGCGGCTGAGCTTTGGAAGAACTCTACAGGAACATGCAAGCACGCTGGCGGAACTGCCAGTCCGCGAGACGCACTCTCGCTGTCGCTACTCTGACTCCACCGCAGCTCTCAATCTTCAACTCGCCCGCGTGCTTACAGGTAGCTTTGCATTCTGCGGCCTCTCAAGAAAGATCTCCCGACGAAAAATGGTGAGGCGGGCAGCTGTGATCCTACCGTCGTATTGTAAGTAATCGCAATGCGAGTTAGATGATTGCTGGAGCTGGCCAGCCCACGCACAGCAGCTTTGGAGGTTGTATTGTCACCGCACCACAAACACCTGGCTTACTTCACGAATTCCAAGACTGAGCGAGAATGAGCGAGCTCAGCTAGATTTCCAAGTATTATGCAAGCCTATCGTGTCGTCATGCCCATTGACCGGTCCTCCAGAACCCGAGACCGACGCTCCCTCAGATCCACTCGTGTCTCTCGCGCCCCCACCACCCTTACCCTCCAAAACAGCGACGTCTCCGACGATCGCCTTGCCCTTCACGTTGTCTGCGCGCAGGCGTTCCAGGTGGTCGAGATACGCAGCATCGACGCCTCTAGTGACGTACTCGCCCGTGAAAACGGAGCAGTCAAAGGACGCAATCGCGGGGTTGAACTGGCGCACGGAGGAGATGAGGTCCGGCAGCGTCTGGAAGATGACGAGGTCCGCGCCGATCGCGTCGCTGATTTGCTCAACCGTGCGGCCGTGCCCGACCAGTTCGTAGCGGGAGGGCATATCGATACCGTAGACGTTGTGGGAACCTGTTGGGTGTCAGCACGGCCGGGAAGTGTTAAGCGGTTGTACATACCGTATTGGGGGAGCACAGCTTGCGACGATGACCTGTTTCGCGCCCACGTCTTTCGCCATTTGAATTATCTCCTTCGATGTCGTTCCCCGTACAATAGAATCTGACGCAACGGTTAGCCTTGGGCTAGCACAAGTATTGATGGGCTTACCATCGACCAAGAGTACGTTCTCGTTCGCAAACTCAAGAGCCATAGCGTTGAGCTTCTTACGTACATTCTTTCCTGAGATGGTTCATGAGCATCCGCGGAGGCCACAGTAACTGAACGCGTACCGCATCTGCTGCCCCGGCATGATGAACGTCCGGCCCACGTAGCGATTATTGATGAAGCCCTCCCGATAAGGCAGCTTGAGCTGCTGCGCGAGATTGAGCGCGGCGACGCGGGACGTGTCCGGCACAGGGATGACGACGTCCACCTCGATCTTCTTCTCCGCGAGCACGCGGCGCACCTCCTCCGCGAGCGCGTCGCCCATTGCCATGCGGCTGCGGTAGACGCTGATGCCGTCGAGCACC
Organism: Auriscalpium orientale; assembly: GCA_019915035.1. Taxonomy (NCBI): domain Eukaryota; kingdom Fungi; phylum Basidiomycota; class Agaricomycetes; order Russulales; family Auriscalpiaceae; genus Auriscalpium; species Auriscalpium orientale. The sequence continues at coordinate 758,589 of JAHLMH010000006.1, forward strand.
GAGTCCGGGCGCGCAAAGTACACGAACTCGAAGATGTCCGGTGCGAACGCGGCGGGCGGCGCGACCTGGCGGCGCGAGACGGTCGCGCGGGTGATGATGACCGCCTCGCCCGGGCGCACGTCCTCCCACCCGCCAAACCCGCTTGCGTCCGCCACGAGGCTGGCGGATAGGATAGGATAGGATTAACCCGCAGGGGTCCCGATGAGGAACATAGCGGGGGTCCGCGCTACGTAGACGGCGCTGTACATACAAAATCTACGCCACGGATGACACAACCCCAAAACTGCTTCGTAAATGCTGCGCACAGGAAACTGGATACCACCCACCAGTTGGGACAACCTGTTCGAAGCAAAAACCCACAGAACAGAGAAGAGTCACGACAAAGATGGGCCCTAAAGGAGAGAAAGTAGTACAACAGCAACCTATCTCGGTCCACCACATGAGGACCGGACCCGTCGCGTCGTCAATCAGGGCAGTAAAAACCCCGGTGGGGAAAAGCCTCCGATCTTGCGTGCGAGCATGGAGTCAGTGAAGGATGTCACCACCAACCGGGCAGTCGCCCGAAAGCCACTCAAACTAAAGGTGACTTCGCGAGCCCGAGCAAATCACGACACACATGGGGAACCAAGTGTCCCAAGGGTTGTTGTAGCACATACAAAAAGTATCGCAGCAGGAGTTCTGCATGACGATAAAGGAAAGGGCGAAACGAACAGGAAGGAGAGAACCCCAGCAAGTGACCTTAGGCCATCAGACACTGCTGAGGGTGCCGCGCGCCATACGGCCACCTCTCCACACAACATGCCACGCTGCGCATACATCTCCAGGCCACCGAGGTGCAGAGGTAGCAAGGCAAACCATCCGGACACCATCGGAAACCAAGGGAGGAAATGCGCGGCCGTCTGGCGGACTCAGCCCCTGAGGGCGTCACTCGTCCTCGACAGCCTCTCCAAACTCCGAGCCAGGCTCTGCATAGGTCTCCAGGCCATCGAGGTGCAGTGGCAGCGACGCTAGCCATCATGACACCGCCGGAAACCAAGGGAGGCACTGCGCGGCCGTCGGCGGGATGAGCCCCTGAGGGTGTCGCTCACGACAGCCTCTCCAAACACCTGGTCACACTGTGTATGCGTCTCCGGGCCATCGAGGCGCAGTGGTAGCGGTGCTGCCATCTGGATGCCATCGGAAACCAAGGGAGGAAAATACATGGTGGTGGTGGCAGCGGGTGCGGTGTTGTGGTTTGTTGAAATCGGAAGGCGTTGGTCAACAAACCCAAATAATCGACTGAAATTCATTTATTCCCTTCAAATTTAGGCAACCCCTGCTTGCAATACGCATGTGCTGTGCACACGCTTCGTTCGACATTATATACGTAGATGCACCGTCGAGACTCAATATGTGACCTATTATCTCAAGACCTCAATTTCCTCTCCGCGTCGAATCAAAGCTGCCAAAAATTTGGCAACTGAACAGCACTTCGTGAATCCGAAAGGATCCCCGCACCTATCGCCAGCCTGAGGGCAGAAAAGACTCCAATGAGTCTAACACCCATCGGATGTAGTCGTCGAGTGCCGCTGCGCATCACACACACACTCAGTCAGCGCAAAGCCTGAACAACGACCCAACCGCAGACGTACTTTTCACACCGCCTCCGAAAAGTCGCGCCCCTGTCCACATCGCAGAGACTATGAGTGCGCCAAACCCGACTGCGATTGCGGCGTGGAATATAACGCCCACGCCCAGCTCAGCTAGACCATGCCATCAGACATGCTTCTCGGCCGCGGAAATGCTACGCACCCGTCGCTGTCCACACGAACACCACAGACGCGCATGCCGCGTGCGCGGTGAGCAGCACGAGCAGCCCCTCGTACATCCACGGGCCGGCCTGTGCGGGCGTCGACGCGTCGGGCCACAGGTCCGCCAGGCGCGCGCCGAGGTGCCGCCCGAGCACCACGAAAAGCCCGACGGCGGTGAACGTTGTGAGGAGGTACGGGACGGGCGACGCGGGTGCGAAGATGGCGAGGGCCCAAGTGAGGAGGGAGAGGATGATGGAGAGCGCGGCGAGAGGTATGTGTGAGGCGGGAGGTGGGATTGGCGCGTCGGGTGGTGAACTGGAGTCCGTTGCGTCCATCCGAGGTCTTGAGCTTGAGGGACTTCGGGGACAGAGTCAAGAGAGCGGTCAGTGTTAGTTTATCGCAAACTCAGAGGCGATACTCATAAACACAGCATGCTGCATCATGCAGCACTGAGGGCCCTTTAGCGCCTAGGGCCGGCAGCATAGCCTCATGTGCTAGACAATTCTCGACCTGGGGAGGGGGTGGAACAAAGTGGTGAGCACGGTTGTGGTAAGGACAGTGTTGTGGGCCCTGAGTCTCGAGTCCATGAACCAAGGTTACCAGGTTTGCAGGACGCGGAGGCAACACCACACTTCCGTCCTACTCACAGAGCAACGTCGGCGTCTAAATGACTGTGAAGTACCCAGCGCACACGAATATCATTTCAGAGTCTACATATACACACCAAATACCATAGATATCTGAAAGCCATCGGCCGCCGGGAAGATGATGTCGGTGACGCCAGGTGACTGAGTGACACCCATGAGGGCTAACGCCAGGATGTTCAGCCAAAGAGCGCATCTTCGGTCTGAGGCTGCTGGAGATGAAAGGCCGCCGTGAGGAGCGACAGCCGAACATGTGGTAAAACAGCGCCTGGAAGGTGTTAAAAGATTGAAGTCGCGATGCGCTGGCAGTGACTTTATTGGCCGTGTTTAGGGCCGGCGTAGCATCGACATCGCACGCGCAATACAGCAAATAATGCTTCCTGCGTATCTCACGATTCTCAGTTCAACGTTCAACATTCAACATATCCCGTGGCGATATTTATGGAGACAGAAATCGTGAGAGAGAAAGCGACGAACTGAGGAAGGTGAGATGGTGGCTGGATGACAAAATCTCACACAAGCTGACCTATCATAGGGTCTGCTTTTCCATCTGGCGGCCTTGTGACTGCGCGCACGCTGAATAAATGGCGTCAATATGACAGGGACAATCGCGGGCCGTTGTTGAGACGAGGGAGCTCTGTGCAGTCTGGATCGATATCCCCGATAATGCAGAGCTCTATAAAAATCGCCGCGTCCCGGTTCAATATCCCCAACCGCGCATTTCCCTCTCTCCTACTCTTTCCTCCTCGTCGCTTCACCTCCTCACACCACAAACCCATCAACATGGTCAACACACCCATCAAGCTCAACGACGGCACCAGCATCCCATGGCTGGGCTTCGGCACGGGCACCATCCTCTACGGCAAGAACGCTGAGCTCATGGTGGCCTCGGCCGTCCGCGCGGGCATCACACACCTCGACGGCGCGCAGGTATACGGCAACGAGGAGTCGCTCGGCGCGGGCATCGTCGCGTCGGGCAAGCCGCGATCCGAGCTCTATGTCACGACGAAGCTCCATCAGCTCGACGCTAGCGAGACCGTGCGCGACTCGCTGCTCGCCTCCCTCAAGAAGCTCAAGCTCGACTACGTCGACTTGTTCCTTATCCACACGCCGACCGTGTTCAAGGAGCCCGGCCGCCTGAAGGAGATATGGAAGCAGTTTGAGGCGGTCAAGGCGGAGGGCCTAGCGAAGAGCATCGGCGTGTCGAACTTCCGCATCGCCCAACTGCAGGAGATTCTCGACGGCGCCACCGTGCCCCCTGTGGTCAACCAGGTGCGTGCTCCGTCCTCTGGCGGTCACTCCCGATGTACTGAACCGCGCGCGACACGGCAGATCGAGTACCATCCGTATGTCTTCAAGGACCTGCTACCTCTCCGCGAGTTCCAGGCCCAGCACGGCATCGTCACCGAGTCGTACGGCGCGCAGTCCCCGCTCTTCCGCGCGAAGGGCGGCCCCCTCGACCCCGTGCTCGCCCGCGTCGCGCAGCGCCTCTCCGAGACCGGCAGCCAGCAGTACAACGAGGGCCATGTCCTCCTGCTCTGGCAGCGCGAGAAGGGCATCGTGGTCGTGACGTGAGTGCTGCGTGCGTTTCTGCTGCTGGCTGGGGCTGAGCGCCGTGCGTTGCAGGACGACCGCGAAGGAGTCGCGGCTCGCGGATTACATCGCCGTCGCGAATGCACCGCCGCTCACGCCGGAGGAGATTGCTGCGATCGATGAGGCGGGCTCGCAGTGGCATCGCAGACACTTTGTACGCACCGCCTTCGCATACATGTCGTTGCGAGACTTACATTCCCCGGACAGACCGCGTTTTTCCCAGAGGCGGCTTGAGTATGTACGGATATTGCCGTGAGTTGTAAGATCCGTGACACGGAGACGAACCAGGATAGAATAAGGGGACATGTAAGTTACATACAACTCTTGAACTAAAGCAGTCGTGGTTATATTCAGATCGATCATCTTCTGATACCACAAGTCTAGCTACGGAGACTAACGACGAGGCACTGGGTTTCAACCTTGCACCGCGTCTCGAGCTCGACAGTACTCGCCTACCCGGGGATCATGCATGGCCAGCTCACGCGTGGTTGCAGAGCTTTGAAGCCCACGTGTGAAGCGCGTTGTCTTCCGAGCGCATGCCATGGCCAGCATACTAGGGCACTGCCTTTCGATATGAGGCTCAAGACGTACATCTTTCCTCTGGCTTGAGTCTTCGTCTCTCATCATTCCTGACTCCATAGCGTGCTCCCATCTGGTGCGTCTCGAGCTCGGCGGTGCAGGCTTAAGCCAGGGAGCAGCCGACTCATCATTGTTGCAGAGCTTTGAAGCCCACGTGTGAAGTGCGTTTTTTCCTCGTGGATGCCTGCATCCTAGGACACTGCCTTTCGAAATCTGTCCTATAAAAGAAGACGTGCATGGCTTGATTCTTCGTCTCCCATCATCCTAACTCATCTCCCATCATCCTAACCTATCTCCCATCATCCTAACTCGACAGCGTGCTCAGAGCAGCAAGGTCTCTCGTCCGCGATGTGGCGGCCTCGTGTGGCCCCGCGGACTCGGGGACGAATCAAGGCAGTGTCCTCCGATGCTGCGGTCCTTGCCCTCGAAGCGTTGAAGGAGTCCGCGGATGCGTTCCCACCTCTCAAGAGCCTGACTGGAGGCCTATCATTTCTTCTCACCCTTTCTCGTGTACGAATACGCACCTGCTTATTTGGACCTTAACTGACGTGATCCACAGACCATGAAGTCTAACAAGCAAGAGGCGCAGTCCATCGCCGATCGCGTGGATCAAATCAGCGCTCTACTCGAATATACTATCCCTGACGCCACGAACATCTCTCAACCAATCAAGCTCGCTATTTATGCATTCGATCAGTGTGTATCTGGTGCTATAAAAGCATGACTGTGCGATACGAAGTCAAAGTTTCAGGTCTCTCCAGCGAATCAATGAACAACTCCATGAAGTTTGCACAGCCTCGCGGGCTGTTCGATTTCTTCGCGTCCGGAAGGATGAGGGCCGCATTAAAGACATCCACCAACAGCTGGATGATTCTATCGCAAACTTCACAGTGCGCACTCCTATATCTTGCGATCAGCATAGACCTTGATCTGTGATTAGATGTCTGTTTCTATCCAAACCAAACTGCAGCTGGACGTTGTCCATACCGACATCAACGGTGTACATGACGACGTAAACGTTGTCCATGCCGACATAAGTAGGCTGCAAGACTCTCTCAACAAGTCAATAAATACACAGAAGGTCGGCGTGCTCAAATTTGACATCATATTTGCTCCTAATCAGGCTTGCATGCAGCGTATCGCCTTTTTTACTTGCCCTTCCGTGGCTATTTTGAGTGCTTCAGACCGGCAATGGTGACCCCGCTTTCACCACTGCATGCGTCGGGCATTTTTGATTCCATCGGACGGGCGTGTAAGAGAGCAGGCTGTCTCAGCCTCTCTGGCGACTAGTCTCCGTTGCCAACCTTGCGCGGAAGACAGTCGTTCCGCGGACCGCCACTTTTGGCGCCGTCGTCTTCGCCGCGCGAAGCCTTTATTCAAAAAATCTAAATAAGCCGCTTGCGGTCTGGGATATGAGAGCAAACTAGGTGACCGGCAAGCGGGGCGGCATCACGAGTGTGTTCGATTTTCTGGGCTTCACGCATTCAAAAATACATACATAAAATTCAAACCTTCCACAAACAAACGTACCAGCCTTTTTCGAAAAGTTCGTCCGCGCGTGTGAAATCGCGAGCGTAAATTCGAAAATTGAAGAAATGCGAAAAATGCAAAACAAGGATATGCTGCGACGCTTGAAGACTGAACTGGGCGTAGGCAGCTCGCTGGCCGTATGTACTGTCAAGGTCTTGAGTGTATCTGAGGGCCATATTGATGCGTTTGGGCACCTAGTCACGCGAGCGCGATGAACCGGCTGTACTTATTCTCGCAAAATCGTCACTAGTGTGGACGATTTACGTATGGATCCCCTCGCTCTTATCTCGCTCTCGTCTATGGTGGCGGACCGCGGGACTAACTTAGCGGCAGCGAATCTACAGAGTCGCTCGGACATCCAGAGCGTCTTACCAATGGAGGACCTCGGGTCATCACAAGGCTGCAATGGGATTCTGTAAAGGTGACTAGCTACGACTGTCAGCTACCCAATCGGATATCGTACATGTGGAGAAGGTAACATGCGCGCGACTAATTTCGCTTTGGTTGCAGACACTTGCAGTCAACGGTCCTCCCCTCACACCGACAGATTGTCAATGAAGTTGCGGAGATCCCACGTCGTCACACCGTACCAAATACCCGTCGTTTCCACCTGGACGCCCGCCGACTTCGAGCTCAGATAGATCGTGTAGGGTACTTCGAGCAGACCCCTATTGACGACCGACGACACACGGACGGTCTGGTGCGCGGCCACTGTCACGGAAAAGGAGGCGGTGTACTTCTGTGTGAAGGGGTTGGCTTCACCTAAGTTCCAGTCGCGGGCGGTCGAGTTGATGCGGATTTCGCCATTGGTGGTGTATGGGAGACCGCCTGCAAATTTCAAGCAAGCCGCTCAGCACTGTACAGCGGAGCTGATGAGGCACGCTTACCATTGACCGCAGTGCCGAGGGCAATAGGGAAGCCGGCTTTGTATCTAAATGTGCTGCTGTGCGTGGCGTTTTCGTCGAGTTCGTAGGTGCTAGTGTGTGCTTGACCCGAGTCGTTCCGAAAGCTCGACGATGCGAGGATCACGGGCGTCGACGACACAACTTTCCCGAGGTTGAGGTCGTAGTCTATCCTGTCGACCTGCATATCCTCGAAGAGAAAGCTGAAGTGCTGATCGGAGGTGATCCATGTCGACAAGCAGTTGCCGACCTGGGGAACAAGATGGAGCCGACTGACAATGACGGTAGCGGTACGAGGGCAGACAAGCCGGAACGTCTCGATGTTGTTGGAAACTCCCGCTTCGAGACGGAACCAGCTGTGACGGGGTATGAGCAGAGAGCAAGATGGAGAGGCACGGGCAGACTGACGTGTCATCCTGATCACCTTCCTCAACGAATCCAATATTCGGGCTGCATGTGGTGCGCGAAAAGAGCACCTTGTTCATAGTCTTGCTCTTGATCAAGTAGGACCCACTACGTGTACCCGTGCCGGGAACGAGGGTGAAGAACTGCTCCGGGAGCACATCGGTGACGAGTTGGTGGGAGAGCTCGGGTTGCTTGGTCGTGCGCGAGAAGAGGACTCGCATACTAGCATATCCAAGGAGGCGAAAATAGAGCCCATTGGGAGGGATGTACAAGTCGGACATCGCGTATGAACTGCGGGAAGTCAACGACTTGGAGGATGATTGACAACGAGCAGCGGTGGGCATACCTTGAGAGGACTGGAGCGGCTATATCTGAGGCTGAGCTGAGTGGAGACGAAGGTGAAGATAAGGTAGACAAGGCAAGTAATATCGTCCTGTAAAAACGACACGGCGTGTGCGTGAGCGACGCCTTCGGCGGATCTGGGACGCGCAAATGGTACGCTGATTCCTTCACTAACGAAGTAAACCATGCGGGCTCGGCGCTATTGCAGAAGAAGTAATCGAAGTGTGTAAATTGCTTGAATGATACAGGGCGCAAAGACAGACGGGTTCCTCTAGACCCTTGCTGGCAGCCAGGAAGCCTCTATAGAAATATGTGTCAGGAGTCACCGAGCTCCTTGGGGGTTTTCTCTGCCTTGAAATGCTCGGGTTGTGTGGGTTACGGCGTGCGGCGTGAGCACGGGGTGGGGTATGAAGACAGAAAGGGAGGCGCGTTGTTCGTGGAATGGGGGGTAGATTATGATAGCTTTGGTGTGAACATTATAGCGCTTGGGCATCGGCAGAGACCTGCCAATGGCGCAAGGACGGCAACCCGCACCGCTGCAACGGGGACGTCCAAGATGATCTTGACCATCTCTAGGGCGGCCTCATGGCCTCTCGGTTCATCACGTCCCATTGTGTGTGCTCGTGAAGGGGTGCTATGACCGCAGCGAGTTGAAGAAAATAGTTGGTTTCGACAGAAGGCCTTGGTCGATGTCGTACATGTGACGAAGGGATGCTGCTGCGAGCCGTGCGTGGCGTGGCGCCTTCGGCGGAACTGTGGTGCAGCAATGGTACTAGTAATGCTCACCTGCTAAGATAGTAGCCCAAGTACATTCACTCGAGAAGCAAGGCGTGCGGACACATGTAATAAGAGTCAACATGTAAGGAATTGCAGTGGGAAAGAAAGGAGGGGAACAATCTTTGCGGCGCGCGGCAGCTAACCGTGACTTGCCCATGGCCATTCGGAGGGGAATGCAAGCGCGGGTGGTTGCCAGACTCTGGGATGACAGACTGAGACGCTGAGGACTCGACAGCGGGCCCGCGCCGGGTGGTAGCCCGGAAGATGCCGAGTGCCCGCCCTAGGTAAACCAGGGTAAACCCGAGCTGGCATGATTTTCAGCTCGTCTTGCGTCAGGCGCGTCAGGACTCGTACTCAGTACTCGAATCAACCCACCCCAGAGTTCGAAATGGCATCTGTGTACGCTGGGAACTCTGCAGTAGGTACTACTTAGTCTGAGGACGCCAGTTCATATGAATTGCTCAATAGGACCGCAATGTGTGTCCGAGCAGTAAGGCCTAATGATTACTCACATCATGCCTTTACTGTATGTCCTGTGATATTGAGACTATGGGGCCTCAGGACAGCACTCTCTTTGCGACAGCCGGGCTCACTAAAACCCAGCCACCCGTTTGCCTGTACACTCTTCGTCGCTTCGGCGCGATTTCCGCCAGAAATAATCATGTAGCTCGCGGTCACGGTCGTGATCGTAGCTTTACATGATCGAAACCATGAATCCTCGGAGAAGTATTACGTTTCCTTGCAAAATTATCATATAATATCGTCCATCCAAAACGCCCAACCAACACGCCCATGCCGGTGTACATCAAGATAACAGAGCGCCGAGTCGTAAGAGTCCCTCAATACGTGGCAAAAGAGCGCGCAAGAGAAGCAACGCTGTTTGATAGCAAACAGGACGATCAGACTTCCGGAAGGCCACTGTAGGTCTGCTGGTTCGGTCGCAGTTCAGTGTGGCTGTTCTGGTACACGCCACCGGTGTTCGTCGTGTGGATCGTAGGCGACGTCGATGGGGGCGGATGAGCTGGGTATGTAGACGGATCCGACGGATTCTACAAGCCCCAAGCACTATCAGCGCACATTCCCAAACCACAGCCATCGGAGTAACGCACATAGTACTTCTGCGGTGTCTCGGGCGCTGTCGGCGAGAATGAGCTGTACCCGGCTTGCGCCATGTCCACATGCGGATCTTCGCCTTGCGCGTCGCGGCGCAGGCGGTTTCGGCGGACGAACCATGCGGCAAGTCCAGCAAGTAGCGCGAGCCCGACGATGCCCCCGACGACGCCGCCCGCGATCGCGCCTGCGTGCGAGCTATGGTGCCCGCTCTTCGACGCCCCGGTCGGGCTTGAGCCCGGGCCTGCGCCGCCCGCGCCAGGTGCGGTCGCAGAGGTGGCCGACGATTTGGCGCCGGTCGCAGTCGTGGGGGCTGCGGTGGCGGTGGACTCGGGAGAATCTGAGACGCGCGCACGCGTGCGATCAGGAAAAATGGAGATAGAAGCTTGGGGGGAGAAGCGTACCTCCTGTGGCGAAGGCAGTGAAGTTGTTCCATGTGTCGTTGGTCTGCGGGCGACCTCAGGCCGCATCCTGCGGGCGAAGCGCGGGAGAAGGTGCTTACGGTTGTGTCAAGGTAGGCCCAGTGGGGGACGCGCGTGCCGGGCGGGATGTCATATGGATACCTGTGCGGGGTTCAGGACTCTATCAGCGATCACACAGCATCTCGGGTTGATAACACTGACGTTCCGGCAGGGGACACCTGCGTGCAATTAAACGACCACTCCGACCATCTGCGGCGATGATTAGCTATGCGCCACACGCGCGACCCTGCGGGCACTACGCACTGTGACCACACGGAGCCCTGGCAGGCGTCGCAAGCACTAATCAGGTTGTACACAACGCTGTTGCAACTGCAGGCAGCGCCGTCCTGCTTGTCCACAGGGCCGGTATAATGGTGGCCGGGTTCAAGGGCGGGAACTGAGAACTCTGTGGCAGCGTCGATTAGAATCGATCTCGCCGCACATGCCGCGAGCGCACGTACGCCCGCCGAAGCACGTCGACTCCAAGTACGCGGTGACCGTGCAGGGGTTCTGCCCGAGTGAGTTGAACGACTGCGCGGTCAAGGTCAGCGACCCGTATCGTGGGGTGAGACAATAGCGGTACGCACCCATTCCCATCCAGTTTGGCAGCCCGGCGCGGAGAGCTGGCCGAGGGCGGAGCGGGCGAGCAGGAGCACGGGGGCGACGAGGGCAGCGCGCAGGACGGACATTGCGGGTGCTCGCGGTCGTGGGCGGTGGGAGAGAAAAGGCAGCCGAGCGCTCACTTGCAGGGAACGCGCCGGGAGGTATATATCGAAGGCGCAGACGACAGGCGCCTCATGTCCTCACTGCCACAAGCCGGCACTTCAATGGCAGAATGTCAAGATTCGCCATTTTATTTGTCAGATCACCGGCGCCGATACGTTTGATCGCGAAGCCGGCTAACCTGAGCACAGAGTAGTGCATGCGGCGCCGTGATTCTATTGTGCACCAACTCAGGCTCGGACGTGATTCGGAGGCGAACCTGGCAAAGTTGACCACCACGGCGGGCGCGGGGTGGTCGCGCTGCCGCAAGACGGCGGACGCGTCGAGGGCCGTCGTCCGACGTCGGCGCCAGCTGTGCTATGTAAGTTAGCGCTATTTTGGCGAGGTCAGGGGAAACTAGGACCTTCGCGAGACACATGTCCAGAGTCAGGAACGCGTCAATTTGCAGGAAGGCCCAGGCTGAGGGAAAACATAGAGTCGGAGGTGTCCTTTTTGGTTGTATCGCATACCTGACTGAGTCGGACATGCGGAAGGAGAGTCGTTGACGACGGTGTAGAGATGAAATGGTTGGGCGCGGGACTCCAACTTCGCAGCGAATCTGCAGTAAAATAAGGATTCGGGCATAATGCGGGGCCGGAGGGGGATGGAAGAGGACCAATTCAATTTAGTACAAAGCACGGGGCTCCCAGCGCGGACCTGTCGCTCATCGTCGTCGACGTCGACCTCGCATGGCCGCCCATCATCAGCTACGCTCACTCCCGACATTTGATGGCCTCTCAACGTCTCGTATTCAATCTCTCTATGCCGACATCGCCCGCCAGAAGCACTCCAATCCGACCTCCTACCGCGCCAACGTCGCGTGGTGGCACACCACCCTCGAGGCCATAGTCGCGCGCGGCTGGCAGCCCCAGTCGAACGACAAGCTCATCCTACGCGCAGACCCAGGCCTCCCAGATGCTCTGCGATACGAGGGTGCTGGGAAACCGCTGTGCTTGGGCACCGTTGTCGTACGCCACCCCGTTCTGCTCGTGCGCGCGCTCATTGTCTGACCACCCTGCCACTAGCGAAGACCGAATTGGCCAGCACCCACGCCCTGATCCCTCACGCGCAGTTCCTGTCCGCGACGCAGTCCATCTACGACCCCGGCTGGCTGCCCTACCGCATCGCATCCTACGTCATCGGCAAGCCGCTGTGGTGGGCCCTGCAGCAGCTCAACGTCGTCGGCACCGAGGACGGCGGCCATGAGAGCGACGCACAGCGGTGGAGACGCGTGAAGGGCGACTACGTCGTCGTCTCGCTTCTCGAGCGCGCTGCAGATGCAGTCCTCGCGAATCAACGCAGTCGGGCAGGTGCCTCTTTGGCAGACACGCTGTACAGCTTTGACTCGTTCCGCGCCGAGTTCGCACACTCAGCACTGGCAGACGTCGTCCTGTCGGACAGCGACCTGCGTGTCCTCATCAAGTATCTCGAGCGCGACAGGCGTGCGGTCGTCACAGACAAAGAGGTGCGGCCGGCTTCGGCATGCCCCAATTTACTCTGCCTCACGTTGCGCGCAGGTCGTCAAATTTGTCGAATTCAGTCTCGAGCCGCCCGCGGTCACGGCGGTCGACCAGGGCTTGCTCGAGCTGAAGACGGCTGTGTCGAGCATGTCCGCCCAAGTGGACAGCATCACTGCCAAGATCGACGCGTATGTTCCCTTCTGTCTGTTATGTCTTTCCCTAATGACTGTGTTACAGCTGCACCGAGAAAGCAGGCGCCGCGCTTCGCCAGAAACGCAAGGAGGTCGCACTAAGTTACATCCGCTCTCGCAAACAGCTCGAGACGCTGCTCACGCAGCGTCTCGGCTCCCTCGAGATCCTCCAAAGCACCCTCCTGCGCGTGGAAGCCGCCGCCGACGATATCCAGGTGCGCACCCCCTCATCGCTTCCTCGGCTCGCGCTCACCGCGCCTCCAGATCCTAAAGACGTACGAGTCGTCCACGACGACCCTGCGCACGCTCCTTGCGCACCCCGCTCTCCAGCGCGAAGCCGTCGAGGGCACGCTCGAGGCGCTCGCGTCCGCGTCTGCCGACGCGCGGGAGGTTGACGACGCGGTGCGCCTGGGTGGCGAGGCGGCGCGCGCGGACGCGGGACTCGATATCGACGAGGAGGAACTCGAGGCGGAGCTTGCGGCACTCGTTGCGGAGGGCGAGGTGGAGCGCAGGGAGCGGGAGGATGTGGAGCGTCTGCGGCGCGAGCAGGAGGCACGAGATGTCCGGGACGCGGAACAAGAGCACGCGCAGGGAGACCGGGGGGAGGAGCCAGTACGCGAGGCGCAGGCAGAGGCTGCTTGAGCGCACCTGTCGAGTCTTGTTTCTTTGAGTCTTACTTTCTTGATAGACATCATCAGCTGTATCATATCTCACCATGCTAACAGACATTCATGCCGTGCTTCTGTAAAACTGAACGCGCTTGTCTTCCTCTTCCTCGTTCTCACGCTCCTTCCTTTCATCTTCAGCTTCACTCACCCTTTTTTTTTCCTCCACCTTCTTTTTGAAGTCGACCCTGAGCTTCCTTTATTCATCAAATGCTCTCGATGTGTTGGCTCTTGGCAGCTCCAGCAAGAATTCCTTCATTGTAGGCCTCAAGTTGTCGTTCAGTCTTCTCTCCACGCTCTGTGACGAAAGTGATAACAAGGGCAACCCGTTTGTCTAGCTACTAAACCGACCCCTCTGTGATCTCTCGGAAGTCGTGCTCGTGTGCATGTACACATCCAAGTGTGCACTTTTCGTCACCGCAAGACGGTCGTGGCGCCCAATTTCCTCCAGGAATCCTTCTGGCTCGAGAAGCAGTAAGTTCATGCGCAAAATCATGTTCGTGGTCATAGCTTCTGCAGTCCATTGCATGCAATATGACATATATTATCATTGAGCAGTATCATCGTCCGTTACTAGTACGTGTCCGTTAATTGTCCGTTAATCGTCCGTTGCGCTCCTCGCAAAATAATCCCTAGATATCGTGCATCCCGCCACGTCAAACCAACACGCCCATTCCGGCGAACACCGAGATGAATAGAGACGGTCAAATCGTAAAAGTCCGTCAATACGTAAGAACAGCGCGCATTATAACCAACGCCAGTTGATCGCATAAAGGCCGATCAGACTTCCGGACGGCCACTGTATGTCTGGTGTTTCGGGAGCAGTCTGGTGTGGATGCTCTGGGGCGTGGTGTCGGTGCGGCTCGTAGGCGACGTCGGCGAGGACGGGCCTTGCAACGGGTACGTCGACGGATCCGACGGATTCTACAAGCCCCAAGCATTGTCAGTGCACACGCCCAACCCACAGCCGTCGGAGTAACGCACGTAGTACCTCGGCGGCGGTGTCTGCACTGCGGTCGGCGAGAATGAGCTGTACCCGGCCTGCGCCATGTGCACGCCTTGCGCGTCGTGGCGCGGGCGGTTTCGGCGGACGAGCCATGCGGCAATTCCAGCAAGCAGCGCGAGCGCGACGACGCCCCCGGCGGCGGCGCCCGCGATCGCGCCGGTATGCGAGCTGTGGTGCTGCCCACTCGTCGGGGCCCCCGTCTGCGGGCTTGGTATTGAGCCCGGGCCGATGCCGCCCCCGCCAGTTGTGGTCGCTGATGTGGCCGACGACGCAGTCGAGAGGGGTGCCGTAGCGGTGGACTCGGGAGAATCTGAGACGCGGGCACTCATGTCAGAAGGAAAATTGAAGATAGAAGTTTGGCGGGAGAAGCGTACCTCCTGTGGCGAAAGCGGTGAAGTTGTTCCAGGTGTTATTAGACTGCGGGCAATCTCAGGACGGGTCCTGCGGGCGAAGCGGTGTGGGGTGCTTACGGTCGTGTCGAGGTAGGCCCATTGAGGGACCCGTGTGCCGGAGGGGATATTGTATCGATACCTGTGCGGGCGGTTTCCAGCGTTCTGTCAGCGATCATACAGCCTCTCGGGGTGATAGCACTGACACTCCGGGCGGCAAAATCTGCGTGCAGTTAGCCGACCACTCTGACCATCTGCGGTGACAATTAAAGTATGCGCCACACGTGCGGCCTGGTACGCACGAGGACTGCTGGCTTCCTTGGCAGGTGCTGCATGCACTAAACAGGTTGTACAAAACGCTGTTGCAACTGCAGGCGTCGCCTTGGCCCATAGGGCGAACATAAACTTTGTCGGGATCGAGGGCTCCAATTGTGAACTCTGTGACCACGTCGATTAGTGACGATCTCGCGGCACAGGCCGCAAGCACACGTACTCCCGCCGAAGCAGGCCGACTCCAAGTACGCGGCGACCGTGCAGGGGCTCTGCCCGAGCGAGTTGGACGCCTGTGCGCGGAGCATCGCTCATGTTCAGCGGCCCTATCGCTGGGCGAGACAATAGCGGCCACGTACCCATTCCCATCCAGTTTGACAGCCTACAGCGGAGACCTGGCAGAGGACGGAGCGAGCGAGAAGGAACGTGACGAGGGCAGCGCGCAGGAGGGACATCGCGGCTGCTCGCAGTCGCGGGCGGTGGAAGAGGAACGACAGCTGCGCGGCTCACTTGCCAGGTATATATCATCGGCTGCCAGTTATCGCATGGTCCATCATCTCAAACACCTCCGAGTGGGCCGCTGCGCGCAACAGTCCATGCTAGCCGGGTTCGAGATCAAACGTACGTCGACACCGTTTTCTGACATATAAATTGGCGATTCGTGCCTTCGTGACATCGAAGTACCGGCTTGTACCCTCAGCTTCATAAATCTAGCGCTATCATGGTGAAGTTTGGACTGGCGACCAGCGGTGAAAGCGCAGTGACGAGCGAGCTGAGTACTCTAGATTTAGGCGTCGGAGGTCAGGCTTTCGTCACAACCACATGTCGAGATCGGAGTTGGCAGAAGCGATGGCAGTGCTGTGAGAGAGAGAGATATGGAGATGTTTCTGGTCCTTTTCCCTGTTGTATGGCGCAGACCTGAGTGAGCATACCAGGCCAAGGGAGACGGGAGAGTTGTTGCAGTGGTGGCTGAACAAGAACGGCGTTCGACGCACAGCAGAGGATTCAGGCATAATGCGGGGCCGGAAGAAGATGGAAGAGGACCAATATAATTTTGTACAAAAAACGGGGTTCCCGGACCTGTCGCTCATGTTCGTCGACTATCAAAGCTACCTCATTCCAGACATTCAGCGGCCTTTCAACCTGCCATATGCAATCTTTTTCACGCTGCCATCGCCCGCCAGAAACACTTCAATCTGACCTTCTACCGTACCAAGGCCGCGTGGTGGCACACCGCCTTCAAGGTCATACTAGCGCTCGGCTGGCAGTCCAATTCCGAGGACAAGCTCATCCCAGGCGCCAACCATGGATTTCTAGATGACCTGCGATACGAGGGCCCGGTGTGCTTGGGTACTGTCGTTCGTACGCCACCCTAACCGAATTGGCCAGCACAGGAAGGAGGCCTCAGGCTGCCTCATCGCGTGGGTTCGCAACGCAGTCTATCGACGACCCCGGCTTGCTGTCCTACCATCGCATCGCCAAACCCCGCGGAAGCTCAACGTGGTCGCCGCCGAGGACGGCGGCTGACTTCCTCGTCGCCACGCGCTTCGAGTAGCCATCCTCGCGAAGCAACGCAGTCGGGCAGGTGCACGGGCAGCCAGCAGAGGGACCAGTGCGCGAGGCGCAGGCAGAGGCTGCCTGTGTGCACGTGCCGACTTTTCGTTGAGTCTTGCTTTCTGAGTAGACATCATAAGCTGTATGATATCTTACTATGCGAACAGACTGCGATATTTACGCGGTGCTTGAAATTGCACCCACTGAGCCGTCCTGTCTTCTTTCCATCGCTCTTCCTCGTCCTTCTGACATTCATTCCTTTCACGCTCGGCTTCACGCTCACGTTCTTTCTGCTCCTCCACCTCCTTCTTGAACGCATCCCTGAGCTTCGAGTATTCATCAATGAGCTGCCCCCACTCGTCCGCGCGCTCTGGATATGTTTTTTCTAGCTCCAGAAAGAGTGTATTCATCGTCCGGAACCGCTCTTGGAAGACCTCGACCTGCTCTGAGTTCGGTCTTCTCCCCACGTTTGGTAACGAAAGCGATAACAAGGGCTCGCCGCCTGTGTAGCTCCAGTGTGGCGGCAGCTTCAACACGTCTTCCAGTGAGCTCTCGGAAGGAAGGAACGGGCGCGGGCAGTCGTTGAACACATCGATGACGCTTCTATTCGAGTCGGTATCCGAGCTCGACGTGACAGAAAGAGGGGATGAAGTGTGCTTGTGCAAAAGAGAGCGGCGTCGCGGAGGGGGATGGGGAGGGCGGCTTCTCAGCGTTTGGGCAGTGCGCGGGAAGAGATGTGGTGCGATGGCTTGCACGGCCTGGCGCACGGTCAGAGTCCGCTGAGTCGAAGATGCTCCTTTGTGAGGAGGCATGGCGATATTTGAGAGTTCTGGTCGCAGGCTGCTTTGTCGCCAGGTGAACGGATATGAGCAGAGCAAAGGGAGAAGAGAGGCGACTTGACGACCGTAGGGCAGCGGATCATAGCCGCGCACGGACCATACGGAAGCAAATGTCGCTTTTCGATCTCTACTGCCGTTTAGAACTAAAGGCATGGAAAGCACTCGCACACTCCCAGTCCCAGAGTATTGATTCAGTCACGGGCCTCGGTGAGCATACGTACCAATTGGATGCTCATCCACACGTTTGAGTCATGTTGTTGCCAGGCCGTCGGCAGAGGACACACTTGCCGGCAAGGAGACCTCTGGAGACATGCTACATATTCTGATAGCTTTCTGCAGAAGGTGAGAGCGAGAGATCGCAAATGTCAATCTGTAAGCTTGCATATGGTGTGCCACTCCCTCGTTCACTATCCATATCGAATACCAACCTCTTTACCTGTCAGGTATCAATGCAACTCCGGCAGCCCCTTGTAAACAGCCGGCTCCGTCTTTGCGTCCACATCCGAGCCCCCATACGTACCGTTATGTGTCCCCACGCTGGGCTGGAAAGCGGAATACCCATGTCAGAACCAAGGCTTCTCCTTGAGATGCAAAAAACGTACACTGAACCCATGCTTCACCAGAGTCGACGGCGAGTACGCAGACGGCGAAGGCATCGCGCTGTACTCCATTTTTGGCTCGAACTGCTCGGCCCGGGCCCGGGTGCTCTGCTTGCGGCGGCGCATGTGGCGCCGCAGCAGCCAGGCCAACAGGCCAAAGAGCAGCGCGCCGAGAATGCCGCTGACCAGCCCAGCAATGAGCGAAACCTTCCTGTTGTTGTTGCTCGAAGCGGCGGTCGTGAGCGTAGGTTGCCAAGTGGAGTTCGCCTCCGGGATCCCTGGAAGGGAAAGCGTGGTTCGTCAGTCGGCGCATAAGCGAAGTGGCAAGCTGCTTACCGCCGAGGCCCCGCGCGGTTGCGTTGTCCCATCTCTCGTCTGGCTGTGAAGGGGGATGCAGGTCAGGGCAGCGTGCGAGGGCAAAACAGAAGGACGCACGGCGATGCCTTGGAACGCCCAGAACGGAACATTCACGCCTTCGGGGATCGATGTCTGGCCCAGTCTAGCCGCGAGAATCAGCACACTCGCAGCGAGGCAAGTGGAGATCATCCTCACGTTCCGTTGAGTTTTGTCGAACAATTAGAGCTCCACTCTGCCCATCTGTCCCGCATATTGTGAGCCATTATAGGACGAAACACAATAGTCACACGTACGTGGTCCAGTTTCCCCCCTGGCAGCACGTGCAGGAGCTGATGAGGCAGTAAACGACGGTGTTGCACTGGCATAGGTTATGCGATTGAGATGCGTTGGGGCCCATGTAGTGCTGGTTCGCAAGTATTGGGGGTATCACAAATTCTACAGCGGTTAGTTTAGATCGCCCCGGTTTCCAAGTTAGAGCTAAATGCGCACGGTTGTTCTGACATACAGCCTCGATGTGTGCTGCAACTGTGCACGGTTCCTGGCCTATCGTGTTCGTTGACTGTTCGCGCAAGGTCAGAGTCACGACTCGGAGTTCCCGGGCGCGTTCTGGAGAGGACGGGGTACGTGCGCGCGCTAGCTGGTACCCACCCAGCTCCAAATTTCAGGGTCTATACTGCACTGTGGGGCGGAAATGGTCTGGTCCTGCACGGCGACCGCCAGCACGCCAGGATACTGGACAGCAGTCAGCAAACCAAGCAAGATGAACGCTGCGGCCATCGGAGGGAAGGCTCAAGGGGGGAAAGAAAAGAGCAAGCGCACGGACAGACGCAGCTCCATAAGCCTTTATAGCGACATCAGCACAAGGGGGCGAGCTACGAAATCTGCAACACTCCATAAAGTTCAATTGATGTAGTGTAGACAATACGGACCGGTGGGCTCGACACGAAGCCCATACATGGCGATATGAGCCGCTCTAGGATCTTCGCACCCGTTAACCTGGGTGCTATTCTCCCATGGCGCGAGCGCGTAGATAGCAGAAAAGCGCGGAGGGTGTAGATCGCGGGCTCTTGACCGTGGCAAATGTCCAGATGCCCCCGAGCACCCAGCGTGCCGGATGACTTTGTTAGACCAAGGCAGGAACATCAGATAGTGGTGCTGATGCGGCAAGTTGAACGCCTCTGAACTCTACAGTCGGACTTCTTCGACTTCGCCTAGGGTTCGGGAAAAGTCGATCCGGCTCGAGAGTTACCGTAGATTTACTCAGGTGCTCAGGGTGGGCCACTTTTACAGCCGAGATTTACAGTAGATTTACCGGTCCCATTTTGACGGAAATTTACGGTAAATATGAAGTAAAAGTCAGTCAAAGTCGGTAAAACAGGGTAAGAGTCAACGTGACGAAGCTCCCAAGACACCCAGCGCAAATTCAAGCATGCTACAATAATCTCCGGAGGCTGGGATGCATCTGCCTCAGTGCAGTGCTCTTTGTCTGTGTATTCTGTGAGTGTCGTCTCCAAAATGTTGAAAGTGCGCGATCTGTGAGTTTGAGGGCTCTCGCAGACATTCCAGCAAGAACACCAGCCAAGGCCTCAATGCCTGGGCCACGCTCGGTGAGTATGAAGGTGCTGGTTGGTCCCGTTCGTGGGCCAAGAATGACCTCCAGCTCTCGACTGACGGCCCCCTCTCAGGCTCCGCCCTTGCTCGGCCCTCAGGCTCGTCCGCAGACCGATCGAAATCTGGGGCAAAATTGCGGAGGTGATAGAAGGTAAGTCGGGTAGGGTTTCTAGATAAATGGAGAGTCAGGAGAGCCCCTCGGAAGTAGTTTGAGTACTAGGGACTGTCGGCATTGTCGACGAGCAGTGAGCCTGCGGGTGTCAGCGTTGCACCGGGGGGCGGTCGCGCAATAGCACATGATTTATTAGCAATTGCAATACATGTTGACTACACCCGGCCAGGCATGAGTCCAGCAAAGGCCTGGTATGCAATTGATTTGTAGCAGGGGGTGTGGGACGTCGAGAGGTGGGTGCTGTAGCTACAAGGCGCAACCGCAACATATATTCTCACTTTTACCCTGATTTACCACGCAAATCCGGGCCCTGTCATATTTACCGTAAATTACCGCTATTTTACCCGGGTAAATTTACCCTGGGTAAATCTACCCCGCCACTTTCCCCGAACCCTAACTTCGCCGCCACGACCTTGTTGTGGTTTGTTGTCGTCGGTTTCCATCACGTGATCTTACCTCAAGCAGAACCTCAGGCTCTTCAATCGAGCAGAACCTCTTCAATCAACCTTTTCAAGCCGCAGAATTACTAGTAACCCCTTCGGCACTGCCTGGTACACCGCCCACCGCGATCCGCACGGACGACTCTTTGGCCAGCCACAGGACGGGACATAACCATCACTTACTCAGTAAGTACATCAACGGTACCGTCTAGAACAAAGGTCACATTCAATTGTTAGTGAATCCTCGCTGACCGTGACCGCGGCGCGCGTACTGGGCACCCACTTTCCTGCTTCATATGCTCCTGATATCAATGGTTCAATGCTCCTCTCGCGACGCAAAGTGCGGAAAGCATCCGAAGCAGGTACCATAGCACGCAGGGCACGCGGAGTACGCGCATCGGAAGTAGGCAGAGCAGCCATCGCGGCAGGATTTCAGCCCACCGAAGATCGAGCGGGACCCTCATATCGAACAGGCGAGAACATACAGCATGGCTATAATTGATTGATGTGCTAAAAGGCGCCGACTGCGCATTTCCACGCGGTTAAACTCCCTGCGCGCCTAGTTTGCACGATAAAAAGCGGGGTCGAGAACTGGGCACGGGCACCAGCCTCTTTGCAATTATGTCGTCCAAGGCATCGAACGCGCCTGCCCGGGGATATGCTGACACATATCCCCTGCCCTACTCCGAACTCGAAGCGACGCAGTTGAGCGCTCGCCGTAACGGAAGGTCGCGTCTTGGCTGGCTCGCGTTCACGGCAGTCTCTCTCTTGGCCGTTCTGTTCACAGCCCCGTTCTTCCTGAATTCGCGACCTGCGTTGGGGCCGTTCTACTCCCACATTGTGCGGCCGAAGGGTATATGCACAGGTGTCGACGGCCGCGAGCTTTCGTCGTTTTCCGGCTATATTGGCTTGAGAGGTGACAGCGATGCCGAACCGAAGCGGTCTTTTTTCTGGTAACCCTTCTACCTCCTCGTCCCCGAGTCTCATGCCGTGGCTAATTTGCACCCTCAGGTTCTTCGAGGCCGAGAATGACTCGCACAACGCGCCGATCATGTGTGTTTTTCGCTAGTCTCGCCATTGTCTGCGCTGCTCACCTCGCCGCGCCGCCAGCCTCACAATTGGTGGCGGGCCGGGAACAAGTGGCCTCTTAAATCCCATATTCGGGCAGTCGCACTGCGTCCTGGGTGAGAACGGGACCTCGCCGAATCCAAACAGGTGGACGGAGAAGTTCAATTTGCTTGCCATTGACCATGTGCGACGTTCTCTTCTGCAGCCTTTGGAAACTCAACCTTACATCCGCGTTCCCTCACAGCCTGTTGGCACGGGATTCTCCTATGGAACGCAGGTCGACAACAGCCGCGACGCAGCATTCGACGTGTATGATTTCTTACAGAAGTTCTATCGCCTCTACCCGCACTTTGCGAAGTGAGATCCCAGCGGCGCTACGCGTGACAATTAACGAGCCAGTTCATCCGCAGTAATCAATTTGTCATCGCGGGTGGGTCGTACGGCGGTGTCTATGTGCCGAACATCGCGACCGTCATTCACGAGCAAAATATCGCCATTGGCCAAGGTCGCGGCCAGCCAGGCGCGGTTCCCATCAACCTCGAGTCCCTGATGGTCAGCAACCCGTGGTCGGTGCGCATCTTCTCACTCTACCCGTCCAATTCAAGTCTCACCGCACAGCACACAGGACCCATTATCCCGCGCGCGCTGGCTGCTCCAGTACCGCTGCGTCGAAAAGAAGATATATAATGAGACGACGTGCCTCGACCTGTACGCAAAGCAGCCGGCGTGCCTTGAGGCCATTGAATACGCCTATGGGTACTCGACGCGCGAAAATCGCTTCAAGGCGCTCATGCGCTGTGGGGAACTTGAAATGGGCGACTCGCATGGCACGGTGATCGAGGATGTCCGGCGCAAGGTAAGTCCGCGCAAATCCCCGGTGCTCACGATGTTGAGGAGTTCCAGTGCGCGAATACGTCGGACATCGACACATGCTATCCGTCATTTAAGTGGGCGGGCGATTATTTTGGACACCCAGAGACAAAAGCAGCGCTGGGTGTCCCTGACTTCCTGAACTACAGCTCAGTCAGTTATGGGGTCGGAGAGAAGTTCGCCACAAACGGAGACCAGTTCGTGCCATGCCTCCGTTCGCGACCAAAGACCGTCTTTCGAGACTGACCGATTACAGCATCTACCAACACCACCGCCTCTACGAGCCGCTCGTCCGTGATGGCATTCGGCTTATGCGTGCGTCACTTCCCGTTGCATGTGTCATGTAGTCTGACCGTCCTGCCATAGACTATGTCGGCGCGCAGGATGCGAACTGTGACTGGATGGGGGTCTTCTCTTTCGTGAGTTTCACTGCCCCTCATGATTGAGATTTTAATCTAACTCTTACGCAGTTGAAACTCCTCAACACACCGTTCCACGATGAGTTCATGAGCGCGCCGGACGTCCCTTGGCCTGCGAAGGAGAACGCCACCGTGCGCGTGACCGGCGCGGGTTCAGGCAACTTCACGTTTGTGTTGATCACCGAGGCCGGTCATTTCGTAAGTTATGGTGCTTTGATAAATGATAAACTTTGTCAAGCTGACTTCCGAAGGTAACACATGATCAACCCGCTCTCGTCAAGTCGATTGTGGAACATTGGGTGGAGAATAAGGGATTTGAGGTCAATGAAGCATAGGAAGTACCTCGGATATATTTCAATGTATCTGAAAATAATGCCCTGTGTTCCCAATGCCAGACAGAACTGGCGCCGACGCTCTAGGCCACAAAGGAATTCACATCATACCTGGTGTGTTTCCTTCGAAGAGGGAGCGATTAAATATGTTAACGGTCATACAGTATAGCAATGTGTCCATCTCGAGCACCGACTTCGTCACTTAGGCCACCTCCGGTAACCCATTGTAGATAAGCTCCCTGGCGTCCACAGACGAGGACCTCTGCGCCAACCGACGTGCCTCCACTGGTGGATACGTCGTCGGATCATACGGATTCTGGACCGCCGTCCCAGAACAGACAACATCAGAATATAAAGACTCTTGCAAAGATCCAAGAACGTACATAAAGTCCGAGCGTTGTAGAAGACGGCCCCGCGGAGTTGCTGTCTAGGTAGGCCGACGGCACTACGACGTACTCTGACATGTTGGGCACAGAATTCGCTGTCGACCTAGCGGATGCCGGTGCCTTGCGGCAGAAACGCAGTAGCCGCCAGCCCAACACGCCGATGAACATCGCGGCGAGAACGCCGCCGACGATCCCAACCACGAGCGCGTCTTTGTTGTTGAAGTTACTGCTAGTGGGCAACTGGGCGGTGCTGGGCATCCATGTGGAATTCGCCTCGGGGAGACCTGCAGGTCCAACGAGCGCCGACGGCGCCAGTTACTAGGGCGTTGCCGGGCATAAGTGGAGTGTGGCTGAGGCTCACCACCGATTCCCCGTGCCGTCACGTTGTCCCACATATCATCCTGTGGGGAACGGGTCAGAGCAGACTGCGAGGGAATATCAGGACACGCACTGCGACGCCTTGGAATGCCCAGAAAGGAACAGCCACGCCGTCGGGTATAAAGGACTGGTTCAGCCTGTTACACATGCCCCCCGCAGAAATTAGAAACCGCTCCGCTTCCCGAGGTGAAGGGGCAATCCTTACGTTAAGTTCAATGTTGTCGCACAATCAGTGCTCCAATTTGGCCATCTGTCTCGCTCCTTGTCAGCCTCTATTTGGGAAGAAACGGAAGTGGAACACACGACGTCCACTGCGCCCCTTGGCAGCCTGTGCATGCGCTGATCAGGGAGTATACGACGGTGTTGCACTGGCACATGTCTTGAGAGTTGGACGCGTCGGGGCCCGTGTAGTGCTGCGTCGTAAGTATTGGGGGTATCACGAACTCTGCGACGTAATAAGTACATGCAGCCTGAAACTCTCAGTGCAGCGCCGGATAGACGCACGGTTGTCCTGACATGAGGCCTCAATGTGTGCGGCAACATCGCATGGGCCCTGGTCGAGACTGTTCGTTGTCTGGGCGCAAAAATCGTCAGCTATCCTGGCAGCGGCGAAAGACAAAAATGGAGTCCCGAGCGAGCTGGTACGCACCCAGTTCCAGTCCACAGGGTCCTCAGTGCACTGCGGTGCAGATACAGACTGCTGCTGGACGGAGACCCCCCACACGGCAGCGATCAGGGAGTACGGAGAAAGGAGCAAGACAAGTACGCGCCGGGGTGCGAAGACTTTGTCCATCAGGGGAGTCAAAGAGGGTGGGGGGCAAATACGGGTGCGTGTAAATGAAGGTGCAACTTTATCATGTCGAAATCAGCACAGCGCAATGGAGCAATCTGTAACAGCATAAATAAGTCAGCCGTCCAGCGCGCCCAAACACAATGCGGATATTTCGGCTACGCGTAGCCTGCACAGGTGAGCCTCGCGGCGGTGACGACCAGAGCCGAGAGTAGTACGCGGCTCCATGGGGAAGTTCTTCCACCAGGACGTTCGAGTCTGTGGGCGAGCCCGCATACCGCGAAGGTAGACCCGCAACTCAGAGTGCGCAGATAGCTGAGAATAAGTACTCCTGGAACAAGTGGAAACAAGTGCGTTCAGGACAAATGCAGCAACCGTGGTAGCGATCTAGACTGGATCTATGATGGGGGAAATTGGCTTTGTTGTGGTTTGTTGAGTTCCCCCGGGTACGGTCTTACCAGGGCATCGTGTCCCGGAAGTCCATCATTATGAATTCTGGAGGTTCTGGATCTGTTTCGTGAGTTCAAGCGAGGTGGTTGCAAATACACCTACCAGCCTGAGCTGGCGCCCGTATTCATGCAGTCCGCGAAGTAATGGGATGGGTGCCACCAGGACGACGTTCGTTCGAATTATATCTGGCGCATTTCCTTCGAATCTGCCAAAAGAGAGTAAGGAATTACAAATGTCAATAAGCTAGCATGGCATATAGTGTAGAACTCAACCGCCCACTGTCCACTGTCCACTGTCACTGTCCACTGTCACTGTCACTGTCCACTGTCTACCGTATAATGACCTCGTTACTCAATCCAGCTCCGGCAACCCTTTGTACACAGACGCTCCAGTGATCGCAGACTCAGTCGAGTCGGTAGGCGCCGCCAGATGTGTCTCCTCCATCGACTGGAACTCTGTAGGATATGTGCTCGGATCATCCGGATCCTGGGTGACAGTCCCAGACAAGTCAGGACACACAAATAACTTTTTTGAGGGACAACGTACATAAAACCTATGAGACTTCGGCGGCGTTACCAACTGCGTCGGAGAGAAGCTGTCCGAGTACGGCGACGGCACTGCGCTGTACTCCGACATATTCGGTGCGAATTTGGCCGTCGACCCAGCGGATGCGTGCGCCCTGCGGCGGCGGCGGAGCAGAAACCAGACCAGCAAGCCGACGAGCACTGCCCCGAGAATGCCGCCAAGCAGACCTACCACGAGCGCGCCTTTGTTGATATCGCCGTTCACGTGGACGACTGTAGGCTGCGCTGTATCGGGCACCGACGTGGAGTTTGCTTCCGGAAACCCTGGAACGAGCGAGTACATATGGGTGCGGTGCGGTCTATGAAAGTGCCGCGTAGCTCACCACCCATCCCGCGCGCGGTCGCGTTGTTCCATGTCTCATCGGGCTACGTGGAGCGGGTCAGAGCAGCGTGCGAGTGTGAGAAACAGAGCACGCACAGCGACGCCTTGAAATGCCCAGAATGGAATAGCCACGCCGTCGGGTACTGATGACTGGTTCAATCTGTCACGCATGTACCCGAGATCAGCAAGCTCGCCGCATCCCCAGGTGACGGGAACAATCCTCACGTTCCGTTAAGTACTGTCGCGCAATTGGAGCTCCATTGTGTCCATCTGGTGCACCCATTGTGAGCTCCGTTCGTGAAGGAACAAGAGTGGAACGTACGAGGTCCAATGTGCCCCCTGGCACCCTGTGCATGCGCTGATGAGACAATAGACAACGGTGTTGCACTGGCAAATGTTATGCGAGTCGGACGGGTCGGGGCCCGTGTAGTGCTGCGTCGTAAGTATTGGGGGTATCACGAACTCTGCAAAGATATTGAACGGGCACCATCTCAAGCGCAGCGTTTGAACGCACCGTTATCCTGACATGATGCCTCAATGTGCGCTGCAACTTCGCAAGGGCCCTGGCCGAGACTGTTCGTTGTCTGAGCGCACAAATGGTAAGTTATCCGGGCAGCAGGGGACGACATCCGAGTGAGCTGGTACGCACCCAGTTCCAGTTCGCAGGGTTCGCAGTGCACTGCGGGGCGGAAACGGACTGCTCCTGCGCGGTGGCCGCCCACACGCCCGCGATCGGTAACCACGCAGAAAATAGCAGGCAAAGCACGCGCCAGGGCGTGAAGACTGCGTCCATAGGAGGGACGAAGGAAAAAGAGGGGTAGTCGCGAGCGCGCGAGTGCGGGCAGGTGTACCTTTATAACACAGCGAGATCAGCAACCAGTAACGCCTGCACAATTGAAATGGCGGAAACTTACGTCTCAGGCGCCCGAATATGGACTTGCGGGCCTCGCTGCCTCGCATAGACTTCCCGCAGATGGGCGGCGCCGGATCCGACAGCGGCACGCGATATTATTCAATTCAGCTCGAAGGCCACGTCGGGACATATTCTGCCACCGTTCGCGGTGGGTGAGGTTCTCCCGAACCCACACCGCGGGGGGACTCGCGAGCGCGTAGATAGCTACGAAGTTTGGCGCAGGTGGAGACCACGAGCTCTTGGTGTGCCCGAGTCGGGCGTGATGCAGACGGCCCAAAGCTGTGCAGCGGAGCAACAAACGCGTGCCGGATGGGGATTGGTACTTTGCTGATCAGCATATGACGGCCTTCAAATAGCCGTGCTGATGATGTACATCCATTGCAGCGAATATATAGCACTAAGCAGGCGTGAAGCGCCAGCCACGCATTGCGCCCGGTGCCTGGAGCTGGACGCTATGCCGTGGCTGTGCCGTCGCTGTACGCGCATTGTTGGCCGAAGGAGCCGACTGGCGAAACAACCGAGAATACCGAAACCTAGGACGCTATGCGCTGGGCATGGAGCAACGGGGCTAGGCGCTTTGGTGTGTCCGGGGTGCCAACGGTTATGGTGAGATTGGCCAAGCATCATGAGACCGGAGAAAGAGCGCGGACAGGGGGGAAGGTTTGCTTCGAGATGCGGGAGCCTTGCGGCGCTCCTAGGATTTCGGTGCCTGTGGCCAAAGCGCGAGGCACGGGTACACAGTGGGTACACTGCGCGCCTGCAGTGGTCCGGTACCTGAATACCAGACCAGACTTGCGATGGCCGACGTGCCATATGGATGCAAGTACAACCTGGAGAGAACGACCGCACCAGACGCCTTGAGCAGGGCAGAGAGGTCTTCCAGCCCCACTGATGATCAGCCAGCAGACTCCGGGAAAACCAAGCAGCCGCCCTGTGAGCTCATGGCACACGGTCAAGAAGAGAAGGCAGACGCGAGCGGCCGCCGGGACCGGCGTTCGACAGCTTTCTGTCAAGTTAACTTCGATCTCGGCCCTGCAGGTCGCGTCAAGTGCCTTGCCCGCGATTTGAAGCTGGGCTGGAGGATGCCAGAGAGTCAGGACAACGCCGGATGTATGTGGTAGAAGGGAAGATTGCGGGGCTCTTGCATGTTGAGTTTGAGCTTTTGGGGCCTAGAAGATTGCGCGATGGTGGGGGGTATGCAGGAGGTGTTCGCTGATTGGAACGATAGCTGCGGACAGATGGAGTGGCGAGGGCACATCAAACGGCGTTGGACTTCCACTTGATGCCCGCGAACACGCGCAAGGTCTGGCATGATCTTGAAGATCGCCGGAATGAAATCAATGTCTTCACATTCCAGGCACTGACTGATTATGTCGGGATCAGCAACACACAAAGACGCAAGCGCAAGAGCCAATGCTTACTCGACGACCTTGGACACGACGTTCTCTACGGTCACAGCCAGCCCCGAGCGACGCGGGCGGTGGTCAGGAGATCCTAACCACGTTCGACGATGCCCTTCAAATTTAAGCAAGTACAAAGTTTTTATCCGGGGTGCGTCAAGGTGAGGGGCAGGCGATAGAGAAGTTGCGACCAGATTCCGTGAGTAACGGCAGGCGTAAGTCTAGCCAAAGTGCGACTGACTGTGCCCATGTATTCGAAGCACGTTGACCAGTTGGTTTCCGACCCACGGGCCACCTGACAGCTCGTCAGCGTCAGGGGGCATGAAAGGGCCGGTGCACTTACTTACTCGTCAACTGCTGCCATGCTAGGACGCTCGAATGCCGCAAACCAGTACCTCCGGCGGTCACAGGATGGTAGTTGAAACACGAGCCACGAACTGCGGCGAGCCTGTGCACATTGCCAAGGTGCATCTTGTGATGGGGCCGCCCAATGGTGGACTGATGAAGATTCTAGGCCACATCGCGATAGCAACAAGCCCGGGGTATCAGGAAAATATTTGTCGTTGGTTGCAAATTCAGTCAATGCAGGATGTAGTGGGCAAGCCGCAAGAGAGGAGAGAGAGCCTCGCAGCCGCTGGGTTATTTTCATCACGTGCACGCACTCAACGAACTCGGCCCGGGTGGCCGGACAGGCGGTGTCGAGTCTGGCTTCACTAGCTCCTGCACCCTACTGCACCTCCTCAATCACAGACCTTTCTCTCACCTCCCAGCGCACGTGAATTTACCTCTCTATTGCAGCCTCGACATGTCCCGCAAGTCCGCAGCAGCCGCACCGCGTAAGCACGCTCAGTAATGGCGGACGCGACGCGCTGACCCGCGCATACACGCAGCCGCGCCCCGCGCATCTGCCTCTCGTTCGAGGGCCGCAGGGCCCTCGGTGCACTCTGATGACGACAACGACGCGCTGGATTTGCAGCTGGACGCAGACATGGACGTAGGCGACGCAGACGAGCCCGAGGGTGCAGACAAGTGCGTCGCGCGCTCACATGCGGGGATTGCGCGCATGATGCTGACTGCACGCGTTCGTACATCTCGCAGGGAGGACGAGCAGCTGCTTGTAATGCTGCGCGAGCTACGGAGTACGCTGCCACCCCGCGCCGTCTTCTGCCTACCGCACTCACGCCTCACTCGCTCCGGCTTCAGAGAAGTCCACGAAATCATCCTCCCGTGCGTCGGCGCGCCAGAAGCAGGTGTCCGCGGCGTGCGCGCAGCACCGCGCGCTCGCGGACGCGTTCGTGCGCGACATGAACGCATATATGCGCGTATCTCTCTGCTCTGCCGCCTCCTTTCCCCTCCCGCGCTGCCCCCATGCGTCCTTCGTCGGTGAGCTGGTGAGAGACCGCGTATGCTGACTCTGGACACTTGCAGAGACAAGATCGCGGGCGACGCGCTCGAGATGGCGGATACGACGGGTGCGGCGGCGCGCGTGCTGAGCGAGGGCGCGCGGCAGTGGGGCGACACTCACGTGCGTCCGTCCGATGCTTCGCTCGGCGCTGAGCGCTCATATAGCCGTTATCATCGCTGACGCCACGGCAGACTGCAATCAGTGCCGCAAACGCGATTGCCATGGCGAAGGGCGACCTTCCACGCCGGCGCGTAGCGGAAGTAGACGCCGCGTGCACGCAGAGTACGTACCCGAGTCGGACTCTCCGCGTGCTGCATGCTGAGCACAGGGATTCTGCAGTCGAAGAGCTGCCCGCGCGCCAGGCCAAGTCGCACCGGCGGCTCATGCGGACGTTGAAAGCAGACTTTGCACGGCTGGTGGAAGAAGAACAGGTGCGTTCGGGGACAGATGGAGCGTGCTTTTGGGGTGCTGAGGCGGTCATAGGTTGCGTCGGACGCCAATGCGCTTATCAAGAAGATGAAGGCTCTGCTCCATTGATAATTAAGGCGATGATGTGGCGAGGCGAGGAGGCTGCTGTGGCCTATCTCGCCCGTGCAGGTGTGGAGGGCCGGCTGTGGTCGTGTGCGCTGTATTTATGTCGAACGCACCGAACGTCATTTTTCTGATGAGAAAAGCCGACAAGAGGCAAAACGGGTGTACGCGGTGTGACGTCACGCGTATGTTCGGCGGCACCACGTGGGAACTGGTCCAAATGGGGAAAGAGGCGGTGTCAGAAAAATGGGGGAAAATGTGGGCGGTGATTTCGCGCAGTTTGTTCGAGATTTGCTGCGCTCAACGTCGACGACAGCCTAGACGGCTTTAATCTCCTTGTCCTCTCCCCTCTAGAACATACCCCGCCGTCGCCTCCCCGCCCCCCGCCATGCCCTCCACCGCCGACAAACTCTCCTTCTGGAACGCAAAACAAACCGGAGTCGCACCACTCGACGTCTCCAAGCTCGAGCAAGACGTCCTCACCACCACCGCCCCCTCACAAGCCGCCCCCTCCCTCTGCGGCATCCCGCTCAAATATATATCGTACGTTTTGCTTCCCAGCATCGCGGAGCCCTCGCTGTCGTGCGCCCAATGTCCAAGTGGGGCGATATCCACCGCCCCATCTGGCAATGCCACTGCGCACGACCGAGCTCTTCTCCGTCGCTCTCGTCGTCCACCATGCTCACCACCCGTTTTCCGACGCAGATTGGTGACTCTCGCCGTCCAGAATGCCGCCCTCGCACTGCTCATGCACTACTCGCGCATATCAACACCCCCGTCACGCGCCTACTCCGCTGCATCAGCTGTCCTTGCGACCGAGCTCCTCAAGGGCTTCATCTCTCTGCTCATCGCATTCTCCCGCGTTGAGCTCACACCTCTTCAGTATACCCTCGCCCCAGGTCACTCTCCAAGCCCTGTTGCCAAGTCCCCTCTCCACCCACGCGTCTTCCTCGCGCGGTGTCGCATCTTGGGCAAAGAGGTGTTTAGACAGGACTGCTGGAAGCTCTCTATCCCCGCTATACTCTATGGTGCGTGCCCTCTTACGTTTTCCTCGTTCTGGACCGCACTCATGCTTGGTGCATCGCCCGACAGTAATCCAAAATAATCTCCAATTCGTCGCCGCGTCCAATCTAGAGGCCGCGACCTTCCAAGTCTCGTACCAGATGAAAATCCTCACCACCGCCGCGTTCTCAGTGGTCCTCCTCCGCAGGAAACTCACCCCTCTCAAGTGGCTCGCGCTGTTTTTCCTCGCGCTTGGCGTGGGCATCGTGCAGATCCAGTCCGGCGCGGCGACCCACGGATCTTCCTCTGCCACCGTGGCCGCGGGCGACGACGTGCACACGATGGTGCCCTTCAAGGGATTCCTCGCGGTCGCCGCGGCCTGCTTCACGTCGGGTCTCGCAGGTGTGTACTTCGAGATGGTACTCAAAAACTCGACGGGCGACCTTTGGGTCCGCAACGTGCAGCTCTCGCTCTTTTCGCTCCTCCCCGCCCTGGTCCCCGTCATCCTCGCCCCGTCTCCATCCCCGCTCGCACCGGCCCACAGCGTTCCCTCCATCACACACCTCTTCGCAAACTTTACCCCCTGGGCGTGGGCAACCGTCCTTACGCAGGTCTTCGGCGGACTCATCACGGCGCTTGTCATCAAGTACGCGGACAACATCATGAAGGGCTTCGCGACGTCCCTCAGCATCGTCTTCTCCTTCCTCGCGAGCGTCGCACTCTTCCACTTCCACATCACGGTGTCGTTTGTGGTCGGCGCGAGCGTCGTGCTCGCCGCGACGTGGCTCTACAGCCAGCCCGATGGCAAGCGCGTGCCCTTCTTCCGCGCGCGCCGCTCCTCCACACTGCCGTTCGCGTACTCGCCCGTGCCCGCGCAGTCCTCCTCCTCCCTCGCTTCCGTGAGCTCCTCCGGCTCGTCCTCGCCCGCCGAGACATACGCGACCATGGCCCACCCGTACCCCGTGCGCCCGCTGCCCCTCCCGCTCAGCCTCGTACCCTCGCTCGGCCGCCGCACACCCTCCGCGTCGCCGTACTCGTCGCCCACGACGCCGACGCCCTCGCTCGCCGGCCGCATCCCCATAGACCACGCCGAGCGCAGCGTTCCCGGCCTCTCCTCCATGCGCTCGCACAGCATGCCCTCCATCCTTCTCCCGAATCACCACCAGCTGCCACAGGGCGTCTCGCCCGCCGACGCGTCCGCTGCGCGGCAAAACGCAACGGTATAGAGCGGCGTGGACGCGCCGGGCGGAGCGGGCGGGTGCTCGGATATATTCTACGCCGTTGGCTATTCGATATTTATTTTTTTCCTCCGTCGTCGCCCGCGGGTCGGCCTAGCGTCCGGGCGCACAACGACGCGGAGCGCCGTGAAATTTTTATGCTTTTTTTGCGCAGGGGTCCCACGCTGCCCGGACTCGATTTTCCCTCCGAACAAACATGACATTATCATCTGCTATTCGCCCCCTCAATGGACTTTTTCCGCCGCACTTTGTCTACAGTATATCTATTTTCGCATGCGCACATTGACAGTCTTCCGAGTCGGTTTGGTTTCGGTTCCAGTGACGATCGATCTTGAACTTTTTTTCTCATTCCATGCACACTATATGCCCCTTACGCACGCACGCACGCACGCACGCTCCCGTGTTCCCGTTTCCACTTACCCATCCATGCACGAACTTTCACGCGCTGCGCTTTCGCTCGTTCCCGCCACGCCGCTTCTTCTCTCGCCCGCCCATTCAAGAATATTCCGCTTCCCCGTGCAGACTGTTGGCCCGGCGCACCCTGCGCACGCCGGCGCCTCGTATATATCTTCGCAGACGATACCACTTGCCCGCCCCACCCCTACCCTTACGCTTATTACTCGCTTACTATTGCCTGCTATTTCGCCCGTACGCGTGCCCGCGCCTTTCTCTTGCTTTGACTTTATCAGCAGGCGTGGGTGGGTGGCGGGGAAACCAATGCGTTCTGGACTTGTATTTATGATACCTAGCGGTAGGATGTGCACAAAGGAAATTTCATCGCCGCAAAATGTCCGGCATTTGCTGCATCTAGTGCATGCCCAGAACCTCTCCGTCACTTGCCCGACCTCGCTGAGCTCAGTGGTTTGTTGTGCTGGTGATCCTCAGCGATCCAGCAGCTGAGCAAGTTGATTACTGAGATCAGAATTGCTTTGAGTGTCTGCCAAAAGCGTCCCAAAAAGAATTCGACACCGGCAGGATTCGAACCTACGCGGGGAAACCCCAACAGATAATCGGTTATTGCTTACGTAAGCAGTTTTAATTCGAATCTGTCGCCGTAACCACTTGGCTACGGTGTCTTAACATTGTTTACGTTTTTGATAGCTCCTAGTCAGCAATCAGGACGCATCTACTGCTCTCCGAGTATCATTAGACTCTATTGTAGTTACTACCGTCACCGTTCGACATGGATGCGTATGTATCCTCTTGTATTGCGGTGGAAGTCGCTCTGACGCGCTCCCACCAGCTTGGAACTGAACATCCACCAGCTGGTGCTCTCTGACCTCGCGGCGAGTATTGGCGCATCTCCTCACGACTCCTCCGATCCAACTGTCGAAGCTTCCATCGACGTGATTACATCAAAGGTCACAACGCGTGCAGTGGATGAACCTCATGGCGTAAATGGAGATGCGAAGTCAGTCATGGAGCAGAAGGTGTTCATGGTGCGTGTCTGTCAATCAGGTCGGATTCCCTGGCTTGATGTCGCCATGTTAGCCCGCGTCCAGAGTGCGCTGCAACATAGGTTTCGCAGAGCTCGCAATCAATTTTCCCGATTCGCTGGTGTCGAGTGCTGTCCCTGTTCTGCTAGATATCCTCAGAGATATCCCGTACATCGAGTTCGACCCTAACTTGACATGGGATGGTGAGTGCGCAAATATGCGGCAGGCTCAGCAGTACTGAGCGGTTTGCAGACTGGTCACTACCCGATCAGCTTGTCCACTCAACGGTGTCAGCCCTGCTGAAGCTCGCACACGTCCATTTGGACTACCGCAAAGTCATCGTGACAGCGATATCCACATTCACGTCCATCCTCATCAAGGCTCTCCAGTCGGGCTCTCGTGCGCTATTCTCATTCTTTCATGTTTCGCATAGACACTCATGTCTTTCCAGCTGTCGAAGTCCTCACCCATCATGCACTGTCGTTCCATGGACTGTATCGTGCAGTCATTTCTACCCATTTTCCTTGGCAGTACCACGAATGGGACGCTCTCGCCGATGATTTGCACGTCCTTTTCTCTCCCGACACCATCGAGCGACTGAACCGCCTTCTCGTCGATGTTCTCCAGAGCGAGGAAGATTCTGACATCACTCACTACATCCAGACCCTTCTCTCTCGCTACGTTGCTCGTGGGCGCCCGCTAAATGGGTACTTCCTCGTGTGCTGTGTCATTGAAGCGCAGTGGACCATACTCGCACAGGCCTTGTACCCATCTGAGGTTCCCTCCATTCCCGACAAAATAGAGGAGCCAGAGGCTGCCGCTGCCAACAAGGCATGGTCGGCTTTGACGCGGCTGGCCGTGCCCGACCCCAGTTGCTCAGACCCGAAGCACCATAAATCACTGAAGACGCTGTTGGACTTGTCTATGCAGTCGTTCACAGACCTCTTGGTGCAGATAGAGGAGATGGATTCGGAGCCCTCGCTGGATACATATGCGTGGGAGACGATGTCCGAATGCCTGGTGCGTCATGCCATGTGTCTCTAGACTCCTGCTGAGCGGTTACATACCCATTAGAAACTCGGTACAATCTGTACAGTGGCACTCGGCGACGTGGATCCCAGCTTGTTCTCCCGCCTGAAGGTCATCTTGAGTCCTGAATCTCCGATCGCCGACAGTTTGGTCCAGGTCGCCGCTCTCAAGGCAGTCACCGTCATCGTCCAACAGTACGCCTTCATCTGATCCTGATTTATGAGCACTCACACTGCTCTAGCTTCCCGGAGAACGCATCCTCCATGGCTGGACATCTGCGGCGCTTCGTGACCTCCCCTTTGCCTGCCTTTGAACACGAATTCGTCAGTGACACTCGTGCGCCCGCACCCCTCTTCTCAGCAGCCAAATGTCTCTCTCTGTGTATCAAGGTCCGCACAATCTATTCATGCATGCTCGAGTTAACCAATTCGTTCTCAGTTGGCTCCCGGCGACGATCTTATTATGTCGAACATGTACTCCTTGCTCAACTACATCGCCGCCACTAGCAAAGAAGTGCATGAATCTCTTAACGCCGCACACTCTCACCTGTTCTCTGGCTCTGACCGGTCGACTGTACACTCGGTGGATAATGGACTCTACGGATACACCGAGGACGAGAGGCGGCTCATCGGTATCAGCACGATCTCAGTGGTATCAAGGCTAGCTCTGGAATTCAACCAGGACGATGTGAGAATACTCCCCGTTTGATGTGCTGGCCCTTCTGACACTGCCCGTGCACCAGGTCACGAAGCTTACAATCGCGATGCTGGTGCAGCGCTTGCGTTCCGTGGAACCATATGCCGAGGCAGCCATTGCGCACAACCTCGTAGACTTGGCCTTGCAAGCTCCGGAAGCATCTTTCATCGACATCATCCGCGCGTTCTCTTCTCTCAGCTTGTCTGCGAATTCGGATGATCCCCGTTTCTCGAACAACATGGTGAGGCATCGCTTGTTGGACCAAAGCGATACTAATCGACATCGCAGATCCTCGCAGCTCAAACTCGGTTGGCACAAGAGCT
This sequence comes from Auriscalpium orientale, assembly GCA_019915035.1. Classification (NCBI taxonomy): domain Eukaryota; kingdom Fungi; phylum Basidiomycota; class Agaricomycetes; order Russulales; family Auriscalpiaceae; genus Auriscalpium; species Auriscalpium orientale. Next base: position 794,609 of record JAHLMH010000006.1, read on the forward strand.
TCACCATCGGCCAGAATTCTACGACTTATACCTAAACGAATTGCTGTCTCTCTTCGGAGACAAGGGTGTGGCTATACAGAATGCCTCTGTGCAAAGTCGACCCGTCAAGGTATGTCGCATATCTCCCTACCTATTTCAAACTAACCTACACATCGTTTAGGCTGAAGACATGATCGAGCAGCTTGTCTCTCTGCTCCTCCCGATTGACGCTCTTCTTAGCCATGCCGACTATCACCCCGAAACGCGAGCTTCCGCAGAGCTCGTGTCTCTGTTCCGGAATATGTGGTTCCTCTGTACCTTATTCCAATTCGCTGTACCGGACGACAAGGAGGTCTCCGCGACGGAATGGCGACGGCCTGCTTTATCGCGAATCGCGGTCAAGACGCCACCTCTGGTGTCGGAGGCCGCGCATGACTCCCTGATGAGCGATGTTGAGTTCAACTCTTCAGTTCGGCTAGATTATGCCCACAATGTATGCACTTCACGTCTTCACGAGTTCTCAAAGGCTCAACCAGGTTGTGCAGGTACTGTCGAAGCACCGGTCGCTTCTTGCTACGTATCTCCCCCAACATGCCGTTGAGGTGCGCTCACTGTCGCCAGGGCTGGTCATATTTCTGCTGGTCATACACGATGTCGAAAGCATGCGATCCGCAGCAGGGCTTCCAGCTTCGTTGTTGCTGTACTTCACGAACAGCAGCCTCAATAATCACACGGAGCTCATAGCGTGCATGGAGACCCTGGCAGAAAAGGTATGTTTCGTATAGTCACCTCGTGCGACGGAAGTCCTGGATATAGATTGGCGGCTTCATAGGTCATGAAGGAAGCTGTTCACGACCTCAATCTTCAAGCCAGAGAGCAGTCCCTTCCGGCTGAACTGCTAACCGACCTTCAAGCTCTTTTGATCGGCAGCACTCACCGGGTGGCGAAGGCGCGCATTGTCGCCTCGAAATACATGAACCGGCTCATCTCCTCATTCCCATCCCTGATGTGTGATCCGTCGCTCGTGTTCGCCATCTTAGAGGTCTTGACGCTTCTCCGTCGAGCGTACGATAGCGAATTCGTGGACGAGGTAAGTTCGCAGCTTTCGAGCACTTCTATGTCTGACTTCAGGGTCGCGGTATAGTACAACCCAGTATACGAATTCCATTCGGAACGAGCGGGAATAACGCTGCAGTTGACGGACGATTATAAAGTCCGGGACGAGATTCTTGTCAATCTTCAGCGGAACGCGAGCAGTTGGTTCGAGCTGACGCTGAGTCGAGCTCCGGGCGAGTTGCAGTCAACGCTGCAGGTATGTTCATCATCTGCGCTCTACACGAAGCTTCTCTTGCTGAGAATGCCTTTCACGCAGAAATACCTCTCCGTCAATCAATCCCTGACGCCCATCGACTCTGTGGACTTGGGAGCCTCTATCGCGGAGCACTTCGGAAAAGCTGTAGGCCCAGTCGAACGCAAGCTATGTACGTGCCCTCGTTCGCATCAGCTCGCGCGATCTCAGAAATGACGCTCGTAAAGACTCTTTGACACTGCTGTCCAAGCACAAACCGGATCGAGCGAAGATCCTCGCCAGCCAGTTAGCTTCGAAGGGATACTTCACAGGGGAAATCGCTGGCCTGAGAATCGCATCCAGAAACGGTATTCGGAGTTACTTCCTTCAGTCTTTCTGTCTTTAATGGGGCTTATAGGTCATAATATTGAGCGGCCGCCGAGCGAGAATGACAACGTGGTGGAACTAGCAGCTCTCAAGGCCAAGATGTCGGCGACACTCCGCGAGATCAGAGAAAAAAAGATCTCCTTGACTATCCAGGACTTGAAGCGCCTCCTTTTCCGCTGTGCGTCTGTGATCATAGCGGTGACGAAGGTGATTGGTGGTGCTTCACCTCCCTATAGCCTGCTGACCGTCTCTGGCTTTCAGTGCGAATACTCCCTGATTTATTATCTGGTTGCCTTGCCATTTGAGGTTTTCACTCCGTCAGCCATCGCTGCAGGCATAGAGGTTGGAACATGGGTCATATCAGAGCGACCGGAATTTGAGGTCGCGATGATGACGGAAATCAACGCCGCCTGGATGGCCACCATTAGACACGAGAAAGGCATCTTCTCCAAGTCACTCAAGTGAGTGTCATTGACCTTTCCACTTCATTAATGACGTCCTCTCTAAGTTACGACGATCCCTTCTATCACCCTGTGGATTATGCGCCGACAGACAAGGACAAAATTGACCGAGCGACAAGCCACGCGCGCCGCGTGCTGTCGCCGCACACACTGATTCTACAGATGTGGTTCAGTAGGCTGCAAGCAGCACGGTATCGCCGTCCCGGCCTCATGCTACTATTCCAACGGATGGTGTTGCACTCGGCTAGGGCACACCGCACTATGAGGTCCGTCCTCTCTTCATCAGATCTTGCACCTGCTAATGTCATGACAGTACACATCCGCTTGCGAGGGAGGCCAGATTCTCGTTCCTACTATTTGGCTTCGAGGCGCTGCAAAGCTCTCGGCTAGACTCTTTCTGCGAGCATGTGCTCCGGGAGAGCTTATATGTAACCGCGTTTTCCTGGTTCTCCGTGCGCCCACAGTGAGTGACGTTGGATTGGCTTCGACCGCCGCTTCTAAACAGACAGCAGATGGTCGCATGGAGCAAATCGGGTGCAAATGGATGCTGATCACAGGTTATTGCAAGAGTTCTTGTCTGTCATCAATCTAGACACGGCTCGTTTGTCGCATCAAATATCAAGCTTGGGGCCAATGCAAGCTGCTTCCATGAACTCGAGTGAGACCCTTTAGACTTCATCTTCTTTACTCTCACCTTACTGTGTCTAGCCTATGTGACTCGCATGAAGAACATGGCCGTACCATTGAAGCTCCTCCTCGAGAACGAGATGTACCGGCTGTCGGTTTGGGCCAATCCAATCAACGACCTGAAGCGCGGAGCCGACTACGTGCCGACTGTTGAGCGAACTTTATTGGATGTAAGCGGCTATTGACTGTCGCTGGGGACTGCACTCAGTTCCGCTCCAGAGCACGTGGATGTCTGCCATTCGGACAGTTTGGGAGATCGACCCCGCCATTGCTGTCCACTTCACGGAGCGGTTCAAGCACCCCATTGTTACCAATGAAGTTGGTCGGTCCGTTCGCTCTAATCCGAAGGACGTACTTCACGTTCCAGAGGCTCTGCGATTCCTGCTTGGCGCCAAACTAGACCTTCATGTCCGCCGTGATCTCAAGGTGAATTCGAACGGGGTTTTGAGATAATTATGTGCTCATCATATCACCAGTACCTCTTCATCTGGGATCCAGTACCTCCCATTATGGCAGTGACCTTCTTTGAGCCTCGGTATCACAACGACTCCTTGGTCCTTCAATATGCCCATCGTGTGCTCGCGCAGCACCCAGTCGACTTGACCTTCTTCTTTGTCCCTCAGATTGTCCAGGCCCTTCGATACGACGAACTAGGTATGACATGTCTTGTCGTAGGAGCCGGTCGACTGATACCGTGTGTTTCAGGTTATGTCACTCATTTCATCTTCGAGACGGCAAAGATATCGCAGTTGTTCTGCCATCAGATTATCTGGAATATGAAGGCCAACTGTTACAAGGACGATCTGGCGGAAGTGGTGAGTTGATCGCACTACGTCGGCACGTATCATACGCTCATTCGAAATTTCAGGAGGATCCTATGAAACCCGTCCTTGACCGCATGATGGATCAAATCATCGCTGCGTTGTCCGGGGAGGCAAAGGACTTTTATGATCGCGAATTTGGCTTCTTCAACGAAGTCACCTCGATATCCGGTAAATTAAAGCCCTTCATAAAGAAGACGAAGCCTGAAAAGAAGGCAAGTCCATCTTATTGTTGTTGCTTAAGAAATGTCTGACCGCAGTGCCCTCATTCAGGCGAAGATTGACGAGGAGATGGCCAAGATCGTCGTCGACGTCGGCGTGTATCTGCCGAGCAACCCGGATGGTAAGGTCATCGACATCGACAAGAAATCGGGCCGTCCGCTCCAAAGTCATGCGAAGGTACGTCAGACCCCGCCTCGCTCCCAGATGTTGCGATCTGACAAGAGTTCAGGCTCCTTTCATGGCCACATTCAAAGTTCGCAAAGAGTTGGTGGTGATTGACGCAGATCCGGACTCCTTGATCACGGGCGACGATGGCGGCGAAGAGCACCGCACAGTGCGCGACGTGTTGGTTCAAGCCATCTTCAAAGTCGGAGATGACTGTCGTCAAGACGTGCTTGCGCTTCAACTCATCGCCATGTTCAAGAATATTTTCACCGGCGTGGGCCTCACGTTGTACCTCTATCCGTACCGCGTCACTGCAACTGCTCCAGGCGTGAGTTGGTTCTGCAGACCTTGTTCATTGGTCGCCTCCGTAACAATGTTTGTCTAGTGTGGTGTCATCGACGTGGTGCCGAACGCGACGTCTCGCGACGAAATGGGCCGCGCGAAAGTGAATGATCTCCTCGACTTCTTCGTGGCCAAATACGGCGGACAAGATTCGGTGGCGTTCCAGAAGGCACGACTGAACTTTATTCAATCTATGGCTGCATACTCCGTCGCTTGCTATATCCTGCAAATCAAGGACCGTCACAACGGCAACATTATGATAGACGGCGAGGGACACATCGTTCATATTGGTGCGCGTTTTAAGTGGACTGCTTCGGTTTGGTTTTAAATGTTTTCTCTTCGCAGATTTTGGCTTCTTGTTTGACATAGATGAGTACCTCCTATTCATTCGGCCCCTGCAGACTGACTAAATGTGATGTTTGCGAATGATCACGTCCCGGAGTACGCCGTCTCGTTCCAAAGTCCGACTAACACACTGACTTTTAATGTCTTTCCCGTACAGGGCGTGAAATTCGAGCCCAACTCGTTCAAGCTGAACCACGAGATGGTCGTGCTCATGGGCGGGCGCTACTCCCAAGGCTACGCGCTTTTCCAGCAGCTCTGCGTCAAAGCATTCCTCGCGATCCGGCCGCACGCGGAGCAGCTGATCAGCACCGTGCAGCTCATGCTCGACACGGGCCTCCCGAGCTTCAAGGGCGAGGGCACGATCCGCCGCCTGCGCGACCGCTACGCGCTGGCCCTGACAGAGCGGCAGGCGGCGGAGTACATGATGGGCATCGTCAAGAACGCCCACGAGAATGTGCGCAGCACGGCGTACGATGAGTTCCAGAGGGTTAGTCGCATCTCTTCGCTGGATAGATTCCCGAGTCTGACGCGATTATTGTGTTGCAGCTGCAAAATGGTGAGCAGATTGCCTTGGTGGTTTCTATTAGGTGGATGTTGATCGGTCTCTAGGTATACCTTACAAGTAGAATTCGTCAACCGTTGTTTTTGCCTGTGGCATTCATTGATCTTGGCTATGAATTATATTTCCACACTCTCTGACGTATCCAGATCATCAAGACGGTCTTGCAAGAATGCCCAGAGCTCGTGTACTTCGCTACCTATACTACCTAGGGCCGATACATGCTTTTGTAGCGTAGCGGCAGGCTCCGGTGCAGTTGACGTAAGCTTGGCCCACGCTCCTTATATTGATTTTCCGCGCATTTATCGACATTTATCCTCATCTGAGCTGGCCATCCATGGCCATACCAATATCGTTTTCTCCATGCGGCCAGGCTTCCTTTCGGGCTGCAGTTTGCCCGACAACACAGCAAACGCTGTCGAGGAAGTTATAAGGCCCGCCGGGATATCCTGCAAGGTCAGCTGCAGATACTCTGCTATGATCAAGCCCGTCTTTGCGCCGCAACATCATCGTCCGTTCGACGTTCCCACTGTCGAGCTTCCATCTGGAGATGGTCGCGTCCACTCGGTGATCGTCTCCAACAGGCCGAGCACCTCGGGCCCTGCGCTTGCCATCCGCCCATCTGCATCCACTTCGTCTTTGGGCTAATTGGATCCCTACTGGAGAAGATCCATGATGACTTCCTTGTGATTCCAAAGACTGTGGGTACCCCCGGCCTCCCAGGGCATCTCCTTTTCCGCAAGCGTACGTGGGGCCTTTGGGGTCCTGCGTCCTCGCAGTTACCAGGCAGCGCAGCTCGCATCCTCTTGCCTCCGACCACCATGAGCGACGCGAGCCTCCCAAGTCCCTTTCGCCTTCTCGCTCGTGTTGCCACTCTCGGAGTCGTGCGTCTCGACTCTCCCCGCATATATGCTGCGCGAAACTAACGTCGCGGTTCTTCAGGCGACTCATTGGATTCTCAAGCGCTACGAGCCAAGGACGTATGCTCCTGTCCTCGCCCTCCTCTCCACGGTCCCCGCAGTCGTCCTCGCTTTCCCGTCCTCTTTGCAGGCCTTCTCCACCACCACGACTGCCTTCCTCGCATGCTACGCCACATACCTCACCGCGCTCTCCCTCTCCGTCCTGCTATACCGCCTCTCGCCCTCCCACCCACTCGCCAAGTTCCCCGGTCCGCTCCTGTATAGGGTGTCGAACCTGTTCGCCCTGCAGATGGCGTGGAATGGCACGCAGCACGTCGTGTTCCGCGATCTTCACGATCGCTATGGACCGATCGTACGTGTTGGTGAGTGACCTCATCATCATCCATCCTGCAGCGCGATCTCATCAGGCTTCTAGGCCCGAACAAGCTGTCCGTGTGCAGCGTCGATGGCATACAAACGATCCTCGGCGCCGGTGGCGTGCCCAAAGGACGCAGTGCGTATACCTCTTTCACTCGAAGTCCCGCACTCATCTGCCACTTCAGCGTACGAAGCTCGGCAGGATCCGAACGCACCGCAGAACCTGCTCGTCCTCACGGGCAAGGCGCATGCGGCGCGCCGCCGCCTGTGGAACCGCGGCATGAGCCCCGAGGCGCTGCGCGAGTACGAGCGCTTCTTGCTCCGGCGCGCGACGCAGCTGTTCAGAAAGCTCGAGGGACAGAAGGGGACGGTGGACATGTCGGCGTGGATAAGCTATTTTGCGTGAGTGCCAGTTCGTGGCTTCGTATGCGCCGGTTGGCTGAGGGCTTGTAGGTTCGACTTTATGGGCGATATGGCGTGCGTATATATGCTGCGTTTTTTTCCCTCTCTCTTGGTGTTCATGAGTCTCATGTAGGTTCGGCGGAGGCTTTGAGATGCTTGAAGATCCACAGGGTGACCGTGACGTCCTCCGAAACAATATTAAGAACGCCATGCGGTGTGTATAAATCTCTGCTATCTGTGCTCTCAGCGCTCATTGAGTCATTGAAACATTTCCTGCCTTTCAGCACTGTGACAGTCATATCTCAAGTCCCGTGGGGAGCCAGCGCCCTCCGCACTCTTCCCCTGTTCTCGCGCGATCTCCTCGCGATGCGTGCATTCGGCGTCAAGTTCGCGACACAGCGCGTAAAGAGCGGGTCGCAGGTCAAGGATCTGTGGTACCACCTGGTCGGTTTCCACCCCCCAGGCTCATCCGATGCTGGATTGCTCATTGGTCTGCCAGACCGACGAGGCGAAGCACGAAAAGAATCCGCCACCCATGTCAGACGTCGTCGCCGATGGCGTGCTCGCAATCATCGCTGGCGCCGACACCGTCGCCACTGCCACGCTCAGCGTGCTGTACTACGTCCTCTCTACCGACGACGGGAAGTACATGACTGCGCTGCAGCAGGAGGTGGACGCGTTTTTCGCGCGAAGTGACGCGGGCTTGTTCGCTGCCGCGCGGGAGGCTGACGCGCTGCCATTCCTCAATGCATGCATGTATGCTCTTCTAATGTGCAGCTCTCATGCGCTCGCAACGGTCTGATCACGCTGTCGCAGAAATGAAGCGTTGCGGATGCAGCCGCCTGGGCCGACGTCAGGCACCCGCCGCGTCGTCGACGGCGCGCCGAAGGTCGTTAACGGGCAGTAAGCACACCTCTCGCTTCCGATCAACCACTTCACCTCTGCTCACACATCTCCAGGCTGATTGTCCCAGGCACGGACGTCTACGTCCCGCCATACGCCTTCCACCGCGACCCCGCGCACTTCAGCCCGCACACGAACGCCTTCTGGCCCGAGCGCTGGCTGCTCTCCACTCCCGCCGCCCTCACCGCGCTCGGCCTGCCCGCGCCCGCGCCGTCGTCCGTCGTGCACAACGCCGACGCGTTCATCCCGTTCTCGGCGGGCCCCGCGAACTGCGCGGGCCGCGCGCTCGCGTGGCAGGAGATGCGCGTCGTGCTCGCGCTGCTGGTGCACGGGTTCGCCGTGCGGCTGGCGGCGGGCGCAGAGCGCTGGGAGGCGGAGCTGCGTGACCATTTTGTGATGAGCAGGGGCGCGCTGCCGGTCGTGCTGGAGAGGCGGCGCGGGAGCGCGAGTCTCGATGCGCTGTTGGATGGGGCTGCGTAGGACGGTACGAGCTTTGTGAAGCACCGTGATACAATTGAAGTTATCTTTGGTACTGTCCTGGTGGACGATTTCGCACAAGAATAATCTTGGATTGCCACATGACGCTCCGGCCCGGTGTGAGGCCCGGTGGGCCCAGACTGCGTCATGGAAGGCATATATAGAGCCTGCCTCGCCATCTGCTCGCCATCGTTCACACCCCCAGTGCTGAGTGCTGAGTGCAGTATGCCATCCCTCGTCCTCGAAACGAACGTGCAGGTAAGATCTATCTACTGTGGTCCGATGCATACACATGATGTATGCTGACCGCGGTGTGGCCGCAGCTTCCAAATGCGAAGCAGTTCGTAACCTCGTTTTCGAAGGTCAGTCCGTCACAATCATCTAGCCAGCTTGACCAGGGACTTCATGAAGATGTACCTCCTTAGCTCGCTGCGGCGACGCTGCGTAAGCCGGAGAAGTACATCACGGTGTCGTACCGCTACAACGAGTTCTTGTCCTGGGAAGGGACTTTCGATCCTGCGTTCCTTCTCACCATCGTGAGCTCTGCGACTTGTGACTCGAGAGAGAGGCTCCTCACTCCCATGCTAGACAAGCCTCGACAATATTTCTCCGGAGCTCAACGACGGTTATAGCAAGACTTTCTTTGAGTTCTTCGAGAAAGAACTGCGTGTCCCAGGCAGCAGGGGTTATATGTTAGTCGCGCAGCCCCGTCAAGATAATGTACTGACACTCGATACAGCACCTTCTTCGACCCTGGAAGAGCTAACCTTGGGTATGTCTGTCCTTGGGATCCAGAAAACTGAATTGACCCTGCTGTAGGCACGAGGCGACGACATTCGCGACGATCTTCGGCAGCAAGTGATAAAATGAACTGGAAGATATTGAGCAGATTATATGCGGGTGTATGAATACGAACAGTACTTGGAATTGCAGCGGAAACAGTCGACCGAATGATTTACGATTCCGAAGTAATGTCGCGGCAGTTGCCGGCCGAGGCGCTAGCCGGTGCCGGTGGATCTCTCGACCGAGTCGACCAACCTCTTTCCGTTACCTTCACCATGCCAGACGTTCGACCATGGCTGTCGCCGGTTCTCAGTGCTAGTGAGATACTTCGTGAAACTATGTCCATGCCACAACATGCCGCACACGCTCTCGCTGCCCTCCGTGCGCACACCGGTCTCGCCCACCAGAGCAACAACTTCGACTGGTTCGCTGTACTCCGCACAGAGCACCTCAACACCACCTCCATCGGAACCTCTATTGGCGCTGCCTTAGCTATTGCTTTGTTACTCACGCTCTGGAATCGCGCGCGCCGCCAGCCTCCATCGACAAATCCCGCACTTTTCGCCCTGCAGACAATCCTCGTCCCCACCCAGTCGCGATGGCCCGCACCGTTTCTCGCCATCGTCAACAGCGCTCGCTCCGGTGGCAAACATATCATCTATATCCCTCTGACCCTGTTTCTGGAGAGTATATGCTCTGGCGCTGTCGAGCTGCGGAACCCGACGCGCGACCTGCCTTCACTCGTCAAGACCTGCGGTATCAACGTGCAGGGTTGGACGATAAAGCTCGATGTAGACGTCAAAATCTCCGTGAAGGCGAGAGAGCATTGGTACTGGTTGCCAATATATACCGCGCGACACTTCAATGTGAGTATTTATCGATAAATCACATCAGTCGTCTGTAGCTCACTCTCTGACAGCCTAAAAGAGCCGTTGGTAATTATATGCACTCCGCATCACGCATATATGCGCTTATATTTTTGTGCCCCAAGTCGCGCTACACACCATTCCTGGCCTTTCTGCCGAGAACGACACGCGTATCGTCGACATGGACTTGGTCCCGCTCTCCGAGACGCACTCGACACTCCAGCACCTCAGCACGTACCCATCGGGCACCAAGTTCGAAGTTGTCGTGACGACCCGGGCTCCGGGCCCTGTGGTGAAGCCTGATCCACAAGTCGTCAAGAACGCACTGCCCTTCTTTCCACGACCCTGCTCTACTCCTCGACCCTCCGGGATCACGCGCGCAGTCGAGCACGATGCGGCGTTCATAGGCTTGCTGAAGGCGCAGCTCTGTGGGGATGCTGGGCTGTCGACGCTGGGCTGCGAGGAGATATCTCGGCGCTATGCAGATTCGATGCGCTCGGCAGTGCAGAAGGTCGAGCATTACAAGGACGTGCGCACGGACTTCCTGAAGAAGATGAGCGCTGAGGAGTGGAGGGCGGACAGGCTGTATGGTGACTGGGAGGCGGCGCTCTTGGACGCTGGCATGCTGCAGAAGTGGAGGATATCTGCTGTCAAAAAGTGAATCGCATCGTTCGTTGCTTGCTCGAATTGCACATGCGGACGAACTCTTCCTCATTGCTTTTTTGGATCATCACCATTGTGCATTCCTTACATGTCGAAACTGGATGTCCCGCTGTCATCGTCATCGCAAATGAAGTGATCCATTGCTACCAATACCGTATGTTCGAATTGAATTCTGCTGGTCCACAGACATGCTTTGTATTGCGATAGATACTATGGTATAGAAAGATTTTTACGTCGTGTTCAAAGAACACAGTGCAGCAGGTCGTGTCACTGACGACGGCCGTGGCTCGTAGCTATCGATACGGAAAGCGGAGAAATCTACTACACAGGTGATATAAGCGTCACTGAATAATGAACAAGAATGAAAGTCTGCTCACGAGCAGCTTCAAGGGGTGGCCCTCCGGCAACGAGTTCAGCGAATGCGCGTACAGGGAATTGCCGTTGGTGGACTGGATGAGCGACTTGCGCCGCTTGCTTGACTGGGAGGTATCCGATGGCGTGTCCGAGATGTAAGAGCTCTTCCGCTTGGTTCGCGGCTCCCATGATTCAATGGAAACTGGCTCGCAGCCATCGTCGGTGGGCCATCCGTCCCCTTCAAGCCGTTCCGCGAAGATCTTCAGCAAGGCCTCGGATGATTGAAGCGCTTTACGAGCCCCAGCAATCCCTTCCTTCCCAACCTTCACCTGGTCGCGATAAAGAGGGGCAAAAAGCTCCCTGAGGTCGCGCACAATGTCGGCGCAAGGACCGAGAAGGGCTTCCCGGAATAGCGCGTCAGGAAAAATACCGTCTGTAAAGAACGCCCTCTTGCCGCTACTTCCGACGATGGCTTTATCTTCGGCACGAACACTGTAGTCTTCAAAGACGACACGGACGTCCGAGGAAACTGTAGCGTTGCGCATGGGGCGATACAGAACGAGATTGTATGTCAGGACGTGAACGAAGGATTCCAGGTCGTCGGAGAGTTCGTGCGGTTTCGCTGGGTTGGCCAGCTGCAGTCCCGACATGAACTTCCATGTCCCCTGACATGGCATAAGACTTGGCAACCAAACGAATAAAAACATCACTCACAGTGCGCCAATCTTGCTTCCGACTGTCCTTCACCGCCTTCTGGAGGATCTTGCACAGATCCCAATCAAGTAAGATCCCCCTAGAGACACCGCCCGCAGTCTTGTAGAATATAATATTCCCGGCGCTGATGTCCCGGTGTAAGACTTCCGCGAGGTCGTAAACCCGTGCATGCGCTATGAAGGTCAGAGGTCAGACAACATTATTAGCTTTCTATTCTAAGGCACTCGTACCTTCGGCCGCGTCTCGTATCGCAACGCAGAGATCGCGAGTGCAACTGAAAATTTTTACCGCGGTCCCTACGATGCCTAGAACGATCCTATAATGCACATGCGGCAGGAGTGTCTTGGTGTGGGAGGACCACGGGGAGGTCCTGTACTCGTGCGCCCTCGTACGCTGCAGCGAACAAACCAGGAAATTGCCATCGCTGGACTGAATGAACTTGCGCCGCTTGCTCGACTGGGAGGTATCCGATGGCGTGTCCGAGATGTAAGAGCTCCTGCGTTTGGTTCGCGGCTCCCATGATTCAATGGGAACTGGCTCGCAGCCATCGTCGGTGGGCCATCCGTCCCCTTCAAGCTGTTCCGCGAAGATCTTCAGCAAGGCCTCGGATGATTGAAGCGCTTTACGAGCCACAGCAATCCCTTCCTTCCCAACCTTCACCTGGTCGCGATAAAGAGGGGCAAAAAGCTCCCTGAGGTCGCGCACAATGTCGGCGCAAGGACCGAGAAGGGCTTCCCGGAATAGCGCGTCAGGCAAAATACCGTCTGTAAAGAACGCCCTCTTGCCATCACCGCCGACTGCGACTTTGTCTCTTGCACGAACACTGTAGTCTTCAAAGACGACACGGACGTTTGAGGAAACTTTGTCATTGCCCATGGGGCGATAGAGAACAAGATGGTATGTCAGGACATGAACGAAGGATTCGAGGTCGTCGGAGAGTTCGTGCGGCTTCGCTGGGTTATCCAGCCGCAGTCCCGACATGAACTGCCATGTACCCTGGAAGTGGTATGAGACTTGTTGGCCAAGCCAGTAAAGTGATATCACTCACAATACGCCAGTCTTGCCGCCGACTTTCCTGCTCCGCCTTCCGGAGGATCTTGTAGTGATCCCAATCGATCAGAAGACCTCCGATGACACCGTCCACGTTCTTGCAGAAGAGAATATTTCCGGCGCTGATGTCCCGGTGTAAAACTTCCGCGAGCTCGTAAGCCCGTGCATGCGCTGTGAGCAGAGATCAGACGGCATCCAAACTAGATTTATAAGGCACTCGCACCTTCGGCAGCGTCTCGTATCGCAACGCACAGATCGCGGGTGGAACGGAACTCTTCCAGCGCGGTCCCAACGGTGCCTACAACGATCCGGTATTGCGCATACGGAGTCTTGCTGTGACAAGCCCACGGGCTGGTCCTGTGCTCGTGCGCAGCTGTCGTACGCTGCTGGCGATCGTTGCTCAGCACGTCACCCGCACACAGCGCCGCGATGTGCGGGGCGACTTCCTTGGGGCGCAGTCGATAATTTTCTTCTTCCGACTCCGTTACATGGAGAGCGAGCCGCCATGAGTCCCTGGAGGATCATGGTTTCGTTCTGGAGGGGCCGTGAGCTTCCGTCAGGTAGGAGATAGACATGCTGAGCTCAAGGAGAACCAGGGAGGAGAGGCAAACCTAAGCAGACTCTCTTAGTCAAGAGAGAGGTCACAAATTCTCGAGGCTGTGGTCGTGCGGGACAATGGAGGCGGAAGAGCCATGTGTCAACAAAGATGCTTGCCAGCTGGTCCGTGTTTCTTTTGTGTCTGGTTTACGTTTCCCCAGTAAATAATGACAGATGCCCACCGGCACGAAGACGATTAGGCGGTTACCAGTCACAGCCGCAGACCCCTCGACGAGGAACGAAAGGGAACGAAGCTGTGATGGTGCGAACTAACGGTGCCACTGCCAGCGCTCAGTGCCCGCGGCGCTTTCCATTATGTAAGTTGTTCCCGGTTGCAGACCCCAAGCAGACCCCAATATTGGTTGACATTGGAAGAAATGCACTGCGTTTGATACCGTGTAGCTGTGCATATCTACATATAAAAGGAATTACAACATGTTCAAAGAACTCGGTGCGCGATATGTGTAGTCCGTGGCTCGTGGCGGAGGAGACGGAAGGCGGAGAAATGTACTACAAAGGTGATATGAGCGTCAGTGAATGCTGAACAAGATTTGAAAGTCTACGCACGAGCAGCTATATGGGGTGGTCTTCGGGCTTCCAGTGCAGCAAAGGCGTGTCCAAAATGTGCGAGCGTGATTCGCGGCTCCCACGATTCAAGGTCAACCGGCTCGCAGCCATCGTCGGTGAGCCATCCGTCCTCTTCAAGCCAGTCGGCAAATATCTTCAGCAAGGCCTCGGATGACTGAAGCGCTTTACGTGCCGCAGCAATCACTTCTTTCCCTACCTTCACCTCATCGCTATAAAGAGGGGAAAAAAGCTCCCTGAGGTCGCGCACAATGTTGGCGCAAGGACCGGGAAGGGCTTCCCGGAATAGCTCGTCAGGCAAAGTACCGTCACTGAAGAACGCCCTCTTGCCGCTACCTCCAACGATGACTTTGTCTCTTCGGCAAATGCTGTACCCCTCGAAGACCGTGCGTACGTCTTCAGAAATGTGGTGATTATTCATGGGGCGATAAAGAGCGAGGTGGTATGTCAGGATGTGAACGAAGGATTCCAGGTCGTCAGAGAGTTCGTGCGGCTTCGCTGGGTTGGCCAGCCGCAGTCCCGACATGAACTGCCATGTCCCCTGACATGGCATAAGACTTGGCAACCAAACGAATAAAAACATCACTCACAGTGCGCCAATCTTGCTTCCGACTGTCCTTCTCCGCCTTCCGGAGGATCTTGCACAGATCCCAATCAATTAAGATTCCCCCGGAGACACCGCCCGCGGTCTTGTAGAACAAAATATTCTCGGCGCTGATGTCCCGGTGTAAGACTTCCGCGAGGTCGTAAGCCCGTGCATGCGCTGTGAAGGTCAGAGGTGAGACAGCATTATTATCTTTCCAAGGCACTCGCACCTTCGGCCGCGTCTCGTATGGCAACGCACAGATCGCGAGTGGAACTGAACTTTTTCAGCGCGGTCCCAAAGATGCCTACAACAATCCGGTAATGCACATGCGGCACGAGTGTCTTGGTGCAACAAGCCCACGAGACGGTCCTGTACTCGTGCGCCCTCGTACGCTGCGGGCCGCCCGCGCACACCAGCGGTGCGATGTCCAGGACGACTTTCTTGGGGCGTAGTCGATGACTTCCTTCCTCCGACTCCAGATCATGGAAAGCGAGCCACCACGAGTCCTTGAGGAATGGTCGCGTTCCGGAGGAGCCACGGTCAGTGACAGGAGTGTTCTCAGCGGCGGCTTCCTTCAGGTAGGAGGTAGACATGTTGAGCTAAATGAGAGTGATGGTGGAAGAGGTAGACGTACGCAGAGTTTTTAATAAAGAGCACAACCTATGGAGGTTGTGGTCGGGCGGGACAATGGAGTGTGGGCCCAAGGAGACCGAAGAGCCATGTGTACGCGTGCCAGCTGACCCGTGTTTCTTTTGTGTCTGGTTTACCTCTCGCTCAGCTGCACGGAGTCGATGAGGCGGTCACGGCCTAACACTCCTCGATGATGAACGAAAGAAGACGAAGTTATACTGACCGTGACGGTGCGCCGTGCCAGCGCTTATCGACCGGGCCTTGCGCCCCATTATATAAGAATTTGTTTCAGAAACTCCACCGTCGTCACCTCTGCCAGTAGTGCGTCTACAATCGTGCTCTCGTTCTGCGAATATTGGGTGAAATTGTGAGACATACACTGCGTTTGATACCATGTAACTCTACATTTTTACATATAAAAGGCACTACAACATAATGACATGTCCAAAGAACTCGGGCCACGCCCGTGGCTCGTGGCGGAGGAGACGGAGGGCGGAGACATCTAGTACAAAAGTGATATGAGCGTCACTGAATGTTGAACAAGAATGCAAAGTCCACGCACGAGCAGCTATGTGGGGTGGCCTTCCGGCAACGAGTGCAGCGCCGAACGAACCAGAGAATTGCCATCGCTGGACTGAATGAGCGACTTGTGCCGCTTGCTTGACTGGGAGGTATCCGATGGCGTGTCCGAGATGTAAGAGCTCTTCCGCTTGGTTCGCGGCTCCCATGATTCAATGGAAACTGGCTCGCAGCCATCGTCGGTGGGCCATCCGTCCCCTTCAAGCCGTTCCGCGAAGATCTTCAGCAAGGCCTCGGATGATTGAAGCGCTTTACGAGCCACAGCAATCCCTTCCTTCCCAACCTTCATCTGGTCGCGATAAAGAGGGGCAAAAAGCTCCCTGAGGTCGCGCACAATGTCGGCGCAAGGACCGAGAAGGGCTTCCCGGAATAGCGCGTCAGGCAAAATACCGTCTGTAAAGAACGCCCTCTTGCCATCACCGCCGACTGCGACATTGTCTCTTGCACGAACACTGTAGTCTTCAAAGACGACACGGACGTTTGAGGAAACTCTGTCATTGCCCATCGGGCGATAGAGAACAAGATTGTAGGTCAGGACGTGGACGAATGATTCGAGGTCGTCGGAAAGTTCGTGCGGCTTCGCTGGGTTGGCCAATCGCAGTCCCGACATGAATTGCCATGTCCCCTGGAATAGCATGAGACTTAGCGACCGAAAAGAAGAACAAATCACTCACAGTGCGCCAGTCTTGCCGCCGACTCTCCTTCTCCAGCTTCCGAATGATCTTGCACAGATCCCAGTCGATTAAAAGTCCTCTGATGACACCGTCCTTGGTCTTGTAGAAGAGAATGTTTCCAACGCTGATATCCCGGTGTAATACTTCCGCGAGTTCGTAAGCCCTGGCATGCGCTGGGGTTGCTCGTCAGACAGTATATTCAGCTGAGCAGTAGAAAGTACTCGCACCTTCGGCAGCATCCCTTATCGCAGCGCACAAATCACGAGTGCAACTGAACTTTTTCAACGCAGTCCCAACAATGCCTAGAACGAGCCGATAATGCACATGCGGCATCAGAGTCTTCGTGTGGCAAGCCCACCACGCGGTCCTGTACTCGTGCGCCCTCGTACGCTGCGGGTTGCCATCGCTCAGCACGTCACCCGCGCACACCAGCGGCGCGATGTGCGGGACGCCCTTCTCGTGGAGCAGCCGATAGATGTCGCCTTCCTTCTCCAGATCGTCCAGAGCAAGACGCCACGAGTCCTTGAGGTAGACGCATTTACTCGTCTGCACGTCATAGGCGATGTACCCAGCGGTGGCGCGGCCGGTGAGCACACGGCTGTGCGTCACGGCGCTGGGAGCGACGAAGAACATGTCAACATTCTTCGCTTGGTCGTGAACGCGGAACTTGTGGAGGACTTCCGGGACGCCATCGGGGAAGTGGCCGGACTTCTTGAGGACGCCGCGAGCGGCTGCAGCTTCGTCGGCCGTGGGCACCGTGACGGTCGGATCGCGTCCGCGCTCGGTGGCAGTCATGTGGTTGAAACGCCAGAGGAACTCGGCGAAGAGAGGATGGCCCCGCCACTCGAATATCTCGGTGACGAAGACACCGCCACGCTCCCATCGCATGATGCGCGCCTCTCCCTCGCTCAGGAAGATGGAAAAGGAGCAGGTCCGGAATTGGGAGGCGTTCTGTGCCAGCGCGTACGAGATCATCTGGCCCCTTGTGCGCGACGCCAAAAGAGACTTGGCCTCGAAGATGCAATCCTTCCGCTTGTCGCCAGTAACGTCGGCCTTCGGATCCACGAAAGGATCTCCCTTGGCCGGCTTCACTTCGAAGAACAGCTCGATGTCGCGATAGTCGGCGCTGTCCCTGGTCACTTGAGGCTCGCCGGGCTGGGGACGATTGAAGACCGACATGTCAGGCTTTCGGTCCTCCTCGTACTTTCGGTCGCCCTTCGTGGTCGTGTTAACGAAGACTAGGCTGGGGCAGAGTTCACTGGCGTGAACCGAGGCGATCTTACACCGTGCATGAGCGAATGTTGGATGGAGGAACATGGAGTGCTCACAAATTTATTCTCGTAACCTCTGCCTTCCAGGTCCATAGTGATGGAGTCCGTAGGGCGCGCGCCCGGTGCCTCGGGCACGAAATCCTCCAGGAATTGAGCCAAGGGGACTGGTCCAACGAACATATACTCCATGTCGGTGTTGGCCTGGTGATACTTGTGACTAGCGTTTCCTGTGTTCGGATTGACAGAGAACGGTTCAGTTCCGGTGCGGCCGTGTTTAACGGGAGTGCTTTCAGTCGCTTCCTTCAAGTAGGAGAAAGATGGCATGTTGAGCGCGAGCAGAAGGTGAGATAATGGGGGGAAGAGACTGACTTACGCAGGCTCTCGAGACAGGCTTTTAAGCAGAGAATTCCGGCCACAGATCCTGGGGGCGTGGTCGTGCAGGACAATGGAGGTTGAGTCCAAGGACCAAGGAACCGCGTGCCAAGCTGAACGCGTGCCAGGTTCGCGTCACGTGCACGTTACGGCCACGATGGCCATTGGCCGCCGGCCGGTCGCCGGTTAGCCGGGGTTCGTGTTTCCTTTGTTTTGTCCCGTAAGTACTATTTTTTTGTCCCGTAAGTACTTGGTTAGTACAGTAGTACTGGTAGTACAACATGATGCTCGGAGTAGAGACAGCTGAAATTTTCAGTCTAACACCGGCACAGACACGAGCAGACGGTCACCGTGCCTTCAACAGGAACGAAGCCTGAACGAAGCAGAGTCTCTTCCTGAAGATGAAGCCAGACAACTCATTTACATTGACTAGTATGACAGTGTCTCTACTATCGCATCCAGCACGCGTACTGCATCGGGGATTATGAACTTCTCGTACTGCAAACCCATCGGTGTGCTGCACGAACGGGAGCACATCAGCTGAATATTCAACAGCAGCAAGGAATACACTCACTCCCAGCCTGTCACGCGCCTCACCGGCGCATTCAGCTTCAAAAACGCACGGCGCTGCACCTCCGCCGCGATCTCCGCGCCGACGCCGGCAGTCTTGCTCGCCTCGTGCACGACGACGAGGCGCCCAGTGCGCTGCACGCTTTCGAGCACCGTCTCGACGTCCCAAGGGAGGATCGTGCGCAGGTCGATGAGCTCGACTTTCGCGCCGCGCAGGGCCGCGGGTATGTGCGGTGCGAGCGCGGGCGGTGGGTTCTCGAGCATGGAGAGCGCAGTCTCGCAGTGGAAAAGGGGCGTGCCCCACGAGAGCAGCGTCAGGTCAGCGCCTGGAACGAGCACTTCCGCGCGTCCGATGGGCAGCTCAAAGTCGTCGATGGGCACTTGCTCGACTAAGATGTGTAAGCTGGTAGCTCGTTGACGGCAAGAACTCGAGGACTTACTGGCGGAGCGGTAGAGGATCTTGGGCTCCATGAATATGACGGGGTTGGGGTCTCGGATGGATGCAAGAAGCAAGCCCTTGGCTTGGATGGGTGACCGCGGAATCACGATCTGGGGGTAAGATAAGCGAAGAACGGGAAACACCTCACAAGACGCTTTCCTTGATCCCTGAAGCGCCCATGAAGAAGCCTTCTGGGCTTTGTGAGTGGTATAGAGCACCATGTCCAACGGCCATAATGGGTGTCCGTATAGTAAGCCCGCCGACATTGAACTGGCCACCGCTCCGGTATCGGTACTTCGCAGCCTCATTCACAATCTGCGCACAACGTCAGCAGGGGGATATATATGCTAATGAGTACTTGCCTGGTCAAATGCGGGCCAGATGTAGTCGCCAAACTGAATTTCTGCTATGGCTGTTTGGCCCATGGCGGCGAGGCCGATGCCAAAGCCGGCGATTCCTTGCTCGGAAAGAGGAGTATTGAAGACACGTTCACGCCCTACCAAATATATGAGACCCGACAATGCAATGTGAGATGGGGGCTCACCAAACTCTTCTGCCAGACCCTGCTCCATGCATTAGTAAGTATTTGGCTGTGGAAATGATATAGACTCGCCATGGTACACCGGAACACACCGCCAAAGGCGACATCCTCGCCAAAGACGACGGCGGAGTCGTCTTTAAGGAGCGCTATGCTAAAGCAGTGAAGAAGAAGTGAGTTGTGGTCAGCCGAAGCAAGAAGCCGAACGCACCTCATTGCGTCTCGCACGGCCTGGTAGACATTCATTTTGCGCGTCTCGCGCCCACCGACCAACGTCTTGTCGGCCGCACCAGTCCTCTCATCCTGCCAGTCTATGCCCGGCGTGCGCAGCGACGTGTCGCGCGTCGTGCGCAGAATTTTCGACGTCGCGATGGAGGGAAGATGCCCGCCGGCAGGCGGCGGCTCCGCCCCGGAGGACTCGCAGCGTCGGGCACCCGCCCGCCTGCTCTGTACGGGAGATGAGCAAGTGAAATTATACGACGAGCAAGGGCTCACATGTGCGGAGACATAGCGTGCTACTGTGCGGACGGCGGGGGATTTGTGGGCGAACATGGGGGAAGAGAGCAGAGGCAGGGCCGGATCTTGGTCGTCGGGCAGTGAGACAGCTTGTGAGCTCACCATCACCGTCGATGTTCTCGGCAGCGTACGACTCTGGCCCTCCCGCACCCAACGTCGCCTTTCGCGGTCCACCAGCACCAGAGGCCCCCCCGCCGCGCCCGACCCTCGAGCAGTCCACCTTTGTCGCCCCCGAGGGCGTCTACTCAATCACAGAGGACCACAGGGCCATCCCCGTCGTGCACAATGCCCCCAGCCCCATCTACCCTACCCGCCTCTCGACCGTCACCGTGCGCTTCCCTGTCAAGCAGGCAGGTGCCCCCGGCCTTGGCCAGCTCCTTGGTGGGAGCAAGGACTTCTGGAAGGACCGCAACCTCGCCCCGCCAAAGGAGGACGGCCTGAGCGTGTCCAGCAGCGACACCCCGGACGAGGGCACCTCGCCCGACGGCACAAACCTGCCAGACAGCAGTACACCCGCGACGCCTGTCGTCGCCCAGGATCCCCCTGGACTCTTCAGTCCGAGTCAAGGAGGAAAGCGACGCCCACTCTCCCGGCCTAAGCACAATATGCGCACCACGTCTTCCACGTTCATCACACGTCTCCAGAGCCAGGAGGGCCTCGCCAGGACCCTTGCCTCGAAGCAGGGCGATGTCACATATGTCTTTTACAACTCGGCGAAAAATCTGTATTGGGTAGAGGGCGGCCTGAAGAGTAAGGTGTGTTACCCAGCGCTGCTTCCGCTTCTCCAGAGTGCATGACGGTCGCAGGAACCTCTGGCACGCATTGCATTCTCCGCCTTCCCTACGTGTCACGATGTCAACCAATCGACGGTCTCCCACGAACATCTAGACATCATCATTGGCTACAACACCGGCGACCTCTTATGGTTTGGTGCGTGAAAAGCAGCATCCTTGCGTCGCGATACTCACGGCCAATCCTATTTAGACCCCATAACATCACGCTATGCCCGTCTCAACAAGCAAGGCAGAATATCTGGTTCAGCGTGTACCGCCGTGCGATGGGTGCCATCCTCGCCCAACCTCTTTCTCGTCTCGCATGCCGATGGCACCATCATCGTTTACGACAAGGACCGCGACGATGGCGTCTTCAGCCCACAGGTTCCGACTGCGTCGTCTCCAATTCCGCGATCGCTGCCCAGCAGCCCAATACTGTCGCCACCGCTGGCAGCCAATACACCTCCTGGGGAGTGGAACCCGCTAGACAGCATCTTCGTGACGATGCCGCCATGGCACCCTGTGAACGGTGCGGGAGCGGCTGGCGGTGGAAAGGCAGACAAGGACAAGGACAAGGCCACAAAGAACCCTGTGAGCCATTGGAAGGTGTCGAAGCGCAGTGTTGTAGGTGCGGGCCTCCAGGGCCATAGCCGTGCCGTGACTGACCATGTTCCGTTTTACCAAGACTTTGTATTTTCTCCTGACGTGAAATACGTTGCGGCTATATCTGAAGATGGCTGTCTAAGAGTGATTGACGCACTCGCTGAACAGTTGAGTTTTTTCTCCCAGTGTTTGCTTTGCAACTAACATTCCTCGAGGTTGGTCGACTGTTACGCGGCCTACTTTGGCTCACTGACATGCGTCGCTTGGTCACCGGACGGACGCTTTATCATCGTGAGTAACGTTTGTGCCCCTCGATGTCATGATCACGAATCCGAACCATGAGTAGACCGGCGGCCAGGATGACCTGGTGAACATCTTTTCTCCATGGGAGCAGCGTGTCATTGCGCGCTGTCAGGGCCACTCGTCCTTCGTGTCCGCTCTTGCGTTTGACGACGTGCGGTGTGATGGGCGAACATACCGCTTCGGCAGCGTCGGAGAGGACAACAAGATTATCCTCGTACGTCGTACCCTCCGAAATTACCCACACACTCGATTTTGATGCCCGCACGTGTAGTGGGACTTCTCCAGCGGCATCCTGCACCGGCCGAAGCTCCAGTCTGCCCACGTAAAGCAGTCCATGTCCGTGTCCTCCACGATCTCGCTGTCCCTGCGCAGACGCGACGGCACCGCGGAGCGCTCGACGCTGCACCTGCCGCCGCCGGGCCCTGACGGCCCGCTCCCGCGCTACCACCCCGCGCCCTCGCGCAACGAGGTCGCCGTCGTGCAGCCCGTGCTGGTGCGTGTGCTCCGCCCTCCCACAGCCATCGACTGACCAACAATCCCTGCGCAGGTCAAGCAGCTCGAGGATGACCTCCTCACCGCGATCATGTTCCTCCCGCGCTGGTTGCTCACCGCGTCGAAGACGGGGCTCGTGAAACTCTGGATCCGTCCGCTTGTGATCCCCGGGCGCCCCACAAAAGGTGGGCACGCACAGCGGGCGGCGGAGGCGGACCTGGACCTCGTGCAATGAGACGATGGAAGGTATTTATCGGTATTATTTGGGATGGATCTCAAGCGGCGCACATCTTGGTTGTTCAATTTGACACCTTAATACGGGAACACATAGCAAGGGACCTGCAGTTCACCTTCGGTCCTTCACTTGGCCAGACGACTGGCCAACGTACGCATGGGCCACTAATGCTAGCGATTTGACTTTTTGGAAAACATGTCTACTGTACACTGTACTGTCCTGGAGCCGTCTATGTAGTACGCGTGCGCCCCACCCCGCGATATAGTGAAAGAGAGATGTACTATCATCTATAAGTGATGACCAAATGTAATAAATGTAATAGGGTTACGCGTAGGGCGGAGGACATCGTCCACCGCCAGCTTGCACATCCAAACTGTGTCTTGCATATCAGCACGGCTTCGCGTAAGTACTGCTCTCGCCAGGGTGCTCAGGTATGTCCTCCTTGTCGATGTGACCGTGCTCGAGCTCGTACATAGCTGGAATGGCGCGGCCCTGGCCCAACGCGTTGAGCGCATGCACCGGTGAGTTTGGCTCGATCAGTGATTCTGTGATCTCCAGCTAATGAATGGCCAGAGTCAATAGCCGTACACCATGACAGCTAGAGGGGTACTAACAAGATTCTTTACGAGGCGGTCGATGAGCGCCTCCGATAGCGTCTCGCGGACAACGACGCGGAGGATCTGGACGTGAGCGAGACCGGGAGCGAGCTCGTAATTCGGAACAATCCTTTGTGCATACAATCAGAACCACGCCTTGACCCTACAGGTATTTAATAACACACGCACCATCCCTTCCCGCGGAGCAGCGTCTGAATCCATTTTTGCTGAATCTCGGGATGCTCCGCCTGGAATTCGTTCGAGAAGCGGAACGCGACAACAGGCAGGCCAGGTTCGTAGTTCTGACCCTCGTCCCGATCGCCAGCTTCGAGGGAGTACTTCGCCAGCTGCGTGAGGCTCACGCCGGTCGACGGGGGCCTGTGAATGTCGCTGAGCACGGTGAAGTACCCGGTGAGCTCGAGCGCACGCGAGAGCAGGCGAGCGTTCTGCAGGCAGCAGAGCGCCGCGTTGCGGTACCCCTGGTGTCCGAGGTGCAGAAAGTTGTAGTACTGTGCGATGACTGGGTGTGCTGGGCGCGAGAAGTTCAGTGAGAAGGAATATTCGACACAGCCAAGGTAGTGGATCTCGAAGATGAGGTCCTTGGGCAGGTGCTGCGGCGTACGCCAGATGATCCAGCCCACGCCGACATAGGAGAGGCCAAACTTGTGTCCGGACGTGTTGATGGAGACGACGCGGGGTATGCGGAAGTCCCATTCGAGTCTGGGCTGAATAAGAGGGGATGTGAGTCACAGCTACAAGGGGCAGAGGAACTTCGGACGTACAGTGGCGAATGGCGCGATGAAGGCACCGGATGCGCCATCAACTGAAATGATCGTGTCAGTGACCCACCAACG
The DNA here is from genome assembly GCA_019915035.1 of Auriscalpium orientale. Classification (NCBI taxonomy): domain Eukaryota; kingdom Fungi; phylum Basidiomycota; class Agaricomycetes; order Russulales; family Auriscalpiaceae; genus Auriscalpium; species Auriscalpium orientale. Next base: position 818,567 of record JAHLMH010000006.1, read on the forward strand.
AATAACAACCAGTCCAATTACCGTGAATAGGCACGTAGTGTCCTGTCTCCTCTTCAAATTGGTCAAGGAGTTCCGCCATCTCCTTCACGGGCTCGTAGTGGCCCGTGTATGTGCTCCCGAGGATGACATAGACACCAATGGTATTCTCGTCAACGTACTCCATAGCCTTCTTGGGGTCGAGGCGATACTTGCTCTCCTGGGAGATCGGGACCAGCCGCGCCTCCACCTCAAAGTAGCGCGCGAACTTCTCGAGGGCGACCTGCGCGTTGGCTCCCATGACGATGTTGGGGCCTGGCTCGTGGATCGACTTGCCCGCAGCTTTGCGCCTTTCCTGCCATATTCGCTTCATCGCGAGGCCTCCGAGCATGATGGCCTCGGAGGAACCAGTTGTCGCAGTCCCAACGGCCGCATGGGAAGACGGCGCGTGCCATAGATCGGCGAGAATCGAAATGCCTGTGACATTGAGTGCGATCAGTGCTGCAGATCAAGTTGGGAGCCAATGGTACTGACAGCGTGTATGAAGATCTTGGGTAACAGGATATTCTTCCTGATTGACCAGGTTTTTGGAAATGTTCTCCATCATCAGCTTGTCGGCCGCAGGAGGCATCCATGTTGCTACGAAAGACGCCAAGTTGAGGAGAGGCGAGCCGTCGAGGGATAGCTCGTCGTGGACAATCTGATACGCAGAATCCGCATCTATGCCCTATATGCGCAAATGAATTCTGTTCAGAACAATGCCGCCGGCGCCGATAGCACTCAAGCGCACCGTAGACGGCATTGAATACTTGGGGAGAGATGATGTGCCATAGCGAGCGCCATAGTTGCGGGGGAGCGTAGTATTCGCAACGGAGTGACGGCGACGCCTCTCCTTCCTCTCCTGAACGAAACTGTGAGCGTGTAAAAGGCTAGATCAACGATAAAGCATACCCTGCTATCATGGAGGAGTTGTTCTGGGTTTATGTGCTGAAGGTTTGATGAACGGCCGACATAGAGACATAACGAGGTGGGTATTTGCATACCTTGGAAAGAGACATGGTGAGAGGGAGACAGCGGGGAAAAGTCGAAGGGACAGGAAAGTTATATGGGACTGGTAGCGACTCGGAGGTGTGCAGGGTGACCCAGGCGTGCATATGCGCATGTAGTGTATACCATGAGGAACATTCAAAGCAACCATCCTGACGAATCAAAGATCCCTGCTCAAGGTCACCCTTCCTATTTTTTAGCTGCAGTTCCCAAGATAGTCGACCACAGTCAGCTGCCCCATCAGTCAGTAGTACACGCAGATGATGCTCCATAATCAAATGACCTTTAGTGGCCCGTTCAGTGGCGACTCAGCGCGGGTTCGAGCGACTCAATCTTCAGGATATTGATTTGTCGCCCTGTCAGAAGGCGTATGAGCGAAGCAACGGGTAAAAGAAAGGAATTCTTCTGTCGGCAGTTCCACCTCAAATTAGGCCCGGCAGGGTTTGGGGCATTTGCGCCACGAGAAGCGTTGCTCGACCCTTGCGATGCACCACTACCGAAATGCGTACTAAGTGTAACCTGTCCCTGACGGGTTCGAGCTCACCTAGCTCGGATAGCGCACGATGTAAAAGCCTCCAGAATACTCAACGACGGAACTGCAGCTGGTGATCGAGCGATCAAGAAACACATTAACTTCTTGTGGCGGCGCAGTGACTCTGGGACCGAGCGGGCCAGTCACCGGAGGTGTCACGCAGGCTGTGTCCGAATCCTACGGGATGCCCACTGGCACCTCACCGGGCGCTGTGAGTAGACATAACCGGACGCGTTCGACCCATAAAATCAAAATGTGTCGCGATTTCGCTTCTGTTACAAGTTGTTGCGGTGTTTTATTTGGTTATACTGGGAGACCTGGCAGCCTTCGACCTCGAGTGAAATTTTCTGTGGAATGAAAGGGATCAAGTATTTACCACCACAATCACACTATACGATGCCTACCCGGCAACCCTGAATCCTCCCGTGCGGGTGAACCCAACTGTATGGCTGCTAGTGGGCGATACCGTACCGAGGCGCATCATTTGTGACCCGTATATGCCTCGACTCTGTCGTTTCTCTCCATTCCCATACAGTAGAGATCGTCAAGGTTGCGAGACGTCGACGCGATCGGTGACTGCTGGATCATCATGATAGGGACTTTTATTGACCGTCGTGCGCCTGCGCATCTTGTGATTCTTGTCGCTCATCTCCTCGAGCTCGCGGACGCGGCTCAAGTGATGATGTTCCCCATCGCAACAGACCAGTGCACCAAATGCCACCAATCTCGCGCCGCACCAACGATAGGAACACCATCTTCAGAAGCCAACCATGAGCGCGATATATGACAGCTCGAGGTCGGACATGGCAACTCCGAGTCCTCGAGCGACTGCTGCTGGAGCGGGTTTCCATGTCGGCTAGAAGGTCGGAGAAGTTTCCCCGCTGGATGGAGAGGGCAGCATGTGGGTCGGGCATGTACTGCTGCGGGCCTGAAAAGTGCCGGGGAAAAGCGTCGACATCCACCGGAGAAGTTACGCGCGTGGTTACATGGACGCCGATGCCAAAGGTGTTGGGATTCGCGGGCGGATGGAACGTGAAGCCGTGTGGGAGCTGGCGTCCACAAAAGTCATCAAAGTCGGGTAATTAGTCCATGATAGACGTGGACATCATCTGAGAGACGTTAAGCTGAGCTTCCGGGTGCGAGAAAAACAGAGTCTCACGAGCTGCTCCTGGAAGACTTAGCCTGCATGCTGTAGAGGAGATGGTAGAGAGGATGGCTGGGGCGCCGGCAGGGGAAGGGCTATAAGTGATCCTGAGAATGGCAAGACTTTCGGGTCCTCGGCGTGAGCGCCAGCGGAGGAGCAGAAAATCTCCGCGCAATTCTAGGGCGGCCTTCGACACAACTTGACAGTCGCATCAATGTACCGTCACTGTAGAGATGAGTTTAAGCGTTTGGTTTCTCAACAGCCGGTCTCAATAGGATCATTGCAATCACATAGAAAGCTGGGCTGGCAAGTAAGACATTAATTTACACTCACGAGCTATGCGTCGTCCAGGTCATCCGTCTCGCCTTCCTCAGCGTCATCCATGTCCTCCGTGACATTACTTGGCTCCTCATCCATATCCTCCATTTCGTCGTCTAGGTCGGCACCATCTTCTTCGTCTTCGTCCTCGTCCTCACCCTCGCCGTCGGAGGAGCGCGACACTGGTGTCTCGGGCCGCGAGGAGCGCGCAGAGTCGTCGTCGCCGGAGCCCTCGTCCGCCTGCAAACAACACCGTCACATGTCCGAGAGGAGAAACAGGCAATGTGTGTCTACACACGTCGTTCTTCTCTTCGTGCTGCGTGAGCACCTTTCCGATGGGCACGAGAAAGCTGTATCCGCGATTCTTCACGTCCAGCGTCTGCGCAGAAAATATTCAACAGTCGTCTAGACACAAGGGGGTAGACGACACGCACTATTTCTTCCAGTTCCGCTTCCTCGTCGCTGAGGTCGTCCATCTCCTGCACTAGGTCCCGGCGCGTGTTGATGCGGTCAGGCGCGCGGCCGGGTCTCGGCAGCGGAATGGGATGAGGTTGGGGAGGGCGCGGGAGCAATGTCGGGAAGAGCGGTGGGCGCGGAATGACAGTAGGAGTAGCGACCGACATGGCGTCGATGTTGACGTCGACGTCGAGCGCGACGAGGCGGATGACATTGACTCTTGAGGTACTTCGGTTGGTCACATGATGTGGCCCTTGTGGCGTTCAACTTCAAGTCCGGAGTCAACGTTCGTTGAACTTTCCAACCTTCAACGATGTTTCAAGTCCTCATGTTTAACAAAAACTTCTCTTCTCAGGCCTGCCTCACTTCAGTCCTATCGCACGCATTGCACAGAATAGACCCCGGAACTCTGAGACGCATGTGCTGACTTTGTGCTGACTTGCAGTGCCATGTCAGGTACTGCGCGACAAATTTCCTTCATGCAATGGAGTACACCGCCGCAGAACGCGGTGTCGCTCCCCATCCTCAGTAAGCACAATCTCTTTTGGATGTTATTTCCCAATGGTTTTCTTGACGCCGCGAATGGCCCCTCTAAGGACTTAGACTCAATGATCCCTGCACACTCTGCTTGCAGTGCAAGGGACAGTCTCTCCGAATACTCCCGTGCTCGGGCGAAGCGCACGGCGTCGTGGGCAGCGTGGACGGAGTAATGTTCTCGATGAGCACGATGTGTTCACGTTTGCCGACCTCGAGCCGGGGACACCCGCATAAACGAAGCTTCACAAATGCGGCTTGTCGACTCGTCACTCGCGTACTGGCAGCTGCAACGAAACGCTTATGAAGGGCGATTCTCACTGCTCAGACGGTCCCGGAAAGTGCCTTTAAGTTAGGTGAGTCCTTACCTGTCCTTACCGTCTCTTGAGAGCCACTACGGGCCCTCTGGCACAGTCAGGCGTGCAACTCACCACCGAAGAACCCGTCTTTGGCTCCTTCAGTCAACCAGATCTTAATATTGTAGTCCTTGCATGGCACCTCGAGCGCTTTTGCCAGCGCCAGCGTGCCGCGGACTCCCCCTTGATCTGTTTCTTGGAGACACGTACTACGAGATCAACTTGGTGAAAGCAATCCACGACCCAACTCAACTCAACGATGACTTCAAGCTAAGCTGGGAGGTAATCCCGACGAGTTATTCGCGTCTGTAATTTATCATTTCTTCCTATCCTTAGAAATTACTGTCCTCTTTTCCCAAAACTTTCTGCTGTCGGAGTCGCGTGTACGGTTCTTCCTAGTAACATCATTTTATCGACCCAACACACAAGACTCCCTGTCTATTAGATCCATTATTAAATCGAATTATTTCGAGTTGTTGGGTCCGGGCCGCCGCCCGAATATGCACAGACCCATACCGCGACTCCCACCACATGGACTCTCTTCCAGCTCTCTTCCACCGCGCTCTCAGCACTGCATCCAGAGCTGCCAACCTCCCCACAATCGAAGATGAGACCCAAGTACCAGACCTTCTCCTTTCTCGTTCATACCTTTACTCACCTCGTTTAGGAACTCGTAGCATCTGCCCTCAAAGACATGCGCACTGTCCGCGCTCGCGTTGTGGATCTCGCCCTATTCAGTCCCAACGAGTCCCTCGAAGACATCTCCTCGCGCGATCTAGTATACCTGCTCGTGCCGTTCGCCCTCGCCGAGATCGAGCAGCACACGCGCGCGACCGAGCCCGACGCGCGTCTCACCCATCTCCGTGAAGCTGAGGTGCGTCGCTCCCTCGCTCCTTACGCACAGATCGATTACTGAGAACTGACTGCCATGCGCGCGTAGCGAGCATACGTGCACTTTATTGCGGACGTGGAGCTGTATGAGGTCGTCCCGCCGGCGGAGCGCGAGCTATACGGCAAACGCGCGAAGGGCATCGCCGACGCCGGGCGACGGCGCGAGACAAAGATCAAGCAGTATCAACATGAAAAAGAGATCCGCGGCAAAATCGAGGTGCGCGTTGTCCCCGCTTTATTATATACACATACTAACCCTCAGTGCACAGGTTCTCGCCAAGCGCCGGCACATCGTGTCCTCCCCGAACTCCTCCCCCACCGACTTCGACCTCATCGCATCCCTTCTCCCGGCCGCATCCGCTCCGCAGAATGAGGATGAGGACGCGGAGACGGAGGACCTCTTGCGCGACGCGACTCTGCTGCTCCTCCGGTTGACGTACGCCCAGGCCCAGGCGCAGATCGACAGCCTCGCGGACGAGCTCATACTGCTACGGATGGTGCCCCCGCCCGCTCTGGCACCGCCTCCTGGCGAGCAGCGCGGCGTGGAGGACAGCGATACGTGGCGCCTCGACGCACCGCCCCCCTCCGCGTTGCTGGACCCGTCCGGCAAGGTGCGTGCATGAGGTCCTCTTGCGAGCGATTTATCAACGCACTGTAGCCCCTGCGCCCGTTCACCATCCTCCCATCGAACGCGGCGGACCGTGCGCGCGTGCAGGCGCAGGTGTTCCAGGCGGGCCACAGGCTGCCAACCATGTCGATCGACGAGTACCTCGCGATCGAGCAGCAGCGCGGGAACGTCATTACCGGCGGCGGGTGCGTGTCTGGCATACTGCATCTCCGTAAGATGTTAATTCTCCCATTTCGCTGCAGCCCGCAGTCCGAAGCACAGCCAACATCCTCGGAGCAACTCGCACTCGATGCGGAGGAGGATGGCACGGCGTTCGGCGCGGCGAAGGAGGAGGAAAGGAGGCAGAAGGACGAGAACTGGGCACGCTATACGGACGTCAATCCGCGAGGCGCGGGGAACACGATGAACCGCGGCTAGTGAGGCGAACATATCGCAGAGCGAAGAAGTTGAGAGTGCTGTATGAAAACGAATACTTGCCAGAAATAGCACACGGTGTGATAAGCTGGGCGTCATCGCTGCTGCGCGAGGGCGGGCGTGGACGAGCTCGGAAAGCCGACCACAGTGACATGTATGGTATAGAACACAAGTGGAGTGTACGATACTCCAACCTAACAGCACTGCGATGCCTGCGGCACGTCGTTTGCTGGTGGCGAAGTAACGTCGATTTCTACGAGAGGAAATCAGACGAGCATGAAACACCATGCAGGACTGTTACGTACTAGCATTCGCCGCCTCCGTGGCCTGCGTCTCCTTCTCCATGCCGGGCAGCGACATGGCAATCTTCTTGAAGAGGCTCTTGACGTTGTGCCCTGCCTTGGCGGACGTCTCCATGAACATGATATTGAGCTGCTGGGACTTGGCCGTCGCCTCCTCGAGCGTGACTTGCCTACGCGCCGGGAGCGACCGCAACCAGAATTAATCAGCCCAGTATCAGTGCTGCGCGTAGGGCAGGGACGCACCGCTTATCTGAAAGGTCGGCCTTGTTCCCAACAAGCACGACCATGACATCGGTCCCTCGCTCTGACCGTACGTCGTCTATCCACTTCGACGTCGACAAGAATGACTGGCGGTCTGCGGGGGCATATGGGTTGACGTCTCATGTTCATCTCGTGACTAGCTGTGGACGCACTTGTGATATCGAATACAACAATCGCGACTGTGGAGTCGCGGATGTATGAAGGAATGAGCGAGCGGAAACGTTCCTAATCGGAGAAGCAGTGAGCAGTCGCAGAGGTCGGAGCAGGATGGTTGCGCACCTGGCCGGCGGTATCCCACAGTTGCAGCCGCACTGTCCGGTCATCCAGGTACAGTGTTTTGCTCAGAAAGTCAATGCCAATAGTCGCCTGGTACGTGTTGTCGAACGTATCGTACATGAACCTGAACGCACAGCGCTCGTCAATTGACCGCGCAACGAGGTAGACGCCAACATACCGTGTGATAAGACTCGTCTTGCCCACGCTCTGGTCTCCCAGCAGCACAATCTTTGTGCGTTTGAGCGTACCGGACGAGAGATCCGTTGTGGGGGACGTCGGTGTAGCCATGGCTTGCCCTTGATTGCGCAGGCCGTCAATTTGGGTGACAGTCGATAGAATGTGCCGCGATGGAGGCAGCAAGAGCGTGCAAATGTACAGAAAAGACGACGTAAGACGCTCCGGGCGGCGAATAGAGAGCAAGTCAAAGTCGGAAGGGGATGTGCAGTGGTGAGCCGCGGTGTGAGCGCTGGGCAATCAGGTTCAGGGCACGGCGGCCCGGCCCCCTCCGTGACTGTACGAGGTTGGTTTGGGACACAAACCGGTCCGGGATAAGTTTATGTCTTCTTCTAGTCTCAAAGAAAAGAGCTTCATCACTAATTGTTTCGGCGTCGCCGCGTCCCCGACCAATATTACTCCCAGTCATCTGCGACAAAGTGTTTCTCTAGAGTCAACAACATCTTTCACTTCACATCTAGCATCGGATCGCATCCAACACTTTGGAAAGTTATAGGTCTTCAGTTGTGCCAATTAGTGGAGTCCACAGCTATCTGGCGCCCACGTTGAACAACTCAGCTACTAGGAGGGTAGCTACTCTCTCAGGAGCCAGTGCTATAGAACTCTCTACACTCGCTATAAGGGCCTCGAGTGGTCTTCTCATCTCCCTCTCACGCAATGAAGCTCGCAGATAAGCTCAGCACCGCGCATGCACCGTTCTACACATTTGAGTTCTTCCCACCACGGACAGACCAGGTATGTAAGTCTACGACGCGTCTCGACCCCGTCCCGATCGATTCCCGATCCCGGACGTGCAAGTGCTCATCTTGTACTCGGACAGGGCTTCAGCAACTTGCTGGCGCGCATATCGCGTTTGGCAGAGCTCAAGCCGCTCGCGATCAGCGTGACATGGGGTGCGGGCGGCTCGACGAAGGAGCGCACGCTCGAGCTTGCCGCACTGACGCAGAAGGAGTACGAGATCGACACGATCATGCATTTGACCTGCACGAACATGGAGATGGGGATGGTGGATGATGCGCTGCGGGTACGTCGTCTGGCTACCTGCGCGGTAGGCGCGCCTAACATGAGCGCAGGCTGCGAAGGCGATCGGCATCCAAAACATTATGGCGCTGCGGGGAGGTCAGCCTTTGCGTTGGTTCAATTATATCTGTCGCTGATGGTTGTGCATAGATCCGCCGAGGGGGGAGGAATATTGGATCCCCACCGATCCACGGTTTGCACATGCAGTGGACCTCGTCTCCTACATCCGCTCGCACCCCGAGTTCTCGGATGCTTTCTCCATCGGCGTGGCAGGTCATTTCATCTGTCTGGTCAAACACTGTCCTTGCTAACGGACGAGTCAGGCTATCCCGACGGTCACGCAGACAAAGCGCTATCCGAGGAGGATGAACTTCGCAACCTGAAGGCGAAGGTAGACGCCGGCGCTGATTTCATTGTGACCCAACTCTTCTACGATGTCGACAATTTCTTGTCGTGGGTCAAGAAAGTCAGGGATGCAGGTCAGTGCCGTCACGAGGATGAGGTCTGTACGTGCTAATGCGCATCTAGGTATTACGGTACCCATTATCCCGGGTGTCATGCCCCTGCAAACATATGCATCGTTCCTACGTCTCACAAAGCTCTGCGGTACGAACATACCGGCGACTCTACAAGCCGAGCTCGAGCCGATAAAAGTCTGTCTGCGCTCCTGCATTGCTATGGGCTTTCCCTGATCAAGTTGATCACAGCACGACGACCAGAAAATCAAGGACTTTGGTGTCACACTAGCTGTCAGTATGATCAAGCGACTTGAGGAGGGCGGTATTCGTGGCTTCCACTTCTGCACGCTCAACCTCGAGAAGAGCGTCCAACGCACGCTCGAGCTTCTGCAGTGGGCTACGCGCCACCTGAAAACTCAGAACAAACTGATCGCAGTATGTCCAGTCATTCAACTCCTTTTCTTCTAACTTACGTTCGCACAGGACACCCCGGGCGACGTCGTGCATCCGGACAGCACTGACCATCCTGATTTTGTTGTGACGCCTGCAAATGCGGCAAGCACTGCGAGCAACGAGCTCGTTGGTCACTTTTCTCAGGGAGGTGAAGGTGACATCGGCAAAGGCGAAGCCAACAATGCCGCTACGTGGGATGAATTCCCCAATGGACGTTTTGGAGACGTCAACAGCCCTGCATTTGGCAGCCAAGACATGTGGGGAGGCTTCAGCCGTCTCGTGCGTATGATCTCACAACAGATAGTTCGGTGGCTCATAATTTCAGCAGAACACCGCCGCTACCGAATGGGCTCGCCCGCAAACGCATGCGGACGTCACTGCGATCTGCCTGCGCTTCCTCGCGTCCGCCGCGCCCTCGTGGCCGTTCTCCCCTGCGCCGCTCTCGCTCGAGTCTCAGCTCATCCTCCCGCATCTGCAGCGCCTCGCGCGCGCAGGCTGGTGGCCCGTCGGTTCGCAGCCCGCCGTCGACGGTGCGGACTCCGCGGACCCCGTTGTGGGATGGGGTCCTGCGGGCGGATACGTCTATCAGAAGCCGTTCGTTGAATTCTTCGTCCGCGAGGACGTCGTGCGCAAGCTCGAGGCACGGGTCCGTGCACAGGGCAATGGCGCGGTGAATGTGCTCGCAGGGAACAATGCGGTGCGTGACGGCTTGTTGGGCTTCAGGCTCGTGGACAGGCGCTCATGAGTGGTTACGGTTAGGGAGAGCTGCGGACGAATGTGCAAGAAGGTGAGAGAAACGCAGTGACGTGGGGCGTATTCCCGGGCCAAGAGATCGTACAGTCCACGATCATAGAGCAGGAGTCGTTCATCACATGGAAGGTAAGTCCTTTGCTACCCGTATCTGTATTGTATGCATGACCCCGCCGCAGGACGAGGCGTTCTCGATATGGACGGACTGGGCCTCCCTGTTCCCTCCCGAGTCACCGGAGCGGAAGTTGCTGGAAGACATCCGCGATACGCGATGGCTGGTCAACGTCACACACCACAACTTCAAGGATCCAGAGGCGTTGTGGGATTTTCTGTCGGAGGATCTAAGTGATCATGAAGTTTCGGATACATGATATCATAGAACGTCCGCGCGCAATGTATACTTAGTACATCGTGGATCTACGTAAAGAGACTTTTAGCGTTCAGGAGACTATATGCTCTACCATAAGTATCGTGACACTTCGTACCCCCGTAGCACCTTGCGACGGGTAGTTAACACCTGAGTAACCGTATCACTTGTCCAGAAAAAAGAAGAAAATCTTGGTGTTGCTCAAACGGGAAGACTGCCCGGCTGGGACGCTGCTCAAGAGTACACACATGGATCCGCGCGCATCTGCGCATTAGTTGCTGGAAGACCTGGCAGGGCTTGCTCAGCAATAGAACAAGCTCGGTATCCGCCGCTCACGGTATAGCTCGGCAACGTGATCGGCCCGATTCAGCCCGTTGGCCGTGCCACACGGTGACGCGGCCGGTCGATCGCGACTGGCCTGCCTGGCGCTGTAACTGACATTCAAGTAGTTCCAACTGCTTGCAGTCCTAATGAGACGATAGCTGACAGTGAGTGTATTATTTGCTTGTAACTCTATCCTAAACTGACAGCGAGCGCAGTCTCTTTAGTGACTTAAAAAGGCTTTGCGCTTTTGGACATCCGCCACTCCTGCTCTTCCATCGCGTTCGTATTGGGTAGACGCATGTGGAACACCCGGGCAGCTCAAGCTCATTGGTCTTGGGCATCTCTTATCACAACCAGGTCATTCCCACGCACGTACTTATGTTGCGCCAGGTCAGCCTCGCTCCAATTGACCTATACCGTGCGGCGTTAAACGAGCCGATTGGGCAGTGGGGAAAGAGCGTACAACACTCAGAAGAGGCTGGCCGATGGCGCGTCGTCACAAGCTGTCTGTGCGCTTCGAATATCTTTGGCAATGTTTTCATTGCGGATCAGCTGTTGCGCAAGAGTAGTGGCAGGTCAACTTCGTTGGGGACGTGTACACAGTAGCCTCGGGCAGTATTGTAGGTCTACATTCTGTCGCATCTGTCGGGCTCACTTCCCATGTTCCCTCTCGACCACTAATCTATGGTGCCTATATGGCCTCTGTATAAGCAGTGAGCTCAAGCATCGAACAGCGCGATGTGGCATACCAGTCGAGCGTTTGGCACTAATAACGACGTTGCTATCGAGGATTGGATTCACGTCGGCTTGTTCCTTTTCTGTTTTATTGACGGCAATGAGTTCACATGAATCTGACAGGGTTGAGACTGTGGCCACACTTACCGACCCGTTGAACGTTGTGAGGTATCGCCAGGACTAGGCTGACGAGACCGACGAAGACAAGAAGGGTGCGAGTGAGCATCTTGTGAGCTGTGATTTGGTGCGATGTGTGATGGGAGTGTGTTGACGCGTGAGTCTTTCGCTTTTATATGGATGGGTGGCTGGTCGCATCCGCTCACATGTTAGTTACTCCGAAACATCAATGCTAGGACCCTGTTACTGTGATCCTCGGTCTATCGCCACCCGGTGAGAATAAATCCTTCGGGCTTCTTGGGCTCAGGCCATCCGACGGCATATTGCGGTGAAAGACGAAGGTGGTCCCGCCTGTATCGCAGGTTCCTGATGATCAGTCAGCCTACCGGCCATCGACGAGCTTCTGCGAAAATTTGCACGGCCCATGCGCTTCATGATCAGGTCAAGCAGCGCCGGCGCCGGCCGCCCTTCAAGAACAGCGCTCTTCTCACTCTGGAGCAGTCGCCACCGTTGCTGTAGACTGCAATGGTTCGCTCCCGCATCCTGCGCAGACTCTCCTTCACTCAGGTTGCTTTCTGCGGCCTTCTTGTCATCAATATAGCCCTTCTCGTGGGCACAATGGTGAAGACATTCGCGCAGTCACCCTCCGCTACTTACAGTAAGTGCCACAAGTTTGTCGCGTACTGAATATCTTTGACGAATACTTGTTTGTCACAGCCTACCTGGGCAGAGATGTCCCGCTCGAAATGCCAATTGGTCCGATTCCTGAAGTCGAAATTACATTTCAAGAGTCAGTCCGCTTCACTCTGGCCGATAATTCAAGTCACGACAACTGGGAGACCCTTTTCGACAAGCGAAGGGGACTTGGGTTCAGCCATCTTGGCCCTTACCACTTTCGTTATATCGCCGCAGCGTATCACTCCCTCCACTGCATATACAGCATGCAGGTGGACTTCGAAAAACCTGACCACGCCAACAATCCGAGCCATCACTTCATTCACTGCCTCATGTACCTTCGCCAAATCTTTCTTTGCTCGGCCGACGCGACGTTGGAGGAAGGGGACTTCATGTTGAAGAATATCACGACAGACCGGATGGGAGTGACACGGCAATGTCGGGATTGGACAACGGTCTCCCGCTGGGTGGACGAGAACATCAGGGAATGGTTGGAGTACAATGGCATTACTGTGGACTAATCCAGTACGCCACAAACCTCATATTCAATACTCACATCATAACCAATTTCCCAGAGCTCGAACCAACTCTCCATCAGACTTCTGATTTTACGGAGCTCCGAAATTATGGCTACGGTCAAGTGGTCTTTTTTCTAGCCAATTTCTGGGAACAAGAATAATATGTAAGAAATTTCGAAGACATGCGCGCCGAGCGGCTACATCACGGCCCGATTGTGTGATGAATAGAATCAGCTTCCAGGTCCTCGAACCCGAGTACCGTGGAAATCATTTGCGTATTCGCGGTTTGCCATAGGCCTGGCGCTGATCCACTACTGGGGTATGACTTTTGAGACAAGGGGGGCTCTATTAAATACCGAAGTATTTGTCTTTCTCCTGCCCGTTCATATCCCTCCATGACGATGTCACAACCGCTTCACTGTAGAGGATTCAGAGCTCCCTCTATATTGATCGCACTCGTCATGCTTGTTGCTGGCCTGTCCGTACCTCTTGGTGCATATCGCTGGATTGGTACAGCCTTATTTTCATCCAGTACGTCTCCTAATATTGTTTATGGTGAACTCTCACAAACACCACACAGAACCTCTATTGGCGTGGTCGGTGCCTCCACAGGAGCATGTGGCGCTAAGAGTCATTCCATCCTCTTCGCACTACAGCATGGGGGCCGAAGGCTGGGATAACCTACTCCCGCCGAGTGGGCACGTCGTCCACACCGTAGACGCAAACGGATTCAAAACAACGCACACCGTCGCCATGTTTCATCAGCTTCGTTGTCTCGAAATCATCCATCGAGCTTATGTCGACGAGGGCAGCCACCGCACGCAGTTGCAGGTCGCGTCTTGTCTGAACTATCTGCGACAGACATTGTTATGCCATATGGATACGCGGAATGAGCCGCAGGGGTCGGTGTTCACCAACAACGGGTTCGACACGTTATGTTATGATTGGGAGGGGATATTCAGAGAGGCAGAGAGGAATGCTTTGGTGTTCGCTGCCGAATTTGGATAGTAGCAGTATGTACATGGGACCAGTCAGTTATTCCATTCTCGAGTTCCTATTGTATTCGCCGTTGGCACGTCCATGCGACCATCGCACGACGGAGCGCCTACGCACCTCATTTTGGACAGCATCCCCTTGTCTGGAATTTCTGATTAGCAGTTTCAGCCTCTGATACCCAGACCTCGGCGACACCCGCAGTATCCGTAACCTGAGAGTGAAGTAGCTTCGTCCAGGAACATCATGATCGCTGTTCCAAGGATTACCTCAGTCCGGATAGCGGCCTTGGACCATTGGCGCTGTAAACGAGGCACGGGCGTCGAACGGCACAGTACCTTGCCTTCGATTGGGCGCCGAGGGACCCCATGCGCTTCGTCTCATGGGGTAGCATCAGACATAAGAATGGGTAACTGGTCTGCCTCGAAGACAGCCTGCGATACAGACTCCACGCCCTGCACCGCTGGCACTAGATCGGCAAGTGACCATGTCAAGTTCAAGCACGTCCTTCGGTCCTGTGGGGGAGACGCACAATGAGATTTTTCTCGAGAAGACGTTCATGGCAAGCGGATATCTCACCGGGGTGGGGTTTGGTGCGATGTTTGCACTTTGAGTACATACTCCATTGCTCACATCACCTAGGCATCCAACTCGTCCTCTATTGTGCATGTGTCGACATGCTGTGGCGTCAGAAGCCGCGAAAACGCTCAAACATGTTCCTCATCGCGTACATCAGTGTGCTGTGCGCCATGAACACCATATGGACGGGAACATCGGCGTATGGGCTACAGCTCACCTATATTGACAACCGCAACCGTCCGGGAGGTCCTTTCGGCTTTCTGCTCATCGAATTCTCATTACCCGTGAACGTGCTGTCGCTGGCATCGTATATTGCGGGCAATGTCCTGGCCGATGCTCTGATGGTAAGTTATCATTTTGCTCTGTGGGTTTGAGTACTTAGACTGGTTTAGGTCTGGAGATGCTGGGTGATATGGTCAGCGTCGGTTGGGCGAAGGGCTTATCTGGCGATGATCATCCCAATTGTCGCCCTTCTTGGATCCCTCGGTACGCGTCTTGAATTCGAAAGAGGGTTTCAACTGGCTCATTGGTCTCGCAGCGATGGGGATCATATACGCCATCGATACCGCATCTCCAGAGGGCTTTTTCAGCAGGATCACTACGAATTTTGGGATCGTCTTCTTCGCACTGTCCATGTCCCTGAACTTGCTCCTGACGGTCATGATTGTCTACCGCCTGTGGATGGATCAGAAACGCAGCCTCGGAGTGCTGGGCGTAACAGTGGGGAGACGCTACACATCCCTAATGACTGTGTTCGTCGAGTCGGCTGCGCTATATGCAGTTAGCTCCCTCCTGCTGCTCGTGACTTACTCCGTTGGAAACCCAATTAACCAGATATTCCTGGGACTGAGCCCTGCTGTTCAGGTGAGACTGGCCGTGCGATCTAAGCGTGAATTACTGATCATTGAGCACTTCTAGGTGACTGCAAATTATCTGATCATATATCGCATCGCGCAAGGGAGGGCCTGGAGCACGAACACGCTCACGATCGTGGATCACGCCGCCATGGGAAGATCGGATGTTGAGCCATCGGTGGTGACGAAATATGAGAAGGAGGATAGGATGGCATAGAGTCGAGGCCCGCTGCCGTCCTATGGAAGGGCCTGCGACTCGATAGAGGTTGACCGTTGAAACGTTGATGTGCTCGATCACGATAACAAAAATTCTAGGATCGTACGGCGCTGTTAGTTACGCGTTACGACTTACGACAAGGAATACATGGAAGAGATGACCTATAATCTTACGGCCTTGTGGGAGAAAAAACTCGTTGTCTGCTTGAAGTTGAAGGGACGGCATTGTGCGAAGATGCGGGCGGCAGGTTGAGTTCGAGAAGTTCTCGATACAGCTCCCGATCATCCGTCGGGCCGGGTTTCCCCGAGAATCCGAGTTCAGGGACCCGTTGAACTTCTCTCAGAAATCCGCGGTACCTACAGCATAATACTGTGCCGTCACCGCCACCCGTAGAGCAAGTAAAATCAGCTCGTGGGATCGTGAATCCTTCTGATACTGCTTAGGGTGGTTCTTGCCGCCGCGCGCGCTGGCCCTGGTTGGGCCCTGGTACCCACAGGCCCGACTCTGGCCTCGTACTCACTGCTCAGGAGGATGATGGGACCGCAAGCGGCCGTGATACGGCATCTCAACGTATCAACCTAACAGAATGCGCTGCCAGTGTGGCATTGCAATATTGTTTGGTATAAGATGGGTCCTGTTCAACTGCGTTCAGTCGTCTTTTCGTCACCTCTATAGAGCTATGTCCCCTTCAGCATACTATGGTCCAACCGGGGAGAACGCCATGGATATCTTTCTTGAGAAAACGTTCATGGCAAGTGGATATCTGACTGCCCTAGGTTATGGTATGCCTCCTACTCGCCACCATGATAATATCACTAACTTAACTTCTCAGGGGTGCAGCTCGTCCTTTATTGCGGCTGCGTAAAGCGTCTCTGGCGTCGCAGGCGTGGCTTTCCAATCTCATTCTTTCTGATTGGATATATATCCGTCCTTTGTGCCATGAATACGATATGGACCGGAACGTCAGCCTATGGTCTTCAGTTGACGTTCATCGACAACCGCAACTATCCTGGAGGTCCATTCGGTTTTCTGCAAGTAGAATTCTCCCTGCCGGTCAACGTCCTATCGTTGGCTTCCTACATCGTCGGAAATGTGCTTGCTGACGCGCTCCTGGTGGGTTCATCAGTGCGCTTGTCTTCACACTCGTACTGACGGTTCCCCACGGGTTTTATCAAGATCTGGCGTTGCCGCGTTATATGGGTGGGATGCTTGGGCCGGCAGGCGGACCTGGTCATGATCATCCCATGCCTCACTCTACTGGCATCCATCGGTCGGTCTCTCGAACGTCACTGCGATATGCACCTCTCACCAGGGATTCTTTTTACTAGCGATGGGTATCATCTACGCGATTGATACCGCGTCCCCGGCGGGATTTTTCGCGAAAATTACTGTCAATTCAGGGACAGTGTTCTTCGCTATCTCCTTGTCCCTCAATATTCTTGTCACCTTGATGATTGTTTTTCAAATTTGGGCGTTTCAGCGCAAGAGCCGAGCGATCCTGGGCCCGGATTATCAAAACCAGTACACCTCAATATCTACCATGTTCGTCGAGTCGGCGGCTATGTATGCGATCAGCTCCATTCTCTTGTTGACAACGTACTCCATTGGACATCCTATCAATCAGATATTCTTAGGGCTCAGCCCCGCCATCCAGGTGACTTATATTTTCACAGGTCAGATTGTGCTCTCTCGCTGATAGTCACACCAGATGATTGCAAACTACCTCATCATATACCGCGTGGCTGAAGGGCGGGCATGGAGTTCGAGGATGTCGTCAACCCAAGCCGCTGATTCTGGGCCACCGGTTTTCCGTATTGCGGCGGGGTCCAACCCCTCTACTGCGGACATCGGTGGCATCGAGTTGAACAAGGTGGCCGCCAGCACGAGTAGCAATTTGGACCTTCGCTTCGCTACTTCGTCTCTTGCCGAAGCAGATGCCTCCCTCTAGTTCACAGCGACACGTACTTCTTTCCGATCTCTCATTCACTTCTTTTGGCCGATACTGATTGTAAGATGCTTGCAAAATCTGTTGATTATACGAGGAGATCCAATGGATCCTCTGCCCGGTATGCGGGAGCGGCCGTCTAGGCCCGAGGGCTCATCTAAGCCAGCATACATGGAAACTGCGGGCTCATGTCATTAGATCCACAAATTACATGTGCTACGCACTACAAAGCCGCCGATCACATACTGTGATCCCCTCCTTGTCCGTGAGCTCGAGTGGATTGCAAAGTGCTTTCGAGGCGCTCGCGGCACGCCTGCACCGGGGCTGACGCGTTTCCTGCGGCCTAGGCACCAATACGAAGGGAGCGTCACTGCCCGTGATATATCAGCCGCAGCCCAGCGTGCGGCGGGTATAAGAACCAGAGGGCTAAGGTCTGCCAGGCAGTCAGTCACGGTCAAAATAACAACGTCCGAAGCCCGTCTCTCGACAAAATGGGTTGGTCTGCAAGCCGGAGTTTGTGGCAGGCGAGTGAGCAGTTAGGAAGCCGCTCACTGGTGATGAATGAGGGTACTATCATCTGGAGTGCTCACATGGATGATGAATTTCCGCTGGTCCCATCTTCTACAGCGCCCGCAAAAACCATAGTAGGAACTTTCACGATTCGTGGAGACTCAGCGTTGCTCTGGAGACGGGCTCGTCGGGTCACTCACGATCATCATAGTGCGCTGACCTGTACTCCGAGGAGAGTGCGCGATGCCCGGGGGCTGAAGACTTGAGCATCGATATAGAGTTCACGGCCATGCGCTTCCTTCAGAGCGTCAATGCTGTCCATTATGGATACGTATTCCATTGCGTACATCTCAACCTTCCTTTAGTGGCGTGCGCCGGCGTATGCTACTGCAGCCTGAGAAGCATCTTGATCTGTGCCGAAGACCCAAAATTGAAATCAGAGGCGACACGATGTCCCGGTCAGAAGCGTACGTACCCTGGTGTTAGAAAAGATTTGAGATCTAGAAGTTGCCTGTCGGAAAAGAACGCTTCGTTCGCACTTCCCCGAGCGCGCACACCAGCGCCGTCCAGGGTGCCCCCACATACATACGCCTACGGCACCGAAAATGGACCGGCCGGCCATCTACCGCACACACAAGATACAGTAAGTTTATGGGGCCAGGATAAAAACTGTTGCGTCCTTCGCGGCGTCTTCGCGGTTGTCGACGGGTTCTTGTTCAGGAAGACGTTGGCATCAGTAACACAGGCTGTGCGAGAAAGATGCAGACGCAAAATTCAAGGAGCAGACAGAATGCAGAAGAAAATCCTACCTCCGCCGCGCGCCGGGGCTGATGTTGACCATCACGAATATGAGTTCACCTCCGAAGAAAGCCGGAGGAGCACGCACACCTGCTCAACGCCTGCTGCATCCCAGTTCCTGCACTTGTGCGACTTCGCAAATTCGAAGTAGTCTTAGTATCGCCTCGCCGCTTGCAAATCCGACTCGATCTGGCGAAGTGATGCGTGCAGAATGCGCGCCTGGGACGCAGATAATTGCCCTCGCACCTCTCCTGCCTGCGAGAGGACTCAGTTCGAGATGATGCATCGCACATGTCGCCGATTTACAGTAGTAATACTACTCACGCAGAGCTCAGAATCACCTTCAAGCACTAGCGGAATGTTGCTAGTAATCGTTCCCGGGGTCAAATACTAGCTGTGCGTGCCACCCAGCGACACAAAATCAGGATGAGTCCGTGGTATAGAACGAGGAAGAGTGATGCCCTAGTGCCAGTGGGAGTTCCTGGTCCGTAGGACAGGTCTCCAAAATCTTTTTGTGACAAAACGTGATGTGACATCGAGTTGGCATCACGCTTTCGCGTCAGCATGTCCGCCCGGCCCGTCTGCATCGCGCCCGCATCGGGCTTGAAGGGTACCAAACTCAAGACAAGCGGTTGTTCTCTGTTCCCTGTCTGCTCCGGTGCCTATTAGGTCCGATTTGCGTCCATCGTCCTTCTACGTTTTCTGCGTCCTCAAAGTACCTACGTAAGCCATTCGTTTACTACGTCAGCGTTATCAGTCAGCACTGCTCTAGGCCGTTCTTTCAAAGGCGCGTCGCACGTTGCACTGCCAGTAGGGTTCCACACACGCCGAGTCATTTCAGTTCACTTTTAATGCTCCGCAAGCTGTTAGTGGGCGTTTTCCTTTTTTCTTCCCTCTGCGTCATGGTTGAAAAGCGTCCACTTTCTCGCCAAACCTCTCTACGATCTGTGCGGCCTCGGGTCGAGGTGCATGCCGTTCTCACATGTGATTGTCATGGTCTGTCCGTTCCGTCTTTATCGTAATTGTCTCTGACGCGTCTGCAGTCGTGCGGTTGCCTGTGCTGCCCTCTAGCAGCCATGTCCTGCTGGACCGCGTCGTGGACGACTCTCTGTCTTCACCACGCTATGTTTGTCCTTCCTGCGGTAAGGAGTGTCGTTTGCTCCGATCGCAGTCCTGACACGCATGACTAAGGCCTATTCTTTGATGATCCCTCTGGCGCGGACGATGGCCCGTCTGTTCCCATGGAGGTTGACAGTGCGTGCGCCTTGAATGTCCACTGCAAAGTGCTTGATCATTCACAGGTCGTGTCGACGACGAGACGCCCTATGGAGGTCACGAATCCGAACGTAAGATTGGTATGCTTTTTTGTGTTCTTGGCATTCATTACCGTTTTGTGTGCGCGCTCTAGATCGACCCTCTCGGCTTGGACGGAGCCGTGAACGTACGTTCCTTCGCTCTTCTGCCTTTTCACTCATTTAATGTACTTGTTAGAGGACCTTGGTTCGCGTGCCTTAGGAGAGATGCCAGGTATGTACTGTTGCTTCTGGCTTGGCTTGGCTTGGCTTGTGTTGATTTAGTTCTTTGTTTGGGTGTGGACACTGTGGACATGCGTTCATCGGGCTCCGTCGCACTGCCATCGGTCAACCCTGCTGTTGGATTGGTCAACCCCGCAGACCGCTCGGTCAACCCTCCTGTCGGATTGGTCAACCCTGCAGACGCATCGGTCACCCCTGCCGTCGAAGCCGTCAACCATCCTTCGCACCCCGCCAACCTGCATAATGCTGTCCTACATGAGCGGGATGTCCGTGTTCTAGTCCCTGCCAATTTTGTTGGCCATAATGGTCTCTACAGCATGTTCGGCCCTGCGGTCTCTATAGATCTTCTCAATCAATGGTACTCGTTTTCCCAGGTCGTTGTGTCTGAATTCGTGTCTGATGCCGATGTGCACGGGTTGGTGCCTGGGAGTTTGTGGATTCGTTCTGTCTCGCTGTCGCATCTTGTCCTGTCGTTCGTTGGTTGGTCGCGTTCCCAGATCAGACTGGTTGCTCGTCAACACGGTGTTATGTTTGCGCATCGCACGACGAAGGCTGAGATGATCGAAGTTCTCGCGCATGATCATCATTGCGTCGGTGATTGTTCTGGCCTCATGTATATATTCTGTCCTTTTTGGTTGGAGAGCGGGTCCGTCGAGTCCGTGCGCCTGCTGTTGCGCCTGCTGTTGCGCCTGTTGTGGCGCCTGCTCCGCAGGCTATAGACGCTGTCCAGAGCTATGAATCACCGGACAATGACTCAGTATTCCCTTATTTTGCATCCGACGAGCAGAAGTTAGATATCATGAGAGAATTCCAGGATCACATGGCCGTTGAGAATTGGATATATGCCCCCTGCGCAGTCTGTGGCCAGAAAAAATTTCCTGCTGATTTGACTACTGTGCATGCCGATGATGTTCCACTAGAGCTTCTCCAGAACAACGATATTCCGTCCGCTGCTTGGCCAGAGGAGTATGATTTCGACCTGTACGATCGTGCCTTCCTCTGCTACCACGCGCTGAGCAGCCGGACCGAGCGTGGAGACATGTCGATTTGCAAGTCATGTCTCGGTGCATTGTATAAGAACCAACAGCCTGTTGATAGTCTGGCTAATTATCAATGGTACGCTCATGAGAGGTTGCCTGAGGATGTGCGCCGTGCTTTCGAAAATGCTTCGTTGCATGAACTTCAACTTGTCGCTGCGTGTCGCGCTTCACAGATCACCCTCACTTACACAGCAGATAAGGGGGGGATTCCCGGGGCTCCCCAGAGATACAGCCAGGGGAATGTGGCAATTATTCCGCAAGACGTTGGAAAGATGCAGCGCCTACTGCCTCCGTCTCCTTCTGACCTGCAGCACTCTATCTGTGTTTTATTCGTTGGTGCACAATCGAAACCGACCATCGAAAGCTTGCCCCAGTTGAAACCCGTGTTCGTGCACAAGAGTCGAGTCTCTCTGCTCGCGAAGTTTCTTACTGAGCATAATATGCTATATCGCGAAGCGGGTATTGAATTCTCGCATGCCAATCTGAACTCGCTGTTGCCGGATGATTCTGGAGATAGACCTGTTTTGTCTCCTGCAGTCGAGATATGTTATATCGACTCTACAGGCGTTGCCGCTACGCACGCTGCAAACTCGGGCTATGCTGATCGTTCTGTCGACGCTTCTAATATCCCTGACGGTGAAGCGCTCATGGAAACTATTGGGTTCCTGGGTACGGATAGTGCATCTAATTTGTCCATATCGTCCGCGCGAGCACAGGCTCTGCAGTGGTGCCTGAATGGTAAACCGTTTATTCATGTTCGCGGTGGTGACAAACTATTTCCTGACCGCGATCCGCGAATGCTGACCTTTCTTTTTCCGAGACTCGATCCATTGGGCTTGGGAGGATTTCATAACCCTTTACGAAGTGCGGCCCAGCGGATTCCTTTTGAGCGACAGCTGAAAAATTTACTGATGCAGTATCGCGGGCCTTTCGCGAAGGACCCCAATTTTGCGTACGTGTGTTGGAACATCGTGCAAAGAGTGGAGTCTATGAAAAATGTCAAATTCCGACTGAACCCAAAGACATACCTTCCGCTATGTTCCGAATTGATGGCGTCCGAGGACACGTTAAACTCGATGTGTGCTCGCTGGGATGCTGATAAGAATGCGCAGCCTTCAAATCGGGAGGAGAAGAGATTGGTACAGTTGCTCAATCAATTCCGTTGCATTGCCAAAGACTTGCGTGGTTCAAACGGCTATAAGATCAATATGCGCAATCAGATTCGCGGTTTGTTGAAGGTGTACGGTTGCCCCGCACTGTTCATTACCTTGAATCCTTCTGACATTCACTCAAAATTGTTACACGTATTGGCAGGGGGTTCCGCGGATGACTTCTGGTCCTTGTCAGACTTCGAACGAGCTAAACAGGTCGCTGCTAATCCTGATGCCGCTGCGGTGTTTTTCGACATTGTCATGAAGGCTTTTATTAAATATGTTCTGCGGCCGGGCGACGATAGGCCAGGCCTTTTCGGACATTGTCCAGCGTACTATGGTACGGTAGAGGCGCAAGGGCGCGGGAGTCTTCACTGTCATATGCTCGTGTGGCTTCATGGAAATCTTTCGCCCCAGAAGTTGCGGGATAAACTCGCCTGCGATCCTATATTCAAGAGTGAGTTGTTTCGTTGGGTTGAATCCATTATCCATTGCGAGCTACCTGGTATGACCCAGGCCATTCCGAACGGCACCGCATTGCGCAGACCGGAGCCTTTACCTGGTATAGATGTTCGAGCCCAAGATTCCCCTGCGGTCCCAGATCCTAGCACAATGAGCGCTCTTGATCGTTCAACTTTCGAGACAAATTTCCAACAATTTGTGAAAGAGCTCGCTATTGTTTGTAATTGGCACGTACATCAAGCGACGTGCTGGAAAAACTTGAAGCCTGGTCAACCTCGTGATGACGCGCATTGTCGAATGCGCATGACTGGGGAGACACGGGCATTAACTGAATTGGATGCGGAGACGTCGTCCCTCCTTTTGCGTCGGCTGCACCCGTGGATTAACAATTTCAACGATGTCGTTCTGTTTCTGCTTCAGGGCAATATGGATATCAAATTCGTCGGATCTGGAGAGGCAGCTAAAGCCTTGGTGTATTACATTACCGACTATATCACAAAATCTTCGCTTCCTATGCACCTGGGTTTGAAGGCCTTGAAGTATGCCATCGAGCACAATGGCTTGAGGTTCAAGAACCAAGAGGATGTTCCCGAGAACACCGTGAATGATAGTCTGGTGATGAAGGTGGTCAATGCGATTATGGGCCGCGGTGAAATGTCCAACCAACAGGTTATGTCCTATGAGGTGGGCGGAGGAGATAAATATACGAATATGACCTTTGTCAATGTGTTTTGGGGCGATTTGGATCGTTTGATTCGAAAGCAAGAGGCTGAAGAGGATGCTGGAAGCGCGGCAATGGACGCGCAGGTTGACGTCGAGGATGTACAAGATATATTCCTTGACGCTGATGACGGTGACGATCAGCTAGACGAAGCTCTGGAGAACGCCGCGAACGACGAGCAGGACGAAGAGGATGAGGAAGATGAACCGTCCATTGACACGCAGTCTCATGTTGATCGTCGGGAAAATCAGCCTGATCTTGTATTAGCTTTGCAACGGGGCAAGTCATCCATCAGCAATTTCGTCCTCGATTATACATTGAGGTCATCCTCACCCGCATTTGAGCAGCTCTGTATCTGGGATCATGCTGCTTTGGTTCACCGTTTGCCTAAATCACAGGAGAAGGGTCGCATGGCGCGGGTGTACAGAGTCGACGTTGACGATGTTGACGCAGTCGATGCGGTCGCCGACCGGGCTGCGCCCCGTGTGAAATACTTGAATTCTGAGCATCCTCTATACCACACGCATTTGAGCCGCTTGCGAAAGTCGCGGATGATTCCGGTTTTGCTTGGCCCCACCTTACCGCGCCGAGATCGTAGTCCTGAAGGTCGTGAGGCTTTCAGTCGTGCGGCGCTCATCTTGTTCAAACCTTGGCGTCATCTTTTAGATCTGAAGGCCCCTGGACAGTCTTGGTATGAAGCGTACCAGCTATATGACTTTCCTCCACATTTGAAACAAATAATTGAGAATATTCACATCGAGAATGAGTGTCGAGACGCACGGTCTGCACATGATGATGCGCGTCGGTCGGGGGCTGCTGGAAGTTTGCTTGGCAATGTTGGCGAGGAGTTGAGATCGATCTCGTCGGGAAACAGCCTCGAAGACGCACTTAGAGCGGATGCAGAGCTTGACGATGATAATGAGCTTTTCTTGCCGGACGTAGACATTGATGACAACGAGGAATCTTCTGGTGGGGCCTCAGCACATGAAAACAGTCCTCGACATCAGGAATGTTTACGTACCTTGGAACGGGCTGGGGTTGTTGCACGGGCAGGATACACTCCTAGCGTATCAGATCTAGATGTCAGTGGTGTTGGGTTCGGTGACGACCAAGATCAAATGAAGCAATTGGCGGAGATGAAAGAGCTCCGCAACAAAAAGCGACCTTCTGTCGTGCGAGGTGATGAGAATGCCCAAGACGAATCTTCTGATTCAGACACAGATAACGAGCACGGCGTAGACCCGGCGTCTGGTCGACCCGACATCTTTGTTGATCAGGTCGACGTTGACGACTTGAACTCCATGTCATCTGCATCTGTTATCAGTGCCAGAAAACAGCAACACAGTTTACAGAAGCTTCTTCGGGAAATGAATATTATCGGCAACGCCGAGCAAGAACAAGCGATGCGCACCGTGGCTGGGCATTTCATCGAACGTAGTCGCCGCCAGCTGCTTTTATATGTGTCCGGCATCGGAGGCACTGGAAAAAGCCATCTGATTAAAGCTTTGCGCCGCTTTTTCGAGTCTTGTTCTGCAGGTGACCAGTTGTTCGTCAGTGCACCGACCGGAATCGCATCCGTATTGATTAAAGGCTACACAATACATGCACTGACGTTTTTACCGTCTAGTCAAAACCGGACGAAAAGCAAGGAGCAGGCGCTCACTGAGATGTGGGGACCCGTAAGGTACTTGATTGTTGATGAGATTTCCATGGTCTCTGCATTCCTTTTCGCGCAGATTTCTGAGCGTATCGCTCAAGCTAAAGGCTATCCCTCAGATGATTTATCTCGACCGTTCGGTGGTGTGAACGTCATTTTCATGGGTGATTTTGGTCAGTTAAAGCCGGTGCGCAATCACTCACTGTTCGCACACGAATTGGTATCGAGTGGCCGAGACAGCTCTGTCATCCATACAGTTCAAGGACAGGTCGCACTTAAAGGTGCCTGTATATGGCGTAGCGTACCTGATGTCATAGAGCTAGTGAAGAATTGGCGACAGCACGAAGATCCCGTCTATGCGGATATTGTCAGCAGAGTCCGCAGGGGGATGGCCACGAACATCGTCGGCCGTGGTGCGCAATCAGATTACACTGTGTTGTCGAATCGGCTGTTGAATGTTTTGATGCGTACGGATCCTGTTGCTGCTCAGAAATTCCAGAGCTGTCCTATCATAGTTGCTAGTAAGCAGCTCCGTGATGCTATTAATGAGAGGGTCGTACACAAAAGAGCCAAGGACGCGAGCAAGGTGGTCCATCGTTATGTCGCAGTTGATAGACATCACCGTGCGCAAGTCGGGCATGCAGAGGCCATTCGTCTGCGAAAGCTTGGCTCGTCGGTAACTAGCGACATGTTAGGAAGCATACCTTTGTTCGAGGGTATGAAAGTCATGATTACAGAGAATATTGCGATTTTCTTTGGCATTGTCAATGGTACCGAGGGCACCGTCCGAGACATTGTCTTTGATGTAAATGAGCATGGTGAGCGTGTTGCGACCTGTGTGTATGTCGAGGTTGACGGCTGTCAGTTGCAATGTGAGGGTGCACCGAGCGGCATCGTTCCTATTTACCCGGTGATAAGATCCTTTCCCTACACGCTTCCTGGAACGGCACAGCGCTTTGCGATATCGCGAACGCAGGTGCCTCTGCTACCTGCGTATTCCTATACTGATTACAAAAGCCAGGGTCGCTCTCTTGATGCAGTTGTGGTCGATATTGCGGGTTGTCGCAGTCTGCAAAGTGTGTATGTTATGCTATCGCGCGTCAGAACCTTAGACGGCTTGGCAATACTGCGAAATTTCCTGCCAAACAAGATCAGCGTTCCTTTAACACACGAGTTCCGTGAAGAATTTGCCAGACTCGACAGTTTGGTAAAGTCGACAAGGCAGCGATATCTCGCGTCTATGCAGCGGGAGACGTCGATCATGCTGTAGATGTCGTCAAGGCGAAGGAGTGGGGTCAAGGAGATCATGGCGCTTTGAGAGGGTTTCAGTGAGGCGGAGGCGGGTGGCGTAATCTTTGTGGTAAGACTTTCATATTGTCATGACGATTTTGTGCTTGACTTATATGTCGCCTTTGTCCAGTCTCCACATACGAAATTGATGTGTCGTGAATACGGCTATACATGAAAATTTTGATGGTGAGTGGTAGAGCATGAAGGTCGCCGCTCTCGTCGGCGAAGCTAATCATCCGATGTCTAGCCGCGCGCGAGTTGCAACTTGCTCTACTCATCCCACTCGTTCTGCCACGCACCGAGAAGAAATTGCTTGTCTTGTGCTATCGCCAACACTCACAAGATCATCGATATGTCGTCGCTCTGTCTTTAAGTAAGTGATGCTCGTTGACCCGGCAGTTGTGTCCTTTGCTGGCGGTTGACCTTAAAGCGTCCATAGGGAAGGTGCAGAAAGCTATGTCCTTAGACCGTTCAGAGTTTGTATAGGATGGGACCGGTGCGTCGACGGGTAATGGTGAGGCATGGCCGATAACGAATACGCGTTGCACGGACACCAAACGTAAGATACGGCAACGCAAGAGGAGATTCAAATTGAGGCAACGAGCTCGCTCAGGATTCCAGTGCGTGTGCTTTGAAGCTCTTTTTTGCATCACTGTCAACTTATTGCCTCTGGATCGATTAGTTGCTCCCCATTCCGCGGATCCTGTGCCTCCCTAGTCGGGCACGGATACAAAACCCGTCACATCGCTAACAAGACACCGCCAATTCGAGAGGAGATTGATATGGAAGCAAGGCTCTGTACGGGGTCCAGCTCGGTCAGGATTCCGGTACGTGCGTTTCAATTTGTTTCTTGCATCAATTCGCCTCTGAATCGCTTCCAGAACAATGATTTCATCCCCGTACCGCCAATGGCCTGTCTCCTTGGTTGACAGTTGTCATCACGTCTTTGAAGGCGACGCGCTCCGTGCAGCCCTCGCCGACGAGCGCCGCGCCGTACTCGGTGCTGCAGAGGTCAAGCGATGTTCGGTATACTTGTCTACCATTAGTATATGTCGGTCGCGTACTGTGTAGTATGTGCGTGCTAGGTCGCGGCGCTGAATTACTATTCTGTTACAAAATTCCGCAGACCGTTACTGGCAGCCGCGGGAGACTAGTTCATTGATTAAGTAGAACCTGCCGGGCTCGTCTACATGACCGAACACCTGCGAGCACAAAGTGCAGTGGTTCACTGCCACTTTGAAACGACTGGTACGTGAATGCAGCGTGAATGTAGCCACCGAGTAGACACTGGCCCGGGGAACAGCGAGTGGTGGCCATGACGTATGTCCATGTGCACGTGAAGGTTAGGCGCCACATCTTACTTCAGGTTCTCTGCGTCCACGTTGGTGACACTCGTCCTCAGAACGCCGTCGCTGCCGTCGCGATGATCCAACGGCCCGCGATTATATCTGGACATTATCCTTCCATCGTGCGCGGTAAAGTTCGGCGCGTGTCTTTCGCCGCCCAGGTGCGCAGTTATCTCTTACGCCAAAGTCACCGCCAGGCCGCTGCCGTGCGTCACGATGTAGATCTCGCACCCCGTTTCTTGTCCTCGCGCTGTTGCTGGGCCTCATGCAGGGCTTCAGACTTTCCGCGATTGGTAGTTAAACAGAACGCGACTGGGCGCAACATATATCGCGCAAGATATAAGTCCGTGCGTGTAGATGTTGAGCCCCTTTTCTTGTCCTCGTGCTGTTGCTCAACCCCATGCAAAGCATTCAGCTTTCCGCGATCGGTGGCGGAGCATGACGCTAGAGACCTTTCTTGCGGAATACATGGCGCAAGATATAAGTTCGTTGACTTTTCCTTTTCATCTACCCAACGACGCCGTTCGTTTTCTCCTACTACAAGCACGATGTCCTCCCAACCGCCCCCATTTCCTCGAAACGATTACGCCGACAGGAACGTGAGTCTTGGTGCAGTGCTATACTTTGGTGTGCTATGCTGACATTTGTCTCCACGCGATCCATCCCCAAGATATTAACCTTCGCCAACGCGCCGCACGCACTGCAGGAGCTCGTCGCGAATATGGACATCGTTCCTGCTCATTCAAATCTGCTCAGGCGCATGTTATTCATTAACATGTGCACGCTGTTTGAAGCCGCGGCGCCCTATCTCATCGGCGACCGCGCGATTGTCACCCGCCGAGAATTCCTGGGAAGGTTCAACGTACCCGACTTTTTGCTCTTCAACGCCAAGCTCCAGCCATACCTTCCAAATGGAGCGGGTCAGCCGGGCATTGTCGTCGGATTATACAGCGAGGAGGAGCTGCAGCGGTGGCCCAAGGTCGAGCGGGTCTTGATATGTCGCACCCCCCATGAGCACCCGTATCATTTCGAGTTCATCGGAGTCTACCGCCTGATACGGTGCCCGCGCTTCTTGACCTACACCAGGTACATGGGACTTCCCGCTGCGGTAAGCTTATGCGGCATCATGTTCATGGACTTTCCTCATGACCTCTTCAATAGACCAGACAGCGATTTGAGAAGTCTATCGAGTTCGTGGGAGGGCGCGCAGAGTTTCGCGCTACAGGGAGGACTGAAAATGGAGCTCTGGTCACGTACCCCGCGGTATGTTTGCCCCACTTTTCAAACCTCGACAGTCGTCGTAACATGCATTGCTAGGTCAAGATGTTTCTGATGGAACCGCTATGGGTTGAGCGCCCTTTTTGGTACCATCTCGCTTAGCTGGAAATACGAAGATGTGTGGCGGACGGTTTACGAGCGGGAGCATCGGGACGGTCACGCAGGTGTTCTAAATGGCGATACTTATGTCGTGGGTGATTGGGAAGGCCTTGTATCGGTTGTTGCGACGCGAATAAAGGCGACATTGACGTTACAGTTGATGGTAAAGAACAGCCGCCCGAAATCTTTTTAAGGCCTGGTGGCGTTCGAGCTGATCGATATTCACTACCAAATCGTACCGTAGATCCCTTGAACATGTAGAAATGTCTGTCACAATCATGTAGAAATGTCTGTCACAATCATAGTATATGCACCTACTGCCACAAACTTAGAGTCCACTCTTCGGTCTCTGCCGCAAACTTGCCGTTGATGCTCATCGATTCCTACTGATTCTCCGTCCGTCCATCCTCTCCGTGATCTCCTTCCTCATCGTAATCGCTGTCCACTTCGCCTATATCCGGGTCAAACGTGAGCGCACCATGGGTCATGACGTTGCCAATTGCGTGCGCATTTGTTATCAGCTGCAGGCCATGTCAACAATAGTGCTGTTTCGGCGTAGGGTCGCTCACCTCTCCGACGCGTTGCTGTGGACAAAGTTGAAGTACGTGCTTCGGATTCAGGTGGATCTTAGTCATAGGGATGCCGTTTCCTCTGCCCTTGTAGATCGCGATGTCGACTGTGGCAGCAACATCGACAAAATCACCAGTAGAGAAGATGATGGGATTGCACTCCCGAAGACGCCCGCTTGGCGTGCGCTGTCCGAAGGCCACCTTCTCCACAACACGCCAGCGTGAACGAAGGCGATGGCTCCTCCCCATTGGATCATCCGTTGCAAGCAGGACGCTTGGGCCGGGGTCTATAGCGGGAGTCACCTGCACCGTCGTTGCGGGGTGAGTTCCATATATTCTGACGAGTTAAAAATGTCACCTACCTTGCTATACACGCGACGGCTCAGGTATATGCCTTTCTCGCGATCGATATCCTGCTTGGTGTCGTCGAGACATCCGAGAAGTCGCAGAATGAATCTCTGAACATTGTTGATCGTATCTCTCTGAGGCGCGAATATGCCTTCAAGAGGCCCAGGCTCCAACTTCATATGTTGCGTAGCTTTGCATGCCCCTTCGTCGCTCCTGTCAGTGGATTTCAGTCTGGGTCCATCAATCCAACAGTACGCATCTTACCCGTCCCAGTTACCGAACACGCCCAGGTTGTGGCTGCCAAGGAAGCCCTGCAGGCGGAAGGTTACTTGGAAAAGACGCCTCAAGTCGTCGATTTGATTGGAAGGTGAGTCGCTGTCATCTGGGACATGGACAAAAGTGTGTTGACGGCTCGGATCGGTACTGGAAGAGTTAGGAACGATGTACGCCCACGATGCCAGGGCTTCTAGATCAACAGGTACTACCTGCCAATGTTCGAGCCCGACGCTCTCAGTTGGATCAAGACTGACACGACCAAGGTTCCCAGGCCACAGGTCGCGCACGAGTCGATCAGTGCGAGGATCTACAGGCAAGATAAGTTGAAAGCCGTCGGAATGTGAGTAGATGTCTGACCTAGGATAAAGGACATTTGTGAAGTCGTGCCGGGATCCCGTTACTGCCTTGCGGGTTTTATAGTCAACTGGCGGCGACCAAGCATCGCGCAGAGGTAGCGTTCGAACCGCACAACCATGTCAATATCGGGACGATTGATGGCGCCGTACACTGCAGTGTTCATTTGTCAACGACGGATGAGCGTCCAACCGTCCTCACGCCTTGTCCATCAGCATGACAGCCCTCACGCTTGCGGCGCACTGCCTTTGTGATATTTCAACTGCTACATCGTACTGAACGAATTATTGCCGGAGGCCGACAGGGTAAATTATCATGCGTCCCATCGCCAATGCGACAAGCCCTGGCCGCATACAGGCCCGGGCACTGGCGCATATGTTTGCGCGTTACGAGGTTCTACGCCACTGGACGGATCTAGCTCGCCCCGTGTGACACCTGCGATCTTGGCACGCGGTTCCCATTCAGTAAGCCTTCATTTATGTGCGTCCAATGATCGCGCGGTCGCATCCTGAGCACCGCCGACGCTTTTAACAGCCTCGAATTCCGTGCCTTCCTGACTCGGACGTGGCACCGTCGGAACCCGCTTGTGCCGCCGTTGTATTTCATATTTGGCGCGGCTCTCTGCTTTCAATTGCATTTTCGATCGCCATTCGATCGCCACCGCCCATGAAGGCACGCGCTAAGCGCTTCCGTGACTCCAAGCCGTCACATGAATACGGATCTCAGGCACTGCCTTTGCAGATCGCTCCGATCGCCACCTTTATCTTGGATCTTGATCACTCAATGAGACAGGCGCTACCGTGACATCGACCTTTGTGCCATCGCAATTCCCTCCAACCAGAGCCATGTCCTTTCTACCCCCGCCCATGCCTTCCATGACCCAGATCCCTGCCAACTGGCATCGGATTGCAGCCTATCTGCTCCGGCTCAACCATATCCACGTCCTCGCAGATGCGTCCATGCAGCCTGGCAGCGAAGCTCTCAAAGCTGCGGTTCGGATTTGCATGAATGCAATTGCAGTTCATCCTGATCCCAAGAAACTGTTCGATGACGCTGAATATGTGTTTGCGGCTTCAATCAACTCGTACGTATCCTACGCCGACTTCGATGTCGCCCGTTTGTTTAAATGGCATGCCATCTAGTCTCCACCAGCTCGCAACGCGAGCGAATGGCGGTGAAGCGCTCACAATTCCCCAACATTTTGTCCCTCACTTCGCCAACCGCTTCTTCGCCATCCTGCCTGGGGCCGCACAGACGTACCCGAGCATCGACCTCCCTTGCTCACGGTTTACCGCTGGCGAACAATACGAGCCTCTTCCCGCTCCATTTCTTCAGCTCAAAGTTGGCGCGGTGTGCACACTCCTTTGCAATGTTGATTTG
Organism: Auriscalpium orientale; assembly: GCA_019915035.1. Taxonomy (NCBI): domain Eukaryota; kingdom Fungi; phylum Basidiomycota; class Agaricomycetes; order Russulales; family Auriscalpiaceae; genus Auriscalpium; species Auriscalpium orientale. The sequence goes on from JAHLMH010000006.1 coordinate 850,755, forward strand.
CATCGAGGGTGGCTATCAGGCGGCATGGTTGTTGTTCAAGAACTTGGTCAGTCCTCGGTCACAGTTCGAGCTTTATTTCGGTACGACAGTCTTGTTATCGGGCGTATGAGCTTTCCTTTTGTCCATCCGTGCTCGTCACTGCCATATAAACGTTCCCAGATCCCACTGGAGCTCTCCTTCTCCAATCCTCTCCCCGAGCTGTTCTTTACTACCGTACCATCGGACGTCAGCGACTCGGACACCTCACCGTACAGCACCGACGATGATGAGATCGCGACCATTGCTACTTTTGGAGATAGCGATTATGTTCATTAGGCGTTACACTGCTTCTTTTTGGTATGATCATTTTAATGAGAACCAGGTATTGGCTCAATCACGCGAGCATAGCCCTGCCGCTGACCGAACAGATCATATATAAGGTGGACTTTGCCCGTTCTGGGGTATCTTACTCGCTCCATGGCCCCGACCACGCAGGTGTGCCCCGTTTTATCCTTATTTGCCAACAGCTACTCATCGTGCGCTAGCGAACCGCGCTCCGCGCTCTCTATCTGGGACCCGCGGCTGATTCTAGATTCGCTTTTGTCTCTACTACACATCACAATATCGACAACGGCCTGAGCATCCCACAAGTCGAGGCTTGGTTCGAATTGGATCTTCAGATCTGCACTCACAGTGTTGCTTTTGAAGGGCCAGAAGGCCGCATTCTCGAATTCGTCATATATTACACTCATGACAGAAATCTTTATCCACTATCCCCCCCGGTGTCCCACTATCTGCCGGGTCGACGTTGGAACGGCGAGCTTCTTGTATTCCGACGTGCTACAAGAGGCACACGTCTAGTCAACCTCCGGACCGTTGACGCCATTTGTGCTTGGCAAGCACTTGCAATGTATGTTGCTCTCAATGCTTTTGGCGCTGTCCTGAATACTTTCTCAGCTTTCTCGATACATTTGCCAAATTTTGACTCAGATGGCCACGCACATGCGCCTCTGCTTCTCCACCACTCTCCAAGGTTGACGCCAACGCGCTGCTTGAGCCCGGGTCCGCGCCGCACGATTGTAAGCTCTCATCTACTCTGCACAGCGTGTGTCTCATCATATACGGATGTGCATTTCTATGAAGCGCTTTGCCTACGTTGAACGATTTTTCTATCTTTCCTGAGCACCTCTTCGATATTCCTTTGCCTCCAATTTGTGATCTTTGTTCGAGACTTTCAACAGACTTTTTCTTCTTATTTATGCAGGGCTGCCGATGGCGCGCCTCGACATGTACAGCTAAAGTAGTCCATGCTACCCCCACGCGGTATCTCTATATTCGTAGCGATTCTATTTTGTCTTCTTATATTTCAAGCCCGAGGCTACCGTGCCCGACTACTTATGCGCCTGTTTGCTGCCTGAAGTCGACCTCCTTCGAGCGTGTCAGAGTCATGTAGAGCCGCGAGGGTGTGGCACAGAGGGGCAGTCGACGCTGCGTCGAGCGTGTGTGGCAGCGGGCTTTCCTGCTGAAGCTCTCTCCGGCGTGTCAAGGTGTTGTTGATCCAGAGGGACAAGCCAGTCTGCCTGGACTCCCGTCCTCGTCACAACCACCATCTCATGACGACGCCTCTACCCATTCTTCCGCGCCGCGTTCAAATTTCGAGCGCCAATGGCCGCCAGAGGTTGTCCGCGACATCGATCTTGTGTCGAGTGGTAGGCAAGGCGTAGACGCGATCGGCTCGGGGGCCGAAGGTCACATCCGACAGTGCCGAAATCTAATCGAGCAGTGCCCGATCTGCGTGCTGCCACAGGCTCTGCCGTGTCTGTCTCCCCCAGCCTCTACTCATGGCGGCGCGTGATAGATCTTGAAATCGCATTCACAGCACCCGCCGCTGATCACCACCGGTTTGTTAAACCCTTTATTCGGTCAGAATTTGCCATTGTCGTATGATCCGGTGATGTTAGACCTCGCTCTTTTCCCTCTGTTTTAGTTTGCAGTGTTGTCTGTACGTCCAAGACGTTCACGGAGACGCTGTGCACATTGATGACGCTGCTTTTCTTGTTCAACATAGATATGATCCTGCGCACCCGTGAGTCACCATCACCGCTTTCGTTCATATTCCAAAATGATAGGTCGTGAACAGAGCTCTCAGAAGCTATTCAACGCGGCTGTGCTCGCTGCCCTATAAAATCGAATCGTATGATCCTCGACCTTCAATCAGTTTATCAGTGCGGTAAAGATACACCGCAAAGACTGAAAACACGATGTCCCTCGCACTCCGACCAGAGACTCCCCCTCCCCCTCTCGAACCGTGGGGCCCTCAGACGGCTGAGGCTGCTCCACGTCTTCCTTACGTCGGTTTGCAACGCCCTCCTCCCGCGTTCACAGCTATCCGCCCGGCCCTTCGTACCGTGCAAATCCTGGCGGAGTTCATCCTTCGGCTCAGTATTTCGCAGACCATCGCCGCTGCGTCCCAGTACACGAACATCGACTCTATCTGTGAAGCCATCCAGATGTATCTCTGCCTACTCATGTTGTATCCCGATCCCATCACCCTGCTCGACCGCAGCGGCAATGTAATCCAAGAGGACGTGGAAAGGTTCGCCATTTTCTTTTCTCTCACTTTGCGGCAACTTATATTGTTCTACAGGCTGGAATCTCTTGCGCGCTATCATGGCGCTCGTCCTCGTACGGCCATGGATCCTGGCACTATCGTGGCCGCCAAAATTAATGGCTGCATTCTCCTTCGCGCTAATCCTGGTGCTCAGCCTGTCACCTACCAAGCCACAGATGGAGATAGTTTCCCGCTGAGCCCGGCGTTCAAGCCACGCCTCCTTCCGGATGAAACGCTCAGCCTGCGCGTCGGCAGCCTCTGCATACTCACCGAGTTTACGGCTTTAGAAACCGAGCCTGATTTCCATGCCGGACAGTATGTCGTCGTCCAGAAACTTGACCCGGAGTACGTCCACGTCAGCGTCGTCGGATCTGACCGCCTCCTGGCCCTCGAGTCGGTCGACTCTCTTTACTTCCCCGGACATGCACATGTCGCCCGTCGTCGCCGACAGCTTCCTTTACAGAAGGCCAACACGAAACATTGGCACAAGATAGGTCGCTGCTCATTTGGGGAGGTCGCGAGATACGGTGCATACATTCTACCGCCGCTTTCGGGACAGGACGGCGTGAATGAAGCAACGTACATCAATCGGGAAGAGGAGGTCGAGTCGTGGGTTTAATCCCGGTAGGCTACCATTTATCGTTGCCATGTATGATGAGAGCTCGATCCCAGGAAGACATGATCGGCATGGCTCACCAACATGAATCCTCTGCTTGGGCATCCATCAGGTAACGTACCGAATATTCCTACGATGATAGGAGCTCACCAGGGCCTCGACAGCTCGCCGTATTTCTGTATTCGCCCCAGTCGTCATGGCTTGGATACTGTTATGTATTATGCGTCTTTTCTTGGCCCACCGCTCCGTATCCGTTCCTTTACCTTCAGGTATCAGTTATCACATTCACATGATTTCGTCATGAACGTTTTCTTTGCACTGTAGGCAGTTCGTTTACGTATGTTTCACCGTTCCTTTCCGTATGGTCATCTGTCTTCAAGCAGCCATACGTCTCTGTATTTCCCTCTTTCCTTATGCGCATACACCTTCGTGGACTTTCTTGCAGAGCCACCGGTGATTTTCTCCACACACAGAGTCAAAGCTCATGCACAAATAAAGCAGGCAGTTTTGACAGGTCCTTCTTCAGCCCGATGGGGAGCGCTCAGCTAAGGCTGAAAATTGTGCAGTTACGAGTTTGCAGCGTGCGTCGGATGCGTTGACCCTGTCGACTATTGTGTGGTGCTTTCCAGCGCGCGCCTCCAATTAACTGTCTTCGGGCTCGCCAAGGGGGCATTGTTAATCACAAAAGTCTGTTCTGTGCTCGTATATACATAACTTTCAAATACTTCTGCGGGGTACAGGCACTATCATGAGCGCTCGGATCTCAGCGGAAACATCCTAACTCCCTGAATAAGTCTCTCTGCAAGACTTTCCAGATACACCCGTCGCTCGGCAGTGCTGAGTTGATTCACGGCGCGCCCGTTCAAGTCACGCCATTGGAACAGAGAGCCGCTGGTCCACGCTGTGAACGAATACCTGACTCCCAGAGATACCAGCAACGTGTTGTAGTGATGAAATGTTGCGCTGGGGATCCAGATCGGTACGCCGGCGGCCACCTCGAATTTGAGCCCCAACTCCTCTACCACTAGCCGGCAGTCGCGCGTGTGGTCGAAGTCGCCGAATGGCAAAATCATGCACCACCCTGGGCCTAGGTTGAAGAAGTCTACATGCCGTCGACACGAGACTTCCCCGATATTGAAGGCGAACGAGGCAAATGGGTGGAAAAGCGCCTCGCAACCTGTCTTCAGCGTGATCCAGTCCATGGTCTCCGCATATCGGCCATAAAGCATTGGCGCCTCGTTTTGGAAAATACCTGTTGATACCTATTGGTCAGCGCACTTGACGTATTTTCGCCACGCCAAGGGTATACGCACGCGCGCAATATACCCGGACGTTCTCTAATTTCTCGCGAACGGTATCCGCAACATCTTGATGCTCGAGGTAGTAAGACGAGAGACGGGGCGCCTGTGCGATGGTTAGCCAGCTATAGCGCCTATGATCTGCAGGCGCCTCGTACCGTCTGTGAGCCGCGATGCAGGGCGAACCAGTGCGTCTTGAAATTCCCGCGCATGTTGCGTGTGAACGATGAAGGAAGGCCCTCTAGAAGTCTTGCGGCATCCATCAAAGCCTGGTTGATCCACGGATTGGCAGGATTGTTTCCTGGGGTCCATGCCCGGAGAACCACCAGTCGTTGCGACGCGTCCCACACCTTCACTCCTATGCTGAGGCAGATCTAAGCTTTCAGGCCGCGCATACTTGGTTCCTTTACGTACCCTGTACCTGCCGGCACCAACTCCCTCGCACGCGACTCTGAGCTCCCTCCCCTCTTCCCGACGTAAGGGCTTTTGTTAGCCACCTCGTTGCCTTTGCTATCTTCTTGAAGGTGCGACGCTATAGATAGCGTCCCTGAAATATTACGCGAGCCCTGCTTTTGACGATCGACATAGGCCTTCGCGCGGGCAGCTACCCTGGCGCGGTGACGTCCGACGTGCAGGGAGACGCTGGGCGCTGCCACAGTATCCAATCTCCTGGAACACTCGTCGCCATTCAGACCGCGTTTAACTGCCTCCACGAGGTCGAACGTTTCGTCACATGGTTGGTCCGGCGCCTCTTCCTCATCATCGGACTGCTCGTCCGGCGCCCAAGAAACGCGGTCGAAAGCCGACGCCATGAAGTGCGTGGACAGGATATCCGTGTGGGATGAGTCGATGGCGTTGTAGGTTTGCATGACTGGTGTGCTCTGTGTGAACAAAGATACAGGTCAGCATAGGAACACCGCACTGAGAGACACGAAGCAGGGAAAATGGAATGCAACGCATTGGCTGCGATCCCTCGACAGGATGAATGCATCCACTCTTCGAGGTATCGCACCTCTGCCGCTGGTGAATTGATGCAGGCATGGGAGCAGGCGGCTCGGTCCTAAACGCGCTGGTGCAATCCCTCGACAGGATGAATGCATCCACTCTTCGAAGTCTCGCACCGTTGGTGGGGATGGCTGGGTGGTTAACGCACTGTTGCGATCCTTCGACAGGATGAATGCATCCACTCTTCGAAGTCTCGCACCGTTGGTGGGGATGGCTGGGTGGTTAACGCGCTGTTGCGATCCTTCGACAGGATGAATGCATCCACTCTTCGAAGTCTCGCCCCGCTGCTAGCGGATAGCGGCAGGGACGTCTCGCTCTACCAACGCACGACACCAGCATCCACGGTTTACAAAGAAGGGGGAGGGGTGAATATGCACGGGATGATGGCATGAAGCTCACCTCCGAGTTGAGGACGCTTGGAAAGAAAGGGCGGTGATGATTTGCCCGTGCATGGGGCGATTATATACCTGGAGAAACAATGCCTATCTGCGCCCATTGTCAGTGCGTCATCGTCCACATGGTTCGAGGCAAAGTGTGGCCGCCGCTGTCAGCAGGGCTCGGAACGCAGATCAAAAGCACCGCGCGGCGATCACAGGAATCACCCTGCTTCCTCGACGGTCTGCATTTCTTCATGCGGTTGAACTGCGGTGAGATATTGGAAGGCGGGTGCAAGGCGGGCGGTGGGCACCTCGTCGTTGACCGTAGCGGCGAATCGCAGAGGCCGCTAGTACGCGCGTGTGGCTGGCTTTTGTCGCGTCTGTGGCTGTGGCTTCTTTTGGTGCTTATGTCATCAAATCCACCACGAGGCAAGCTGTATGGCGGCCGCGGGCAAGGCGACCGGGACGCTAAAGCAAGAGCATGGATGTCAGATTGCCGGGTGTATAATGCTTTGTATGATTCTAATGTAAAGAAACCGTCTGCAGCGGTGATATATATGACCGTGCTTACAAGTATATAAATATCTGGCGACAGGGTCCTCTATGGTGTCATCCGTGCTCTTTCACTAGCCCACATCGTCGTCGTTATATCGAGCTCAATCTGCGGGTTCATCTTCTCTCTCGGGGATATTGGGCCCAGGCATCAGCGGCTTATGAGCCCTTACATCGTTAATTGTGCCTGTGAGTATCTGCCCAGCGGATCAACAACGGTCATCTCTCGTCGTAAGCACACATACCTCTGCTACGCGCTCATGTGGACAGAGCTGAAGCACCTGCTTCGGATTCCAGTAGATCTTGGTGACAGGGATGCCGTTGGCTTTCCCTTTGTAGATGACGATGTCTACCGCAGCGGCAACGTCGACAAAGTCGCCAACGGAGAATACAGTGGCACCGCACTGCTGAAAACGTCCGCTGGCCATGCGCTTCCCAAATGTGATTTTTTCAACAACACGCCAGCGCGAACGGAGCCCGTGGCTTCGTTGCATGGGGTCATCTGTGGGCAGGAGGGCGCTGGGTCCTGGATTGAAATCGCGCGTGGCCTAGATGGAAGATGTGAGGTGAGCTCGCGATCGTCTGCAGCGGGTAGGCCGAGGCTCACTTTTGCCCAAACGTGACGGCTTAGCCGTATTCCTTGTTCCCCATCAATGCTCAGTTTGGCGTCGTTAAGGCATCCGAGTTGTCGCAAGATGAATGTCTGCAAATTGTTCACAGTCTGCCGCTGTATGCCGAATATATTTTCGAAAGGACCGGGCTGCAACACCATGTGCTGAGTAGCCTTGCCCGCCCCTTCTTCTGTTCTGGTAAAGTGTTTGAGCTTGTCTATCAATTCCAAATTGCACCGCTCACCCATCCCAGTTTCCAAACACACCCAGGCTATGCGTACCGAGGAAGCCCTGCAGATGCACGGCTACTTGGAAGGCATGCTCCATATCCTCACCATGAGGTGGGTCGTTCTCGCCTGGAGCGTGGACGAAAACGTTTCGACCGGTCGCGGACGGGTTAGGAAGGATATATGCCCACGACGCTAGGCCCTGCAAATCGACAGGCACAACCCGCCAGGCTTCAAGCCCGACACTTACTGCAGACGGAAGGCCAACGCGCCCAAGAGCCCGAGGCCACAAGTCGCGCACAAGCCGGCCTGAGTGAGGATCTACGCCATTGTTAAGCCGATTCTCATGACGTGTACACAGAGGTCTTGCTTACCTTGGATCGCTGACATTGGGGATGGCTAACTACCCTGCTCACGCCGGCTGCTATCCTTTCAATCAACTGCGACAAAGCTTTGCACGGAGGCGGTGTTGAATTCCAACCACGGCGTAGGATCCGTCCCAACCATCTCGCGAGTTCAACGTCCGGTACAAACTCAAACCGTGGACTGCCTGCTCGCACGGCTGAGCGTCAGAACACGCTGTGCAACTGCGTCCCTGTCATGGCTTTCGCATTCGTCGCAGGTCTCCACCTGAACAAGGCCGGAAGACAGCGGGCGGCCATTCATCCCCACAAAGGTATACAAAGGCATCCAATCGCGGAACTCGCGGCGTAGTGAAAGCAGCAACACGCGATCGAATTGTACTGGGAACGCCCGGACCCGGATGTTGGCGCGCGTCCTCCAGCGCTCTAGGCCAGGGCACAGATGCATATCCCCGTCCGTCACGTACCTTTTGCTTTTACAGTAATGACTCACATTCATTTTCACATCGATCTCCTCCACCTTCCATTCAACAAGACCAACACCCTCGATTATCTCCACTGCGCCGCCCATGATCAGCCCACTGCCACATAATTGACTTCGGGTCCCACAGATGTGAGATACCGATGCGCCTCGTCGTACTGATCGGTCTTTTCTTCACCCATTGATTACTAAATGGGACAGGACGCCTGTGGCGTTTAAGGCCAGCTAGTATCTAGCGGCGGGCAGCTGGAAACCACGACTCTACCATCGCCACAGTCACTTTCCTATCGTTCAACGCAAGCCATGTCTTTCATCCCTTCGCCCATGCCTGAGATGTCGCCGGTTCCTACCAACTGGCCCCTCATCGCATCGTACCTTCTACGCCTCAAACAAATCTACGTCATAGCAGATGCGTCCACGCAGCCTACCAGCGCGGTTGTCACAGCGGCGGCAGGCATATGGATCAATACCATTGCGGTTCATCCCGATACCAAGAAACTCTTTGATGAGGCCGAGTTCGTTTTGAGTGCGACGATGATCTCGTGCGTGTCCTGTACCGACCGTGCTGTGGCACGTCCATTCTGAACTTCACGTTTTTTAGCCTCACAAACTGCGCTCGCGACCTGTCGAGGGGCGAGCGGCTTATCCTTCATCCCAACTTCCTCGCTCATTTCGCCCATATCGTCTATTACGCTCTGCCAGGGCCGGTACAGACGTACCCGAGCATTGATTTGCTTTGCCCGCAGGATAGCCCTGCTGAGGCGAGTGGGGTTCTGCCCGCCACTTTTCTCCAGCTAAAAATCGGCGCCGTTTGCCGACTTCTTTGTGACGTCGATGAGCGTGGAGGGTGGCGATCTGGTACCGTGGTTGTCGTTCAAGAGCTTGCGCGCTCGTTGGTCAGAGTGCGCGCTTTTTGTCGAAGTGATGATCTTATCGTTGGACGTAGGAGCTTCTCTTTCGCGCACCCTCGTTCCGGAATGCAGTACAAACGTTCCCAGTTTCCACTCGTGCTTGCGTACTCCAACCCTAGCCCGGAGATGATCTTTACTACTGTATCGCTGGATGCCCTCGAGTCCGAGACTTTACCAGGTGGCGAGAACACTCACGATACTACTTCCGCAGATACTGGGCGTTCTCAGTAGGTGCTACATAAACGGTACAAAGCTTCCTCGATTTCATTGACAACTGCCTATCCCTGCTGTGTCTCCAGGCTGTGTCACTCACATGCTTTCGTCATGCGCTTCTGTCGGTCTACCGTTACGTTGTCGCCCCGCCTCTTCCATTGGCTTCATCTTCCAGCCTCATCATTGAGCCGGGCTTATTCCCATCCGTCAGCGCTGTATGGATAGGTTTGATTCACTTGAATCCGTGCATCTGCGATCGTCTTGACGGCGGCGTCCCTGCTCCGGTTTCTATGATTGGCTTGGCTAAATGGTTTTTCCGACTTGCCCGCCACTGGATCTGCATCGGTTTTGCTGCGCCATTCCCCTTGGCTTTGCAGCGCCACCTGTTCTCATACCTCAACCTTTACTTCAATATCGTATTTTCTGCGGCATGGACGGTGTCTGTATCCCCATCATGTTTCTCCTGGTGTGGATCTTCCAGGCCATCGGCGATAAAGACGGGCGGAATATACTGCAGACAGGAGCCGTGGCGCCCACTACACTGTTTCCGGCCACGGCGTAGCGCTCTCGCGTATCGAGCGCAATGGGCGCCATTCTGTCAATTCATGAGTCTGGACTTTCATTTTAAACGCGAATGTGATCCTGATCGCACCTTTTATAGATGTGTCTCGAGTCAGCATGGGCGTGATCCTTCTCATTTAATTTCAAACGCCATGAGCCACTGGCTCGGTCCCACAGTCCGCACCTCTTGCTCACCAGAGTCCTTCTGCCATGACGCCACATTATATACATATAAGCCCGTATATGCGACACGGAGCCTATCGTGCCGCTTTCACTGCTACTCAGCACCATGTCCGCCCGCTCCTTCACCAGCAAGACCGCACAGCCTTTGCGTTCCACGTATCGTGCGGAGACCGCATCTCCCGCTCTCGAACCAATGAGCCCAGTCGTAACCCATACCCCTCCTCCTCCTCCATACGTTGGCATGCTGCGTCCCATCCCCGCGCTCACCGAGGGCCGCCCAGTTCTTCCCTCTGTGCATATCCTGGGCAACTTCGTTCTTCGCCTTGCCTTTTCGCAGCCCGCTGCAGCTAGTCAACAATCCCTTAACGGTCGCAGCATTTGCGAAGCCATTCAGATGTATATCTGCCTTCTCATACTCCATCCCGATCCCGTCGTCCTTCTCGAGCGCAGCGGCTATATAATACAGGTCGATATCAGCTCGTAAGTTAGCTGCTTTGTCTTCTGTTGCGCGCCTTATTTTTCTCTACAGGTTGGAAGAGCTTGCAGGGAATCGGCATGCACGTCTCCAGGTAGCCGGGACTCCTGGCATGGTCGCTGCCGACAAGATCAACGGCATCATTGTTGCTCGCGCTAGCCCCCGCGCTGAGCCGTTCACCTATCGAGCCATGGATAGCGACAGATTCCCGCTCAGCACCGCGTTCACACCCCGCCTGCTTCCGGACGAGAACCTCGCTCTTCTTGTCGGCAGCGTTTGTGTACTCACGGTCAACGTAGACGTCAGTGTCACCGAAGTCGTACGCGCCGGGCATTACGTCGTCGTCCAAAAGCTCGAGCCCGAGTGCATTTATATCAAGGCCCTCCACTCGCAAGACGTCCTCGCACTTGAGCCGATGGTGACTGTTTACTGCCCGAGCGATGAACGCTTCGCGCGTCGTCGACGCCAGTTTCCTTTACAGATGGCGAGCACGAAACACCGGCACCAGGCGGAGCCCTCCCCCTTTGACCGTGCTGCGGGCGGCAGTGGCTATTCTCTACCACGCGGTCGCGCACAAAACGACATGCTTAGACAGACTTAGGTCGCCCGCAACAGGCGCACCAATTCGTGGGCTTCCGTTGCAGTAGGTTGCTATCTCTCATTATTCCATAATGTGAAGCTCATCGCCGAGACCCCGCTGTCCAGACTCGCTCGTTAGTTCTTCCCGACATCGCCTGTTATCCGTTGCCGATCTCTCCGGCTTCCGTATAAGATTTCCGTTCCGTCCTTCTCAAATGTAACTTCACAGACGATGAATATCCTTTGATTTTTCTTTATGTACGCAGTCGATTGTGATCTCTATGCCAGTGCCTACTTCAATGTCTCTGTTCTCATCCCCATGTCATCCTTCTCCTTTTTTACTATCGCTGGCCAATTTCCCTGAGACCAATAAAATATTTGCCGGCTCCCTAGCTCAATAGAACATTCGTCGGCTCCATGCCAGCGTGCGCCTGCTTTGCCTGGATGATGCAGGCAGACTGTCACGTGTCACATGTGACATGTCACTTGCGTCCACCGATGGTCTTGGCTTCCGTCCCTCGGAACGGGACTCAGACGCTGCCGCTACCCGGAAAGTCTCCCCCCACTGTTCCCCCGTGCTGGACCCCAATGCATCGTAACGAGCCTTTGGGGCGTGGTGCAGGTTCAGGTCACGCATGCGTGCCATCTTCACTGCCGTCCTCATCCGCGAGGCCGGCTGGTATATGTCGCTGGACCCCCATCATTTTCTGTCCTGTGCGTCGCGCACCAGGTGCATGGTTGATTGACAACCTGATTCAATCTGCTCACGATCTAGGCTGTGCGGGCTGTACTGGCTTAACCGAGCGCGCTTCCGCCAGCCTGTTGGGTGACTATCTTGATGACTCGACCACTGCGCTAATTCGACTTCGGCTGTGCAGGGCGTATGCTTAAAAGCTCTTCGATTGCGAGGCATTCAGCACCGTATGCGCTATGACCACCCGCGCTAACAAACGGAAGGAACTGGCCTCGATCACTGGTGAAGCTATAGCCTCCCCGAGCTCGCCAAAGCGCGCCAGGTGAGGTCGCATCTCGCATTTCTCGGCGGTCTCCTGACTATCGACGTTCAGAGCAGGCAACGACGGTACCGAGTACGCGTTTCCTTCACCGCGCCTGTGTGCTATCTCATCTGTTCCAGAATCCTAGCCGATAACGGGTCCGATAGGTGAGCATATCCGTTTACTCTATCTGCGCCTTTAACTCATGCAGCTAATAGTAACTCCACGGCAACGCTGCCCGACGACTCCGACGCCCTACTCGACAACCCCACCGCTGTAGAGCCTGGGGAACCTATGTCTGAAGCGTCTAATTCCGTCAATATAGCGGATATTTATGCCCCGCGGTCTGGCCAGGCGCAAGTCATACCGTCACATTCGACGCAGCAAGTCTTTGACCCTACCGCCGTCATCATTCCGCGCCGTCCTTTCTTCAACGAGGAGATAACTGCGTACGCCATTTTGCCGCCATCCCATTGCATCGCCTGACGTTGGCTTGACATCAGTCGCCTGAAGAAGATGATTGCCTACAAGAGCGATGCCGATAACACATACTCCAGCGCTCGCTTGCCCAACAGCCTTTCTTGGGGACCTGTGGGAACGGCGCATTCCAACAACGTGTGCAAGCCCAACACGGCCATACCTATAATCGTATGGCACGTAGGTGAAGTGACCAGCATGTGGTTTTTCAATCGCTCCGGAGACCCGTCGGACAACGTCTCTATTACTATACGCCCTTTGGAGTCTGTTGGACAAACTGCTGCCCAGACAATTGTCCGTCGCTTTACAGATCCGGCTCGCTCTAGTAAGTGTTTCTTGACTGTATTCTCCTGGGTCTTGATCTCACAATCTACAGACACGCTCGACACCTCCTCGGTTGAGGTCAAGGCCACTCGCTGGCAAGCTGTCCGCATTCCCGGTCAAAAGGCTGCCGTGGTGCGTCATACTGGTAGCCTACGATCTTGAGCTATCTAAAACGTGTGCTTGCAGGCCCGTCCATTTGACCGTTATTACGACGCAACCGCTCGCTATCAAAACAAAAGCGAAATGGCCCTGCTCGACGTCGCCAACCTCAAGATCGGCGATGTCGTGCTCCTCGAGTGCTACATTGCACGCTATGTTGATAAAGCTGACAAGCTCTACCGACTCGTCAACACGTTGCGCGCAGTTTCTCTGCTTTGTAATGGCTATCCTACAGCAAAGGTGGAGAACGATGATGAGCGTTTCCAGGGCTACCTGTAGGTTTCTCTTAACTCTCTGTAATGTACTTTTTCGTCATGGCTTGGACTTTGTGATGTAGCTATTACCACGTACTATCTCAAAGCTATCTAGCCGTGAACAATGACTTCATACTGCGTGCTTGTCACTGCCTCCGATTGAAGCATTCTTTTACCGAAGACAGGGTCGATTTGTACCACAAACGGCAGCTAATTATTTCGAATTCATTCCGTTTACTCTGAGCGCGCGATGAAGTAGGCGAGCGAATGGATTGATGCTCAGGCATTGCCCGCTGTAAGCGCGCTGGTGCGCTGTCGTTTTCACGATCAAGTGATCATGGGGGCCTGGTGGCTGCGACTCAGACTCCTTGCAAGTCAACGGGTACTGGCCCATAGTGCGCCTGACATCGCGCGTATTCTGACTCAGCGCATCAGCGCATTTGGCTCTGTCTCTTACCTCGTCGCCCTGTCATCGCTCTTCATCCTTGTCCAGCCAGCGCGTCCAAAGGCGCTGTGTGTGAGCCTGTTAGTGCGTGAGAGCCGCCTCTGTGGTACTTCATTCTCAAGGCTAACTACCTGCGCGGTCCTGGCCATGGGCTCCATCATCTGATTCATCATGGTGTACGATGTTTCTGCAATATCCCCGTCACACCGATGCGTCAAATCATTCATTCTGATAGTGCTCTCAATCGCAATTTCATCTCTGTCGCTGTCCAGTCACAGATTCAACCGGTGCTCGCATTTGTTTGTCACCGCCTTGCCGCGTTTGACAGGGCCGCGCAGGACCATGGAAGGCTGTGATTAGACTTTGCATCGCCATGTCCAAGACGATCGCCCTGACTGACGTTGGATCGGTTGTTTCATCTGAAACTGTGTGTAGCTTGATATTTTCAGCGCGTTTCACTTGATGCATTGCATTACTGTCTAGATGCCTCCTCCATATTTCCACAAGCTCTCTCCGTCCACCGCATACCCTCTCATCCCCACGACATTATGTCCCTCACGAAAGTCCCTGACGATGAAGAAATTCGTGCTATGATACTCGACGCCATAGGCCAGCATATCGTCCTCACTCCTGGGTCGATCCGAGCCTTCATCAAGCATCACAAACCGCACTGGATTATCGGGAAAAGCGTGAGCGTTAGTTGTACTCACTAAGGCCAAATGCTGACCATTTTATCAGAGGTTGAAGTCACTGCTGACAAGAGGGAGACCCTGTGACCGCGTGGAATTGCCTCCCTCGCCGTCATACAATGCCCTCGTCATTCTCCCTGACGATCCTGCTCACCCCAAAAACCACGCCCTCTCGTCTCTGAATGCGATCCGGATGTATGTTATGCCGCTCAACATAGATCTCGACATCAACGGAAACCCTACGGCGTCCGGTATGTGCGATGCTCTCGGACAAGGCTCGCCGACCTGCCATCGCGAGCTCTATCATCGCTTGCCGACGCATATATCGTGGTATTACACGATTTACGGAGCAGACCAGTCCGACCAAGTCAACAGCGCGCAGCCCTTCAATTCCCTCGCAAGCCGTTTCGTACCCCACGGAGATTTGCGAGGACGCGCTTTAGTTCTGAAGGGCGGGCCTGCCAATAGCAGGACAGAATGGTTGAATGGTGATGATATGACGGTTGATTCTTTTGCTCGCACTCTCTGGTGGTATCATCAGAGCGGGCAAGATATCGAACACGTCGCCGGTGAACGCACGCTCGCTAGATATATCACTCAATACTTTTAAAGCTAGGTGTATTTACCCGCATTGTTGTCTGTACTCGGACCTGTACACCCTTGTACCCTGCTACTCCCTCGCACTGCGGTTTATGACCCGTCACAGCCTTGCTTTACCGCCTTGCCTACAGACATTTGTCTTTATTTATTGCTATGCACTGCTATTTCATTAGTCTATAACGCTGCACTATATATAAACCTCCAGATCGGCCTTGGTGTGCTCAATATCGACAATGTTGCCCCTCCAGCTCGACGACGACACCTTACTTGAAATTTTCGAACGGACGCCGCTCCAGACACTCTCCGCTCTGCGCGGAGTCTGCCGTCGCTACCGCACCCTCATCGACGATCTTCTTTCTCGGCAATGGAACGCCTCTCTCCAACAATTCTTCCAAGATCCACTCATATTTCGACATGTTCTACGATCGACTGGGTCTCTTGTATCCGGGTCACACGCCCTTCACTTTGCCCTTCGGAACACTGCATGGGTTGATTGGGAGCCCGGTGATCTTGACATATACTGCCCCGCCACCGCCGCGCTTGACCTTGTCGAGTATCTCAACGTCGCTGAAGGGTATGAAGTATCCAATCCATTCGACGAGGAGCCCTACGCCACTCTTTACCATGATCCGGGCAGCATCACTACAGTCGTCAAAATGATTCGTCCATCGGGGGAACGGCTAGACGTCATCGTCGCTCCAGGTTTGAGCGCCTTGACCACTCTCACTCAATTCTGGGGCACCATCGTGGTTAATTTTATCTCGGCAGACAGCATTTGCATCACGTATCCCCGTCTGACGCTGCGCGGTAGGTGCTGCGTCTCGCTCTACCGAGCACTGTTCTTCAACGTTCGCAATTGTATCCGCAAATACCGGTCCCGCGGCTTCCAAGTCACCGATTTCAGCAACTCCGGAGCGAGACCTGGCCATGCCAATGGAGACCCTTACTGCCCGCACACCCCCCGATCTTTCTTCGACAGCGCATGCTTATCCATACGATTCGGAGGCAGGAGCGGGTCTGTTACTGGCACGCCTTGCATCTATCCTTCCTGGGGATACGGCGGAGAAGCGTGCGAAGGACAATGCGATTATCCTCGGTTCGGACCTTTCCTGAAGATCCATCGCGGGTCTCGGACATCATTGTTTCTAGACTGGTGCGTCTATCCCAGGTTTATTTCTATCACAAATCTAACGTCCGTTTCTGTGTCTGTCCCCCCGTATGCCTGCCGCCCTGGCCGATCGTTCGTAGAGGCACCCCAGATCCGACCACCCTCCTGCCGCCATGTCCGTTCCCCCCACACCCGCATCCTACGATTTTCACTTATTCCCTCCCCCACTCGATCCACTCACGCAAATGCAAATCGCAGCCACGACCACTGCTATCTTCCCTCTCTACGACGATGCCACTGCAGATATAATCCTTCCCCCCTCGCACTCTACGCCATCGCGCCTCCCACATTGGCAAGCGCTCGGCCAGTTCATCGTGCGCCTCGCAGACTCCCTACAAATTGCGGCATCCTCTCGTGGCCCCGACTCGCTTTATGTTTGCGAAGCCATTCAGATGTACATCTGCCTTCTCATCTTGCATCCTTGCCCGACGAAGCTCATAACACGCCTTCATGCTGTTCTTCAAGATGATGTCGCGCAGTACGTACTGAGCTCGCATCTACGTGTGCTTATTCTTACATAGTGTGCGAGCAGACTAGAGTTTCTTGCCGGACGCGATGACGCGCACTCCAATGACACCAGGGATCCCGCCTTTACTGCGGCGACGCGAATCAACGAATTCCTAGTCGTTTGCGCCGGCTACCCTGAAGACACACCCGTCACGTACCGCGCAGGGGACATCACAACCCTCGCACAGGACATCAATGTCGACTGGACCGCGCCCCTTCCCAATCACAATCTCACTCTGCGCGTCGGCACGATCTGTACCCTTCTTCGAACCATAGGTCCTGAAAAGCACCTCACTGCTGGACAGTACCTCGTCGTGCAGAAGCTCGAGCATGCCGTTGTTCATGTCAAGTCAATCGACCACGGAGAATCATTCCCGTTGCAAAGAGAAGACTTCACTTTCATGCGTGAAATCGACCAGCTCCCATGCCGCCGACGACAATTCCCAATCCAGCTCGCCAACTCCGAATGTATGTTTAAGCTGCAGTTGTAACCGCTGTCACTCGCCGCCGCCAGGTAAGGCCCTCGTTTTGTGCCATGCGCTGCTCACCCTCGTCCTTGTATAGTCGTTGATCCTACCGCGGTCTGTACAGCCTGCTGCCTTCACAATCAACTTACAATGCTTGGGCGAAAGACATTTTCTTCTTCTTTTTACACACTTACATACTCCAGGGACATTCCTTCTACTTACTGCTTGGGCGAAAGACTTTTTCTTTTTCTTTTTACACACTTACGTACTCCACAGACATTCTGTTCTACATATGCTCCCATGCCCGTCAATTCTAACTAGCTCATATACATGATCGAATACGGAATGTCCTGTTCTGCACTATTAAGTTGCGCTGGCCCCGGCTCTCTGTGATCAGTCGGGTCTACAAAGTCTGACTCGTGAATATTGATTATACACAGCCTTGAGCGGTGCCGCGCCGCTGCTTCTGTGATCGAAATGAGGCAACACTGCCACCAGACGCCTGTGCTACTTTCTTGTCTGAAACGCCGACTCTAATCTCTAAGTTCTACCCGCGTGCGGTGCATCATTGATCTCAGCACATTGGATGTGTCATGGTGCTGGATGCGATACTTACTCTTGATTTCAGATTGATGGCCTGTGCTTGTCACCCAGCCGCGATCGGGCCACTGCGTCAATCGAACGGAGCTTGCGCATCGCACACGACCAGCAGGCAACTGCCTTTATATCGTCTTTCTTTCTTTGACTGCCGTAGCCAAGCGCAGCCAACTATGGCCCCGTACACCCCAACCGACCAAGACCTCTACGTCGCTCTCATTGACGCGATCCGCGGGAACGTCATACTTAACCCACGGAACCTCCGCAAATTTATCAACCGACAATATCCTCACTGGACGATTGCGAAACAGGTCAGCGGTTATGTGTTGCGTGTCCAATGACGAACTCATCGCGTTGGCAGAGATTGCACATCCTCATTAAAGCGCATCGTCTCCTCCAGCGCATGAGGCGGCCTCTCACGCCTGTTGTGAACGCTCTTCTGGTCTTGCCCGACGATAATACTCAGCCGAGCGGCTCCCCCCTGCTTTCCCTCGATGCCATGTGCGACCGTATCAAGCCACTCCACATCGAGCTTGACGACAGCGGTAATCCCACCTCCGCAGCCCTCGGTATGGCTCTCGGCCCGGAGCACGCCAGACGATACGGGGAGCTCCATGATCCTGCGAACCAATCGTGGTATTACGCGATATACGGTCTGCACGGCGTCACTTCGTTCGATACCAGACTTCCTTTCAACACGCTCATACATTGTCACCGTTTTCTCCGGTGCCAGATCCCCGCCTTTGCTGGACCCGCACTCATCGTCAAAGCAGGACCGCCCGACCTCAAGGATGAGTGGTTAAACGGCGGTGATCTAACAGCAGTAGGTCTCGCGCGTACAATTTGGTGGTACTATCAGGCTGGCGAGCACATGCAGGATATCGTTCGTCGCATGGTCACTGATGCTGCCTAATCTAAAAGCAGTTTCCATTTCACCCTTACATCTAAGATTATCGACTGTTATTCGGACTTCACGTTGTTTTACAATCCCATGCAGTACGGTACCTCATCGACGCTGCAGAAACTGATTTTTATCTATGTTATATGTCAGGACCCATATCTCTGTAGTTGCGTAGCCAGTTACTGCTTTCTACAGCGCATGTATTGTGTGTCAGATCATGCCAAGTCACTACAGTACTACTGCTGTATGCCCCGCCTATCGCGACGCCGCTGCGCTCTCTTGCGGCTCACTGTGTCCGATGCCCGCCCGCATGCGCTGGCGCAAACCAGGTCAGTTTACATGGCACTACTGTCGCCCCTCTCGCGTCGTCTCAAGCTTCGCCTTCCGCACTGAACAGTCAGTGCACTTGATGACCTGCCGCTGGACGCCTCTCATGTGTCCCGCTGTCGCGCGCGCGGATTTGACGGCCTGCCAACGGGTGTGAGCACAGGACGAGAATCTTGACGGTTCCAACGAACCTGTATGCGCAGCGGGGTCGCCGGCGTGGTTCGCGAGCCGAGCGCGCTGCGACGTCGTGTTGCGGCGTGGATTGATTCGAGGTGGAAAGACGTTACGCCGGCGCAGCGGCCGTGTACTCCGCACTCCGTTCTGCTCGGCCGCTTCACATCCCGGCGCTGAGGAAGAGAGCGCAGGTTCGTCGTTTGGTGACATGGTGTACTAGAAGCGTGGCGACGCATCGCTGCGTCCATCAACGAGTACCGATCCACGAGTGAGTCGCGGGGCGCTGATAGGGAGACGGACGCGCTGACGGCGTCTCACACGCAGGATCCCTCTTCGCCACCAGTTTTATTACTGTGATATCATCGAAAGTACGTTCCCTCCATCTAGCTCTATCGCTTTTCCTGCTAACCTTGCTGTAGTTCCATTCCCCGCCAGCGATGAGCGCGACATCGCCGAGTCTTCGCAGGGCTTGCACGATACTCCCGCCGCCTGCATGCTCATATAACCAGGTCAGGGCACTCTGACAAGCCCCGGCGCGTAGGCGAAACCTGGCCCAGGCAAGCGGGAGTCAGGTTTACTGATGGGTCTTGCAGACTCCGGCGACGCGCGCGCGCTCAGCCTCGGACTCCCGGACTCTCGGCCCGCCCCCTGCAATTTCGGCGTCCTTGTCCGCCACGCTGGGTCGCTCGGCGGCGGCTGTTCCGGCGCGGTCGGCGCGATCGGCCGCCTCGACGTCGCCGCCGCTCTCGCGCGCGCCCTCTCGCAGCTCTGGCTCGCCCTGTCGTCAAACTCCTCGCAGCATTCGCGGCGGAGGTAAGACACCGGAGCCTGAAGGTCGGTCGAGCGACGAGTCGAACTCTTCTTCGCGGACGGTCGCCGTGCCCTCGCCCTCTCCATCCGCGACGACGCCGACATCGACGAACTCCACATCGACGACGAACTCGAATGCGACCTCTACGTCGACCGCGACCGAACCCTCTAGCACAAAATCGATGTCGCCCTCAGTGACTACCCTCACCATGGCCAGCTCAACCTCGGGTAGTATGAAGGCGATATCCATGACGAGCTCTAGCTCTGGGAGTGCTCTCAGCTCATCCCGGACTATGGTGTCGTCAGCCTCTTCATCAGGCGGCATGTCTTCGTTGCCGACGATTCCGTCCATGTCCAGCGTCAACGACAAGACGAGCAAGGACCGCGTCCGGCAGAAATCATCTCCGCAGGTGCAGACCCACGCGCCGTTCTCCCCATCCCCGCTCTCGCGCTCGCCGACGCCTGTCTCGCGCGGCTCGTCGACACCCGTGCCTGTCACGCGCACCTCGCCCGCGTCGTCGCCCACGTCATCCACCGCGCCCTCACCTGTGCCGCACACGCCGCGGCCGACGCCCGCGACGCTGTACGCGTTGCAGTCCGAGAACGCGGCGCTGCGCGCGCAGATCGAGCAGCTCGAGAAGGCCGCGAAGCGGCGCGAGCGCGAGATCCGCGGGCTGCGCTGGCTCGTCGTCAACTGGGGCGACAAGGGCGCGGGCGCGTTCAGCGCCATCGCGGAGCAGACCGCGCGCGCGAAGGACGAGCGCGACAAGGGCAAGCTGCGGCACAGCGGCGAGGGCGACGAGGACGAGGGCGACGACGTGCAGGAGGCCGTGCGCTACCTGCGCGCCGAGACGGAGTCGGGGTACGGGAGCGCCGCGAGCATGCTCAGCAGCGCGGTGTCGCGCTCGAGCGCGTACTCGAGCCTGTACGCCGCGGACAGCGTGTCGGACGGCAGCGGCAGCGAGCGCGGCGGCGCCGGGCGGTCGCGCGCGGACTCTGTCGATGCGCTGGACACGATTCCTGAGAGCACGTCGGTCGACGTCGGTACGGACGCGCACGCGATGCGCGGCGCTCGAGGGACACGATATCACTATGCTCAGGTATGTAGCCTACATATATACAATGTCCCCCCTCAATACGCTCACTATATCCAATCGACGTATTGCGCGCGCTGCCAGACGACGAAATCAGAACTCGCTACCAGCACACGGGCCGCCGTGATTTCTATGCACCTGTATATGTACCAGATACTCCGAGGCGTATGGCAATATGATGTGTATGACCTCGATACACCGATGCAAGGCTTGTGAGCTAGGGTCCACAGTATATGGCATTAAAAGGACATTCTCGCTGGCCCCGGACCCCTCATCATATACCGCGATATATGGGCACCCATGCGGGGCCTGCGTTATAACCTGTTATAACTGACTAACTGCGAGGTGGCGCGACCGGCCGCCCACAAGGCATATGGCCTCTCACCTCAAAATCAATATCAGTATAATGCCTTATGTACTCGCCTCGCCGCAGCAGCCTTATGGACATTATATTGACTTATATTGGAAGATAATATCTCGGGGCTTTTGCTGATGAACGCTCAGCGTCACCGTGAGTCATGCACGACTCTCGCCCATTATCAATGCACGCCACATACGGGACTCCCGCATTCGACGATCGGTCATGGTAGCCAGCAAGCGATGGCGAAGGCGTCGAAATGGGTTTCACATTCTGTATCTATTTGTACTTGTACGACTAAATACCATTTAGTTTGTCTGTCAGTCCACGGGAAACGGTGCACTGGGCCCATGCGACGGCTGCTACGTCAACTCTAGAGCGACACGTAGACAAGCGAATTTTTCCTGATCAGCGCGCACATCTGATATCGTTTCATTATGTATACGGAAAGATCAGGTATTCACAGAAATATGTACTTTGTCGCCGCATACTCGCCCAGTCCCTACATGCACCCGCAACGGTCCACTATATCATACAAACACCAAGATCTAGAACTCTCCGGGTTAAGACCATACGGGCGAATAAATATAATTCACTGACTTTGTGCAAATTGCCGCCGCCTCAGACCGCGTTGCGGCTTAGATTCTGGTGAGGACACCTGGTGAGAAACGTGAAAAAAAAACCCAATAGTGCACTCACTTTAATAAACGTGCAACTTGTTCAAACAGCGTCGCGATTCTGGTGGGTATGGAAGTGAATGTGAAACTGAACTTTGCGCGCGGAGGCACGAGGAGGGGTGGTGAACAGAGCGGCCACACGTTGAAGGATAGCTTTGAAGCCCCATCCACGCCTGCGCGTCCCGCCGACTTCCTCTGACTCCATCGCCGGTAGGCGTGCCTCAACGCGGGTGCCGACGGCCTCTAGTTCCTGCAAAAAGATCTGGAATATGTCGAGGGCTCCGCGCGCGTGGGTGTCCGCGGCTGCAACACGAGGACGATTCGTCGGGAGACCGGAAGTGTCGATGGCCTGGGTGTCCGCAACAGCAAGGCGAGGTTGCTCCATCTGAACACTGGCGTCTTGAGTGCTACGCGACTGGCCAACAACATCGCCCACTTGCACGTCCAAGCGGCGCTGCGGTGTGATAGAGGAAGGCCTTGCCGTGGATTGGCTTGTCAGCGTCGCAATACCATTACAGTCGATCACAGTACTCACCTGGCCGCTGACTGCCCGGGTACGGCAGCCAATATTGCGTTGAGTTTGGCGATGGAAAGACTGGCCAGGGCGTCCTGCTCGCCCGCGGCGTTGGCGTTGGTCGGCAACGCGTCAAGACCGAGAGGTGGGAGAGGCGAGAGTAGGGAGTAGTATGAACCAGACGGCGTGTTCGGCAGCTCCACGGCATTCGCAACGTGTTCCTGAGCCGGCAAAACGGCGGGCAACTCCGGTTCCTGACGTGCGCGCTCCGTCTCCGCGCCGACGCGTAGTGATGTTCGGGCCTTGGCTTGGCCTGAAGCCAGTGGCTTGGGCTTGGCTTTTGAGGGCTTGGGCCTATCCTGAGGTCAAGCCAGGCCAAGGACGGAGGCCTTGGCCGGGCTTTGGCCTGGCTTTGGCTCAGGCCGTTGGCCTAGGAATAATGTCATGTGATCTTAATGAATGAATATAATTTTGTCTTTTCCGTCAGGTCAATGCCGCCTTCAGAGGCAATGGAGCGAGAGTGAGGGAGGACGGGGCGTCACCGTAGCGCGTCCTCAGCTAACAGTAGCGGGTGCGATTGCTGGGAGACATGGTGGGGCAAAAATGGACACCTACAAGGGACTGTGAGCACCGAGCGGTGCGTAAGAGACATCGTGAGGTTTGCGCAGGGACTCACAGAGTCACAACAGAAACAGAAAATAGAAGAAAAGCAGTGCCAACAAGACGCGGAAGACATTCGTCCGGCCACTAAGCATGCCGCATGCGCCATGCCACCGGGTGCTGATCATCCTCAGCCCCAGTTCCACTGTGTGCATCTCATTGTTGCCCTTGTGATGTTTCTGGTTATAACTAGTGAGACCCTGGACTACAAATTTCCGAGTCTGTACTTACTTATTCTGCAGGAGGCCGGCATCCCGCGCTCACGACAAAAGCCCAGGGCCTGAGGGCCTGGCTTGGGCTTTGGGAAGCCGAAGCCAGGCCAAAGCCCTTTGCGAGCCGACACTATTGGCTTGGCTTGGCTTGGCCTACGGGGGCTTGGCTTGGCCTGGCTTTTGGCCTCAGGCCAAGCCGAGCACATCACTACCGACGCGTGCCTGATTCTCAGTTATACCACTAGTCTGGAGCTCACAGCGCAATAACGCACCGGTTCTTTTGTGAACATAAAAGTCCCGAATTCCATGTTCAGGAAGAGAAAACAAGAGGTGAGATGTGAGGGCAAGGCGAAATGTCGTGGTAGAGAGCCTGAAGCAAGCGCCTAAGCCTGCGAAGTGCTTATGTCACGGTGATGTAGGTCTGTGTGGGTTAGGGTTCAACGCCATGACATTTCTACATATATGTACAATATAAACACGGTGTCTCGCAGAGACACCCGCAGTGAACTACCGGTGCTCAAAGCCGGACCAGGTGAGGCCCGGAGGGCGTGGAATCTTCCACTCGGACTCGGAGCAGCCGGCGAGTGGAAGTTTGCAATGTTTGTCGCCGCTTCAAACCCTGCGGGCCGCCGGCGGCCCGCAGCCAACTGTCTCAACTGCCAAAAATATCTCTCCAGTGCGCAAATCTGGCATGATCACACTCTAGTTATCAATATCTCGATGTATCTGTCCTTGACCTGTGCACGGTCACTCGCAACCTGCTCTAGCCCAGCTGCCAGCTGCCCCCCCGCCGCACGCAACGCCCCATGCTTTTGCTATATAAACATCTTGGCCGTCTACTTTGTAGCTTGTTGCTGGAGGTAGACGGCTTCGTGGATGTGAGCGAGCGTGATTCCTACGTTGACATGCTAAGAGACT
The DNA here is from genome assembly GCA_019915035.1 of Auriscalpium orientale. Lineage (NCBI taxonomy): Eukaryota > Fungi > Basidiomycota > Agaricomycetes > Russulales > Auriscalpiaceae > Auriscalpium > Auriscalpium orientale. The sequence goes on from JAHLMH010000006.1 coordinate 875,123, forward strand.
CGCCTGGATTCTCACTCTGCCTGTCCTGCCACCATTCGATCTCTGTTTCGTCCCCCGCGGAAACCAGAAGGAATGCATGCAAGGAGTCCATTGGACAGGTGAAGTTGTACTCCCACTTGGTACCATACTCCACACTGATTGAAGCGAGTTTCTGCCCTAACGCAGGTCGTGTGCGAAACGTTAGGCACGTTGCATCGATGACACTCTGTCGAGATCTGCCGTCTGGTGTCTCATTGATGGTGTATATATCGATAATGTTGAGGCCTTGACCAAGCCGGGCTTGTGTCGCGTTTGGAAGCGCACCGTTTTCTTGAGGAGTGGGCATGGACAAGGTAAGAGTGCATGACTCCATTCCCCAGTCCAATGTACGGTACTGAAGGACCGTCGATATCTATCAGAACTATGTCATTACCTGCGTAGCGACCTATGCACCAGGCGTGCACTTACCTTGGGTGTGATGAGAACCCGGTCTGACCTCACCCCAGGCCGTGTCTCTCTGCGAGTCTCATGGCTATTGAATAGAGACTCGGTCGGTCTTCCTTCGTCGATCTGGGTCAAGAGGAAAGGGAAGGCGTCTATGGCGACTGGGGTTGGTGGCGTTGTCCTGATGACTCCGTCAAGTCCGGGAAATTGACTGGGACGGCGGAGGGGCTGTTGTTTGGTGAGCTTCGCCAGCTCTACAACACGGAGGACCATGACATTGAAGAATGAACACAGGAAGCAAAGGGCGGTAGCATAGAGCACGATCGAAGATGGCACGGATCGGTGTGGTATTGGAGCGTTGTCAGCGTCGCTGGAGTCCCCTTCGAGTGAGGGAAGGGGGTGGTAAGTATACCCTCGCCGTTTGAATCTGGAGAAGAGTTGCATGGTTGTGCACTTCACGATAGAATGGCAGGTGCACTCTTGAATATAAAAATGCCTTATGATTTTGTGATGAATTTTGCGTCTTAGGCCAGTTCCTCGGGGGCGGGGTTCGAGCCCTTGGCATCCACTGTTCCGGCGACCATCCCCGCGAAGCGATCGCTCGTGGTCGTCTTCTATGATGTTGGATGTCGCCGGTTGTAATACATGGGTTCTCAGCTTCGTGCCCGAGGTGAGTCCCTAGAAGCCTCATTTTCGCATCTTGCCGTATCCCAGCGTCTGATAAAGGATGTAGAAATCTCGATGCGCCCTGAATGCCTTCCTCACTACACCAATGATTTAATTATCTCGTACTCGCGGCGCCTTCTGCTGTGTCGGAAACTCGGCGTGCATTCCCATGAACGGAAGGCGCAGCCGTCACCCACGCGCTCATTTCTATATCGTAATGCTTCTACGCCGGTGATACCCTCCATGATGACCTCGAGCACTGCTCGAACATTCCAGGATACGGACGCAGTTTTCTCCGGCGTCCGGTTTGGCGGCGCTTGGGCTGTCAGCGCTTGCGCGCGCGACCCGGTGACTGGTGGTCTTCTGGCCCAGTTTCCGACAAGACAGGGATCCCGGGCAAATAGGTTAGGCTCATGATGAGGAGTCTCAGCAGCTGAGGTCGCGGAGGATGGACTGCATCGTCAGACGCGATGGACGTGATTCGCACAGGCTGCGAAGATGGGCGTGAGACATGAGGTGCAACTCCACACCGGTTTCGCCTCCAAGGGAACCGTTACAAAGCACGGATGTATATAGGTGTCGAACAATGGGACGCTTGTTCGGTGGTGCGAAAATAGAGCTATTCCCATCCACCCGGTCAAGCAATCATTTCATGGGAGAGTCGCCGGTTGCTTGATAGACTTGAAATCTTAGCAGAAACATCAAGCCGATGAAGGGAGTTGGAACAATGTGATGGCTTGTCTGAAGTCAGCGTGCAGCTTCCTTGTGTGCAACAAGAAGAGCGTACCGGGGTTGGGACTATCGTGATCTTGAAACCATTGAACGTGGTCACCAGCCCGGGCGCCGCTGAGTTCAAAGGTGGGAAGGGAGTCCCACTCACAGTGGAAGGGATAAGTGTAGTTGGTCCCACGTGCAATTGCAAGCCTGCCGATTTTGCGCACGCGAGGGGGGCGAGTCGACCATGACAGCATAGGCGCAGAAATGGGACGGTGCGACTTGAGCTCCCATATGTCCACCGTCGCGTCATCTCCAAGTGTCAAGTGAGGATACGCGCTGGCATTCACAGGTAGATCTGCAGGAACTGTCAAGGACAGAACGCAGTTCTCCATGTGATAGTCCACTGCCCGGAATTCAACGATTGTCGATATCTGTCGAACAGAGAGCTCAGAGAGGGAGACATGATGTCCCGGCTGTGTTGGACGGACCTCACTGGTCACCTTGAACTCCTTGTCCGTAGGCGCCACTCGTCCGTCGGATAGTATATATTTGGCCGCTTCATCGCTGTAGGCCTGCTTCGGGTAAACTCGACTGACTTGCGACAGCAGATTTGGGTAGATGACAAAAGGAGGAGAGTGGGGTGGACGTGTCACGCGCTCGAGCCCAATGAAGGGATTGGGCCTCCGTAGCTTGCCCAGATCCTCATACCGAAAAATGATCGGGGCCCTGACGGATATGAATGCAACGACGTTGAGCACCGTAAAAAGGAGGCATGCGACACAAGAGAGCCATGGGAAATGTCGAAGGGACGTATTCGGTTCTGGAAAATAAATTGGTCGACAGTGGTGAGACATGCTTTTAAGAGCATACCTGATCTTTTTGCAGTGGAATTTCCGCAGCTTTGAGATTTGACGACCTCAGACATATCTATCATCTGGACGCCTTCATAAGCAAGGGCTATGTCGGCGGATGCCATTGCGTTCAAGTTGGGACCGCCGTGGGGAAGAGTGAACGAATGTACTTGAAGGCTGCACCCGTCTGCCCAGCGCTGGGCTGGCGGTCGTGCATATGATCATGCGCCGGCTGCCGCGAGCTTGGTACGAAATGATGACGCTGTCATACGTTGGCAGCGTTGCCCAGAGATACGACACTGTTACGATATCATGAGCGCTGCGGGACGATCAGTTCACGGCATTATGATGGTTCCGGAGCACGACCGAAAGCTGCTGCAGCTTACCTGGTGCCTGGGCAACAGTTTGGCCGTCAGCGCACTGGTCTAGTACACGGATGTTCCCAAGATGTTCCGAGTCGCGCAACGCGTTGACAAAGCCAAAGTGTCGGCACTGGCAAATGCCGGCCGCTCGGCGGCAATTGAAGAGGCTTGCAGGGCTTCCTGAGCGCCCGTCATCATGCTACCGTGTGCTCCTTGACCTTCGCCTGCGATGATGGGAAGGTTCTCCTTCGTCCGGAGCGTTGCGGCCCATGAGGTGCCGTTTATTCCCATTCTTACCCTCGGGTTCATAAAGGTATGCGTGCATCGCTCTCCCGACAACCATCGTCTTACACCATGCCCAATAGTCGCCTTGCACCTTATGGCACATGGGCCTCTCCTATCACCGCGAAGGCCGTGGCCGCACAGGTTTGTGCCATTGCTGAACTCGCAACGCGGTTAATTGACGCATCCTCACAGAGTCTATCTGATGGCATTGAAGACGTGTTTATCGACGCCGTGACGTCCAAGATATTCTTTGCTCAGAAAAGATCCTCAGAAGGTATGTGCTCATGGCGACAGGCATGCCTTTTGCTGACCGCCAACAGATGGCAGGTCCGCGATTGTGGATGCATCCTCGGGAAAGGACCTCCTTGACCGGTCATGGGACGCGCGAACGTTGGTTCACGAGTACGGCGGCGCTGCGGCCGTAGTGCACGGGGATGTGCTCTACTTCTCGCACGTCAAGGATGGGCGCGTCTATCGATGGCAGAAGGGCTCAGCTCCTGTGCCTGTTACAGCCGGTGAGTGCTCTTGTTCCTTGCTTACAGCGATAGAGACTCTAACTTCGAATACAGCCAGTCCAGTACTCCGTTACGCAGATTTTACTGTCCATCCCCATGCTTCCCACCTCCTTGTGTGCATCGTAGAAGACCACAGCGATCCGCATCCCGCACGCGTCGTGACAACTCTGGGCGTCATCAATGCGTCAACTTCGACTCTGACCACACTGGTTCAAGGTGCCGATTTCTATGCCTGCCCTCGATTCAGCCCCGATGGCAAGTTTTTGGTGTGGCAACAGTGGTGCGTACTTCCCACCGGCATCGCATCAGAACCTGACGCGAAGTGAAGGCACCACCCGGAACTGCCTTGGCAGAGTGCCGAGATACTGCTCGCGCCCTGCGATGTCTCCCGGGATGATTCAGCCTTACAAATTGGATCGGTCATTCACGTTGCTGGCAAGCACGAAGTTGTCTCCGCGCAGGACCCCGGTTGGTCTTCCAACAATAGCTTGTTCTTCTTTTCGGATGTCAGCGGTTACCACAACCCCTGGAAGTTCACGTTCGACCCTGCAGCCCCGTCCACGACCGGCAAGGCAGAGCCCATCCTCGCTGAGCCCATCGAAGAAGAGTTCGGCGCGCCCCAGTGGTGGCTTAGCCGCCATGGCTCCGGCGCGCTGAGTTCCACCAAGTTAGCGCTCCTCGCTTTTCGCCAGGCACGGTCGACGCTTTACGTGTGTGACCTCGAGAAGGGCAGCCTCCTTGAAGTCCCAACGCCCTTTGCGCATATCCAGTACATGCACGGCGACCTGCGTGGCCGTGTGGTGATGCTGGGGCAACCGGCCGATTCTGGTGAAGTTCTCTCAGAACTGGTCCTCGATGAGAGCGGCTCCCCTGTTGTGCGGCCGGTCTCCCCTCACACTGATGTCGGTGCCTCACCCCTACTGCCTTCCTCATTTGTGTCGGTCGGGCAGTCGTTCATATTGAAGCTGGATCCCGACGATCGGGTCTGCCATACCACCTATTACCCCCCGAAGAACCCGGACTACGACGGCGGCGAACCTGGGGAGAAGCCCCCGGTGGTCGTATTGATTCACGGTGGACCGTTCTACATGGAGCCGGCCGCTCTGGACTGGTCGAAACAGTTTTTCACGTCGCGGGGATGGGCTTAGTGCGTGATAGTCTAATCGGCGCGTCGCACATTTACTGATATCAATGAATTGATAGTCTAGACGTAAACTACGGCGGGTCAAGTGGCTTCGGACGGAAATATAGGTGAGCTTTGTCTCGGCTTGAGGCTTATGTGGCCTTCAGACTGACACGTATCCAGGGAGAGCCTTCATGGCAAGTGGGGCATCCTCGACATCGAGGACGCTTATGGGAGCATTCTGAAGCTGGATCTGCTGGGCCTGCTCGACAGCAAGCGTGCGGTGGTCCACGGTGGTTCGGCGGGCGGTTATTCTGTGCTCCAGATCGCCACTACCCTCCCGGCGGCCTTCGCCGCGGGGGCGCCTCAGTACGGCATATCCGACATGCGCAAGCTGGACGAAGTACTGCACAAGTTCGAGTACTATCTGTGTGATAGACTCATGGGTGGGCGTTATGAGGAGTGTCAGGATGTTTGGCATGCGCGGTCGCCGATCTATCACGTCGACAAAATCAAGATGCCTTTGCTGGTGAGATTTACGCTCGAATTATGGGCCAATTGCGAAATGATTTCTGCACAGGTACTTCAGGGCGAGAAAGACACGGTGGTGCCGGCGGAGCAGATGATCAATATGGTCAAGATAATCAAGGATGCTGGGGGAAAGGCGGAACTTGTCTTGTTCCCGGACGAGGGTCATGGGTGGCGGCAGGCAAAGTCGGTTCAAGTTGCGCTCGAAAAGCAACTCGCATTCTTCAATGATGTCCTGGGATTTGAGAACAGTGCATGAAGAGCTCGTTACGGCAACGGTTCACAGCTGTAAACGTTTCATGGACTCGAAGCGATCTTCACTATCACTAAGTACCAGCGGTGTCTTTGTACTGAGTAATCATCATTTGATTTGCAGGGTACCACAAATCACCGATTGGATTGGTGAGCAGCTCCGATAGCAACCGTGACATCGAGGTGGGTAGCGATACCGTTTGGTGCCACTTGGCGCCTTTGCCATGTGAGCATATGCGGCGTTAAATGGTGCGTTGCCCGGTGACCACGGCGCATGACTTGCTGTGGACAACGTACACACCAGCATACGCTATTCATACACAGTCGCCCGTCGATTCGTCGCCCTCGATCGTGAAACTTCTATCCCGGCGTCATCTCTGGCAAGCTTGTCGCATCCCCTACTTGGTGTAGACTGAACCTTCTCTGCTTACGCCTGGTCGACTTCGCGTGGGCAGACAGTGTTGATGACAACTTTCTGATGTATTGAGTCATCTCTATTTCGTGTTCCTCTTACTTCGACTGGGCCGATGCGGCGCTGGAGGAGCAGCGGATACTTTATATGTGCTACTTAGCGGCTCTTGTCAACCAGAAACTCGCCCACCTTTCTTCGCGAACAACAATGCCGGTCATACCTTTCACTGCTGTCGACTTCCTCCTCCTGCTGGCCTGCTTGATGATTTTGAGGGCCATTGCTGACAGGCGTAGGCGACTGGGCTTCCCCCATCCTCCTGGGCCGAGGGGGCTTCCTTTCATCGGCAATGTCTTTGGTATTCCCAAGAGTAGACCATGGCTGGTGTACGCACAATGGGCAAAGAAATATGGTGTGTAGCATCCATTCTGTCTGCGAGTCACAGCCAGGCTGACTGCGACCCCAAGGTAACATCGTTTCTACCACAGCAATGGGGCAGAACATCGTCATCCTGACATCGCTCAAGACCGCGCGCGATCTCTTCGAGAAGCGTGCGGCCAATTACTCCGACCGCTCTACTTTGCCTATCATAAAGCTGTGCGTATCTGGCCAAATCGACTCTACGACGTAGTTTGACGTTGAGTCGTTAGCTTAGAGTGGGATTGGAACGTCCCGTTCTCTCGCTACAGCGACCGCTGGCGCCGCGCTCGCAAAATTATAGAGCGTAGTATGCGACCTAGCGCAATCCCCCAGTATCGCGCTACCCAAGTTGCCAAGGTGGGAGCCTTTTTGCAAGCGCTGCGGTCCGCGCCTCAAGATCTCAGGGAGCATATCGGACTGTACGCATATGCAGACTATGTTCTCAGGAGATGAATGACTGAGGCATGATGCGCAGGTTACAGGGCTCCATTATTATGTCCATCACGTATGGGTATGATGTTAAAGACTACGATGATAAGTTTTTGAAGGTGGTCGATGACTTGGTCCGGCTGGGTGCGCCATTAATCCTGCCGGGCTCGTGTCTGTACAACGACCTGCCCATACGTGAGTGAGCTCCGCCGGCCACCTGGATGCTGATGGATCATGGTGCGGTAGTGGGGTACCTCCCGGCGTGGCTGCCCGGAATGGGCTTCAAATCTCTGGCTGGGTATTGCCGTGCCCTTGGTGTGAAGCGAGGAGCGCGCCGATGCGACTCGTCCAGGAAGGTCTGAAAAATGGAACTGCAGCGCCCTCTGTGACTCGCGAGCATCTCCGGGAGTTGGAGGAAAATAGCGAGGCCGACGGCGCGCAGGGACTTGATGACATCGCTTCAGCTTCAGCCTCACTCTACCCTGGTGAGCCTTAGCCTTAGGCTTGTCACTACTCTCCACGGAATACTCCTCAACTGATGGTTTCTGCAGCTGGATCAGACACCGTAAGTATTTTAACCACCTTCCTTTACTCCTAGTGCATAGGCTCAAATCGAAAGTGAAGACAGCTGCAGTCATAGCTACATTTTTCTTGGTCATGGCAAATTTTCCAGATGTCCAGAGGAAGGCGCAAGCCGAAGTGGACGCTATCTCGCGACGTCAGCGCCTTCCAGACCGCGACGATCGCCCGAAACTACCCTACATCAATGCGCTCATTCAGGAGCTACTGCGCTGGCATACCATAATCCCCCTCGGTATGCATTGAGCTAGGGTATGCCACTGTGCCTAAGCTGACAGCATTAATAGGTATCCCGCACGCTACGCTGAAAGACGATATCTACGAGGGCTACTTCATTCCCAAAGGTTGTTTAATTATCCTATAGTCTGCGACCTGGACTAATGATGTACACTCTTCTGCAGGCTCGATCGTCATAGCAAATGCGTGGTACGACGCGTAGATGGCCCTAGACATGCTTGCTTGTACTCATCCTTTTCGCAGGGCGATTCTACACGATCCAGATGTCTACCCCGACCCAGAAACCTACAATCCCGAGCGCTACCTGACAGAGGATGGCCAATTCAAAGAAGACCTGGCAATTGCTGCAAACTTTGGATTCGGAAAGCGGTACGCGGCCATGAGCTTCTCAGTGTTTTTCAGTCAAATGACTGATGCCCTCTCCAGAGTCTGCCCTGGACGCCATTTCGCTGACTCAACCCTGTATCTCATTGTTGTGTCGGTGCTGTCCACCTTCAATGTACGCAAGGCGCAGGATGTGCAGGGTAGTAGTGACATTCATGTGACGCCGGATCTCTTCACCGATGCGCCCCTCAGGTATGGTAGAGCGGCATTACGATGACTGGCGGATGCTGATGATTGTTCACGTACTATAGCCGTCCGGAGCCGTTTGAATGCTCCATCACGCCTCGGGACGACATAGCTTTGAACATTCTGTCGGGCGCGTCGGCGTGAGCGCGTTCGTGCTGGCGGGCCGGTCAGTGCGTATGTATGACGGCTCGAAACAGCAAACAAACGACCGGCGCAGTCCTTACTGTACCTCGGTACCTATGATATTTTCATATTTCTCCCCAGTCCGCCCGCCTCTATCAACGACATCGTTACCCGTCCTGGATTCCATATCACCCTAAGTCCGTCTCAATCGCAGTAGGCTCAATTGAGAAGCTGAAACTTGAACGAACGGTTAGCACTCCGAGTCAGGATTACCTAGTCCCGGTTCTCCTCGCGTAATTAGTGTCGGTATCGGCCGAATGGCATCCAGGTAGTAACTCCCGGCTTACATCCCATGCAACTGTAGCAAATACCGCTCAGTGTGCAAGTTCGATCGTACCGTACGTTTAACGAAGCGTTGCGACGCGGCCCGGGTATTAGCCGGAGCGGTTTGACGGGCCGCGTAGCTGACTAAGCTCTATTGTGATAATGTGACCGCACATAAACGCGCTCGCCGCCGCTCGTCGCGCTCGAGAGTCGACACCGTCATGTCCTGTCCTTCCTTTCTTCAGTCTTTCGTGCAAGACGCATACACTGGCTTGGATGCCGGCCCCCACGGCTTTGTCGACGCATATGTCTTCCAAGTATTTCCCCGCATGCACAGGCTCAGGCTAGAGCTACGAGACCCCGCGACGAGAAACTCTCGGCCGAGGCAGCTTGACGTCGATCTCTCGGAGGCGCTTCAGAAGAAACTCCGCTTCTCAGTTGGCGACCGTTTGCAGCTGGCTCTTGAAGGCGTCAAGTTCAAATCACTGCAGAAGCCGCCAGCTGCGAACGTGCTGCCTGTAGAGTTGCAGTTCTCGGACACCATCAAGTTCAAGGCACTATCAGGTGTGAGCGGGTACCGCGATGGGGAGGTCGTCGCTGTCCGTTGCAGTGAGTCACTCCGCTGGACGTAACGAGCCCTGACTGACTGTCTGGGTGGTCAGAGCGACCCAAACACAACAAACCGCCGCCGCCGCCGCCGCCGCCGCTAGGAGACGGGGATGAGATGGAGTGGTTTGCTACGCCAGGCCCCAGTTCGGAGAGCGACGCGTGCACTGCAGTCTCCGAACGCGTCTCACCAAGCACGAGCGCGCGATCACCACCCTCGCCCGCTCCTCTCCCTCACATGCCTACACGATTCCGAAGGGCCACTCCCTCCCCACTCCCCCAGTGATGTCAAATTCGCCCTCTGCAGACCTGCGCCTGTACTTCAGGCGCGCAATCCGTCCGTGGTGCGTCAAGTTGTGCAGGAGAAGAAGTCGGGGAAGCGTTCTGCCGCCCCGCCGGAGGATACACGTCCTACGAAGCTCGCGCGGACCTCCCATCCGCAGACATCCGCTGCAACCACCGAGCGCACTCGTGCAGCCGCAGTGCACACCAAATTGTCGAAACGGGAGAAGAAACGCCTGGTGGGGGAAGAGAAGAAGGCTGCTGCGAGTCGGGCGTCGCCGCCGCCTGCCAGTGTGGAACGGATGGACATCGGTGCTGTCTTCCGTGGCGAGACTGCCATGTCGGTGAATACCTTGACTCAGGGAGATCCTGATCGTAACCCTCCGCCTTTGCCAAAGCCACCTGCGTCCGCGGTCAAGCCTGTCCAAGAGAAGCCTGTGGAGTCTGAAGAGCCCGAACTGAGCATGAAGGCCGGACTGTTAACACCCGAAGTAATCATGACTTGTCCTCGTCTCTCGTGTGTCTCACAGCGCCGTATTTCCAGGCTCGTTACAGCCCTCTTTCTGACCTGAAAAAGAATGCGTCGGTCTGCATAATAGCGGTGGTCACGTCCAGTCGGGACATATCTACTACGCGGACAGGCGGTACGCTGGTCTTTCGTTTGCATCATTCCAGTGTATTGAAGTGCAGCACAGACCTTTCGCAGGGTTTGACCGTCTTGGACCCCTCGAATTTGGAGCATTGGGGTGGCTGCTTGTACAACCCAGGCGCCGGTATGAAGATTAACATGTTCACAAAGTTGCACGCAGCGTGGTTACCGACGCCGAAAGTCGGCGACATCCTTATAACCCGCATGCTCAAGGTCAGTCAAGTCATTTTGTCAATAAGTGCTTGTATTGAACAGAGGCATGTTCGCCTTGTACAGGTTGTGGATTACAATGGCAACCTCAGCGCGACCGCCTACCCCAATGTGCTTCGCTGGGCTATCTACGACCCATCAACACGGACAATCTCGCATGGAGACCGTGGATCGGCGCCTGAGGCAGAGCGCGCAGCCGATGGCGACGGCTTTCTCCAGTCGCCGTTTCTCCAGGTAGGCCCCGCGGAGGTGCGCTATTGCGAGCAGCTTGCACGCTGGTGGCAAGCGGTGCAGAAGGCGCGCGTCGAGCGCCTCGGCCAGCACGTCCAGATCGGCGACGATGGGAGCGCGCAGACGCTGGATGCTGCGCCGGCGAGGGCGAAGCCTGTTCTGCGGGGGCACCGGCTGATGTCTGATATCGATCCTAACGACCATCGCCGGTGGTTCGACTGCGTAGTAGAGGTATGTGTCCGTCGCCTGGACTCCCGACTGGCGGCTGACCGCGTGCGCAGGTCTTGCATGGCCATGCGAATAATCAGTCCGACATCTACAGCGTCTACGTGACGGATTACACGCGCCGCGACGGGCTGTTGATCGACCCTGGGAGCTGGTGCCCCTCTGGCTTGGCAGAGAAGGTGTTCAGGATCGAAATGTGGCGCGATGCGGCGTCCTTGCGCGGACGATGCAGCCGGGCGAGTACTGGTCCCTGAAGAACGTCCGAGTGAAAATGGCCCCGGCTGGGTACCTCGAAGGCACCTTCTCAGAGGTGAAGAAGGCAGTGAAGCTAGAACCTCGCCAGGCAGAGCATGTCTCGCATCTGAAGAGTCTCTTAGAGTGAGTTGTGTGGCTCTTTGGCCAGGTGCGGAAGCTGATAGCGACATGGACAGGCGCAAGAGTGAGTGGGAGAAGACATGCCTTGGCCCGCACCGATTCCCGCATAAGCTCTTTAGCGATATTGAGCCACCGGAATTCTTTGATTGCACAGTGGAGGTGAGATTCGCTGTCCACGTCCTGTCGTCAGTCTGACTGGTTTAAGATCCTCCGCGTCGTGCATGAAGGCTTTAAATCGACCATCTACGTTACTGACTACACCAAACGCACGGACCTCTCAGAGCCGCCGGCAGCAGGCACATGGACCGAAGGGCTTGACGGGCTCATCGTGCGCATCGAACTGAAGGACAAGCAGATGGAGGTCTCGAAGGAGATGAAGGCCGGGATGTTCTTCAGGATCAAACACCTGCGGCTGATGGGGAAGACATCGGCATATGGGAAACTCGTCGGGCACCTCGGTGGTCCTGATCGTCTCATGGACAAGTTGAACGGGCTAACGGTCAAGGACGAGCACTTGGCAGCCATGCTCGTGTACGCTTTCTCCACTCTCAAGATGTGATGATTCGCCTAATGAGCCTTTGCAGACGGAAGGAGGAGCGCGGGGTGCGACCTGCCCGAAGGTCGCCGAGCACGTCGCCAGCTGCGTCTGTAAAGGAAAAGGAGAAGACGCCGAGTCAACTTCGCAAGGGCTTCAGCACCATCAAAGAAATTATCGAAAGCAAAGACAGCCGGCGCCGGTTCCGCGTCCACGCCAAGGTAGTCGGATTTGGTCCTCAGCTGAGACTCAAGGACGCCCTCATCCGTGTATGCGACAAATGCGATGAAGAGTATGTGGCCACACCTGCATATTCTTTTGCTTTAACACAAATGATTCGGTCAGGATTCCAAGCAAGCAGGTAGCCTGCGTGAAATGCAACGATTTTGACTGGAAACATGTTCGATATCAGTTCCGGCTTTTCTTCCGACTCCAAGACGACTCGTCGGAGACCATCGACGTATACGTTGACGACAAGGTGTGATTACTTTTGAATCACGTGTATAGCCTTTGACTGTGCGAATAGTTCTCCGCGTTAGCAGGGCTCGATCCCGCAGAGCTCGCTAACGATCCCGATCTTGGCGGGACGCTGGCTGAGCGACTGGAACCATACTTGGGCAACCTGGTCGAGCGGCACGAGGGCATCTTGAGAAACGAGGACATTCCGCTTCGCACGCAGGCCGTGGATTTGACTGTTTTGAGCTGGGATATCCCCGGTAGTGATCTTTTGCAACGAGCATATTGCATGAGGTGATTGGAGGCAATGTACTCATGGCAGCCCCAGATATTCTGACTACGCATCGACATTTGCATTTAACCGCATTGTATCTATATTTTGCATAGCACGTTATGGTTAGGAGGGTGGTTGTAGTTGGCGGTGAGGACTCCGACTTCGAGGCTCGAGACATCAGATGAGGTAAGCGGGAGTGATCTCGACACGCGAGACCGCGACGGTCGTCTTTCATCTTTCTCCTCCCCCTCATCATGCGACTACCCTTCGGCCTAATTCTCGTCCTCTTGTCATACGAATCTGTCCTCGCTGCAACCCACGAAAAACGCACATATTCCACCCATCACTACTATGTCATAGAACACAATCCTCACGGCGGCGCTTCTCTGGCCGAAATTGCCAGCCAACTTGGCGTGCAGGTTGTCGAGCGCGCAGGCGAGCTACCGAATACGTGGCTTGTGCGGGCAGCGAAGAACGAGGCTGGGTTGGAGAGGCGGGGGGAAGACCGCGTGCTGGACACCTTAGAGGCACTGCGAAGGCAGGCATCCTCGTCGGCGTGGGCGCGATCCGGAAACTCGCATCGAGCTCGCCAGGTAGCGTCCTCTGTCAAATACGCTGCGCGACAAGAATTGCGGCAACGCGTCAAGCGTGCGCCTCCACCCATACGTCCAGGCGACGAGCCCAAAAAGCTTTCTGCCGCCGTCGTGGAACGACTGGGAATCGAGGACCCTCTGTTCCCACAGCAATGGCACCTCGTCAATGACGAGTTCCCGCAACATATGATGAACGTCACTGGTCTGTGGGAGATGGGCATCACTGGCCATGGGGTTGTGACGGCTTTAGTGGATGATGGATTGGACTACACATCTGATGACTTGGCAGCTAACTTCGTACGTTTTTGTTTGCATCTCTTTCAACTGTGCACTGAATGCATCCTCGTAGTTTGCGGCTGGATCGCACGACTACAATGACCACGAGGACCTCCCCTTCCCCAAACTATTCGACGACCATCACGGCACGCGCTGTGCGGGGCAGATCGCCGCCGTTAAGAACAACGTGTGCGGAATGGGTATTGCATACGACTCGAAAGTCGCTGGCCTTCGCATCTATCCGGTTCCATCTCGGACGTCGACGAGGCGGCCTCGCTCAACTACAATTACCAGAACACGTCGATCTACAGCTGTAGCTGGGGGCCCACGGACGACGGAAAGACCATGGAATCGCCGAACTACCTCATACAACGCGCTATCTGAATGGTGTACAAAACGGTCGAGGCGGGAAAGGCTCCATCTTCGTCTTCGCGAGCGGAAACGGCGCGGCGTACGGAGACCAGTGCAACTTTGACGGATATACGAACAGCATATACTCCATCACCGTGTCGGCCGTCGACTACAAAGGCCTCCACCCCCTCTACTCTGAGCCATGCGCGGCCAATTTGGTGGTCGCATATAGCTCCGGCAGTGGAAACCACATCGTACGCTTCCGTTCAGACCGCCGTACTTCACCCAACTGACAGACTGCTCCTTATCCAGGTTACGACAGACGTGGGGAAGAATGCGTGCGCAAACACTCATGGTGGAACTTCTGCCGCGGCTCCGAACGCCGCTGGGGTCTTCGCCCTCGCTCTCTCCGTACGGTGTGTCTCAGAACGCTCTTCTCAGCCCACGGCGCGCTGATGATGTGAATTCAGGCCGGACCTGAATTGGCGCGATCTGCAGCATCTCACGGTCCGCACAGCGAAAGTGGTGAACGCGAACGACCCTGACTGGAACAACACCGCGGCTGGCCGGCCATTCTCCTACAAGTACGGCTATGGCGTTCTTGACGGTTATGACTTCGTGACGGCTGCGCAAAGTTGGCAATCGGTCAAGCCGCAGACGTGGCTTGAGAAGCCGCCCGTGCAGATCGCGAATGGCACATGCGATTTCCTGGGCGAGATGGCCGGAGGGGAGCTTATCGTGCCAGGTGGACTGACGCACACGATCACGGTGACCAAGGAAGATTTGGAGAAAGAGAATTTCGAGGCGCTGGAGCATATCACGGTCAGGGTGTGGATCACGCACGCAAAGCGGGGCGATGTAGAGGTGGAGATTGTGAGCCCGAACGGCATTAAGAGCGTGCTCGCGGCACGGCGCAGGGACGACCGCGCGACCACTGGGTATCCTGGTTGGCGCTTCATGTCTGTGAAGCATTGGTGAGTTAATTCTCCATTTCTACAGGGTCGGTCTCTGAGATCTCATCAGGGACGAAAACCCGATCGGTGACTGGACAATTCGTGTCTCGGATGTCGGCGCTGAAGGTCGCTACGGTCACTTCCTTGGCTGGTCCCTCTCACTCTTTGGATCCGTGGTGAATCCCGACGCGCCTCTTAAGACCTACGAAATATCTATACTCGAGTCCCTCCTACCTCCTGTCCTGCAATCAGAACCTTCTGAGCCACCCACGTCGACCAAGGCGCATCCCAAGCCCACCGACCATCTTCCAGGCGACCACGGCACTGCTCCGGGCGAAGCCGACAAGCCTGCCTTCGACAATGGCAGCCACGACGACATCGCGGAGCCTAGCCCCACCTCGTCGCCGTCCTCGCCATCATCGACCTCGACGCCGACGCCCGACGAGGGCTGGTTCGCCGGCATGTCGAACCTCGTGTCCGACCGCAAGTGGTTCTTCGGCGCCGCGGGGCTGGTGCTCATCTTCGGCATCGGCGTGGGCATCTTCTTCTGGCGGCGATCCGTGGGACGGCGGCGCGCGGCGTACGCGACGCTGCCTGCGGGCGACGACGTCGCGATGAGCTCGCTGGACCGCGACACGCAGCGCACGAAGGAGCTTTACGACGCGGTTGGTGAGCTGTCTGATGACGAGGACGCGGACGAGGCCACCGGGCTGCATCCCGCGCGCCCGCAGGACCGCTCGCCGGGCGGCCTCGGCTTCCACTCGGGCTTCCTGGACGACGACGACCCGCAAAGCGCGCGCTCGACGCCGGGCCCACACCGGGCGTATCGCGACGATCCGGAGGAAGAGGAGAAACGGGCGAGTGCTAGGGCGAGCCCGAGTGGCAGTGGGGGCAGTGGGGACGGGAGCTGGGAGCATGCGTCGCAGACACGATGATAGCTTTGGATTATTATGTGACGACGCTCATGGGGGATGGACGCAATCGCTAGCGTCATGGATAATCTCTGTGGCATATGACTTAGAGCATGGCCGTAATTTTTTATTTATTGGTTACATATGCAACAACCCAATGGGATATGACATGACACGACACAGCAGGAGCGAGCGATAGGTATACAGGAAAGCAAACAAGATGGGTATGGCAGAGCAGTTGTGGGATGAGTAAGTTGGGTTTGTGGAGCTTTATTCGGTCAAGCGCAGCTTTGACCCGCCGGCGACTCGTATCCAGACGTCCATATCCTCGTACTAAAGATACGTCAGTTGTGGAAGAAATATAGAGCAGGACGCAACCCACCTGCTGTATGGTGTCCTCTAACTGAGACTCTGTGAAGCCTCCGGCAAGCACCCGAGAGCGGATATCGACCATCGACAGCTCATCTGTGATCCCCTCATCGTCATCGCTATCGTCCCAATCGCGCTCGCCCTGCGGACCCCTGCCAAACCGCTTCGACCGGCGTTGCTTCTTCTTTTTCGGCGCGTGGATCGCCATGTCCCGGATGATGCGGTAGATCTTGCTCACGTCCGAGCGGTCTGTGTCGCGCGCGTCGTCCTCGTCCTCCTCGTGGAGACTCTCCTTGGACACCTCCATGAGACGCAGTGCTTCGTCAACGTCGGCGTGCTCGACGGTGTCCGCGAAGCGCAGCCGCGCGAGGGCCTGCGCGAGGCGGAGCACGCCGAGGAGTGTGCGCGCGGAGGTGTAGGTGTGCGACTTGTTGGCTTTTTCCTCGTCTTTGGATAGCTTGCGCAGGCGCACGTAAGAGTCGACGACGTAGCTGGAGACGGCTGGGGGTACAACAGGTCGGCGTTGGCGTGCCATCGCGATGTAATGCCTACGTTATGTGTAAGCGACGTGATTCGGGAAATTTGCGAGGGCACTTACCGCATCAGCGTGGGCTCGATGGGCTCGAATTCCAGCTCAGGATGCTGATTGTGCATGTGCACGTACGTGACGTGCTGGGCGAGCCGTTCGTCATCGTCTCGGGAAGGCTTGTCCAGCATCAGGAACAGTAGATCGAAACGCGACAGCAGGGCTGCCGGTAAGTTGATGTTCTCGACGGGTGAGACTTTGGGATTGTAGCGCCCGTAGAGAGGGTTAGCGGCGGCGAGGATGGACGTGCGGGCATTCAAAGTCGTCGAGATACCAGCCTTGGAGATAGAGATAGTCTGTTGTTCCATGACTTCATGGATTGCTGTACGATCCGACTCCTCCATCTTGTCGAACTCGTCGATGCAGCATATGCCATTGTCAGCCAAAACAAGAGCACCACCCTCTGTCAAATTTTGAGATGAGCGATATCGCGAAGCGCGGGCAGCGAAAGACCCACCGAGCACCATCTCATCGGTGACAGGATCTCGCATGACGGCAGCCGTGAGACCAACACCAGACGAACCCTTGCCTGTTGTGTAGACCCCTCGCGGAGCGACTTTTGAGATATACTTGAGCAGCTGAGACTTGGCCACACCCGGGTCACCCATCAAGCAAATATTGAGGTCGCCACGGATCTTCATTCCGTCGCCCATCTGCTTCGTCACACCACCGACGAGCAAAAGTAGCAGCGCCTTCTTGACGTCTACGTGGCCATAGATTTCGGGCGCAATGCTCGATGCGAGCTTGCTGTAGAGGACAGGATCTGACTGCAGCTCTTCGATAGCAGCGCTGATTGCTGGCGTCACCTCCATGTCGCTGTATTGCTTCTTGAGCTGGTGGATATGGTGCACCTCGAGGTACGTGTCCGTGAGGAGGCCCGCGCGGATGGCCTGGAAACCGGTGTATGGGATAGGGAGAAAATGCCACCAAGGTGGACGACGTCGCCTGGGTTCATCGTTCGAGTGAGGTTGCCACTGACGTGCACAGTCATCGAGCGTGGAATATGGCCAACTGGGACTTGGTCTGCCTGCAAGAGCGCGCGATGAGCCCTACGGGATAGAAAATGATTTCAGCGCGGCATACCATTTCTTGGATTTTGACCTCTTGGAAGGGACTGAAGCGGCATGCGCGGGTTTGCATGTGGAGAGAGCCCTTGATGTTGTTGCGTCGGCACTCAGCCTCGTTCTGACAGTCTGCAATTGGCGTGAACTGCTTGCTAGATATTTCTTGGAAAGTCTCCGAGCCGCAGACGTCGCACGTGTAAGCATTCACCAACAGGAGCGGCTTGACCTCTGAGACACGGGTCACTATCCCGCGGACGGTGATTAGTTTGCCTAGATGTGCGCCCTTAACGTCGCGCACGGCCATAGCGATGTCGGACTGGAGAGGCTGGAAGTATAGATTGCTGAACGGAGCACGGTCAGCGACGGTCAAACAAGTTGGTCTCTGGCACGCACTATCGTCGGAGCAAGTGTGCTGGGAACCCTTCCTGCGCACCCTCCATCTGTTCATTACGCTCTCTCCGTTGGTGCATGATGATGTCGATGACCTCGTCTTGTTCGCTGATGTCCTTTGTCGGCACTGGGAGAAGCCTGTCGACGACCTCATTGAAGAGCTTGACGTATCGTCGCGCGTTACTGCGTATCCGTGCGACGAGTTCTGCGACAGTTTTTTCATGCTGCACGGCGAAGGCGAGCATCAGTCATGCACACGCAGCAGGATAAACACAGAGCGCACTTTAGCAAGATCCTCGAGTTCGATCACCAGCATTTGTTGGTCACGGTTGGCGACGCGTTGCTGAAGGGCAAATGTGAATCATGGACGCGTCAAAAGATATGCAACGCGTACCAGCTGTGACATGTATTTCAGACCTCTCGACCTGGGCGCATCGAAGTCCTCGTCGTCATCCATTAAGTCCATGCCCGCGATGCCATCCTCCAAGCCCTGGCTGGTGCCGACAAACGTCTTCAAAAAGTCCTCGATTTTCTCTGCCACCCGATCAGCGTCACGCCAGAGCCAGCTGTTTTCGTCGCACCTTTCTCTGATTCATAGTTGACGCCGAGATTGACGACGGGGAGAGACATAGCGAGGACAGAGGTGAGAGTCGCGGTGAAGACGCGTTCGAGGAGGCTGGCGTCACGGTCGAATGTCACCGTGTGACGGGACGCGGCTGGCATGTGACATCAACTCTGCCTCCGCCAGCCATCTCGCGCGACACGGTATATGCAGCCATACGTCCTCGTTCCGCACAGGCCAGACCTCACCGCTTTACGCCCCAAAAAGCGGCGCAAGCTCCAAGACGACAGGCAGCATCCTCGTGACCGTGAAGGCAGTCCGGCTGCGCCCTCACGGGCAAGGGGCGTGCGTCACTATTCGCACCGAATTCACCGAAGTACTCTGACTAACTCGAACGTGACGCAGCGCGCAAGCGCACAGCGCCCGAGCTGGTACATCGAGCTTCCGCCCATCGGGAGCCAAGCTTGCCGCAGCAATGTCGTCCAGGTATGTGGTTCCATTGCGGACAGATCCGTTCTAACATGTTCTCGCAGGCATCCGACGACGAGACAGAGGAGAGGAGCGACGACGATATGTCCGCGACCCCTCGTGCGTTATCTCTTCTGTTTTTGTGCATCTTGGCTGACGCGCGTCCAGGCGTGTCCGTCGATCGCGATCTAAGGTTTGTCGAGCGGCTTCTTGGGAATAGATGTGGAGCCTGACCACTGCGCAGTCCGACCGCATCTGAGATCCCACTGCTTCGCGGCTACGTGCATCCGCTGCCGTCCGATGCCCGCGACGTGGTAGCAGATGACCGTGAGCAGTGTCTGTTTGATAGTTGGTGCCGCTAGCTGACGCATTCATAGTCGTGTATGAAGTTGGACCCGATGAGCTTCTTGAGGACCCGAACATCCAGGTGATCGGCGAGTCCGAGCTCGAGGACGGCGATGACGACCGGCCCATTCGCGTCCTCACGGATTTTACTATCTACACGTCGGACACGCTCCGTCTCGTCGATGCCCGCGAACTCTTCCATGCAGAGGCCAAGCCTCATGCGTTCTGTGCATCTGGTGCTGTCAAACCTTGGGTGAACGACGACTCGGACATAGACTCCGACTCTGATGATTTGGAGTTTGACGAGGACTTCGATGACGACGTATCCGAGGCTCCTGCTCAGCGTCTCAAATTGTCGTCAATCTGTGGGCTTGATGTTCATAGTGTCTCGCATGGCCACCTTGATATGTATATCTTTTCCTAATGGTCATGTCTGTGTCGGTTCATCACTAAACCATCGCTACAGGAAGATATACCTGCAAACCAAGCATGCCTGGTATATCCTTGACAAGCCATCACTCGACTATGCTCCCCTGTTCATGGATCTTTTCATCCAACACCGTCTGCTGCACCTTCTTGTCACTTCAGCATTGACAAATCCCCGCATCCAGTATCAGGAGTTCATTGAATCTCTTGCTGTCTCAGCAGAATCATCCGATGCTGTGGCATTAGCTGTTGCTGTCCTTGGGAGGGAGCTCACTGAGGAGGACCTCGAGCTGGAGTCTGTGGTATGTCTGTTGATATTGTGTTGGTCCATTGGCACTGAGATTACTGCATCTAGAGGGACTATCTGGCTGTATGGGTGCCAAAGCTTGAGGATGAGTATGATTTCATCAAGCTTAACCGGGTCCCACTAGTTCGGCGCCTTATCTCCAAAGATGGCCTCTTTGCCGACCTGCCTAGTCTACCACTCCCTAGCTCCTCTAGAGCGAGCTTGTCTTCTGCTTCTCGGGTGGAGTCAAATCAGGAGCTCGAAGTTCTGAAGCACCGAAATGGAACTGTTGTTACTCCTCACATCCAATCTATTGCTTCAGAACTCTTCCACAGAACTCTGGAGCTTGCTGGTCAAGCCTCTTCTGAGGACCCTATTGATGATTATCATGTTCGCACTCGAAAGGTTCATCTCAGCAACCCCTCCTCAATTGAGTGGGGTGAACGAGCTGGTCCACCTGGCCACTATCGCACTGTGAAGCTTGATGGTGTTACTTATCGAGTGAGTTTCTTATTTTATGTAATTTATCTGGGCTGTTCTTAAAATCAGCTAGGTGGGTGACACTGTTATTGTGGAACCCGGTGAAGATAATGATGATGAGCGTGCTCAAAATGCTCTGAAGTCAAAATCTCTAAGAAACCCTCTTGGGGACAAGTGGTGATGTATCGATCTATTGAATAATCTTATTGTATCTTACTTTTTATTAGGTTTTCCAAGATCATCTACATGTTTGAGGAGGATGGGAGGCCCTCCTTTCATGGGCAGTGGTATGCTCATGGCTCCAAAACACTTCTCCAGGAGATTACCCATTCTAGAGCCCTTTTCCCTATGGCTCTTTGTGACACAATTCCCCTTGCCTCTGTAATCTCAAAGTGCAACCTTCATTTACTTGCTCCTGGGGAGCACGAACCACCTGAGGACATCACTACTATGGACAACTATTTCTTCTCCAAGTGAGCACTTTATGTTTGGTTTTTTATTCATCCACACTGATGTCATTGATCAGTGGCCTCATCTGGGATGAGGTGGACACAGAATTCTGGAATCTCACAGACCAGGCTGAGAAGGAGGCCCTTTCTCTCTGTAGACCTTTCAAGAAGTGTCTATCCTGTGGCCTCATTGCGATGGATAAGGCTAAAGATAACCTTGTCATCCATGAGGATCTCTCATTCTCCCTGTGTGGCACCACTTATCACGAAGATGACTTCATCTTTGTTTGCCATGATGGTGATAAAGATTCACCTTTCACTCTGGCACAGATCACTGGCTTATCTCTTGGCAAGAGTTCTGGTAGACTGAAAGTTCATGTGCGTTACTTTGGCCGATATGATGATATCATTCGTCGAGAGCGACGAAGGAGACCTGACTTTGCGCTTAGCAAGGATGAAGTGAGCTTCTATTCACTCATTGGCACTATTTTGCTAACAAATATTTGACAGCACAGGCTCTTTCTCACCCTCAAGACAGGTGTTATCACTGCCTCTAGTGTCTGGGGCAAATTTTATGCCATCCACCCTGCAGTTGTTCCAAACTGGAGCACTGGCTCTATGGTCATGCTGGACAGCACTTTTATGTGCAAGATGTGGCTCACAGCCCATCAGCCAAGTCTCTGAAGGACTTGGAGCCTCTTGCCATTGACAAGTTCCAGTCCTGCAATGACTGCTATCATGCTCATATTCTTGCTGTGGCTAAAAGAGAGAAGTTGCTGGAGAAGAGTGGTCCAGTGAGGGGCTTGGAACTGTTCTCAGGTATGATATTTTCATTAAATATTAATGTCAGTCTCACTGAAAGTTTCCAGGGGCTGGGGGCATGTCTACAGGCTTTGAACTGTCTGGCTTTGTTGATACCAAGTGGGCTATTGAGTTCTCCCCTTCTTGTTGCCTTTCATACAGGTATTTCTTGTTCAACTAAACAATTGTGGGCTCCTTTGATCCCTTTTCTAGCCATAACAAGCCTCACACAAAGGTTTACAATCAGGACACCAACCTTCTCCTTCAGCATGCCATTCAGGTTCATGAAGGAAAGAATCCCAAACCTCTGAGAAGTGTCACAGAGGCCCTCCTCCCTGCCATGCCTCAGCCAGGGGATGTGGACTTTATTTATGGAGGTGAGCAACAAGCCTTTTCATCACCAAGGCCAAGTTCCTGATCCAAATCCAAAGGCCTTCCTTGTCAAAGCTTCAGTGGAGCTAACCACTACAAGAGGGCTGATGATGTCAGGTAAGATTTGCTTTCATTGATAGGAATCTTGAGTTCTGGTTTTATTGATCATAACACCAGGAACACGCTCGTCTGTAACATGATGAGCTATGTGGAGTTTTATAAGCCCAAATTCTTCCTGCTTGAGAATGTCGTTGGGCTTGTTCACTTCCCCCTACAAGGGAAGCAGGTGGGCCGACGTCTTGTCGATGGCATGAAGCAAGGTGTTGTGAAGTTCATCTTGCGCTCACTTGTGTCTCTTGGGTAATGTTTCTGCTTATCATATATCATGCATGTACTCATTATTGTATAGATACCAAGTCCACTTCAAGATTCTGCAGGCAGGTCACTATGGTGCTCCCCAAGGCCGCCGTCGGGTGATTTTCTGGGGTGCTCGCATTGGCATCCCCCTGCCCCGATTCCCGCTTCCGACCCACTGCTTCGAGAAACAATCCAACGCGACACTTTCGAATGGGAAGCAGCTCTACCCAGTCACTCGTGCACCGCATTCAGGAGACACCATGGCTGCAGCACCTCTCTATGCAGTCACTGTCGAGGATGCAATTTCAGACTTGGTATGTACATCTACATCGTGCTTGGCATTCTTGTTCACATGCTCGCTGTAGCCTCCCTTTGACTGGGTGAACCCACACATCGTGATCCCGCGCAAGCGCCGAGACCTCGACGAAGAAAACGAGCGTGCGGCGGCTGGCATCGACACATTCGAAGCCACCAAGAGCAGTCGAGGGCGATTCCCCGGATATCCAAACGGCGCGCCATACGCGTCAGAGCCGCTAACGTTGTACCAAGCATGGATGCGCCGGGATAGCGGGTCAACGGTCAAAGATCACTATACCGGCCACTACTCGCCCGCTGTTGTAGAAAGGTGAGTTGGCTCTTCACTCTCATGCTGCACCCGAATGCTCATCTCTCGCAGGACGGTCAATGTTCCCCTCGAGCCCGAGGCAGACTATAGAGGTGCGCAGTAGCATGCTTGACCTAGCTTTTTTACCAGATTCCCGACGCGATACGCAGATCTTCCGCAGGCGCTGGCGCTGGGAAAGAAGGCTACGCAAGGGAGAGGCAATCCGGTCATTCACGGGCTCTACGCGCGAACGGCGTTAAAAGGATTCTTCCGTACCGCGACGACGACTGTGCGTCCCAACTCACACGGCAGTAGTGTGCTGCACCCAACGGTCTGTGTTCTCTGTGTTTGCGGTTCGTGCCGTGACTGATGGCGTTATGCGATCAGCAAAAGCGGGTCCTGACCGTGCGTGAGTGTGCGCGCTCACAGGGATTCCCGGACCACTGGAAATTCAAGTCCGTCAACGACACGCCGTCCAGAATTCTCGGTGACGTACGTCGATTATTGTTATTCCAGCTCCCGACTCTGAATGGCACTGTCTGTCTAGCAACTGCGTCAGATTGGGAACGCCGTGCCGATCCCACTGGCGAGAGCACTGGGCGAAGCACTCGGAGATGCTCTCGTCAAAATGTGGGAAACAGAGGCGGACGAGGAGGACGAGGACCAAAGCGTTGAGGTGAAGGAGGAGTTGAGGTCTGGAAGTGTCGAGCTGTGAATACGGAGCGTGCTGAATATACTGATTGTGGGACTTCGTTCGTGATCGATGTCATAACCCATAAGATACACTCTTATTCATACCGTTACCTTTTTCTCTCCTCTGTATTCTACCAGGCTCTTTCTGTACGCTTCAGGTATCCCCCTCTCCCGCCGATCCGACGTGCTCGCGCCCAAGGATCTCCTGCACCCGCCGAAGCTTGCGAGCGTTTTCACCGGAATCGCTTGCGGTCGTTGACGAGGTCGACGGGCGAGGCGGATCGCGTGTGCCAATACGGATGTCCGTCGCAATACGCGGCGCGCCCTTAGCGTGCACGGCAGCATGGCAGTCGTGTATGGCCTGTGAGACAGCAGACCAAGGGCCCTCTTGAAGCTCGTCAGTCGGGCGACAGCGATGGAAATACTACTGATACAACGCACCTAGATTCGTTCCGTAACCACTACGAGAATATGAAGTTATATCAGGTTGGTCCGGTGTGCGATAGTACAGAACATGCGCACTGCATCTGTTTGGACATAGCGGCCGTGAAAGGCTTTGATTGAATGAAAGAGGCATTCTTACCTGGTACTTAAGACCCGACTTGTCAAGGACACGAGCACACTCCGCAATGTACTCGGACACCTTCATAGAAATGTTCGACTCTGTCCAGCGCTATCGAGGGTAGATCAGAGAAGTTACGCACTGAGGCATCGTTTCCAGTGCCAATAGGGATAAGGCAGAAATCTGCGACAGATATGAGAGTTGTTCAGAGGATATTTCGATCGTGATACAGTACCTGCGACGGCGTAGAGTTCCTTGGACATGGTGGTCACAGTGACGAGAAAGGCCGCCCAATAATCAATTATCAGCGGGCCGGGCGCCTACAGGCTGCTGCTCTCGCCTCCGACTCTCACTCTCCGTTGGCGATGGCACCTTCGTCAACCTTACAAGCGCGTATCAAGGCTTTTGAAGCCTTAGGCAACGGTTCTGCAAAAGATCTGCCCGACGACATCGCCCAAGCCGCCATCGAGGCGCGGAATCCGCTCGACACCGACTCTCCGCGCTCTGCGTCTGCCATCCTTCCCATTGTCCCCCAACCATTTTCGCCGTCGCCATCTGCGTCTCCCGCTTCATTGGCTACCAAATCCTCGCTCATAGATCTCAAGGACTGGGTCATTGACGATGGGCCGCTACTTCCCCCAAGATCTCCCCCGGCGTCTCGTCGCCCACTCGCAGGGGGATATGACGCTACCCCCCTCATCAACCTCGAGCCGTCGCCTCCCAAATCTGCCCCGAAGGCGCCTCCCTTGCCGCCCCGCAAGCCGTCGTACACGTCATTGCGCTCCGTGTCGCTCACGACGCCCTCCATCTCTCAGAGCACATCCGCAGCCCGCTCGCCCGCCTCTCCGCACATGCTCATGCCTCCCGACCTCGAGCACACATATCCTCCGGCACGGTCGCCAGGCCCTGACGACGCACCTTCCCGTCGCCACGCGCCCGCGTCGTCCATATCCTCATTTCATTCCGTCTCGCTTTCGTCGGATGGCGGCACGGACCCTGGAGGGCCGCAGCCGTACCCCATGGACCGCGATTGGGCGGACGACGCGGGGAGCCTCGGCGAGTCGTACGAGAACGTGAGCGTGAGCACCCTCAGCGAGCACTTCCAACCCGTCGTCCTGCAAAAACCCAAAGGCAAGCCCGGCCCCCCACGGCCTCCCGCTTCGAAACCACTCTTCCCACCGCCTGTGAAGCACCATTCCCATTCCAACGGGAGTGAAAAGCACGCAGCGGAGCCGCCGAAGCTCCCGCAACGGCCGCCTGCGAAACACCCTGGCTCAGCATCGAGCAACTCGCTCACGTCACCTACCCTCACGCCCACGGCCTCTGGCAGCTCCTCGTCTCTCAACTTCAGCGCCTCCTCATCCGCGCCATCGCTCTCCTACACACCGCGTCGACCACCGCCTCGTCCACCACAGGCATCCAGCATCCCTTCGCCCCCTCGCCGTTCCTCGTCCACCCACTCCCAATCGTCCACCCGCTCCGCACCGAACACCGCCCGCCCACCCCCGCTTAGCCTCCCCCTCACGCGCACAGCGCCTCTCCCACCCGCAGCCCGCGCGCGCTACGACGCGCTCTTCAACACCACCGTGCGCGCCACCGACCTCCTACGCGTCCCCGCCGCCACGAAGAAGCGCGCGAACGCTGGCTGGCGGGGCCTCTCAGTCGACCTGACGACCGGCGATCTCGACGAGAAGGATGCGCCGGATGAAGCGGGGAAGCAGGTGTCGCCGGACGCACGGCTCGACGGCCGCACCGTCCGGCGGATATGGACGAAGTCGAAGCTCCCCTCGGAAAAGCTGCGCGAGATCTGGTGTGTTTCTTTTCTTTGCGTGTAGCCAGGTTGTTGACGTGCGTACAGGGCGGAATGCGATCCCGGGGGTGCGGGCTCGCTGGACCGTGATGCATTTGCGCGCGGCATGTGGCGCATTGATGAAGAGCTGAGGCGCGCTCAGATACTCGGGCGGCCGTCGGCGGGCAAGAAGAGCGTCAAGCGTGTGCAGTCACGGCCGATCTTGCGTTAGCGAACTCTACTGTTAGCATAGATGAAAGGCATGATCGTGAATTACATGCAAACATACTGCAGAGGCAACCAGGATCTAGGTCGTCTTGGCGCCACGAACACTCCGCTGTCCACGCGAGCCTAGCAATCAATAAAAGAAAAACGCTATTCTAGCAGCACCTCGTTTCGATCGAGGGACCTCAGGGTTATGGGCCCTGCGCGCTATACCAGCTGCGCCATGCTGCTGTGAGAGTTATTCGCCCGATAAACATCACAGAGTGATCTATCTCATCGAGGGCACAGTCAGGGCAGTGACGGTGTCTAATCGCGTCTGTGCCGGTGTTAGGCTACGAAAAATGAGCATATTTGAGTCTCTCACGAGTCCATGAGATAACAGGAAGCGGCCATGGTTGCGGGCACGTGACGCAAACCTGGCACGCGTTCAGCTTGGCACGCGGTTCCTTGGTCCTTGGACTCAACCTCCATTGTCCTGCACGACCACGCCCCCAGGATCTGTGGCCGGAACTCTCTGCTTAAAAGCCCGTCTCGAGAGCCTGCGTAAGTCAGTCTCTTCCCCCCATTATCTCACCTTCTGCTCGCGCTCAACATGCCATCTTTCTCCTACTTGAAGGAAGCGACTGAAAGCACTCCCGTTAAACACGGCCGCACCGGAACTGAGCCATTCTCCGTCAATCCGAACACAGGAAACGCTAGTCACAAGTATCACCAGGCCGCCTCCGACATGGAGTATATGTTCGTTGGACCAGTCCCCTTGGCTCAATTCCTGGAGGATTTCGTGCCCGAGGCACCGGGCGCGCGCCCTACGGACTCCATCACTATGGACCTGGGAGGCAAAGACTACGAGAATAAATTTGTGAGCACTCCATGTTCATCCTGGATCCATCCAACATTCGCTCATGCACGGTGTAAGATCACCTCGGTTCACGCCAGTGAACTCTGCCCCAGCCTAGTCTTCGTTAACACGACCACGAAGGGCGACCGAAAGTACGAGGAGGACCGAAAGCCTGACATGTCGGTCTTCAATCGTCCCCAGCCCGGCGAGCCTCAAGTGACCAGGGACAGCGCCGACTATCGCGACATCGAGCTGTTCTTCGAAGTGAAGCCGGCCAAGGGAGATCCTTTCGTGGATCCGAAGGCCGACGTTACTGGCGACAAGCGGAAGGATTGCATCTTCGAGGCCAAGTCTCTTTTGGCGTCGCGCACAAGGGGCCAGATGATCTCGTACGCGCTGGCACAGAACGCATCCCAATTCCGGACCTGCTCCTTTTCCATCTTCCTGAGCGAGGGCGAGGCTCGCATCATGCGATGGGAGCGCGGCGGGGTCTTCGTCACCGAGATATTCGAGTGGCGGGGCAATCCTCTCTTCGCCGAGTTCCTCTGGCGTTTCAACCACATGACTGCGACCGAGCGCGGACGCGATCCGACCGTCACGGTGCCCACGGCCGACGAAGCTGCAGCCGCTCGCGGCGTCCTCAAGAAGTCCGGCCACTTCCCCGATGGCGTCCCGGAAGTCCTCCACAAGTTCCGCGTTCACGACCAAGCGAAGAATGTTGACATGTTCTTCGTCGCTCCCAGCGCCGTGACGCACAGCCGTGTGCTCACCGGCCGCGCCACCGCTGGGTACATCGCCTATGACGTGCAGACGAGTAAATGCGTCTACCTCAAGGACTCGTGGCGTCTTGCTCTGGACGATCTGGAGAAGGAAGGCGACATCTATCGGCTGCTCCACGAGAAGGGCGTCCCGCACATCGCGCCGCTGGTGTGCGCGGGTGACGTGCTGAGCGATGGCGTCTCGCAGCGTACGAGGGCGCACGAGTACAGGACCGCGTGGTGGGCTTGCTACACCAAGACACTGCTGCCGCATGTGCATTATCGGCTCGTTCTGGGCATCGTGGGGACCGCGCTGAAAACGTTCAGTTGCACTCGCGATCTGTGCGTTGCGATACGAGACGCTGCTGAAGGTACGAGTGCCTTAGAAAACTTATAGTGCTGTCTGACCTCTGACCACCACAGCGCATGCACGGGCTTACAAGCTTGCGGCAGATTTGCACCGGAATATCAGCGCCGGTAACATCCTCTTGTACAAGACGAAGGACGGTGTCATCAAAGGACTTCTAATCGATTGGGATCGTTGCAAGATCCTCCGGAAGGCGGAAAAGGAGAGTCGGCGGCAAGACTGGCGCACCGTCAGTGGTTATTCTATTTGCTTGGTCGCCAAGTCTCACGTAATTTCAGGGGACATGGCAGTTCATGTCGGGACTGCGGCTGGCCAACCCAGCTAAGCCCCACGAACTCTCCGACGACCTCGAATCCTTCGTTCACGTCTTGACATACCATCTCGTTCTCTATCGCCCCATGGATAACGACGGCGTTTCTGAAAACGTGCGCAGTGTCTTCGAAGGCTACAGTGTTCGCGCCAAAGACAAAGTCATCGTCGGAGGGGGCGGCAAAATGGCGTTCTTCTTAGACGCTACCTTGCCCGACAGGATATTCCGGGAAGCCCTTCCCAGTCCCTGCTCCAATATTGTGCGCGACCTCAGGGAGCTTTTTTCCCCTCTTTATCGCGACGAGTTCAAGGTAGGGAAAGAAGTGATTGCTGGGGCCCGTAAAGCGCTTCAATCATCCGAGCCCTTGCTGAAGATATTCGCCGACTGGCTTGAAGAGGACGGATGGCGCAGCGACGATGGCTGCGAGCCAGTTGCCCTCCAATCTTGGGACCCACGAAACAAGCGCACGAGCTATTACATTCGGGACGCTTCGGACACGCGATCGGATACAGGATCCCACTCAAGCAAGCGGCGCAAGCTCATGCAGTCCAGCCATGGCAACACCCTCGCTCATTCGCAGGGCGCGTTGCCCGAAGGCCATCCATTATAGGGGCTCGTGTTCATTCATAACCTGTGCGTGGACTTGTTCTCTGTTTAAATGACATTAACATGACCTTTGTAGCAACTTTCTGCGCCTTCTGTCTTCGCAGCCACGAGCCAGCCTCCATACATGCATGTACTGAACGGCTTGGTCAAATTGATTTCTTTCTACGAACGTCATGTTGTGATATGAATACACCGTTGCATGCTAATCTCAGTTTCGTAGCTCAACTGAGCGCTAGAGCACAACCTCTCAATAAAGAGCTATCGAGGTGCTCCAGAAGGCGTTTCTGCCGGTACCCTCTCAGTACGGTGACTACAGCACGCCACTGCCCGGAGAAGGTACCGGTCACGTCAAGAGGAAGTGGCCGAGTTAGCAATGCGCTTTCGATCCATTCACATCCTTGCCCAATTATGAACGTTCAACGCCAAGACCACGCGCACGTCGAGTCAAAAGGATCATATACAGCAAGAAAAATATATGCTATTATACGACCAACACGAAAGTTCACATCACACGGCCCACCGTCCGCCCCTTGCCGCTGTAGATCTGCGCCAACAGTCCTAGCACCCCACCATCCGCATCGTCTCCCTCGTCCTCCTCCTCCTGCATCGACAGACCTCCGCGCATCCCGCGGCGCCCACGCCCAGCGCCGTCCACATACGACTCGCCCAGCCCGCTGCGCACCCCGCTCCCAACCGCGTCCTCCCCGTCCTCCCCATCGACGTAACCCGGCTCGGCGGGCCGACCGGGCGGCGCGATGCTCCCGTCCGAGTCGCCCAGCACCGCTGTGCGCGCCATTGCAGATTGGAAGATCCCCGACGCGCCCAGCGTGGACTGCGCCCCTTGCTGCTGCCCGAGCATCATGCTCGACGCGCCGAAGCGCCGCCGCGCGAGGGCGGCGCTCTGGCTCTCGTGCAGCGCGCGCTCGTACTCGCGCGCCCGCGCGGCGAGCTGCTGCTCGTCGCCGGGTGCCTGGACAGTGTCCGTCATGATAGGCGGGGGTGAGGTCGGTGGAGGGAGGGGCGGGGGCTGGATATGGCGGCGGGAGTAGTCGGCCATCCGGTGGAGGTAGAGGGAGCTGGATGGGTCGGAGGGCATCCAGTCCGGATGCGCGGCCTTGAAGCTGAGGATGCTCTTCTCCATCTTACCCTCGTTAGACATGAGACGTTCGTCCGCAGCTCTGGTCGGCGCACCAAACTAGACGAAATAGATTGAGATATAGAATGACGTCAACAGCTGCGAAGAAGGCAGCGTACCTTAACATTTCCGTGCCGCTGGAAGTCAAACACCGCGAAGCTGCACACATACCCCAGACCATCGACGTGGACCGTGAACTCCCGGAAGAAGTCAATGATCGCGGGGGCGCATGGCGGGAGAGAGTACCACAGTATAAGCGGCGTCACTATGACAGAAACCAGTTCGCTGGCGAAGATCAAGACCTTCATGGCAAACAGTTCACCGAATTGGGCATGTACTGAGCGCGAATGCAGTTGGGCCCGCCATTCATCTGGGAGGTAGTGCGTGTACTGTACGACCTCTAGCATGAGGGCCTCGGAATCGAACACTCGGTTTTCCTCGGGAATCATCCCACGTGCGACGGCCAAAATACCGGTGAATACACTCAGGTAGAATAGGACGGTGCGGCGTGGAGTGATTTCAAAGTGCAGGAAAAGGTCGGGATCGAGCACGGACGCGAGGAGCAGGACGGCTGCGAAAGAGCCGGCAATGAAGGCGACAAATCTGACAAGACCAGTTTGAATATTGGCACGACCTATCGCATGGCGAGCTAACGCACCGCATGATGAGCTCCAGCTTCCGGTTTGGGAATTGTCCGATATACATGTTGGCGATGGGATAGGACTCATCCAAGCGCCGCTTGAAGAGATGCGGCAGCTCGTTGAATTCGCGGAATTTCCATCGCGCGAAGGGCGTATATGTTCGCCCACCGATGGAAGACGGATTCTTATGATATTCCTAGAGATCTCATTGTCAACGCTTGAAGAGTTGTCGTGGCAGCAAAAGGGCTCACTTCGAAGTAGCGGAAGAAAGAGTACATGAGCAGGTATAGCACGATCAATGGGGCAAATATTGCATTGAGGATACCCATGAAGATGAAACGCCTTCGCAGACTTGGGAAACGTCAGTGTAGATCGAAACTGGGGAGCAGGATTAACGTACCCGTCGATCAAAGCTGCTCTGTTCTTGCTCTTCAAAAATATCTTTCTGACTCTGCCTCTTGAGTCAAACAAATATTCCATCAAACAAAAGCGCAGGTTCCACTCCAAGGTGCGCGTCAACGTGCGACCCTTGCCCTCCTCCGGAGCGATCCCATGGGGAAATGGAACACGTAAATCCAGCAGCTCCTTATTGAATAGTGAGATGAGAAAGTTCTCTTGCCGCATGACGCGATTAGCGACATCGTGTGCATCGAGCTTGGCGCTCTCGACGTCGCGCGCACGCGAGGCGGATGAGATAGCTGTCAGAGGATTGGATTCGCGTATGGCACCAATGCGGCGGACAATCTCCGGCCAAGATATTGTCTGTATGTCTTCCTGAAGAAAGTTCTCAATACAAAGCGATGAAGCGAGAGCTGAAATCACACGTACATCAGGTATGTGAAGGAGATGTGTGTAGAAGCGATACATGTCAACTAGACGAATCGTGCTTCTGACGAAGGATACGATCTGCCATAGGTAGAATGTGCAGAAAAGGAGGAAAAACAGTAAGCTGAAACCAGAGATTCTACGCTCCGTGGTGAGAAACGTCAGGTGCCGAAAATTACGTCCACTCACCTCGAGACGCAGTGATCGACGACAACATCAGATAGTCTGGTCACTTCCTCTGGGCGAATGCGCGAGTAGTCGACGCAGCGGAGGAGGAATGTCGAAAATCCAATCACAAACCCGACTGTTCTACAAACAGGCATCAGCATGTAGACCACGGACAGTAAAAACCACGCACAGAAGGTTCAGCCCGCGCGCGAGCGCAATTGAATATATGCCCTTCCCCTCATAGTAGTCGTACACCTCCTGTAGGAACGCGTCGAGATTGTACACGTTGACCCAGTCCCAGAGCGCTCGCTCGTACGCGTCGAGGCCGCGCATGGGTTGCCGCGGGGGCTGCGGGGATGAGGGTGCCTCTGATACTCGCTCCACGTTGATTTCTGACGGGCGTGGCGGAACAGATATCCGCGGGGGGTCCTTGGGGGTGAGCGGCGGCGCCGGGGCTCGAGGCGGCTCGCGCGCCTTGCCCTTGCGGAGGGCAGACGGCAAGGGCGGCGGAGCGCGGCGAACGGCTGGGGATTCGATCATGAAGCTCTGCGGGACCTCATCGTCCGACTCAGAGTCTTCTGGGGGTGCTGCAGTCTCGTTGCGGATGTTCGGCCGCAGGACGCTCATCTCCGCACCGCCTGCACCCCAGGGGGCACGCGACGGCTGCGGCTTCGAGCCTGTCCGCGACACGCTGGTACTGCGACCAGCCTGGGCTTCCAGATCAATGTCGTCGTCCGTGTGAGAGTTGGTTTCCTCGTCTTCCTCAAGGACGGACTGGTTAGCTGCTGCGTAGCCTTGGTACGCGCGGCCAAGGGGGTTGAGCATGTTGAGGAAAGGGCGGGAGCTCGCACCAGGAGCATATAGGGAGTGCTGAAAGGAGCGGGAGGTTGACAAAGGGCGCGCTGTCGAGCGTCGGTTAGGGCTCGACATCGTGGAAAGTGACCAAGGAGAGGTCGACGTAACGAGGCCGCTCCCAGCCACTGGCACTGGCTCAGGCTGCGCCTCCAGTTCTACTCTCTTCGCGCCGACTCCCACAGGGTGACTCCCAGTGTCTATGTACTACATTGCATGTCTCTGTTGTCCGGCAAGAAGGCCTCTAAGGGTCACGACGTTCTTTGTCAATATTCGGGATCAATCTCGAGCACTGTCAAGCGCTATACAGTCAAGTCAGTACTCCTGCACTTTTTCTACGCTGCTGGCCCTAACTCAGAAAGGCTGAAATCGTCTTGGAAATTATGTGCACGACTTCAGCCGCGATGTCTACACAGACATCTATCTCCATGACCCCATGCAGTCGGACCGTGGACGCGCTACATGTGCTGCTGCGCACAACTTCCTTCCACCACGAGGCGACACTCTTACGTTCGGTGACGCTCCTATAGGCTCTTAGCCTCGAACCTTTGATGTGGGCAACCTCCTGACGCAGCATATAAAACGGACGCAGCGGCGATGTCCCATAGCCCTTAATAAACCCGCCGCCGGCCCAGTTGTACGAAATGGAGTCCCTGTGCGTAAATGGCTGAATTCTTACCTCCTAATTATTCACTCACCGACCTGTCGAGGCAGACCTACTACACTGGTGAACGTCACGCACACTCTGCTTCCGGACGCGCGTCTAACGTGAATGTCAGGCTGCTATCCGCCTGCTGCAGGCGCGGGCCTACCTCCAGCAGGTGCAGCTCGCTGTCGATATTCAACAGCAACAAATACGGCTTGCCTTTCTTCAGCGCGCGCAAGCGGCTATTGACGAGCAGCGACAGCAGGCACAAGCTGCTGCCGACCTTCAGCAGCAGGCGCAAGCTGCTGCGAACCGTCGGCAGCAGGCTTCGCTCTTCGACGAGGGCGGCGAGCCATTTCCTGTGACTGCATTCTTCACCCATATCCCTGGCTTCCGCCACGACCCTGGAAAGTCTCCAGCCGCCGAATTTGAACGCTTGAAGCACGAAAAGAAATGGCCAGAAGACTGCAGAGCGCTGAAGGATGCCCACCGGGCGTACAGGGAAGCTTTGACCATGCAGTTCAACATGATGTATGGAACAGATGTCAACGATATCCGGGCTTGGCAGCTCCTGTGCTGGGTGGTGGGGATTGCTCCCCCCGCATCCCTTGAGGCGGCACGACAGGTGAGTTATCGCGACTGCCTGAACTCTGGCATTCAGGATTCAGGATTTGCAGACGATCCTCACTCTACATGTCAATATTGTTGATCTTGTTGACATCGGAAGGCATCAAAGACAAGAAGGCGTGCAAATATTTCCATCGGAGCGAGCGCTGAGCATATACAGCAAGGCAAGACGTAAAATTTTCCCTCGCGATGAAGCAAAAGCAGGCGGGGTTCTTCGATACCTGCTTCGCCACATCACGAATCCACCTCCTGAGGCCATAACATGGACAGGATAATGGGTGGAGAAGCGATGCGCGCTGGGCCGACGTGGTGGACTTCTGCATGCGAGGACGGCCCTGGGCCCGGGCGCGGGCACCGACGCTCAAGTTCGTACGCTATCTGTAAGTCATCATTAATGGCCTCTATCTTCGTATGCATCTCATGATAAGTACTCAGAGCTTTCTTTCGATATTGTACTATGGAGTCAGACGTTCTTGGCCACCGATATCTCAATGTTTGGCTTGACGCCAATCGCCAACGATCTCGTCCTGATTTTGTTGGCTTTCACGTTTTGCGAACCAAAAAAAAAGTGGATTCTCGCTCGCTTTCTCTGGTCGCGAGATGTTGAACTGCGCAGTGGAGCCTGCTGCGCGCAGTGACCGCCTTCCAACACGAGGCGATCAGTGTTACGTTTGAAGCCTCTTGGCCTCGAAGCTTCTATGAATTCGAATTCTTGACTCTTCACCTTTAAAACAGCAGCGAAGGATCGAGCACTCAACTACTCTCGCCCGTCTTCGACCGCGCTCCTCGATGTCCGCAACCATTCACCCGTGCGTATCGGATGCAATATCTTGGAGGGCGGATACTCACACCGATGCGCACTAGGTCCACCATGTTGGCGAGTGTTGTCTGCACCTGCTTTTCATACAGGAGACTAACATGGCCTTTCAGGCTGCTGAAGTCGACGGCGGCGCTGACCAGTCACCTCTGGTGGCTTTTTTCACCCAATATTCCGTCTTCCAGTACAACTCAGCTGCTTCTCCTTCTTCGGAATTCTATCGCTTAGTGAATCAAATGGGATGGGACCGGAACTCCGACGAGCGACTTGAGGCCCATCAAGCCTACAAGGATGCCCTGACAAGGGAGTTCAATATCATCTATGGCACGGACGAAAGCGACATTCAATCTTGGCATCGCCTGTGCTCAGTGCTCGGCATCCCACCTCCGCCTGGTCTGAAGGCGTCCCGCCAGGTGAGTGCATCCTGATATTGGTTTCCAAGTCTGAGTATTTCCAGGCGGTTCTTGCCGCTCACGTCAACCTCGTGGATCTTGTATGGTCGCAAGGAGAAGGCATCGTTGAGGTTTTCCCTTCGGAAAAGGAACTGAGCAAATATACCATCGGCAGCGGGAAATACTTCCCAAGCGATGTAGCACACGCAGGTGGCGTTCTTCGCTATTTGCTTAGGCACATCCTGGACCCGCGCGACGAGAACACCCATGGTGCAGGGGGAAAGCGGGGACGGGGACGTGCACGTGGAGGGCGTGCGCGAGGGCGAGGACGGCGTGGGCACGGGGTTTCGTAAGTTGTTCCCGAGGCGCGCACGAATGTAAGACCATTATCCCCCGCTGTGTCGATCTGTGTCTCATCAAACCCCTCCAGAGTCATGCGACATCGTCGCGTGAGAGATGTCCAGGAGTGCGCGCTATCTTGACATAATGCTGCTGCCTGTGAATTATCAAGAGAGTCTTCTTGGAACGGAGATTTGCCTTCTACGAATGCGGCCTTGCGCGCAGCGCGAGGCGTTCCCGGTCGCAATACGGTCTATCCGCAACGAGTAAGTAATCTGCGCCATCACGCTACACGAGTTCGCCGTCCTCCGCAGGCCCACGCCAGTTCACCGTTGCTCTTGTCTCTCGCTCTTGCTTTCAGGCAACGACCGCCGCACCTATGATTTGCCTTCGACCACTGACTTCGCTCTCACCAACAATTCTCCCCGGGGTCGGTTTGCGACAACGGGTGTCTGTTCGACCACCGCTCCCAATACGGCACATGCAAGTCGCATACAAGTCAACGAACAAGTCGGGCAAAGAGGAAAACGTGCGTCTAAGTAGTCTGTTGGTGTCCGTCGATGACTGACTGCGCCCATTCGTACACCCTAGTCCAAACATGCGAAGAATAGCAAGCTGAAGGACGACAGCGGC
Source organism: Auriscalpium orientale (assembly GCA_019915035.1). Classification (NCBI taxonomy): domain Eukaryota; kingdom Fungi; phylum Basidiomycota; class Agaricomycetes; order Russulales; family Auriscalpiaceae; genus Auriscalpium; species Auriscalpium orientale. The sequence continues at coordinate 911,645 of JAHLMH010000006.1, forward strand.
AAGCGAAATGACAACAGCCGGAAGCAACGCGATGGCGGTGATCCCGGGACGGACCCGCTATCCGAATTCTTCGCTCGTTACCCCGGCTTCACATACGATCCCAACAACTCCCCGACCTCCGAACTTCATCGCATGTTCAGGAAGTTCGGATGGAAAGGCAGAGTCATAACGCCTGGTACTGAGTGCCCTGCGCACCCAAAGCGGCAGGAATGCTGGAGGTTGTTCAAAATCGCCCTTACGGATGAATTCAACGCGAAATATGGACACGATGTCCATGATCCCAAGAACTGGAGACGTCTTTGCTTTGTCCTGGGGGTTCATCCCATCCCTACAGAAATGATTGCCCGTCGCAAGGTGAGAGAATCGTCATATGACGGTTTCACTTTACTGACTGCGTTATCATGTCTACAGGCTGTTGGTCGCCTGAATGTCAATCTCGTCGACCTCGTTAAGTTGGACCTGACGAGGTACATAGAGGACACTCTTGATCTCGATTTAGCCGAGGCACCCATTGGTCCGAAGATCAAGTTATTTAGGACACAGGAAGAGTTGAGTGCCTACACGCGAATGGAGGAAAAATTCTTTTCTGCGGACCACGCACGTGCAGGCGGCGTACTTCGGTACATGCTACGTTGCATTCTCAAATCTCCGGGCCCGGGCGTGCGTAGGAAATTGAAGCCTCACTTGCAACCTACTTTAAATCGCTACGAAGTCACACACGACACCGATTCTTAGTTACTCAGAACAAACTTTGGAGTAGCGTCCCATAACGCCCCGGGGCCGCCGGGGCCCCGGCACGGCCCGGCCCGTGAGACGAACGTGATCACGTGAAAAGTGAAAAGTAGTGTATTCCCACGCCCTTCGGGCCTCACCTGGTCCGGCTTTGAGCTATCGGTAGTGCGCTGTGGGACCAGGGTGTCTCTGCGAGACACTCTGTTTGTTATTGTGTAAATAATGTGAAGTAATGGCTTTGAGCTATAGTACTGCGCTTCGGCCGTGGGAATTACGCATCGGTACCACTGTGACATAAGCAGTTCGCAGGGCCTAGGCGCTTACTTCTGGCTTTCTACCAAGTCCACCACGACATCCGCCTCTCGCACCTCATTTCTGTCTGTTATCGGTGAAAATGCAACTGGGGACCTTCAATTTCACAAAGGAACCGGTATGTCATTGCGCGGAGATTGCTAGGCTAGTGGTGATCAAGAATTAGGCACGTGTCGACGCGGAGACGGAGCGTGCACGTCAGGAACCGGCGCCGCCCGCCGTTTTGCCGGGCCAGGAACCCGCCCAGAATGCCGTGGAGCCCACGCCGCTTAGTTCGCACTACTCCCTACTCTCGCCCCTCCCACCTCTCGGTCTTCAGACCTTGCCGACCCACGCTAACGACGTGCACGCCGAAGACGCCCTGGCCAGTCTCTCTCTCGCCAAACTCAACGCGATCTTGGTCGCCGCAAATGCGCAGTCGACGGCCACGGGAAATCGCGCCAGGTGAGTAATATGGTTGAGTCTAACACAATCGCAACACTGACAACTCGATCCATGGCAAGAATTTATGCGGCAGCCGATGCTGCGGGCCCCGCTACCATTCAAGACGCCAGCGTTCAGACGGATGAGCCTCGCCTCACTATCGCGGACGCGCAGGAGCCCTGCATCGTCGACACCTCTCGCGATGTTGGCTTTGTGCCGAACCGCCCTGGCACTGCAGCTGCGGACACCCAGGCACGTGGTGCCCTCGACGTATTCGAGGGGTTTTTGCAGGAGCTAGAGACCGTCGGTAGCCGTGTTGACTCACGCTTGTTGGCGACGGAGGCAGAGAACGCCAGCGGAACCGGCAGGCGTGTCAAGTCCATCATTCGACGGGTTATCGCTCTCTTCAGCCCCGGCCGTCGTACCTCTGCGCGCCATGTTCAGGTGCATATTCATTTCCATTCCCACCAGGGCCGTGAGGTCGCCTGAAGAAGCGGCTATCTGTCAAAGTGAGTACTCTTACTTGTTTTTTTTAAGGTTCTAACCGCGCATCGACACCAGAGTTGCAGGTGCGACGCTGCCTAAGTCGGCGGCAGGTTTGGCAAAGTGAGTTATATTACACCCCGTTTGCTTTCTATGATTCTAACGACGTGATATAGATCTTGTTTGTTGTATGATTCTGTGGGAGAAAGAGCGTCTGGGCGTGTACAGTGGTGTGTGGCTTGTCGGCGCGTGCGCGGTCGCGAAGTAAAAATATTTGTCGTGTGAATGGCTTTTGGTGTAGAGAATGAATTGATTCGTTGCATTGCAATTTTCAAGCCTCCTGATATTGTGCTCGTCATCCGTTTGGGAAAATCCAGCACTTTGATGGCAGGCTGACGCGTCTTGCCTTCTCCCTCCACCATCATCTACCCTCGTTCCCGCACGACGTCCACTCTCCCGCCTTACTAGTACGCTGTAAGAAATCCAACGAACATTAGATCCAGTGCATGTGTGCTGACAGCTTTGTAGGCTCGTGGTCTTACAGCCCATCGATAGTCGTCAACCGGACCTCAAAATTCAAGACGAATGGCGTCAAGCTCGTGGTCATCTCTGCCGGAGGTGTTGGCTTATACGAACATGGTGGTTAGAGGACAACGAGGGCAGATGCTGTGGCGGCGCGCGGCGCCGCGTCTCTCTCGACGTACAGGCTCCTGCACACTTTTCGCCCGTTGCACCACCAAAACCCTCTCGTACGCGCACTCCGTCCTCACCTTTTGCACCGCTCATCGCACCAAGCACAGGGTCTCCCCAATCGAGCGCACACAAGACCTGCACCGCAGATCCTCCGACGCGGTGCTGCGCCCCCCACGAAGCGCCCCATCCCGCACGTCAAGAAGGTGCTCGTCGTCGCTAGCGGGAAGGGCGACGTTGGTAAGAGCACTGTCCCTGGTGCGTCCGCTTCGTAGCTTCCCTGATATACTGAGCTCGGCTCGCCCGCTGCCCAGTGAATCTCGCGTTTGCGCTCGCGTCCCAGGGCGGCGCACGGCGAGGCGTCGGCATCCTAGACCTGGACGTGTTTGGGCCGTCGGTGCCCAAGCTCATGGGGCTCGACCGCGCGGAGGAGCCAATCTCGCAGCCGGTACGTGGCCGTGTGGCTTCCGGTGCTCCATACGCGTCGCTCAACGCACACTCCAGATGGCGCCCTCATCCCGTTGCAGAACCACGGCATGCCCACAATGTCGATGGGCTATCTCCTTCCGCGCTCCACCCCGGACGCGTCGAATGAGGATACGCCGGTCGTGTGGCGCGGGTTGATGGTGCGGAAGGCCGTGCAGCAGCTGCTCTTCGATGTCGACTGGCGCGGCGCGGACCCTGCAGCGCCGGGGCTGGACGTGTTCGTCGTCGATATGCCCCCGGGGACGGGCGACGTGCTTCTGACTCTGGGGCAGCTCGTCAGTGTCGACGGTCAGTCGCCCGTCCTCTGTCTCTGTGCACTTTGTGATGGGGTGTGCAGGTGTGGTCATCGTGTCGACGCCCCAGGACGTGGCGTTGTCGGATGTCCGCAAAGGCATCTCGATGTTCCGCAAGGTCGATGTTCCGGTTCGTGCCCTCCATGTTATAGTCCTCAAGGCCCCAGCCGCTCATTTGGCGTGTTCTCTTAGATCACGGGAATCATCCTCAACCAAGCGTACTTCCTGTGCCCGTCATGCTCGACACCGCACGACCTCTTCGGGCCGCCTGACTGCTTCCGTTCGGTTGCGGAACAACTCGGTGTGTCCATGCTCGGAGAGCTACCGCTCGCGCCGGGGGTGAGCACGGGAGACGACGCGGGGTTGCCGTATGCGCTCGTGAGCGACGAGAAGGTGAGAAGCATGGATGGAGAAGGCGGCGTAAGGTGGAAAGAGATGATGCAACGCGCTGCGGATGTGGTCTGGGCCGCGCTCCAGCGCTGCAGAGTTTAATGCATCGTCTGGGGCATTTTGACAAGGCGCGCTGGTCTACTCATCACGGAGTAAATTGCAACCTCAACCTGGGTTGGGGTCCGCCCTTGCGCTTATTTTGGTTTATTTTGCACCGTCGGTCATGCATCACATCTATCGAACTGCTCGGGACATCCACGAGAAAAGTCGCGACTCCAGATCCATGAATCTAGTGATTCTAGTCAGTTTTATGCTTCGCAACACCAGCGCTGGGGCCGCTGTTTCCATAATCTCGTTCCTTTCCGCTTCCTTTTGAGAGGACACACCGATGATTTGATTCTCAGCGCTTAGCTACATAACTTTATCATGCCCGTCGGTAGTACAGTGTACGGCTGAGATCGCACAGGAAGAAGGCGCAAACGTGTATATGGTCGTGTATAGCAGGTACGGTAATGGGGCTTCAAGGGTGGCATAGGGACAACGGCGTAAGTGAATGTCTATGGGGTACAATAGCCGAGAGGAGGCAGAGACTGTCTGTGTGGCCAAGTATCGTAATGGAGACAGTCGTAGTTTGGCGAGAAATCAAAACACAGACCTGTATGAAACAAAGACGAAAATCAGGATTGCAATTTGAACATACGCTTCGAATTGGCCAGCTGGATCGGGAATTGTCGACGACACCACAGGCGCCGATCGTGCTCACGGAAGAATGTGAAGTCCTGTCGTTCCAACGGGAAGGATTCTCTACAGTCAATTGACTTGACATGAATAAGGGCCTGTTCCAGCCTCTGCACGACGAGGTACTGTCCAGCAGCTAGGTGCTTTTCGGGACCTATCGTTTGAAGCAGGATGCAGATGCTGCCGACGCGTAGAGTGAGGTCTCTGTCGGGTGGGAATGAGGTGTGAACACAGATGTCCTGCGACAAACTTGTGGTATCGGCGGCGTGGTATGTAACGGGCGTGAATTCGGGGCAACCGGCACAAACAACGATGGACTCGTTGATTCTGGTAGCGGCGGCGGAGGCGGGGTCCGTGGTGGCGCTAAAGCGAGGTTCGTCACCAGAAGCAAGGGACTCGAGTCTGTCGGGGGTTGTATGAGAACGCGCACACATATACTTCACAGACACACTTACTGTGTGATGTCGTCTTGAAGAACATCGCGAAGGCGCGCCATGAGCGCCATCTGGTCGGGGTACAAGAGGACAAGACAAAGATACATCTGGATGGCTTCGCAAACAAAGACAGAGTCTTCGCAATGGCGGGATGCGGCGATGTCTAGGGCATCGGTGAGGCGAAGGATGAACTGACCGAGTATCGGCCAATGTTGGAGGCTCGGGTGCGGACACTGACAGGGTGAGGTGGGAAGGATCATATCTGCAGCGCTGTCGACAGGAATGACAGTGTGGCTCGCGTCTGGGATGTGTAGGTGCGTGGGTGTGTCTAGCGGCGCAAATATGTGAACGTCGTAGGGCTCGGGAGCGAGGGGAAGGGACATGGCGGTAATAGGGTGGGCGGCAGTACGAGGGATCGGCTTCAATGGCGGGTATTTCTGACAGCACAAATCAATACAGATTTCCAATAGAAAAATATGGGGTGGACACACATCAATCTAGAAATAGAGATCTCCGAGAGCCGCGGTGGAGCTTCAAAAATGGGCCAAAGCGAGGATAAGTGCATCGTCCTCGACAAGTTACTCCGCCGTATCCCCAGGAAGGATAGAGGCAAGGCGTTCGGGTCTCCATAGGAAGCGACGTGAATGTTAAAGCCGGGCAGGCGTCGTCGCAGGACCCGAATCGTATGGCCAGGCAGGCGGTGTCGAAAAATGATCGGGATGTGTGTGCGCAATATGGGTCTCCATCGGCGTGGCCAGGCCCCGCTCCCGAGTTGCTGAAGTCGGTGACTTGGAAGCCACGAGTGCGGTATTTCTGCATGCAGCGGCGAACGTTGGCGAACAACTCTCGGTAGGGGGAGACGCAGCACACACCGCGCAAGGTCAGGCGCGGATATGTAATACAAATGCTGTCCGCCGAGATGAAATTAACCACGACTGTGCCCCAGAATTGTGTAAGAGTGGCCAAGGCACTCAATCCTGTGCTGACGATAACGTCGAGCTGCTCCCCCGATGGACGATGCATCTTGATGACCGTACAGATGCCACCCGCTTCATGGTAAAGGGTCGCATAGGAGTCATCTTCAACCGGAGTCGTGACCTGGTAGCCTTCATCGTGGATGAGGTATTGAACAAGGTCAAGTGCGGCGGTGACCGGACAGTAGATGTCGAGGTCGCTGGGTTGCCAACCACACCACGTTGTGTTCTGGAGCGCAAAGTGAAGGGCTTGCGATCCTGATACAATAGAACCTGTCAATCTAAGAACTTGTCTGAATGCGAGGGCATCGCGGAAGAAAAGTTCGAGGACAGCGTTCCATCGACGGCAAAGATGGCCGTCGATGAGTGCGCGGTAAGAGCGGCAGACTCCACGTAGAGCAGCGAGAGTCTCAAGTGGGCTAAGCTCGAAAATGAGAAGCAGAGTGTCTTCGTCGAGGGGAGGAGGAGACATGATTGAGCACAGGGCAGCGATTCACAGTACTTATATACAATTTACTGAGCGTTACGCGATGATGAAATAGCGGTGCATGACAATAAGGAAAGAAGAAAATCCGTAGTAAAGAAGAAAGTCCGTAGAAGTGGCGGTAGGCGGGTCGTAGTCAGATGAGGAGCGGTGTATAGGACTGTACGGCGTAAAAGTCTATGGAGGGTTGTAGTCAGGAATATACGAGGGTCTATTTAAAAGTGTTGGGTCAGATATCTAACAAGTGCACGCTCACCGGAGACTCGTTCAATGTCTTGGTCGCTTTGGTGATACCACCATAGAGTACGACCGAGCGAGTCAACGGTCATATCGTCACCATTCAACCACTCGGCCTTGTTATGGGCAGGTCCGCCTTTGACGACCAAAGCACGTCCCCGAAGTTCTCCATCGCGTACGAATCGGCTTGCAAGGGAGTTGAAAGGCTGCGCATTATCAACCGGGTTGGCGGGGTTCGGCCCATAAATGGTGTAGTACCAAGATATGTGGGTGGAAAGGCGGTGGTAGAGCTCGCGATAGCACGTAGGGGGACCACGCCCGACAATATCGCACAAAGCGGACGGCGTAGGATTTCCGTTATCGTCAAGATCAATGTTGAGCGGCATGATATACGTCAGAACGGCGTTCAGAGATGATAGGGGGTAGTCCTTGGGAAGAGCAGGGTCGTCAGGGAGGATGACGAGGGCGTTGTACGACGGCAAAGGTGGAGGGACAACGGGTGCGGAACACCGTCCTGCTGTCAAGAGCGATCGCAACCGCTGATAAAACAGTCAGTCTTTTACCGTATCCGATACAATCCACGCTCACGTTCTTGCCTATGATCCAGTGCGGCTTTCGCGCCTTGATGAAGGTGCGCATGGACCCTGGTGTGAGCGCGAAATGCTCTCCTATTGCGTCCAGTATCATAGCGCGGACGTCTTCGTCGTCGGGGACGTGCGTGGGCAGCATAGTTCGATGCGGAGAGATCGGGGTGCGGTGGGTTGATAGATGTTGTGGTAGGGTCAAGCAGCAATCTGGAAAATAAGGCAATATATCAATTGAAATAGTTCGATCGTCCGCAGACTGTCAATCAGTGAAGCGATGCAGCGTCAGTGACGGTAATCCTGTGATACGATGCGTCGTCACAATTGGTTCTGTACACTGGTTTCAGGGCATTATTGGCATTCTGTGCACAGGTTTCAGAAGCTTTACTAGCATCGCAAGGAAACAACAAACAAGCTTTACCCGGGGTTCTGTTTAATTGACATCTGGTAAAAATACGGGCAATATCAGAATGGAGTGAAGTGAAAGAAATTATGGATAGCGTACGATGACTCTTTGTTCATCGAGAGCGTGGACGAAAACGGAGTAAGGTGGGCGCGCGTGCACCATTTTCGCAGAGTTCTTGGATACGGTACCAAGCAATAACTATTCCGCCAACCAGACCCGGCGCTCTATAGCTCCCGGGCAAGGTCCGATACCACCGAGGGTGAGTGTGGAAACTAGATGGTGGACACGGCAGAAGATGGTTATCGGACACAGCGGATAAGGACAAAGTACGGCCACATACGCGTGCATACTGTCGACCGTGATGTTCAGAAACAGGAGATTGCGGCTTGCTTGGTGTAGGAAAGGACGGAATGAAAGAGCGGCTCCGGGACGTAGCATGATGTGCGGCATGGAGTAGAGTAGGAGAGATGTCGTCAAAGTAAGAGCGCGCCTGAAGCCGCGGCTTGAGACACATGTTCAGCGGTTCGTTTGTAACCGGGGTTGAGCCAGACGCGCGCTCGTTTCAAAGGGAAACGAAAATTGTCGCCGCCGTCGTGGATGGCATTGAAGTCGATCTCTGCTAATGCGTTGATGAGGTTCTGGCGGTATGACGGAGGCCACAGAAACCGAGGATCAAGCCCAGCAGAGATCGGGGGCAGGGATGGCCGGCGCACTCCACTATAAATCGCCTCTATGCGTTGCATTTGATCGAAGTTCGGCATTCTCTGTCCCCAGTCGTGTTGCGAGGGCCGCGACAGCCAGAAGGACGACAGCGAGAATCCGTGGGTAAGATCTAGTGATTGTGAGCGCATGACTTCCGTTACGATGTAGCACGCACAGAGGTCCAACGTTTGTTCTTGCTCGCTCATCCCTTCCGGCCTGCCGGCGTCGCCAGTCTTTATCAGGTTGAGATATGGACGGCGTGAATCGAAAGAGAAACATTTACAAAGAATTGGTACTCCAAGGTGATTTTGGTGGAAAGGGTAGGCTTCTCCGGACTCACCACACCCAATATATTGTTGAGGCGAGTGATTGAGGTGTCCCACAGAGGACCGAGCAGTATATGCCAAGGCCTCTCGATAACAAACGTCCCTGGCGTATCTTCAAAGAGGTTCGGATCTCCAGGGTTCCAGTTGATTCCAGGATACAGGCGAAAATCCCACCACGCAACGTCTGCGACCAGTGAAAGGACGGCGGGGTGCCCGTGCTCGTCGACGAGAATGTTCTTGTCCCAAGAGACGTCATGCTCCGTATTGGTCAGAGCAGCTGAGCGAGAAAGGTGCGAGTGCAGATATTGAATTAGGGACATGGCAATGGAGTACGTTGCCTAGCTCGGAGAGAACAAGGTGGAGAAGGACTAAGGGGCGTGGGAGTGTTGTTCTCTTGCTGGCAGTACTTATTACAGTCCCTCGCCCGATCGTCACCCATTGACCTGCTTTTGGGGAACACATTGACTAGTAGTCCGTTACCAGGAGGACGAAGCTTTACGAAAAGCGAGTCCCGTACAAGCCAGTCCGCTAGAGTTGGGGGGAGGTATTCACGGCTATATATCTTTGAAATGCTATAAAGTTCTTATCGCAATAAATACAGTACAAAGTCCAAGCCGGGGCATATATGAGGTCGCAAGGAGGTTTAGTTAGTCCTACAGGTAGCCGTCGAAGTGCTCATCATCTTTCTCCTCCACGACGGTAGGATAGCCGCTGCAAAGTAGAGAGACGGCGCGCAAGGCGTTGGTGAGACGATACATTTTATCCTGTTTATCCATGTAGCGTGTGATGCTGCATTCGAGGAGCACTACGTCGCCCATCTTCAGGTTAGCTACGTCGAGGAGGGGCATTTCACTCTTCTTTTGATAGCGAGTGGTTGCATCGTAGTACCGGTCAAACGGGCGGGCCTGCAAGCGTACAATTCAGCTATATCCGACTCGCAGTACATGACTTAAACGTACCACAGCCGCCTTCTGGCCGGGAACCCGCACGGCCTGCCAGCGGTTGGCTTTCACTTCGATCGCTGAGGCATCGAGGGTGTCTGTCCATTGATTCAACACCACAGAGAAACGAACTTATCAAAGTACTCACTAGACCGAGCGCCATCAGTGAACCGGCGCACGATTTCCTGAGCCGAGGCCTGTCCAACGGATGTTAAAGGCCGTACGGTGATGGAAACGTTGTCGGAGGGCTCTCCATCGCGATTGAAAAACCACATCTTGGTAACTTCACCTACGTGCCAAACTATTATAGGTATGGCCGTGTCGGGCTTGCATACAGTGTTACTGTGCGCCGTTCCAACAGGGCCCCATGACAGGTTGTCTGGGATGCGAGCGCTAGAGTATGTCGCGTCAGCATCGCTCTTGTACGCGATCATGCTCTTCATGCGACTAAGAGTGGCTCAGGCAAGCGAATTGGACGGTCGCAGCACGGCGCACCTAATTAACGCTTCTTCGAAGAAAGGACGGCGCGGGATGATGACAGTGTTAGGATCAAAGACGTGGTGCGTCGAATATGCCGACGTGGTTTCCGGTTGACGCGATCGCGGTCGGTATACATCGCGTATGGAGACGGAAGTCGACTCCTGTTGAGCTTCTTCTACGGCCTCACGCGTTGGCAAGGTAGAGGTATCGATGTGGGCGTCGGTCGCATCCGCCATCGTCGCGGTGGAGTTGCTGATAGATACGTGAGGAGAGGGTACGAAAAAGGCATAGAACGATACGCACGTATCGGACGCGCTGTCCGCGGGCGTTCTACGCGCCATGAGAAGGTAAACTAGTACAACGGTGGAAGCACATACCCAGCGCTATCTTTCCCTGATCTGAAAGAGTATGATTAGACGCTTTGCAGAGCTAGGCGAAGTGCGATCACACCTTGCACGCTTTGGGGAGCTTGGCTGATCGTCGTTTTCGCCGACTATGGAGGCCAGTTCCTTGCGTTTGTTGTGGGCTCGGGTGCTCATAGTGGATAGGTTGACGATGAAATGTCTGCGAAGGCTCAGGCTTTAAGCAGATGGCTTGCACAGGCTTATACGAGCTAAGCCAGCAGGCACACCATCGAGAGCCGACTCACAGGAGGTACAATCAAGTTCTGCACGGACAGCACAGCCTGGCAGATACCAAGACGCACATAGCCCTGGAGCTGTGAAGGACGGTTCTGACGGTGATCAGCAGTGGCGCGAGATGAGTGAACCGCACATGTACCACAGCATAGCCGAGACCACGGTGATGAAAGTCTGACCCTCTCCGGCGCTTGAGAAATGACTGGAGGTTGAGAGAGGGCAGAATAGAACGCGGCGCGGGCGCCGCCCAGTGTATTGCCACGTGTCATGTGACACGGTTTGGATAAGCGCCGGAGACTCAAGTCGACGGGCAGACTGCACGCAGCGCGGGTGGTCGTGCACAAACTCACGGCAGGCCTGAAAAGACTGCAGCGTTGTACACAGTGACAGTGCGAGAGGACGGGCACTGGGGCATGTCAGCGAAACCGGCACACATTTTATTGAGGCTGGGAGGTGTACCAAACGAACAGGGAACCCAATAAGACACAGATAAGGAGTTCTGATAGCGTTCATGAGAGAGTCATGTACATAAAGATCAACCGAAAACAATTCAACGTTGTTGTCATAGTATTTTCGAAGCGGGGATCGGACAGTGTGTGAGCGGATTGGCGGGTAAAAAAGACAAGACATAAAGTCCAGGCCGTATCAGATAGTGGCGAATAAGACTGCGTTTCGGTGTCGCAGTGAGCAATAATCATGAATCATACTCGAGAGACGTTAGCGCACCTTAATTGAAGCCAGGGTGCGCTCGGGCCCCACGAGATGCGAGGCGCTGTTCGCCTCTCGCGGTTTCAGAGGAAGAGGAGGTTCCTGTCCAGCTTGGGTGTCTCGTGTTGGCTATCTGCAAAGGGAACTGGAGGCGACGGCGCGCGACAGGTTGATCATCGGGGAAGTAGGTGGAGTCAATCGGATGAAGTGAGAGGAGGTCTTCGCAGTCGAGACCTTTGATGAGGATGCGCCCGGGCTCAAGCTTGTGGACGATGACGTAACGCCCAGCATGCACGGTTTTCGAGGCCTCTATGGTTTCGGTGAGTATACAGACGGTGCCGACATGAAGGGTGAGATATTCATCGGGAAGCAGACGCGACTTGAAGAGGGCCCGGCTCAGCGGGAAGCGATCGCTATCCGTAGCTTGGTAGGTGATGGGTCGAACACCGGTGTTAGTACGACCGATGATGGCAAGGTTAATCCTGGCTGCAGCGATCGCGGCGGGAGCCATGGCGGTTGGAGGGCGTGCACCACTGTAGCGCGCGAGAAATTCCAGCCTGCAGAGCGAGATAAGGCACGGTAAACGGAAGGCAAGTGCACAAGCTCACCGTAAAACATCGGTTTGTAGGGTGCTGCTGCCGCATCGGAGGAGGGCGGCGGGGTCGGGATGGAGGATAACGAGGCAAAGGTACATCTGGATGGCTTCGCAGACGCTGCGCCCGTCAACGCAGCGAGGAGTAGATGCTTGGCTTCGCGCATAACCGAGGCGAAGGACGAACTCCGAGAAAATTTGCGCGGTGTGAAGATAGGCGCGGGCCTCGGTGTAGGGGGGGCGCAAGGGCCCAACGTAGGGGGGAGGTGGACTTTCGACCGTCACCGGGCTGATCGGCTCGAGAGGGGGAGGTGGGGTCTCCGGACGGTAGGTGGAGCGCAACGGTTCCGCGGTCTTTCTGGTGCACAAGAGCAGGGTCGACATGGTCTGTAATGGACAACGAGCAACGCACAGTAGGCCGTATTTCCATTATATATATATTTCCGCTCGCCACGGCAATAGCAGTCTGGCGGGCGATGGGTACGGTCGAGTTGAGCAGTGCTTCCGAGAAGGTGGCTCACCAGTTTTGAAATTGGGCAAGAAGGATCGCGCTCTGGTGACTCGAGATGCATCTAAAAAAGGTGAGATCAGGACGGTGTCGGTACTTTAACTGAAAATCCAAACCCATCAGTTGACAGGGCAGCGCCCATCGTGCTCGATGACTTCCGGTGCACGGGCGGCGTTGTGACAGCCCAAAGTAGTGTAGCTGCACGGCGATGCCCTGTCTCAAAGATATTTCGGTATTGTATTCTGTTGACAGCGATGGAGCGACAAATAACGCGCTAGGTCGAACGGATGCTCACAGTGATGGTAGGCAAACTTTAGTGCCTGTACAGACTTCTGGCAGCATGATGCACAAAATGTCAGCTACAAGTCGGATAGGGAGAGCGGTAGAGTTGAATTGACAGAACGCACGGTGGTGAATTTCAGCCGACGCGCTTGCGTGCCTATCAGCTGGATGTCTATAGAGCGCTGTGCAATCGAATACATACGGCAAATACATCAGGCTGTACCTTCGGTAGACAGTGAGGTAGGTGGATTAACCGGGGTGCGGACTCGGACGTGTCGACGATGATAACCAGAGTCACGTGAATTTATCGAAATGGAATCGGCAGTCCGGACTCCGCCAAAGACCGTGGCGGGCGAGCATTAAGCACGCGCACGACAAAAGAGCAATCACCGACGATTGACACGGATAGATAAATATGTTGTGAGTACCGACAGAAGCAGCGACGAAGCAAGCCTACTTGAGGAGTCATATCTTAGCATCTTTGCAGTACAGTATAGTGAAGTGAATAAATAGAACAGTATAATCAAGTGAATAGATATAAGAAGCACGCAGCGGCAAAAAGGTTCGACAAATGATAGGCAGTTACGAAAACAATCTACTTAGCAGCGACGTGATGAGCTTGAGAGCGATCTTCCGCAACCTGGTCGGTACGTACTCCTGTCTGATGGTACCACCAGAAAGTACGGGCTAGCGCGTCTACGGTCATACAGTCACTGTTGAGCCAGTCCGTCGTGAGGTTATCAGACCCGCCTTTGAGTACCAGGGCGTTTCCTTGGAACCCCCCAACGCGCACGAAACGGTTAGCGAGCGTGTTGAAAGGCAGAGCTTGTGCGACCTGATCGCGACGTCGGAGGCCGTATATTCTGTAGTACCATGACACGTGCGCGGGGTCGTGGTGGTAGACTTCTCGGTAATGGAAATGACTGCCCGCGCCGAGCGTATTCTCGAGCGCAAGTGGAGTGGGATTGCCGTGGATGTCGAGTTCGATGTTGAGCGGTCTGATATGCATGCGCACCGAGTTAAGGGACGAAAGTGGATGATCGGCAAATCCGAGATGGTCATCATGAAGGACAAGCAGAGCGTTAAAGGCAGGGGTGGGGGATGAGTTTAGAGCCACCAGCCGGCGTTGGATGGTTAATAGAGCGCACAACCTCTGTTCCCGAAGATGATGAGACATACGTCGTGTAGCGAAGTGAGCTGCGTTTCACCTTTTTTGCAACTGCCCAGTACGGCTTGCGCGATTTGATGTATGCACGGACACATCCCTGGTTGAGCACAATATGGGCTTCAGCCGCTTCGACGATCACCGAGCGGAGCTCGGCATTGCTAGGGATGTAGGAAGGCATCGTTGCTGGATGCCAGGTGAGGAATCGAGGTGGACGGGCTACGGGGTGGCGGATGCGACGATGGGGTGCGGCGGGGAAATTAGGCGGGTGCAGGCAAGTGGTTTGCCACTGGTCTTTAAGTCGTGGACGACACTCGCAGTAGTGCGGCACCCGGGACAACGGAAGCACAGCAAAGCTCTGCGTCTGGATGTGAGGTTGATCGCGTCGAGGCGCCTGTAGGGAAATTCAGCAGTGCACTGGCAAGGAGGATGGCGACGCACATGACAATACAAGGAGCGCACGCCATATAAAGAGCTCGGAGTGCGCTTCGCAGGAGGGGTCGTTAGCTATGAAGGAAACGAGCTGCAGGACCTGGTTAGGCGATGATGCTTGAGCGAACAGCCTGAAGCAGAGGTGGTAGTGGTTGTAAGGTATGATCGGAGGCGATACAAAGTTTTCATTCAAGTGATTGTGCCAAAACGAAGCCGTGTAGTACAGCCATGTCCATAGCGTGCAGTTCTAGCGATGTCGGGCGACACAGTACGAAAGGGTTACAAAGGATAGGGTTCGTGAAATCGAGCTCAAGCGGGATCTGGCAACCCTTATACGATAGTGACAAGTGAGGGTGCGTAAAATGGAGGTCCATACCTTGAATGATAACATTGTCAGGCCGCGAAAGGGCGCGCACTGTGACGGAACACTGGCCAAGCTCTTGAATGAACGATCTAGATGACAGCCAGATGGAGTGAGTGCGTCAGAGCTGAGACGGTGATGGATACGTACCTCTCGAGTGAAGAGAGGAAAAAGTGCTACGACTCATCGAAGTTCGACAATGGCATGAAGTGCAGCTCTAAGACGTACGCTAGCATGTTGCTGTGAAACCTCTGCGAAAGTGTCGATGAAGGTGAGGCGCATGAGGTAGTCGGAGGCACGCTGCCATCTGGTAGAGACGGGGCGAAGGTCAATGAGAACGAAGCACTACGCTGCCAGACTGGGGAAGATCAGTTTACCCCGCTATTTGAAGATCTGAGCCAGCGATTCGGGCGGATGCGTCGAGACGTGATCGTCACACGGCGACGGCAGTGACGGTCTACCGTCCGATCATCCGTAAGGGGATACTCGACGTGTACCTGAAGCACTCATAGTGAGTGAATAGCGACGGGCATTATTGAAAACAAACAAAGGAGTACGGGCATCCGCGCATTGCATCCGAGTAGAGATTTGTGCGGGACAGCAGTAAAGCCCGGTCGGCGACCCGTGCAATTTGCATTGTATGACCTGGCAGTCGACAAGGTCAAGGAGGCGAGCGACAATAGAGGACCACGCTCTGCAGAATCCAGATGTGATCATGCAGAGCAGGGAAGATCAGTTTTAACCCGCTATGTTCCATTTGAAGGTCCAAGAGATCCAGTGTTTCAGATCCAGGAGATTTGGTGTTCAAGATCCAGGAGATTTGGTGTTCACGATCCAGGAGATTTGGTGTTCAAGATCCAAGAGAGGTAGAGGCGTTGATCGATGCGATATCAGACTAGCTGAGAGATGTGATCGTCACACAGCGACCGGCAGGGACGATCTGACGTCCGGTGATCCGAGAGGGGATGTTCGAACGCGGTAGAAGACAACAGGAATGCGCTGGGCTAGAACTCTGCAGCCAAGTCACGCCTTGGTCATGGGAAGTGATGCGCCCGTTGGATAATCAACTAGAGAGATACGTCGATCTTCAGTAAACCGCAGTCGGTGAAAAGCATGACAGCGACGTGCTGTGAGCGCGACGGCACGCAGGTGCTCAGAGTACTGCAACGCTCGGCATCGCGTCAGACAAGTGCGCAGCGTGCACCGCATGTTTATATCGACGGATGCAAGACGGGGACAGGGTTGGCGCGGGGTATCGCACCGCTTCTGTTGAGGGTCTTGCCGCACTATAAAGGATCGCAGCTGGTGAGCTGAAGGAGGTTCAATATCACATATGTCGTTCATTCGAGGTAAGGAGTCTGTGCTCGGCGTATGAAGATTCACTTAACTCGGACGCAGATTCCCACTCAGGCCGGCTCGTTCGAGACATGTGGCCGGGGGGACTTGGGCGTGTTTCCCTTGAGTGTGGCAGTCGAGCGGGGCGCGTCGGTCTTGGGCGCGTTGCTGACAATGCCGGGCTCGAAGATTGGCAGGTTGTACCTGTCAACGTGAACGCTCTGTCGTCGTGGGCGTTCGTCCTACCTAACTCCTCCAGCACCGATCCGAGCTGTCAAGTGATGTTTGTCCACGTCCCAGACGAGAACGAGCCACCATATGGCGACAATTTGCAGCGCGTTTTTCAAGTAGCCATTCGTCTGCAAGGCTTCCTTGGCAGCCATAACCTGGGGGTATTCGGCAATTGGGATGGGTGAGTCGCTCGTCTTTTGCTGGTGGTCGGCGAAGTGAAAGCTTTTTTGCAGGACAGAAGAAGCGGCATATAAGGCTACGCAGCATATGGTGTTGGAACCGGGGCCTTTCGAAAGTGTATTTGCGCCCCAGCGTCTCGCCATCAACAACATTCAGAGGTACATCTTGCGACAGCTCGGATGTCTGGACGATACCAAACAGGACGTTGGCGCGGAGAAGGGTATATATCTGAGCCGTCTGGTATGGACCAAGGTAAATTGCAGCCCTGGCACCGTTGAGAATCCGGAGCTCACCTCATAACTGCGGTCTAGGTGACACACGTTGTCGACCCAGGACCTAGTGCGTTGCTGCCAGCGGATGACCCTATGCGCCGAAGCCATCGTCTCCGTTCTCGCTGGCGTGTTGTCGAGAAGGTGGTCTTCGGACAGCGCACCGCACGCGGGCGATTTCGGAAATGTGATTATTTCAACTTGTCCGACGGCGATTTTGTCGATGTGGCTGCAACGGTACGCATTGCCATCTACAAAGGTAGAAACAATGGCATCCCAGTCACGAAGATCTATTGGGATCCGAAACACGTACTTCAACTCTGTCCAAAGGAGCGTGTGGGGGAAGTAAGTCATTTTGTCGATGAGAGAGAACTGTCGTTGACAAGACAAGCAGTTGATGACGAACTTCGCTGTCGACGTCAGGACCCGCAACACCCTGACGTTTGGTCCCCATACAGCCGAGGGTGACAGCGAGGACAGGAGCACGGAAGGCGCATATAATGGAGAGGACGACGATGTAAATTATTGAGCGATACACTTTGGAGCAGCACTCGAACACAGACTGTACAGACAATTTATCTACGCTTACGTACAGTAACCTAGAACGGTAGCCTCTTGGATGTAGACGATACTCAAGTGCGAGTCTCCGAGTCGTAACTGGCAGACAGACAGACTCGCTATTTTCCCTGACTCTCTGACCGCTTTTCAAAATTGCCCCCATCATCATCTGGGCGAACTTTGACGCAGCTGCTCCACGCACATTTTGCGCGCCCCGCTGCCCTGATCTGATTCATGCGACATAGCAGCCGACCCATGTACCAGGAAGGTATGTTGAGAACGACTACCTTCTGATACCATTAGGCCAAGCTACGGAGACTACTAGGAAGGGGACGGTACACATTTATGCATATTGCGCCAATGGTTCACTGTGCTAGGTGACACGGTGACGCGTGGGTCGCATCGTCCCCTTGATCATCGTAGGAATATATCCGCTCCAGTTGACGACCATGTGAGTAGCCAGTACCGTCTAAGTAGAGATCCAGTGCGTGCTGAACACGGCAGTGTCCACCTCGGCGAGATTAACGCACCGTGTTCATCATCGACCGCGGCAGTGCAGTCACTTCTTCCATCACGTCAGACAGCCCCCGCTTGCAGAATCACCATGGATGATAAGCGATGGGAGGTTGCCAATCGCAGCAAATGTCACACTGTCGGCGAATGGCTGTACTTTCTACAAGGGCACCACGTCTTGAACGGCACCATCATCGTCGGCCAAGCCTTACTGCCCATCTCTACCCTTCTCACGTCACCATTGAAATTGAACAAGTATGCTAAGAACGTCTCGCCGGAGGGTACAACCGATCGAAATTGTGAAGGCGCAGGGCGCACGATACTCCGAGTAAGTAACACGCGTAAGCTTTCAGACTTTCATTGACACGATCAGAACAGCTACAAGGCGTACTTGCGACAATGGGCGCAACCCAGACTCTCATTTTATGCAGTGCGCAGGCTGCCAACCATCTTAGTCTGGCGAGCACCGCAAACCGGGGTCCGATCTCGACTTCATAGGCCCAATCGACGGACCCCTCTGACTCTGTCATTCACGGGCGTGATCACAAGCATGGGAGATATGACGGGCGATGAGCTATGTCTTCGAGTTCGACCACCGCGCCGCGAGAGGCAGGCGCTACGAGCGTTGCTTTCCAGCAGCTCAACCCACGTACCATCTGCCATCCGTGAGTCCGCTTTTCATTACTCGTAAACGCTCGCTGACAACGAACGGCAGATGACACAAAAGGCTATCGCGTCCACCCCTTCTACGGCGTCTCGCTTTCAGTCCCGACAAGCAACAACCCGCCATTTTATTACGACGCCTCACATCGGTGGCATCCCGCCCACGCCGGCATGCGTCGCATCTCGGTCTGGGACCTGAATTGCTCAGACGAAGTCTTTATCGAGGCCGAAGTTTCACTGGCAACATGCCCATCTTTCGGGGAGGGGTGCTTTGTTGCGCATTTGACCGCGACGGCGATCAATCTGCTGCACAAATCCCGACCTTGAACTGGCAAGGGTGATGGAAGGGAGGAGCTTTTTAGAGCACGCGACCTTCTGGGCGTCCATCGTCCGAGATTACACACCCATGTAGCTTCTCTTTACAAATCGCGCAACTGGTTAGGGACAGTATAGGACCGCAGGCGGCTTGTTGCGAAATCCCAGTGAGCCGTCGAAGCTCCAGCACGGTACGCGAGGCCCTTTGCAGTGCGAAAGACCAAGGCTTTGGATGGGGATACCTCACACGGGGGAAGGGGGGAGCGCAAGGGTGGCAAACCCTGCCAGTAATATAGGAAAAATGTGCAAGCTCACAGGCCTAAACCAAAGCACTCGATACGCGATCAAGCACCATGCTTAATATTACACCTATAGAACGCTGGCACGAAGTCGTATTCAAGAACCGTACCGTAAGGATGGCTCGCAGAGTTCTCCATCTCCCACTCCTTCAACTTCTCCCTATCGGCGACCAGCTTTGAGAATCGACAGAGCTGGGCCTCCCATCGCCCGGCGCCCACGGATTCACGCATTGCCTTCGAGAGCTTGCTCGCCGGCCGAAAACCGTGCCCAACCCCCACCTCATGACATCCCCTACACAGGCACTGAAGAGTGGTGACGCCGCGGAGGTCGCGATGAAGTGATGCGTGCAACGGCGCGACGCACGATACGCCGGGAAATGATGGGGATGCGACGCTTAAGCTGGAGCGGCATGGGCGGGCTCTGCAATGGCAAGCGTGCGCTGTGCGTTGTACCGGCGCGGGCTTGGCGCACCCTGGGTGGCCGGACGCTACCTGGGGATGATCAGGAGGGGCACCGGTTCATACGTTGGGAAGTTCTGTGTTCAATAACTCCTTCCAACTGCAGCCATCTCTCATTTATCACTGTTGTCTGATTGAATTGTGAATGGTCTAATACACAAGATAAGTCCTACATCCTATCGAGCAGTACCCGTCAATTCACCTCCCAGCTCCTTGTCGCATGTCGCCCTCTTACCGTCCAGACACTGGCGCCCTCTCCCGATGATGACCGCTACTCCGACACAGGCGCCTCCCATACCTTGAAGCCAGCCAGAGCTTCTGCGGTGCGCTGAGCAATGGAGGCGTCGAGCTTGGCCTTGCATTCGGGATCCTCGCGGTGGAGGGCGGCCTCCGTTCGCCGACCGTACGCGTGCCAACGCATGAGCGCCCCAGCACAGTATTGAGTGATTGAGCGACGCGTTTTGCCTGGCTGAATGGATGTGTTGCTGTGGGTGAGGATCGCCGAGGGGATCAGTATTGTTGAACCCGGAGGGAATTCAATGACGAGCTTGAGGTCCCACAGGATGAGGTGTCCACCAAGCTTCGGGTTGTATCGGCCGAGCGCAGTGATCGCGCACCATCCAAAGGGCACGTTGTAGTAGTCGCGGTGCGGTGCAGTCGCTGTCCGCGGTCCGAAGTTGAACGTGCATGCTGGGAAGACGCTGTTCGCAGGAAAGGGTGGCTCGAGCGTGGGGTTGTCCGCGCGGATGTCCTTCAAGGCGTCGTCGTACTGCGTCCATTTAATGGGCGATGCAGTGTAGTAAGTACCTAGAGATGATCAGTCTGGTCGCTGGAAGTGAGTTCTACATGCATGCGTACTGCTTTGAAAGCCGGCGATTCGACGGAGGGGTCCGCTTGCCTTGAGCCGCTCGGAGGCTGCCCTCTGCGTTGAGTTATGTAGCTTGAGGTTCATGGGCTCCTAGTATGTAGAACAAATTGTCAGATAAACGGACGGAAACAATATGTCGGCACGTACAGTTTGCCCACCTCCAAATGAGTAGCCGATGCTCAGACTCGGGTACCTGCCGCGGCGATTTTTGCGTTGCTTCTTAGTGAACTTGCAAGTCTTCATGATGTCATCCAAAACAATATCCGCATTGGAAGTGTCGCTCAGCCAGGTAGGATCGTCATCAGGACAACCAGGCATTGGGACTATGATTCTGTTCTCTGAATCTAACACTGCATGATCCGAACTTAAAGAGCAATTAGCTTCGTGTACGGGTGGGTAACAAAGTAACACATACACGCCGTCCCAAGGGACCAGCTGAAATTTAAGATCATCGAGCAGGGTCGGTAAAGGGACGGCTTTGCCCCGATACCGCTTGGCGGTAGGATCAATGCCGGGCTGTCCAATAAACGCAGTAGAGGAAGTGGGTAGACTTGCAGTGTCAACTGGAGTTGCCAAGGCAACTGGGTTGGCGTGCTTGGCCAACATTTTTGCGGTGGGGATGGGGAGATGCTGGCCGGACTGTGCTCGGTCTTCCAAGCGGTCGCGGTTTCGTCTGACACGCTGCCGAGTACGCTGCGGGCGTTCTGGTGACTCAGGGTTACGCTCGGCAGGAGAACGGCGTCGCCGTTTACGGCCATGGGCAGAGAAACCCGCCTTCAAAGCCCGGCCACTGTGCGTGTCGTGGTTTCCTCGCCCGACGGTAACCGATGCCCGATGGTGCTTGATTGGGGTATAACATACGCCACTGGAGGCATTCTGAGTGGTATGGGAGGCTGTCTGTAGTGCGCTGAGCACAGTCGTATCGACCACATTGGGCGTGGCCGTGTGTGACGTGTCGGCTGTAAACGCCGCCTCCGAGTCCAACATGTCGTGCGGGGCTTCCGACACATCAGATGCACATATCGATGCGAGAAAAACGTCCCGTGACGTTTTCAGTGTTGGTAAGGGTTCGTCCGGGATGGGGTCGTCGTCGCTGTCGGTATCCCACTCAGAGTCGGAGGCATCGACTTCGGAGAGCCCACGTCCACATTCTTCATCACGCAGGAAAAGCGCGTCGTCGAGTTCAATCGCTTCCCGGGTAGCAGCTTCGAGGTTGAAACTGCTGCAGCGGGTGACGGAAAGACTGTACGGTGAATATTCCTTATTAGACCGCAGCTGGACAAGGTTCAGTCTGTCAGATGGATATAAAAAAAGGGTCTAGCAACATACCGTCCTCGGAGACAACTCCATGTAGTAGAAGCAGCCTGTCAAATATATAAATCTTCTCAGCACGGGCTAACGAGTGTGAGGAGCAGCCCGCGGGGAGGAGGTACCGGGTTCGACGCCATGCAACGCGGCGGGCTGCGTAATTTGAATGCTTACCTGCCAACAACACAAATCGCACAGAGTCAGCAAATCTTGCGATGGTGAAATATGTAGATAGGTGAACGAAGAGGAGGGAGGAAGCAGACGACGGAGGCCGACGTACTTGAACGCCGCGACGCGTTCCGTAACGCGTTCGTCACGTCTCACCTGTCACATGTCACAGGTGAACTCCGAGCACACAAGGCTACCACAAGCCCGCCGCAAGTATTTACCATTCACCACAAGCCCGCCGCAGGTATGAACCGACACGTATATTCAAAGCTTGAAACTCTGAAGTATGAAAACGGGCTCTCAGTCTACGACGATAGGCTTACACGCAATCGCGCGCGTCGCGCCCAGGCACCAACATGACCGACGTGTCACCACCGCATCCCCACAAGCCCATCAAATACGACAAGCAGCAGCAACATACACCGGCCCACGCGTGCTTATGCGAGCGCTGCAAACCCTTCAACGATGTGTATGCGATCATGAGAAGGACCTAGGCTATCGGCTGCATCGGTCTGTTGTCTTTGAAGTTTCTGCTGATGGCCCGAGCCGAACGAAGGTACAGAATTCAACGACTGGCTCTACTGCCACAAGACTCTGTGCTCGCGTTCTGCGTGCAGTGTACCTTTGCACGAGCCTGCATGCGTCTCTTGAGGTGCGTCACTTTCAACTTCGATACAGTATGACAGATACACACGTTCCGGCCTGCCAGTCGGGCATCCTCCCATCGTGTGGCACACGCGCTGCGAGCTCTGGCTCGCCCAAGTCCCACCGCGCGACACCACATCCTCACGCGGTCGCCACCGATAAGCACGCACCCGTAGAGAAAGCTCATCTGAGGGAGACGAGATGCCACAATGGAACAGATGCCTTGCCCTGCTCTTCGTGTGTTTGTCTCCTGCTCACTCTTCTCTTGACAGGGCCGTTTGGCACGAGTGTGCAAATTTCACGACACCCTGGTGCGTCTCCTCCGCCAGTACTGGGGCAGTACTAGTTAGCCATCTTTTCGCAGCGCTCGTCTCGGTGTGTGTATATTATTGACTTGTGTCGGTGCGTGTATATTACTGACTTGAGTGGGATTCACATGTGTGGCTGGGACCGGACTATGTTTGTACTATTAGAGTATGCTGTTTTCGCGCGATCGTGGGATCGTGTGTATCTAGTAATGTTCATAATGGATGCTCAGCATTTCAACGAAGCCTTCCGCTAGACGACTGGAAGGCAGGCGATGCTCGGTAGGGCTGTTCTTTGTAGACTTCATAATGACTACGTGGATCGAATGCGTTGGCTACGCGACAGGCGAAAATAAGATTGTAACAAGAATGGGAGACAGAGTACAGAGTAGCGTTCATGGCAGAGTCACGTATATAGAGAATAATCGAAAGGCATTCCTTCAAATCAGAACTACATGGAGGCGGAGACGCTACCGGCGATTTAGAGAAAGCGCGGCGCCTCATTTAAAGCGGAATATGACTGTACAGCTGGTCGTCGGGATCATCTAAGCACTCTGCATGATATTATTGAGGAGCAACCTACCTGAGCTAGGCCCACGAACTTATGTGCTCGCCCCAAGCGACATAGGTTGCTCCAACCTCAGAGCCGTCCTGTCCAACGACCTGAGAGACGGGATATGCACCATGCCTGGCGACGTCCGCGAACGTTCTGCGGCCTATCTTGTGCGAGTGCTTGGTGTTCGCTATCTGCAGAGGAAACTGCCGGCGAGTACGTGCGACATGTTTTCCACTCGGGAAGTAGATGAATTCGGCGGGCTGAAGTGCGAGGAGGCTGTCGCAGCCGACAGTCTTGACGTAGATGCAGCTGACGTCGAGTTTCTGGACGACAACATATTGACCAGCACGAACGAAGCGATCGTGGTCCACTATGTCTTCTGCAAGTATACAAATACTTCCGACAAGAAGGGTGAGCTTTTCGTCCGGAAGCAGGCGCGACTTGAACACTGGGCTAAGGAAGAAGTCGTTGCCATCCGTGGCTTGATAGATCAAGCGCTCAGCGGTAGGATTAACACGAGTGATGATGCTTCCATTTATCTTGACTGCAGCAATCGTACCGGGATCCATCGCCGCGTCAGGACGCGCACCACGATAGCGGGCAAGGGATTCCAAACTGCAGGACAATATAAAGCACAGCAAAGAGTGGGCGTGGTCAGGACATACCGTACGACGTCGTCCTGTATTATATTGCCACTGCGTTCGATGAGGGTGACGGGGTCGGGATAAAGTAAAAGGAGGCAAAGATACATCTGGATCGCTTCGCAAACGTAAACGGAGTCGATGCACCGGGGAGTAGATGCAATGGCCTGTGAAAAGCTCAGGCGAAACACGAACGTCGTCAGGACTTGCACAGTGCGAGCAAGTGGGCGGACCGTTGTGAGGGAGGGTGGAGGGCGTAGCAGCCCAACGTAAGGCGGAGGAGGTGGAGTATGGACCGCGCACGCGGTGAGCGGTTCAAGAGGGGGAGGGGGAGTCTCTGACCGGCAAGTCGAGTGCATGACCTCGGCGGTTTCAGTAGTGGGAGACTCCAGTGCTGACATTGTGGAATTGCGAAGATGAGCAACAGGCGGTAAGCTTTCTTTTCGGTATATAGTGGCATGGCGCCGCAGCGAGCGAAGCGTGAAGAACAGCGAGTGCGATCAAGGCGGAGAATATCCGGGTTGAACATGGAGATGCGGACCGATCAGTCGACACAGCAGCGGTGATGATCGTCTTGCAGTGCACGGACGGCGCTGTACCACTGTATGACCCATCACTGAAAGCGGTGGAGAAAGGACGAGGACCGATTGTCGTCAGCGCGTGGCAAAGTCTGGTGGACGACACGAGACCCATGTGAATGAGGGGATGGCTCAAGGCTTTCACAATTGAATGAATCGAATCCGGACCCTCGCATCGAAAGAAGCAGCGCCCATAAATCTCGCCGACGGCTGGCGACCCCAAGAAGCAAGGCAATGAAGGATCGACAGCAGGCTGTGTGCGAACACCGCAGGGTCTTGTTTCAGAGATGGCTGGACACGTCAACACTAGAAGCGATGCGAGCCAAGGCTAGCGGTACCTTGAGCGCACACAATAACGAACGATGGCCTCGCAAGCAGGCAAGCAAATATTGATGCGCTCAGAGCAACGCCATGGCCGAGGAAATGGTAAGATCGCGCATGTGGGGAACGCACATCAATACCGCGCTATATAATGAAGAACGTACAAAGAAACCATCTGCCTATACCATTGATAGAAGCTGGAACAGTGGATGATGGGGAACGCCAGCCTGGAGTCGTGTCAGTACCTTGAGTTTAGTAACGGTCAAGGCGATAGCCGGAATCACGTGAATGTTAGAGCGGCCATGGGCGTGCAGCTCGCAATGAGCCAGATCGAAGGAAAATCAAGTTCGCTATAGATCCGGTCCGAAACAGTAATGATACAAGGCCTTCTTGTCACATCGGAGCGTCCTTGCAAATAGAGGATAGGTAGCGTACAGCCGTTTCAGTAATAAATATGGCAAAATAATGTCTGTCTCAAAAGTCGGTAATAAAGGTCACAAGGTAAGCATAAATAAACATGACCGACGGCCTCATGAAGTAGCAGTTGGTAAAGGAAGAGGCGGCGATGAATCCGAAGGCACGTGCTATACGCTGTCGAAATGTATATGATGATGAAGCAGGTGGTCCGGAGAAAGGCGCACAGAGAGATGTAACTCAGAATAGGGAGATGGTGTCGAGAAACCTACAGAGGTAGTCAGCTCGGTCATTGAAAGATAGGCGATAGCGACATACATGGCTACCGCCTGCCAAGCAGAAACAGTATCGGCGGCGCGGAGATTGACCAGGCGCGTACTTCTGTTACTGTGCTTTGCATAATTGCGTGAAAATCGCGCGCGCGCGCATTTTGTTTTGCCGGCTTTGCCGCGTGATACTGTGACCAATATGTGACCTTCATGTGACGATCGTTGACACACACGCACCCACACGTTGTCGGCCGCTCCTTCCCTCCCTCCACATCAACCAACTGCTACATGACCCAACGACAACGCCAGCACCACGAGAACAACACCGGCATGTGCAGCACCCTCGACTGGTGTGTGCCATGGTGCAGGTACAGCCAAATCCCTACTCCGACAACACTATGCTCAATTTGTACATAGTGACGAGCCCGGGATTCTCTCAGAGTGTATCGGACGTTGGTAGGATGTGCTGGCCGGCCCTAGAGCACAGGGTCCGTGCACAGGGGGGATTTGGTAGAAAGGGCTGCGCCCAGGTGAGCAATTTGTTCGTTCGGCCTTTCCTTTCTGACGCCTACGGTGTCCTTCCCTTCCCTTCCTTTCCCTTCCTCTCTTTGTTTGCTAGAATCTCCCCATGCCAAACCTCTGGTATGGCACCCCGCCTGCCCCAGGCTCCGCATTTCATGAGCTCGTAGTGCTACCCACTCTTGCTCCCCATCTGGCCCAGACGGCTGCAAGCGGTGAGCTCCTCCTGCTCGTGCAGAAGCTGTGGCTAATTGATCAATATCTCCGTTGGTCCAGGACAAGCCACTCCACCTCCTGCAACTCCGAGCAGTGATGCAAGCGGCGCAGACGCACCTGCTGAACCAGCGGAGGAGGCGACTCCTGGTTGGTGTGCATCTCGCACGCAAGTCAGCTGCTGGCTAATTTTCCTTTGCAGAGCGCCTCTTCTTTGTCCTCTCGGTTATCGCGTGGGTCAATCGCATTGCAAATGGGCGCTCCGTCAAGAAGGAGAAGCACGAAGAGGCGAAGCAAGTGCCGAACCGTGTTGCTGTACTCGAGATGTCGCGTCGTGACCTCGTCACCGCTGCGCTGTCAGTGCACGGCTATCAGGATCGGTATGCCGTTGGTCAAGTCAGCGGGCCACCTATGCGTGTGTACTGGTCCGGGTCACCGTAAGCTTCATTTTCTCATCGCATTGGCTCCATATATTGACAGATATGCAGCGGAGGCAAGACCCAAGCGCCGACAATCCATACCGATGCCGAATGGGGTCTACTGCAGCAGCTTTTGAGATCGACGAAGTCATCCGTCACCTCGGTCAACGTGAGCTTTGACCTCGATGCGATGGAGGGCTTCAAGACTCGGAAGAGGGTATGTCATAGCACTTTCTTGTATCATCCATCTGACTGACTGTTCCTTGGTAGGCTCTTAGCCCCGACGCTCATGATACTCAAGCTGAGCTGAGTCTAGGCACCCGTGTACGTAGGTTTTGCTCTGTATTTGCTGAACTATGTTTCTGACATGTAAACCAGGTGCCGAATATTGAGGCCTACTCGAAAGAGGAGCGTGCCCTCGCTGCCCTCATTGACGAGCTCAAGTCAGCTTGGGAGTGCGGGGTCCATCACGGACACTGCTACCTGAGTGCCGACTCGAAGCACATCACCCTCAACCGCTTCCGCCTCAAGCAGTGGGGAACTGCGCTCGTAAGTTTATTGAATTTCTTTGTGATGACTCATATTGACAATCACCTATAGGTTGCGAGCGGTGCCTCCGTCCTTGACCCGCCGCCGGGTGTTCTTCTTGGCGAGTGGACAGACGTGCACACGACGCCTCTCCCTTCAACTGCAAAGGCTCGAGGACGCTCCGGTCCGAACGCCGTCGGAACTCCTGCACCCCCGTCCCCGTCCCCCGCTGTTGACACGAACACACTGCTCCTCACGATGATGGCTCCGCTCACCTCTCTCGCCATGCAGGGCCTTGGTGCCTCGTTCACTCGCCCTCTTGCCCCCGTTCCCATCGCATCGTCCTCCACTTCCGGTGACCGTGCCTCGTCGCCTCCCCCGATGATCGAGGATGAGCTCACACGCTGCCTCGAAGCCTTCGGGCGCGCAAGGAACATTGCCGATGAGGTCATCATGGCCGCCGTTGCGGGACTTGATGAAGCGGGCTATTCGCCGGACTCGCTCGATGCGCCAACGGTCACGCGCATCCAGGAACTGACCGGGTTGAAGGAGGGACAAGCCTATCAGCTCCAGCGCTTCGCTGCAGCATGGTCGGGCAAGATTGCGGGCAAACGTGCCCGGCGGGCGTGATTCTGAAGTGGTCTACCTCTCAATCGTCTCATACAGCATTTTAATTGTCCCTCTATACCCACTATATTTCGTTGCCATACATTGACCATAGCTACAAGTAACCACAGTCCTTGAACCACCCCAATGCATCCTGCGCTGTTACCGATAGACTTGCCTGATGAATGAGCCATGGGAGTTGTTCTCGACCAGTGAATTGGCTTTCATGACGACGCAACCATGCCTTGATTGACGAGAAGGCCTCTTCAATGGGATTGAAGTCTGGTGAGTACGGGGGAAGATACACGAGTCGTGCACCTTGGTTCATATGAGATACCGGTATGGATTTCATGGGCAAAGGACTCACCGCACTCGTCTTCAATCAACGCTCGGATTTCTTCATCATGATGAATAGTGCAGTTATCGAGGACAACGACACTCCGTTCGCCGGGATAAGGGTTGAGACGAGGAGCCTAGTTGGTCACAAGTCAGCGACTAGCCCTCTGAGGATGGATATATACGCACGACTTGTTCGTGGAGGAAGCTCAGAAAGCGGTCCTTGTTGACCGAACCCTCGAAGATGTCGAGCGCTATGATCCCGTCGACAGCCAGGGCTGGAAGGATGGAGTACCGGACTCCACGCAGGAATGTTGCGCGCTGCACGCAAGGTGTGTCAAGCGCAGACCAGCCAGATCGTCGCTGGACGGTGTGGTTGTCGACCGCGCTCTCGTCAAGGCACACAAACAACCGCGGGTCATCGTACTGGGCCATGTCCAGCTCCCAAAGTGTCCGCAACTCCTCGTTTCGCTCCGCAGACGCTCTGGTCACCTTCTTGCGGCTGAGAGAAAGGAGCTGGAGAGTCCGGGTGACTGTGGCGATGGAGATGTGGACATTCCGCACAGTCGCAAGTTTGGCTTGGAGTTCATCGAGGTAGACACTGGGCTTTGCGTCGATGAGAGCTGAAAGATATTTTCGATCGGCGTCGTTGAGCGTTGTAGGACGTCCGGTACGACTGCTGAACGGATCAATGACTTGTCCGTATCGGCGATAGAGGTTGATGACTTTGGATACAACCCCGATGGAGCAGCGTGCAGTTTGTGCAATCTCTTGTTGGGTCCAGTGGTCAGTGAAGTACCACGAGATGAACCGCTCCTTGAGATCTCGAGACAATGCGGGTGTCATTGTACTGAAGAGCAGCGTGCTACAGGTGCTACGGGTGCTACGATAGCGGCATCTGTCACATCACGCTACCGGCGAAGGCCGGCGAAAAAAATGCGCGCGCGCGATTTTCACGCAATTATGCAAAGCACAGTAGCACGTCTGAATACAAGGAGCTCGCCGTTCCAACGTCTGCCCGGAAGATGGGTTGATACCGGCGGCGACTGCGGGTAAAGGTTGCTGTCGTGAGTGTAGTATATGACGAATTCGACAATGCGACCGCCCGGCGCTTCAAACGCAACATTGTGAGTGTTGATTTGAACATCCAAGTTGAACCATGGCTCGACGAGTGGGATGCTGAGGCCGCTGTCGATGTTGTGATGCGTCGTATGGACGAAAGCGAAGCGCGAATCAACTGGCGGTCCTAGATAGAGCGCGCGGAGTGCCGTTCGCTAATCATTAATCAACGTCAGTGGTCGCCGGCAGTCAAGGTTAGAAGAAGTGGACAGACCTGCATAGTGGGCTGTGGTGGAATAATGTGCGTTAGACGGTACACCTCGCTTTATATACCGGCCTTGCAGGCAGCGTCAGGGCTATGCACATATACGATTGAGATCGAAACCCGACTTATCATTTAAATAAATATACCACAAGGAAGCTGTGTACCATCTACCGTCCATCGTCGCCATCTCCAAAAGTAGCGGCTGTCCCGACGGCTTCATCGTCCGTGCTGTAAGGTGAACCGTCCGTATCGCTGACGTCTGATGGTAGCGTGGTAAAGAACAATTCGGGAAGAGGATTGGAGAACGCGAGTTCAAGTGGGATCTGGGAGCGTTTGTAGGGGAGTGATGAATGAGGGTGAGCAAAGGGGAAGTCCATGCGTCCGATAATAAGATCTTCAGACCGAAACAGGGCTCGGACAGTCACTGATGACCGGCCTAGCTCTTGCACGACAACCATGCCACCGGAGCGCCACCCTCTAAGCGCGTCGATATCGCACAGGAGCGTGCAGACTGCGCCGACTTTGAGCTGCAGATATGGGACCGGGAGGGCCTCATACTGCTCCGCAAGACGATGCTGGGAACGAAAGTCAATGCACGCGTACGTGTGTGCGGCCCCAGGTAAGATGGCGAAGAAACGGTTGGCAAAGTGAGCAACGAAGTTGCGGGGAATGGTGATCACTTCGCCGTTATTCGCTCTGGACGCAAGGTTTTCCAGACTACATGACATGAAAATTGAATGAGTGAGATAGAGTTAGTCAGGCGTCGGATACGTACGAATTGATAGAAGCACTGAACAGATACTCAGCCTCATCAAAAAGCCTCTTTGGATCGGGATGAACGGCGATTGCATTGATGCAGATGCGAACTGCAGCTTGCAGAGCTACACCGCAAGGCTGCGTGGTGGCATCTGCGAGGACGTGGATGTGGTTGAGGCGGAGGAGGTACGATGCAATGTGATGCCAGTTGTCAGGAACCTGTGGGATGGCAGGCATATTGGAGGGGATGAAGGGCGAGTGGACGAAGGACGACGATATGAACGACGACGGACGAAGGGACAAAGGACAGACCCCTGGCAAGAACAGGGTAGAGAGGTATGTTGGGAAGTGCGGTTCGCCACTGCTAACAGCCCTGCTCGTTAAGCGATCAAGATCCAAGATAAAGGTGGCGATCGGGTCACCTGACATGCGCCGGGTAACATCAGTGTGGATGTGGTGCCTGGGAGTCGTGATCGCCACCGTTGACAGTCAGACGGACGCCAACTCAATGTGGAACGGGCACGATCGAACAACAATGCAGCGGTGGAAAGAAATCACCGGATGAGCCGAGTTCCGAGATGTGTAGTCGAGCGATTGTTTGAGGGTGCTCAGGCATTTGTGCCTGAGGGTGACAGCCCGGTGGATTGAGGGACTTCATAGCATTTGAAAAGCACGCGAACGGTCAGGGCAGAGATCTGTTCACAAGTCTAGAATATCCGAACCTGTGCGCCACCATCCGGGCCCGTATGGGACTTGTACGAACCACGGCATCGGTCGACTGGACATAAAACGAAGCATGCTTAAACGTAAATGAAGGAGACACTCTCTGCGGCAAGAGCATGGTCCGATTCCTTCCTGCATTACTGGCAGGCAAAAGACGGACGGTGTGCTATGGAGCGACTAGCGACTATCCCAATGCACCGGATTTGAGAGAATCAGCTGCGGGTCTGACGAGCTCTGACGATGGGCACCGCACCTTTAGATCGATCAGGAAATGGAGCGCCACGGGAGCGACACGGATGGTATGAATCTTCGCGCGACTGGATGGTCACACCGCCTGTCTGCAATGTTCTGACCGCCTGAGTTATAAATAAGAGCAATAGGTGACCTGACAATGACCCGTATCGCCAATGTCATTCATCCAAGGTGAGCGTGCCATTCGCACTGTAGCGAATCTTGACTTACCTTTCCTGTAGATCCTCGCTCTGGCCGCCTCGTACGCGATTTGTGGCCGGGCGGCCTTGGGTGTGTCGCACTGGATCCTGCGGAAGGCGCCAGGCTCGCAGATTGGCAGATCGTACCTGCCGGTTTGGAGGCCTTCGCGTCTTGGGCGTACATCGTTCGTAACTCTTCCACCGCCGATTCCAGCCGTCAACACACTTTTGTTCACGTCCCGGACGAGAGTGACCGACTTGAAGACGACGACATCAGACGTTTGTTCCAAGTGACCGTCCGCCTGCAGGGTTTCCTTGGCACCCATAATCTATCCGTGTTCGGCAACTGGGATGGGTGAGCCACTCACCTTGGCATTGATTGGCAGACTGACAGCGTATTGACAGGACGGAGGAAGCCGCGTGTAAGGCTACGCAGCATATGATGTTGGAACCAGGGCCTTTCGAAAACGTCTTCGCGCCGCAACGTCAATCTATCAACCACATTCAGAGGTTCATCCTGCGACTGTTGGGGTCTTTCGACGACACGAAGCAGGAGATTGAGAGGGAGAAGGGTATATATCTGAGCCGTCGAGTTTGGACCAAGGTAAGTCTCGTTCTCGATGCCGCACAAGTTCTCGAACTCACTGCACAATTCCGGTCTAGGTGCCTCACGGTGTAGACCCGGGTCCAAGCGTCTTGCTGTCAACGGATGATCCAATGCGGCGAAGTCATCGCCTTCGCTCGCGCTGGCGTGTTATCGAGAAGATAGCTTTTGGACAGCGTACCGCAAGCGGACGCATTCGAGAATGCAATCCTATCATCTTCTCTGCCGGTGATTTTGTCGATGTCGCAGCCACAATCGACATCGCCATCTACAAAGGCAGAGGAAACGGCATTCCCGTGACCAAGGTCCACTTTAATCCGAAGCACGTACTTCAGCTTTGCCCACAGGACCGTGTCGGACAAGTGAGTGACTTTACCAAGAAAACCCACTGGCGTTGACAAACCCAAAAGTTAATGATGGACACCGCGGCCGTCGTGAGGGGTGACGTCATGACTCATAGCGCACTGACGTTTGATCCCGACATAGACGAGATTGACAGCGAAGGGGACGAGCAAGGAGACTACAAAGAGGCTGAGTATGAGACGGAGGGCAAAGGGATGGGAAGTGGACTAGGTGTGTAGGAGCGAGCTCAAGTCGAGCTGCAGCCTACGGTAAATCCCCAGCGAGCTCAGAGCGTGGGAACAGACACTGCGGACGCTTGTAACTTATGGTAACAGGTATTTATTTGTCTTTAGATAACGTACCGGACAATAGCAACCAGAGCTCGTGGTACTTACAGTCCGATGGCGACGCAAACCCTACCGGTAATAGCACCGATGGGAAAGGTGCGGGCATTGCGCAGCATTCCGACGCACAAAGTTTCCTCACCGCCATAACACAATCTTCAAGAGTGATTTATGCCCGAAGAAATACCACCGCACTCTCCCTCGACAGCGAAACGAAACCTCAACGCTCAGCTGATTTGCCCGACCCTCCTAATGTCTCCACACCCACAAACCCGACCGTCGTAAATCTTCACACTTCCAACTACAGCAGATGATACCAGAACGGCCGCTCGACCCACAGCGGCTCCATCACGAACATAGTGACCTGCCAGAACACATTAGCGACATTCGTCTGGTTCGTCTGTCAGAAAAGGACGGAAAGTGCACCGCGGTGAACGTGACAAAAGCCCCAATTGTAGTCCTCCCGGTGTTGCGAAATTTCGCGCACCTGCCGATGAATTCCATGGACGCCTCAAAACAAGCTTTGGTCTATTGCAGCGCTCGTGAGCAATAAACGACGGCATGAAAGTGCGTACACTAGTACCGCCGCGAGAAGGCCTAGGTATCTGGTGTACGTCACGAGGCGCGGGCTCCTTACTAGTCGGTACACGCCCGCGAACTGAAAGCTATGCGGCTGCTCATCCAGATTGCAACAAATCATGACCCGTTCGACTTTAGGCCAGCGCTGTACCTCCTCCTCGCTGTCCATTCTGAGGACTATGCCCGGTTAAACCGCTCCGCTGCGAAGGTACGGCTGGAGCGTGGCATTGAAGATCAGGAAGTCGTTAACGTTGTACGTCTGCAGCAATATCGGGCAGGTCACGACCACCCGCTCGCGAACGATGATGGGTGCGACGGCTTCGAACGGTGTGAGCATATTGACGGACAATGTGTGAGGGAGCAGATTTGAGTGGATCTCAGCAATGTCCATGAACGCGACGAGCTCCTGCAGTGCTTCCGGCGCGGTGGCGAAAGTCGGTGCCTTGAAGGTAGTGAAGACAACGGTGAGCGCAACAAACCAAGATGTAGCACCGCAAAGCACTCACCTCTGCCTGAGCATATTGCGGCAGATCATCGTCTGCAGAGAGTGACGAGGCAGGAATGGACATCTTCTTTACCGAAGCTCACCGAGAAAGCGAACTATTTGGTAGAGAGAATCGATCGAGGGGTTTATGTCTCGCGCTGTATCGCTTGCGCCCAACAACACCCGCCCGCGCTGCGCTCCAGTATCCTTGCACAGTCGCTACACGAAAATAGAGAAAGGAACCCTAAATCGACACAGAAAATGTGACAAGAATGCGAGATATGTGGTCGTAAGAATCCATCGACGAACCTATATCTTGCGACATATGTCTTACGCCCGACAATTGCGCTGCGATACCAAACGCGGACAGCGCGATGCCTCACATGAGAGTCAGCAGCAGGGCAAGGACATTGAAAACAGCCACAAATCAACATGAAGGGTAAGCCGCGTGGCAAATTTTGTGTAAAGACAGCTGCGCACCTGGGCGGCGATCAACTGACAAGGACGTGCGGTACCTTGCAGCACACGACGACTGATTGATATCCAAATATCCGCGAGGAAGTTGACGGCGTACTGAAAATGCAGCCACAGAGAACTCCAAGTAAAGAGCGTGGAGGTTTAAGTCAGATCTGGAACACTCTGTCTGCGACGGCTAAAACATCACGTGAATATATACGTCATAGAGCCACAGTCAGCTTTACAAGCCGGCCGCTCCGTGCTTATATACGTCATAGAGCCACAGTCAGCTTTACAAGCCAGCCGCTCCGTGCTCCGTGAGTGCTATGAACCTGGTACTCGGGTTACAGTACTTAATTAAGGCTACACTAATACACCGCCATTGATTTTCACCGTTAGTGCGTGCATTCTGTACGCTGGCCCTCGTCCGAGCCCCATAGCATCCGCTTAAACACCCGACATCTTCACGTCCTTAGTGGGAGCGCAGTATGACCGTCATACTGAGAAGCTGGAGAGGGAGGTGGCATTGATTCCACAACTTCGTACTCAGGACCCTGTGCTAGGCGGTGGTTGGTTAGTCGGACGAACAAGGAGAAGAGGTTCACGCACCTCAGGAAGGGCATTCCAACACGCGTCGTCATTCACGTGACCGTATCCGAGGTAAACGCGCATCGTCCCTTCAGTCAGAGACGTGTCTGCGTCGCGCAAACCCTTCGCTGCTCAAGTCGACGTGGCTATGACAGTTACAGCAGGGAGCGCAGAGGTAAGGAGATACGCGCTGCAGTCAAGCTGCAAAGGCCTCAGATAAAATTTGTTAAACGAAGAAGGGCGCCTACCATCGCGCTGATATTCCCTGATGAACCGATGCTAAGCCGAGAACAATAGCTGTGTCCTGTTGCGGTGTGCAATCGCATGAAGGTGGAATGGCCGTCGGCAGCCATACTGTCCTGAGGCTGAAAGCCTGCGGTCCGGAGGTGCAGACGGGTCCCAAGACACGACAGCAGAGGGCATAGTTGGCGGGTCAGCTAGCAGAGATGGAAGGTGTAGAGGACAATTTGATAGCCTTGCGGGTACTGAGAACGGCGTTCGTTCACCAGGAATGTGGGTTGTCGCGCTGATGGGGAAGACAGCTGCACAGAGAGGAGCTAGACGATCAGTAGCTGCACGCCCACTGACGGCACAACGCAACGCCACATCAAAGCCATCAGTACGAGTCAGATGAATAAGTTGAAATGTAACTGACGCGCTGGTCCAGGAGGACATACATCCGGATTCGAGGGCAGGTGGCTCCAGTGGAGGATCGCGCTACCGTTTTCGCTCATCATGAATGCTACCATAAACGACGGCATCAGACAGACCCGGCCAAGACACTACATGTATACGCACGGGCATTTGGGTGTAAGGTACGCTGAGAGCCCACAACAGGCAAGGGCGCCATGCCGCCACGGATCTCAGATGAGGAGACCGCAGGCAGGTGACCGGCCGTTGAGCACGGCGGCAGAAAGGGGGCTTGGAGCGGGATCAGGTACAGAATGGACGTTGACGAATCCGGAGATAGAGGAGACGGGTGGTCTGAGTAAACACGGAGGTGCACGAAAGGCACGGGTTCTACTACAGGCGGTCAGCGCGCGCCAGTCCGGAAAGTGAGGCAAACGCACCATGGAAGAGAGTAGGGGATACCCTGCATCGCTGACAAGCATTTGAGCAGAGACTGAGCTCAAGCTCACGCCTCCCACCGGACGGCCGCGCGGAACAGACAGACAGAAGGCGGAAGCGTGCCAGGAGCGCCCAGTCGACGGTCAGGGGAGGAGGGAGCAAAGCCGCGTGCGGGGCGGTAGGATATGCAGGCAGGAATGACAAAGCGCCACGCGCGAACGCGAGCTAGAGGCATAGGCCAAAAGATACGCTGAATCGGAAATGAGGACGCGAGCATGATAGCAGGACAACGGCTCGTACCCGACGAAGAGCCATGTGCAACGGAGTATACACGGCAGCGCCGCCCAGCAGCCGCAGAAAGAGAGTGTTCGATCGTTTGCCACGAGAGAATATGGCAAACGGGAGGAGGGAGGTGTGGCCAGTAAACATGCAAGTTGAGATTGACCAAGCCACCGACTCTTACGAGAGCGACTACAACATCGGTACCATTGTCTCGCGCTCCATAGACGCCAAGTAACGCTGCCTTGTCAACTTCACCAGATTGTCCAGGCGAGCAAATTCTTCACGAAACTCATGAGTCAAAGGGATGCTGATCTTATTTGGCAGGAAATTTCGCAATATCGCCAAGCCTTGTAAAGTCTTGACGCGCGACAGCATAACATACACACTTTGCAGACTACG
The DNA here is from genome assembly GCA_019915035.1 of Auriscalpium orientale. Taxonomy (NCBI): domain Eukaryota; kingdom Fungi; phylum Basidiomycota; class Agaricomycetes; order Russulales; family Auriscalpiaceae; genus Auriscalpium; species Auriscalpium orientale. Next base: position 948,342 of record JAHLMH010000006.1, read on the forward strand.
ACAGCCAGCGAGGTCGACAACAACTGCGTCAAGGGACCGCCCCTGGCTTTTGTAATCAGTATAGGAATATGCGGGGAGCACAGGCACCTGTGTTCGGGATATTGAGAAGCGCTGCGCCGTTCCAGGAAGCACGTAGGCAAACGATCTTGAAGTCGCGTAAATAGGTACGATTCCCGTAGGTGTACCCTCACATCGCAACTGACAGTCCTCAACCTCTACATACACGCAGCGCGCGATACGATCTCCGTGCTCGTCTACGTCGAAGACAACGTCGCGGACGACGCCCTCAGTACCATTGACGATGCCGCAGGATATAGCAATATTCTCGGTAACCATAACTTTCATGCCTTCGAAAATAGGTATACTGCCTAACATGTCGTTCGTTACAGAGGACCGCAGCTTTCGGAGGCGAATTGCCTCTGCCTGCCCGACTTGCGCGCCATCATGGCGATCAACTGCGACATACCGATGAACCGCCTTCCTTGCATCGCTGGCTGTTTTTACTACGACCCGCTCATTGATAGCATCTCGCAGCTGCTTGTTCGCAACAATGATAGGACAGTTCTCGAATTTCTTCACGGCAACAGGATCCGTACCAATCAAAACGTTCAACAGCCGGTTCGACAGCACGGTATAATCTGACAACGCTCCACGCCCCACCGTGTTCGTAGCCAGCCCTTGCCGGACTCTACTCACAATACCCGCATAGACGGGGTCATCTTCTTGCCGCCAATTTTTCCGCAGCTCTATAACGTCAGGCAGGCTGCGCCATATACACGCGCCTTTAAGTGCAACCTGGCCTTTAAAAGTATGGATCACAGAACTGTCTCGACCGCTCGATACCAACTCGTGTGCAAACAGTGAGCGATTGCGAACCGGCTTCAACTGACCAAAGTCACCCATACAGACGACGTTTATACCACCGAACGGGCGCCCTAACTGATCTGACGGATAACCTTTGGCTTGAGCAATACGTTCAGATATTTGCGCGAACAGATACGCAGACACCATGGAAATCTCATCAATGATCAGGTACTTGACCGTTTTCCACATCTCACTCAGTTCCTGTTCTTTACTTTTCGACCGATTTTGACTGGACGGTAGAAAAGTGAGTGCGTGTATGGTGTACCCTTTGATCAATACAGACGCGATCCCGGTCGGTGCACTGACGAATAGCTGGTCGCCAGCAGAACATGACTCGAAAAAACGACGCATCGCTTTGATCAGATGGCTCTTGCCAGTTCCTCCAATACCTGAAACGTATAGCAGGAGTTGTTGGGGACTCTGCTCAATGAAATGCCCTGCAACGGTACGCATCGCTTGTTCTTGTTCGTCGTTGCCGATTATATTCATGTCTTTAAGAAGCTTCTCCAAGACGCGTTGCTCCTTTCTCACACTCGATACAGACCTTACTGCATTGGAGTTCAACCCATCTAGATCCAGTTGGTCAACAAAGATATCGGGACCAACAGGCATGGCGGACGCGTCGTGCTCGTCATCTGTCTCAAAATCCGACGACCCGTCCGGGAAGTCCGCAGAACGCTCATCGCCTCGCAGAACAACAGGTCGCTTCTGCTTCCGGAGATTTTTCATCTCTGCAAACTGCTGCAATTGCTGTACGCTATTTCCGAACCCAAGACCACTAACCGCTTGAGCAGAAGCATCAGGTAAGTGTCCCGCTGTTGCAACAACTCCGGCGCGCTCCAAGACGCGCAAACACTCCTGGTGGCGAGGGTTGCCTCCAACGACAGAAGCATTGTCAAGGCCACCAGATGAGACCTGGACACCATCGACGTCTACATCGGGCAGGAACAATTGAGTACGATTGTCATCGTCAAGTTCTTCATCCGCTCCAAGCGCTTCTTCCAGACTGTTTCCTGACGCGATCGGTCTGAATTCTTCGCCAGCATTGCCAAGCAAAGTACCAACCGCCCCCGATCGCCGTGCGTTGTCATGTGCAGAACGCGCGTCTCGACACTCATTCTCTATATGAATATTCTCTATGATATGCTTCAAATGCGGAGGGAAATCATACAGCTGGTACGCCTCATGCCAAGACTGATCAGGGGTCTTGAGATCTGACAGTTGACGCCAAGGTTTGAACAAGATGAGCGCCGCACGGCTGAAAGCCTCACGACCTTCAGGACTAAGATCTCGGCGCGGAATGGTGGGACCAAGCAGAACGGGAACCATACGCAACTTTCGTAAGCGGCATAAATGAGTTTGGTAAAGAGGGTGTTCTGAACTGAGGTATTTTACACGCGGCGCAGCTCGATCGCCAGCGGCATCAACTGTTTCATCGTCGTCAATATCAACGCCATGCACCCGCGCCATACGATCCTTCTCATTTGATTTGGGCAGGCGATGGACCAAGGCCGCATGATCCCAAACAGAAAGCTGTTCAAACTCGGGTGAGCAGGATCGCAAAGTATAATCGAGCAAAAAATTACTGAGCAAAGCCTTGCCTCGTCGCATAGTTAAAACAAGCTGTGGCTGATCAACCTGAGGACCGGGCACAGCAACCGATGGCTCGGCTGGCACATCATCCTCGTCAAGTTCGTCGTCGTCGCGATCCGCTACAGGGATATCCATGTCATTTTCACTTTCGCCATCATTCACAAAAAGATCCTGTAAGTCGTCCACATTATTCTCTGCGTCCACCGTTGTCGTTCTAGCTCCAACCTCAGCCTCCTGCTTTCGAATTAGGCGATCCAAATCGCCCCAATACACCATCGTGAAGGTCATATTCGTATATTTATCTCCACCGCCAACCTCATATGAGAAAACCTGCTGGTGCGACATTTCGCCGCGTGCCATGATAGCATTAACCACTTTCATCACCAGACTATCACTTACGTCGTCTTGAGAGACGTCATCTCGGTCCTTGAATTTCAGACCGTTGCGCTCAATGGCATACTTCAAGGCCTTTAAGCCTAGATGCAGAGGAAGTGAAGATTTTGTGATATAGTCGGTAATGTAATAAACCAATGCCTTGGCCGCCTCCCCAGACCCGACAAACTTGATATCCATGTTACCCTGAAGCAGAAACAAAACGACATCGTTGAAATTATTGATCCAAGGATGCAAACGACGAAGAAGCAGCGCAGACGTTTCTGGATCCAATTCGGTGAGTGCCCGCGTCTCTCCGGTCATCCGCATACGACAATGCGCGTCATCGCGAGGCTCACCAGGTTTCAAACTCTTCCAGCAGGTCTCATGATGAACATGTCAATTGCAGACAATGGCGAGCTCTTTCACAAATTCCCTGAAATTAGACTGGAATGCAGAACGCTCGTCAGGGCTCATTGTACAGGGATCCGGGGCTGCAGGCGCATCCTGGGCACGGACGTCAATGCCAGGTAAAAAATCCGGTCTGCGCAATGCGGCACCATTTCGAATGACGTCCGTCATACCAGGTAATTCGCAATGAATGACGGATTCGACCCAACGAAACATCTCCGTCTTGAAAATAGGATCATTCGTCAATTTATCCCGCAACTTCTGCGGCGAAAGATTTCCACGGAGCCAGACCAACATATGGCAGTGAAGGCTGCCTCGACCTTGCGCCTCTACAGTGCCATAGTAAGCTTCACACTGTCCGAAAAGACCTGGCTCATCGTCGCCCGGCCGTAGAACATATTTGATGAAGGCCTTCATAGTTATGTCAAAGAACACCGCTGCAGCATCGGGATTAGCAGCTGCCTGTCGTGCTCGTTCGAAGTCGGACAAGGACCAGAAATCTGCCAGGGACCCCCCCGCCAGGACGTGTAGCAATTTTGAATGGATGTCAGAAGGGTTCAACGTGATGAACAGCGCCGGGCACCCGTACACCTTCAACAGTCCACGGATCTCGTTGCGCATATTGACCTTATAGCCGTTTGAGCCACGCAAATTTTTCGCGACGGAGCGGAATTGATTAAGCAATTGTAACATCCTCTTTTCCTCCCGATTTGACGGCTGCGCGTTCTTATCAATATCCCAACGAGCACACATCGCATTTAAGGTGTCCTCAGACGTCATCAACTCAGAACAGAGCGGACGGTACGTATTCGCGTTGAGTCTGAATTTCACATTTTTCATCGCCTCCATTTTTTGCACGACATTCCAGCACACGTAGGCAAAATTGGGATCCTTTGCAAATGGTCCGCGGTACCGCATGAGTAAATTTCTCAGCTGTCTCTCGAATGTGATGTGCTGAGCATTACTGCGCAGAGGGTTATTAAATCCTCCCAAACCTAGGGGATCGAGTCGTGGAAAGAGAAAGGTCAGCATCCGCGGGTCTCGGTCAGGAAATAATTCATCACCTCCACGAACATGAATAAACGGTTTACCACGCAAACACCACTGTAGCGCCTGCGCTCGCGCAGATGGTATCGATAAATTGGAAGCATTATCAGTGCCCAGGAATCCAATCGTCTCCATAAGTGCTTCCCCGTCAGGGATGTGGGATGGATCGATTGACCGATCAACATAGCCCGAATTCACAGCATGAGTAGCCGCCACACCAGAGGAGTCAATATAACATATTTCGACCGCAGGAGACAAAACAGGCCGATCACCAGAATCTTCTGGCAACAGTGACTGCAAATTAGCATGCGAGAACTCGATCCCCGCTTCCCGATATAACATATTGTTATCAGTCAAGAACTTTGCGAGCAACGAGACGCGGTTTTTGTGTACAAACACGGGCTTTAACTGAGGGAGATTTTGTATAGTTGGTTTAATCTGCGCACCGACAAAAAGAACACAGATAGAGTGCTGCAGGTCAGCAGGAGAAGGAGGCAGCAGCCGTTGCATCTTCCCAACATCCTGCGGAATGATGGCCACGTTCCCCTGGCTATATCTCTGAGGAGCCCCCGGGATTCCGCCCTTATCAGCAGTGTAGGTGAATGTGATTTGAGACGCGCGACATGCAGCGACAAGTTGAAGCTCATGTAAGGAGGCATCTTCGAAGGCTCGTCTGACATCTTCAGGCAACCTCTCGTGGGCGTACCATTGGTAATTTGCCAAACTATCGACAGGCTGTTGGTTCTTGTTCAATGCAACGAGACACGTCCGGCACACCGACATGTCTCCGCGCTCAGTCGGGCTGCTAAGCGCATGGAAGCAAAGGAAAGCGCGCTCGTACAATTCGAAATCGTACTCCACCGGCCAGGCAAATGCTGGGATGTCATTATTCTGCAGCAACTCTAACGGGATATCATCAGGATGCACAGTACTCAACTCGGCAGGAAATTTCTTCTGACCACACACGGCGCAAGGCGCATATACCCAATTCTCCACGGCCATATGCTCTTGGAACTCTCTGATGATATTCAATCTCTGCTCTTCGGATGCGAAGTAAGGGAACGGGGTTTCACGCGTATCACTTTCAACGGACAGATCGTCGGCTGGTGGAACATCAGCTGGCGGAACGTCGTCCGGTGGAATATGGACCGGTTGAGGCTGAACAGCACGGAAACGCACCCGAGACGAACGCTCCACACTAAGCGGAGTAAAGATATACAACAAACCGGAGCACGCGCCGAGGCAACGATGTTCACTTCCGAGCACCTGCAACATGTCAGCCTTGCTCGCACGGTTCGGAAAGGAGACGCCGTGCCCAACACCAATATGTCTCAGCTGGTTTCGAGACCAAACTGCGAAATAGTTCACAAGATGTGCAAACGAAGCGGCACGAATCCACAAAGAACCAGGTGGCAACACAGGAACGTACGAATCGGGCACAAACTCATTCGCAACGATTCGTGAAAACGAAAACCATTGATTGAGCAGACCTATAGACACGACGGGCCCAAACTGTAGATGCCGGGCATCGTGCTGAGCGAAATCATCAGGCACCAAAAGACGGACATCGCGCTCTCGACGAACAGCATTGGCCATTGAACCTTGCTCTGCAGCAGTGACCGATTCGGAATGGACAGGATCAGCGATGTCCGACGTCCGTATGTCCGCGCTGTCCAAGCCCGCAGAAGAAGAATCTGTACGAAGCAGATGAAAATCAGCCGCAATCCACACACAACATGACATACCTTGCACCGCACCAAGGGCAGCAGATCCGAGATCCTCTATGCGGCGTTCAGTCGTGCTGAAAGACCGCGAAAAGAAAAAGAAGTCACGCACGTTCCGACACCTGGCCTTGGGGACGGCTGTCGGCGTCCTCCCGCGTAGAGGGGCCAGCTGCGAAATAAGAAGCAAGCACCAACCTGTTCATCAGCCACCCACCTGACGAATCTGACAAGAAAAGACAGGTCGCTCAACGCTAATCACAGCAGCATACGACGCTTACACACCATGCAATGAACCAAAGGCCGCCGATCCAAAACCCGCTATAAACAGACGTTCAGTCGAGCTCAGAATCGTATAAAATAGACAGACGTTCTGAGCCGAACGCCGGCTGATGGCAGCCGCTGTCTTCCACCGTACACGGGACATCAGCCGAGTACGCACCCTCACCACCAGACCCATCGACATCCATGGCGTCTGCAATGGAAGGTTCCATGGCAAACGAATCGTCGAAAAAGCGTCCTGGAATAACGTGAGCGACAAGCGACACGAACTGGTCGAGCAGTCCTGACCACAGGACGGACAGAGGTGGCGACTGGAGAGACGGTCATCGTCAGTCAGCTCGAGGAGAGAACCGCTGTCGGACGGAAGCACAGGTAGTCGGGGCACTAGTGACAGACACGTCAGAAAAAAAACGCAACCAGACAAGAGGCTAACCATGACAATCGCACGACGCGGACTCAAACACCTGCACACGAGGACGGACGGAACGCAAAGATGGGGGGGGGGACAGACGATGTTTTTGGGCCATGGGAAAGAGGTAGGAAGAGAGAGAAAGCGACGTGAGCGCGCTCAACTGCTCTAATATGAGGCAGACAGGAATGTCGGACCCTAGTGGCAGTACTGACTGACGCGCCTCGATCACAAGACCGGGCGAGAACGTGATGACGGAAAGTGCTGACGCAGATGACAGAAAGTGCTGACGCAGAAGCGTGACGAAAGGGCTGTGACGACGTCACAAATCACGCAAAGATTTCAGAGACCTGTCCTTACGGACCAGGAACTGTGTGGCAGTCAACAGATCAAGCTCGCGGCTCGGACTCATCGATATTTACCTTGTATTCAAGGGCCGGGGTATCTCTGAAGATTATCGACCACCTCTGCGCCACCTCCCAATTCTCGTCTTTCCACTGTCATGAGTCATCCACGTCAGTCATATCAGACTCTTTACAGCACAAAGACTGACATGTGCACAGCTTACAGCTCAACCCCTTCTTTGAGCATACAGAGGGCAGCGTACGTGAGCTCTACTCAGGGCTCGTTTGGCTCCAGTCCCGGACTTTCCACCCATGTGTGTAGCAATCCACGTCGAGCAATTATTCAATGACCGACCGCGATGCCTAGGGAGTCACCCTCTCGCCCTCACTACGACCACTCAGCGTCAAGCAGATTATCCAAGCGACGCGGCCCCATGATGACGCATTATTTGTAGTTGAAGGCAACGAGATTGGCCAGGTGAGTTCGCCCGCGTTTTCCCCTCATGCAAACCTCAACTTTGCCTAGGTGACAGTGGTCGCTCAAGTCGTTGGTATCCAGCGCCACACGACAAACGATGTATTCTTTCTAGACGACGCAACAGCCAAAATTGAGGCGCGCCGTTATGTAGACGGAGAGGAAATTGAGGAGCATGAGGAGATTAGGTGAGATTGTTCTGGCATGGCTTCAAAACCGTCTGATCTTTGCATAGCGAAAACAATTGGGTGCGCATAATTGGAAAGCTGAGCAGACCGAGGCCCACTGGAAAGATGTTCATTAGTGCTCTGCACATCCGCCCCGTCAAAGACCCACATGAGATATTCTTTCATCTTGCGGAAGTAATGGTCGCGCAGGTAGCATTTGACCGAAATAACGTACGTCTCACTGTCTTCTTACAACAGTTCCAAGAAATTCTGGTATTTGACCGTTGCTTGCTGGATACTTAGCCGATAGCCGTGGAACCGACCCCGACCCCAGCGCTTCCCGCAGAGCCAACGCGCCACCAGGGAACGCCGAACCGCTATGATCACCTTCCACCCATCTCTCGCGGCGTCATAGACTTCCTGTTATCGCAGCCCGACAGCGAGAAGGGTACCTCACTGGGCACCATCGCCTTGGCAGTTAACGGTACCACCGACGTGATCGTGTACGTTTGCTTCTTTCTCCTCTTCCGAATTTCGTGACATTGAGTGTACACATTCCTTTATTTCTACTCAGCGAAGCCTTGCAGCAGCTCAAAGACGAGGGTCTAGTCTACGAACCTGATGATTTGAACTACAAAGGCCATTGGTGCGAGGTGGAGCATGTCATGATAGAGCATGTTTTCGCGGGTGCCAGGTCCATGCTTGACGTAGGTCGGCCAGCAATGACTACCACATATGTCGAAGAGGAGGCACGTCCCTCTGTGGCCACTGCTCGCACGCAGGCTGCTCCTCTTCCAGTGGTTCATCGAACTGCGGCTCCTCTCGCATCGAGCTCCTCCGCTTCTTCGGACGATTTCCGCTGGTCATCAGGGTCCGAATCGCCACCGTCCCCTGCATCTTCATTCAGCGCAGAACCCTGGCGCTATTCATCAACGACAAGCTCTCTACTCTCGACACACTCGCATCACCAGGTACGCATTCTGTTTTCTCTCTCCGCCCACTATTTCTCACCTCATTCATCAGGTCACGCGCGCACCCCCGCCCCAACGCACGCCTCTTGCGGCTTTTTTCGCGCGCTACCCTGGATTCCGATATGACTCGTCTGAGTCTCCGGCGGACGAGTTCCGCCGACTCTCCCAGCGGTCTAAATGGCAACGCGGCAGTCAACAAAGTACGCAGGCGTGGGAAGACTACAGAACAGCCCTCATTGAGGAGTTCGACGACATTTACGGCACGGACGTTGATGACATTCATTCGTGGCATCTTTTGTGCGCTGCGCTGCGAATTCATCCACTCCCTGAGGGGCTCATTGCGTGTCGTATGGTGAGTATCATTGTGTTAATTTGCGCGCTGTGATGATGGCATTGAAGAGGCATGTACAGATGGTCCGCGCAACACATGTCAACTTGGTTGATCTCGTGCAGACGAGAGGCAAGACTGCGGTGAAGAAGTTCAAAACGGTCGCGGATCTTAGTGATTACACCCAGCTTAGTGGGAGGTTTTTCCCGCGCGATCAGGCGAAGGCGGGTGGTGTTCTCAAGTTCTTGCTCCGGCATATTTTCGATCCAGAGGATGACGATTATTGAAGAGGAGGCGGACAGCGGGCCGTGGACTTCGGCGAGCAAGACGATAGATGTCTGCCATTACTTACTTATTTGTATATACCATTGATTGTTTCATTGAGTAACAGCTCCGACGGAGACCGAACTCAGAAAGCCGCCCACCAGGTCATCTCGCCTGGCTGAAGACGCACGGCACTCTCGGAGAAGCGCGTGGTCACATTATTAGGCTCCTGCCTGCTATACAAAGTCTGAAGGCTCAGGTATATGACTGAGGGTCAACAAGGCTGCAGTCGACTCAGCAAGCACATACTGGCCTGCTACTAACGTTCCAGTTGGCACCTTCGGCTGTTCGGATGGTACTTATATCAGAATGGGCGACCGTGTTCAAGGAGAGGTTTTCTCATAATCCATATGTACGTGCGACGGTAATATTGCCAGCGAACGCGATCACGTGAAATGCGCGCGCCGGCCCGAATGGACGACCGTTTGAGCAATTCAACGCTGTGTGAATGTGGATGACATACGCTGCTGGCACTTGTTGTGTTCAGTTCTGCGCATCGACGCGAGTGGGCCTAAAAGAATGTCGGGAGGTAAGCAGCGTCTTACGACATTGCGAATAAATACTGACCGGCGGCGCGACCCACGTCAATCTTGTAGACCAGCAGGACAAAGAGAGATTGAGAAGTTCTCCTCTGAGGTGGAACTAGCGAACTACAGCAAACGGCATCGATGGTTCTTCCCTCTCGAGGTTGCGTACGCGGGTGGAGTGCTGAGGTTCCTGCTCCGCCATATAAGGCATCCGAGGACAAAGCGATTAGTGGAGTCGATGAAGAATCAAGAGGTCAGCGAGGGTAACTAGAATCATTCGAAAGCGACGACGCAGATGCAATGCAGTTGTGAGTCATGGAATGGGATGCATCAAAATCTCGTGTAGATCGGCGCGAACCTACATACAACCAATGTACCCATTTACGATATGAGACGTGCGACTCTTCACCGCACCTACTAGACGCCGGGCGCAATTAGCTTGTGTTCCCTTATCTTGAACACGACGCGCTCACCAATTCCACATCCGACTTGCGCACAAGTGGCGGCGGCGTTGATGGCGTTGGCTCTAGATGTTTCGCGCGCTTGTCGTTGTCGTCAGGACGCAGACCGAGGTACTCCGAGAAAAATATCCGCATGATCAGGTTCCATCGCCGCAACGTCGGCACATCCAGCGCCGACGCGTCGTCCTAAACCCATGCACATCAGTCCTCCGCACACACGGAGAGAGGACCAGCACGTACCCCAAGCGTATGCCACACCCGCGGGAACGGCTCTGCGATGACGTGCAGCACACTCACGCCGCGCTTGAGGAACGGGACGTGGTCGTCGCCCATGTACCCGAGACTTTGCTCCTGGCCCGTGCGCTTCTGGAAGAAACTCCGCAGCTCTCCCTGCTCGAGCAGCCCCGCGGCGTGCAGACGCGACTCGGCGTGCACGAGTCCGTCAAAAAGCCAGCCCGTATCCGGGAAGAAGGAGCGCACGCGCGGGTGCGGCGCGCCGAGGAGGTCGAGCAGGACGAGGTGCTCGATCGTCGAAAGCGGTGTTGCGGGGGCGGAGGGGGAGAGTAGTCGCCGTTTCGCGTGGGGCGGGAGGTAGGTCGTGGCCCATGTTTCGGCGAGGTGTCTGCGAAGAAGCGAACAATCATCAGAAGGGGCGGTGCAGGGTAGGCAGAGAGTAGTACCGTGCGCCGTATATTGAGTCGGTGTCTGTCCAGTCTGCGAATGCCTCCTCGCCGTCGAAGAAGATGAGCTGCAGGGTGGTATCCGCCACGTCCTCCTCTTCGTCGTCCGCCAGCGCGCCATCTGCCACACGTTTCGCACGCGCATCAAGGAGGGGATCCAGAGCCTCCGCGAGGTCCAGCATGATCGCGCACGGCGCCGCCGAGTCGGTCGCGCCGACAAACTACTGCGATGACCGCCAGAAGGCGCCGCGCGGACGTGAGCAACGCGTCTCACGACGCAAAAGCGGGCATGCACGCACCTGGTTCTGGGGGTATGTTGAGAAGTACTTCGAGTCAAAGTGCGCGGAGAGCACGACGCGGCGCGGCGCGTCGGGGTCCTTGGTCGCGATCACGTTCGTGAAGTTCTTAGGCCCAACGGGCGTATCCCAGACGAACGAGTCGAACTCGATGTGCCACTTGAGCGCCCGAAGTGTCGATGCAATGTAGTTGCGCACGAATGTGTTGTTTTCAGTGTCCGCTATGGAGATTTGAGCACGGTGTCATGGGAGCAGTGGGATGGGACATACGCGCGCGGGGGATCAGGATCTTGGAGAGGTGCGAGGCAGGGTTTGTTGGGTCGAGGTTGCGCGAGGGGTCAGACGCCTGGGCAAGCGTGGAGATGGCGGGGGACGATAGCGCATTGAGATCGCGCTCGCCTAGGGTGGACGCCGCATGCGAGAACGGGGTCGAACTGAGCCCGAGTAGAATGAGGGTGTGCCACAGCATTGCTATGAGTTCGTAATGATTGTCAACGAGCTCGTGGATGAATCAAGCAACCATAGGGTGTCGAGACTTACTGGCCGACAGGTTACCCTAGTGCTCGCACGGTGAGGCCAGCCTGATTGTACCAGTGTTGGAGCAACGGCGGCGCCGCGACGGTGATCAATCAAGGCGTAAAGGGTGCTTTACCGTGCTGAAAGCTAGTCTTTGAGGGTGTCCCGTTGGCAGTGCGCTGGCAAATCAATGCTGTCGTGGAAGTCCAAAGGACAAGCTCTGTCGGAGCCGGTTTGGAAGGAAATTCGTCGACTGCCTCTTCTGGATACATTTTGCACTGGTTTTCTACGAAAATTCCTCGGGCTGAACCCCGGCCCCGCGTCGAGTCCACCGCGCACATCTTACAACAGAACGACTGTCTTCTGTGCCAAGGTCAACCACGGAGATCAACAGCACAGCACATCTTGCTCCCATGGCCTCCGGATTTCATTCAACCTCTGGTATCTCGGGTTGGGGCGATGCAACGTGATATGTGGGCCCAACGCTTCGAGAACCAACATTGACCGCCAACCATTGCAAGCATAGATGCCGAAGCATTTTGAGTAGCATGTCTGCTACCGAGGTCTGCATGATGATATCAGGTGCTCTGGCGCTGTTCAAATTGTTGCTCAGTGCTCCCTTGATGCTCCCACGTCCCCTAGGTCACTGGTCTTGTCCAACGCCACGTACTGATGATCTGCACAGTGGAGGTGCTCTATGTAGAGGCATCCACTTACGAAGATTGGCATCAGATTCCTCGCCTAAAGCTCTGAAGTCGTTGGTATCCCTGCGATGGGGCATCTCTTTAACCAAGCTCTCTCGCTATTCCCACGTCCTCTTGGTCTCGTCGACATCGACATCGGCATCTCTTGATGATGATGGCCATCCACCCATATATCTCTGGTGGACGTGCTCTCCCCTCCTGCGTCCTCCTCTTTGCTGTTCGCGAGCTAGTCTTGCAGTTGTGCCACGTCTTCCTTGCGACCCTTGGTTAATATACCGATCACCATCTGCTATCGGAAGCTTCAAATATGACGGGCCAGTCGAGCTTAGCGAAGACTGCGTTCATTGTTTGCGCCACTTCCAGCGCTGCCTCGGCCACCGTTGAACCAAGCATCGTCTCCCACGTCTCCCGAGGAACCCCGAGTTTGTCCGAGGCGTTGAACAACCAAACGACCAGCTTATCTCAAGTAACTGCTCAGTATCACTCTGCGATTCTAAGTGCTCATCAGCTTGCAGAACGCGTCCTCGTCATCCGCCCTTTCGATCGTCGCAATTGGTGCAAGTTGTTTCGCCGTGGCCCTCAGCGTCCTCACCTTTGTCTTGACGTGGAGGCGCCTGCGTAATCTCAACGTTCCTCCCCCACCGAAATGTAAGCTCCATCGCACCCACATCGTAGTAACCTTCTCACGCTTGCGCTTGCCACCCAAGCGTCCGTTCCCTTGTCCTTCCAGGATCCCTACTCCCATTTCCAATCCCATTCCAAGCCGTGGACCGACTCTTTGGGCCCTGAACTTGACGCACGCACCGCACACCTCTCCTCTACTTCGTCGATCTACCCACCTACGCGCCGCTTCACTGGCGCCCGCGCCGGCCCACCGACGTCTGTTGACCTCGCCGAGGCGCACCGCGCGGCCTCGCATTCACTTGCAATGTCGGCAGCCGGGCAGCGTGAACACGCGGATGCGGAGACGAATTTGGAGAGCGTAGACGAGAGCCTACCCGAATTGATCATCCCGAGCCCGTCGCGCAGGCCTTCATCGCTCCAGGGGCTCAGCTCCGGGCGCGCGCTCACGCCCGTGAGCGCGGCCTCGTTTGACGGGTCTGCGCCGCATCGATATGCCGGCCCGCACAAGTCCGAGACTGCGAGCGTCATCTCCGTCGACACAGCAGTGCTGGCGGGCCCGTACGGCGGTCTGCTGGCGGCGATGTCTCGACGCCCCGACACGCCGGTGGAGCAGATGCCATATAAAAGGGACATGTCTGTTTATGGAGATGTCATGGCGGTTTAGCTGCGTGTTTAAATGCGATGGGAGCACATAGTGGCCCAAGGACCTTGTTGATATGGTGATCGGACTGCAGGTGTTATGGTCGGCGGACTGTAAGTGAGCGCTATTTGTGTCCATCTCTTGGTATGTGTGACCGTCCCTTGGTATCTAGAGACAGTGCTGTTGGACACTTTGCGTACTGCATTCGCGTTTCATATGATTTATAGCAATTTATTTACGTTGATCTTCAATGGCGCCCTCACTGGCATGAACACCAGAATACTTAACCGATAGTACAGAAAAGCGGATCTGTTTATTTACGGTTGACGGGACGACCGAGGTTCGTTTGTGATGCGGCCGGCTGGCCTCGGCTATCACCGGCTGTCCGCTCCGTCGCTCCGCTTCCGACTGCAAGCCTCTGCAAGCCTTCATGCGTCATCTCAGGTCATCTCCGCCCTCTCTACTATCATAAATAATAGTCAGTGCACTACTGAGTAACTCCCTGTAGCTCCGTGAAGACCTTTTGCGACCATTGGGCACAGTTCTCAGGCACCCGAGCGGCGGTGCCGCAGTGCCGAACAGATATCGGCATCTGCCGAAATCCACTCGCGTCTTGAAACCATCCCGGCGAGTCTTCTGCGCTGTACTTTCTTGGACACAACATACTGTACAATTTCGGTCATAGGCTCGTGGGGGGTAGGGCGTGACAAGGAGATCCCGTAGGCTCGTCCGACATAATAGGCTCGCAAGCCAGCACCAGGCGTGACAAAGAGTAAAATAGGCTCGCCGCAGTAATATATCTAGTAATTACAGCTACCATCTGGGTTGTGTCCAAGAAAGTACAGCGCAGAAGACTCGCCGGTAGTCTCCGTAGCTCGACCTTATGGTATCAGAAGATAGCCGTTCTGAATATAAGGTCTGCTTCCAAATCTGGGGGTCTCGAGGGTAGGGTCCCTTTCGAAGAAATGATGGGACTTGCTCACAATGCCGAGATGTGCCGTGCCCTGGCCGAGATGCCGTCAACCCGCCCTCACTTTGACAAAGTGGCGGGATCGCAATGCGAGAGCTGTATCATGCCTGGAGACTCATTTGCGATCCTCAGGAAATCAGAATTCATGTCCAAGTTGTGTGTCAACATGTGGCAGTCGCACATTCCAAGGTAGCCAAAGACAACTCTATAGGAATAAGCGTAGCTCATGCATATACTGTACTATCGCGATAACGAAGACCTCGACGAAGGCAAGGTTCCTTCGTGCCGTATTCCCTCTGGAGTCTGACCTGCCTGCGTGCGGTGCAGGGGTGCGCGGGTGTCAACCAGCGCAATGCGAGTGTCGATCGACCATGCTCGCATCTGAAACGGCGTGAGAGATTAGTATGCCCTGCGCTGCGAAAGTAGGGGGTGGCCGTCTAGGCGGTCTTGCGTGCGAAGGTGCCCGGGTCGCGACCGTGTCCCCCAGCGCGCACGCCCCGCTCGGCGGTGCCGAGGACGCCGACGCATTCCGTGCAGCCGCGCGCAGGCCTCCCCCACGCGCTCGGCACGTCCTCCACAAACACTCCGCACGGCCAGAGGTGCATACGTCCGCGGAAATGGCTGTGCAGCTGTGGCGCCTCATTCGAAGTCGTGAGCGAGCCATAGCGACGCGACCCAGCCGACCGCGTACCGCCGGAATTCCCGACACGCGTCCCGCGCAGCGCTGACGTCGGCGGAGTCCACTGTGCTGATGCACAGAGATACCGGTGTGCTGGGCGGGCGAGGGAGGACGGCGTGTGGGAGCGTTGGGTGGAAGACGAGTCGCAGCGCTGTGAGCGCGGGTAGATGCACGAGCATGTCCAGGACGTGTTTTGAAGCGGTTCTTTGGCTAGAGCTGAGGGAAACGGAGTCAGCTATGTAGTTGCACAGCCAACTGCGTATGGGGGACAGCACCTGGGCCCTGGGGCCACGCCGCATGTGTTCGCAGCCGCATCATCTCCCGCACATCGCTAGCAATATCCGTCTCATCCCACCTGTTCAACGCTGTGAGGGCGATGGAAGACTCACGCTTTGACAAGTCAATTGGAGACTACCTCTTCACGCGACTGTTCATGCTTGCACGGAGAGCACTGCAAGCAGAGGTGGACTATGGCTTGACACTGGCAGTGGTGTTCATCGCGCAGCCACTGGTTTCAAGACGCGAGTGGATTTCGGCAGATGCCGATATCTGTTCGGCACTGCGGCACCGCCGCTCGGGTGCCTGAGATCTTCGAGGTGGCTTCAACCGTGCCCAATGGTCGCAAAAGGTCTTCACGGAGTTACAGGGAGTTATTCAATAGTGCATTGACTATTATTTACGATAGTAGAGAGGGCGGAGAAAGCGGAGCGACGGAGCGGACAGCCGGTGATAGCCGAGGCCAGTACGGTTGACGGGACGTCCGAGGTTCGATTTCGGCTGACCTCGGCTATCACCGGCCATCGGCTCCGCCGGTCCGCTTCCAACAACTGCGGTGTCGTCCTCCCAGTCGTCCTCCCAGTCGTCCTCTCGTACTACCACAGTATATATACACACTACATGAAGCCGCTGAAGCGCTCTGCCCTTTCCCCGACTGCCGTTGAAGTCCTCCTTCCCATTCTCAAGAACATGCCGCATCTCAGCAGCATGGGCACCATGACACAGCACCCGGCCACGCAGTTGCGAGATGGAACGAGATGGATCCGGAACGTGTCAGAATAGGATAGAGGGAGGGGAGTTGAAGGGAGATTGATCTCTTTGTAATTGTGGCCAATGTATGTTTTTCTCCATGGCCCTCCACGCACTGCGCGCCCCGCTACTGCCAACATACGAGTCGTGCGTGTCTGTGACAGTGACAAGGCTCCTTAGGTGTGCCCCGTTGACTGAACGACAGCCCAGGGCTAGTACGACATGCAATTAGGGACCACCATCATTGGTAAGTACCGCATTTCTCCTGTATTCTCTTACATATCATTTCGCAGGCCACTTCTTCTTCACGCAGCTCTTCCTCTCCGCGCTGCTCGCCGCGATTGCAGCGTCAACTACCCACGAAAAGGCACGAGTCGTCACGACGTCATCGGCCGGGGGCTACTTCGCCAAGGACGTCCTCTGGGACTCAATCGTAGTGCCCCTGCCCAGGGCCAGCGCCAGCCGTTCCCGCTGTACGTCTCCCGCAACTTGTGTGTTGCTGTGGCTTCCAAACGCGTGTATATTAATGCAAACTGCGTGCAGGGGAACATGGTGGTTGTGCGCGAGCTTGCGCGGCGCTACGGCGACAACATCGTGTCCACGAGCGTCCACCCCGGTGCGCATCTACCCCCACTTCGCTCGCACGGCGTGCACACACCGGCTCCCGCACAGGCACATCGTGCCCAAGTAATGCGGCGTCATGCTGTTGCCGCCGCCGCTGAGCAGATTGCGCCACGGGTGGTCCGCCGCGCAGCCTGCAAATTCCACACGTCGCCTGCGCAGCCGCGCCGCAGCTGTCTGGATTTGACGGCCACAGCTACGTCGTCGGCATTTCAGATCGCGCCGGGTCAGCTAGAGCGGGAAAGCAAAGAGAGCATACGTACTAGATTAAAGTGCTGCAGCAGGTCCTTGTTGATGAGACCCTTGGTGCCCTTGTGGACCACTGACCTTGAGATCCTCGAGCCTCCGCGCGCCGGCAGCCTTCTCCGCCTCCTCCGGCAGGCCCTAGTAGTTGTAGTACAGCAGCTCCCTCGTGTTGAACGGCAAGGCGCTGCAGGACGCGGTAGCCGATGCACCTCGCGCCGAGCATGCTGACGACCTTGCCCTTGAGGTTAAACAGGTTGCGCGTGATGTCGGACACCTGCCACAGGCCGCTCACGGCCTGCTCGTGCGCCGGCACGAATTCGCGCATGAGGAGCAAGATTACCATCATGACTTGCTCCGTGACGGAGACGACATTCGAGCCGGAGACCTCGAGGACTTGGATTTTGCGATCCACAGTGGCGTTGAGGTCCACGTGGTCCGAGCCAACGCCGGCGGTGACGCAGACCTTCAGTTTCCTATGTGCAGATTGTCTCAGGGATGCGCGAAGTCAGGGAGTGCTGTGAATATCAATACCTTGTCCATGAGTTCCTTAGTGAGGTATCCAGGGTTGAAAGGTGTTGAGATGAAGTGAGCACAGTCTACAGCCTGCAAAATGGGTTCAGATGAACAACTCACGTCGGCAATGTGCTCATGGAAGTCGCTGTCCGGACCCTCCTTGCAGCTCGTCACCTAACTATTGATGGATCAGTATAAAGAAAGAGGTGGCTCGGAATCAGACAGGTCGACATACGACATATTAACAGTGGCCTTGGGACTCGAGGTAGGCGCGAAGGCCGAGCTAACATCGGAGTCAAAAGGTGGCACAAAGAATCACGGAGATAGTGCATACCTCATTCTTCAATTCTTGACGGTTCAAAGAGACGAGGCTCAGCCTTGGCTGCCTTGAAGTCGTTGTAAAGGATAGCATGGACCTAAAACATTGCAGTCAGAGCGCTCTGTCTTTTGTGAAGACAGGAAATGAAGGGAAAATACGAGAGTAGAACGAAGCCGAGAAAGATGCCATACTTCACCTCCGGAAGGACAACCTCAGAAGATATTCTGTTGCTCCACCACCTCGAAGGCGCTACGGTGTCGACACACCTCTCCCAGTAGCTCAAAGCCGCATTACAAACCGGGTGTCTCGCGGAGACACCAACAGAGCGTGGAGAATGTGGAGGAGGAGAGTACAGGGTGCCGTGCCCAGAAGCGGGCCGGCGGAGCCGATGGCCGGTGATAGCCGAGGTCAGCCGAAATCGAACCTCGGACGTCCCGTCAACGACAGTTTATTATAAGTACCCTCCAAGTACTTTCATGCGTGAGCTTTGCGATGTTTGCGTGGGCCAACACGTCGAATGGCTTCGCCAAAGCCTAGCCTGCGCGTGGGGAACCCGAGCCAAAGATAGAGGCAGGAGACCGAGATAAGATGTGGCGGTGCGAGAGGCACAGGCGCTCACAGGCGCGGACGCCCGATGCGGACGTTGCACGCATATCGCCTTCCAGTCAGCATCATCGACGGCGGCCAACGTGCGGCACAGCGGCCAAGCTGACTCCCTTGAGGCCCGCATCGACATAGACGAGCGCGTTCCCAAAGCTGTGCCAGTGGCTTTCATCAGTGGCCGAAGAAGCTTCAAGTCTGGCCGGTCAAGCGCTCGCAGTCGGCGTGCCAAGCTGCGAGCCTCCAAATTATCGACGGTCAGTGCCTACATGGAACGGTAGAAAGCCCTGATTTCATATGTCTGTGCAGCACGCGGCATACCCATCTGTCGGAGAAATACGCCGACACCCCCGCTTTACTTTCTGCCCCTAGCGCAGCCTATGGCACCTTCGGCCATCTTCTCACATGAAATACCAAGTGCGTACTGAAAGCCACATATCTCGCTTTTGGAGCTCCAAAAGGCCCTTCGCTTTGGTTCCTGGCCATGCCGCCGCGTCATTGTCCTCCTGGCTGCCGACACGAGGACGAGGTCAATGGGCGTCCGCGCGCAAAGTTCCGTGCCTTTTGCCGCACCCTTCATG
This sequence comes from Auriscalpium orientale, assembly GCA_019915035.1. NCBI lineage: Eukaryota > Fungi > Basidiomycota > Agaricomycetes > Russulales > Auriscalpiaceae > Auriscalpium > Auriscalpium orientale. The sequence goes on from JAHLMH010000006.1 coordinate 967,653, forward strand.
TTTGTTTGTTTGTTTGTTTATGTGTTTTGTCCTCTGGTTAAGCCACGGGTGCGCATATAAATTCTGTCCCATCTTCCGCGGCGAAGCGTCCCTATCTCTCTCTCCCGCTGCTTTGCTCTTGGTCACCGGACGCGCATATATCCACATCCTTTCTCCATTGTCTCACACAACGTTCCTAGACCATCTATGGCGCAGTCATATAACAGGAAGAGCCGCTGCACAACCAGGAAATCGACGTCCTCACAACGCGCGCCCGTGACTAAGTGCAATAACAAGCCTGACCCACGCTCCGTAACGATGAACCCTCAGCAGCGGAGCAAGCTGTTCTACTTTTTCAGGCTGAATGCCTACCCTAATTCAGCGCAGAAGCAGGAGCTAGCGGGCATCATTAGCTGGTACGCATGTCCAACTCCCTTCCCACTCGCGCGGCTGGCTGACACACCCGACCGTTAGCTCCTACAAGAAGGTCCACCACTGGTTCTCCAATAAACGCCAGGATATCGTGGCGTACCGCAAAACCAAGGACCCTCTTGCTGCCGTCCTCGGCAGGCTGACGGAGGCGGTCCAGCTGAGCGAGGAGGATCGAGAGCGTATCGCGGCGCTCGCTACCTCTCCAGCAGAGTCCCAGCCGTTCTTCACTGAGGACGAGTGCGACATGCTGCGCGGATCCCAAGGCTTGTCCGAGCCTTCGATAGCAGCCGCGTCTCCACTATCCGCGGTGACATCGTCCGTGCCGCCTACAGCTGCTCCCTCTCCTCCCTCCACCCGTCCACCCTCGCCATCCTTTACCGCCGCACCATCGGCCGATGGCTCCACAGTCGCCGAGATGCTCGCGTCCGCGTCCGCGTTCGGACGTTACTGCACCGTGTGCCACCCGCCACCCGCCGCCCCGCCCCTCATGTGCGCAGCCTTCTCGGGCTACATCCCATCAAGATCCTACACCTTCTCGCCCGCCCAGTGGGACCATGCCGGGGACGACGAGGAGACCGATGAGGAAGACGAGCTCAACGACGAGCACGCGCCGTCCCGCAGCGAGGGCGCATCCTCATCCGCCGGAGCAATGGAGTACCAGGGTTGGACGGTACTGCCTGCCCCGCCTGCCCCGGCACGCCCGCTGTATAGGGCTCCGTCGCTCAACGCGGAGGACATGCGGGCGGCAGCACTCCTCACGGAGCTTACTCACGGGCCATCGACGGTTTACCGTCAGGCCCCCTATCCCCCCGCCGCCCCTCATTATGGGGCGGGACTTCACTACGCATCGTACTATCCGCGGGCTTACTACGGCTCCGCATGACGGTTGCATGACGGCCAGTTCCTCGCCATGACTCGGATGTATCAGGTTTTGACTCGCAGTGCAATCAATCTCAGTGTACTTTTATCACTTAGATCATTACATAGTCTCTCTTAGTTACCGCTATATTTTGCATACTACACATACATGCTGTATTTTTACCACTTTTTTTTGACAATTTGAGGCGCGCCTTGCCATCTGCACGTGATCGCGTCCAGCAGGTTCAAGCCTGGGTGAGTGCGACTTTTCCACTGTCCACCCTCCAGGACGAGTCTTTCTGTCTGCTATCTTCTGCTATTCAACAAGCGTTCTTGTGCGCCTATGTCGTACCTGACTGTAATCTTCTCACTGGCCTAGGAGATGTCGAACATCAGCACGGGTGCGGCTCTACGGTCGGACTTCCTATCAGTGCTCATATCTAGCTTCAAACGCTCGTGCTAGTGGCTTCGTCTAACCTCAACTAGTGCAAGCTGCAGCTGCGCGCTTTCGGCATCAGTCCAGAAAGGGGGGTTGATGGATGATCGATGACTACTTGCGGTCTTCCTGAGCGCTAGGAAGTATAGGCGTCTTGTGCATATCCTGTGCGTATCTCCTCCTTTCATGTCCTCGGCCACTCTCAGCTACTGTATTTCGCAAACCACCTAAGTAGCCCTCAACAGTGTGCGATATGCCTGTTGGTTTCCTCAAGATCGCACGCATGGGCCGACCGCCTGGTACATCCGAACAGCGTCCTTCGCCTACCGCAGATCCATCTCCCAAGGTCATCGCCATTCGCGAAAATTGTGTCCCAACGGCCACTGCATTTCCCAGCCGTACCTCGCTCGATTGGTCTATCGCGCTCGCGGAGCTCGCAGGCGATATCTCCAACATGCTGCAGTCAACGCCGGCCGCGGCAGCAGCCGCTCTGCTCACCACCGTGCTCAAGACCATAGCGGTGAGAAACGATGCTACATATGGCATATCTGTTCTGATAGGCGGGTTCTGCCAGGCTGTGAAGGTTAATCAGGAGCGGTGTAGGCGCATTGCGAGGCGCGCCACACAAGCGCTGTCCCGACTTGGGGTGCAAATGGCGGGGAAATGGGACTCTGCACCGCAGAGTCTACTAGACAACCTACATGAGCTGGAAAAGTGAGTGGCAAGTAGTTTCAACCGATGTCAAATTGCTCACGTCGTTGTCGCACGATATCAATCAGCGCTCTAGGAGGGGTGCAGGACGCTATGCGCCGTATCTCGCAGGCGAGCTGGCGTGAGCGGCTCTTGTCGAGGCCCCAGATAGAAGACATGTTACAGCAGTGCGAGGTTGGCTTGGATGAGGCACTGCAAGCTTTCCAGGTGCGCTCCGATTGAATGTCTATATGAAGTGCAAGCTGAGTATATGCGGGGTTGATTGTGTGAACAGTTCAGCTCACTCTTACAGATCCATTATGCACTCGGGGGTCAGCAAGGTGCTACCGTCGCCAAGTCGAGTGTGGCCATCTCTTCGTTTGAAGACGCACCCTCCGCTGGCGAGCTGGAAGACTTCCTCGCGACACTGCGAGAACCGGAGGATGACTTCGGTGTATGCCTTCTCGTGGTGCTATGACTGACTATTACTGACCAAGTATAGTTTCGCAGATATCACCAGTCAGATGTCGTCCTGTCCAAGGTCCACGCATTGCGGAGTGGATGGTTCTCGGAGATATCGGATGCCGACCTCAATGGGAAGAAAGTCGTTGTGAAAGGATATACGGGCAGTCGCGAACAGGCCCTCAGGGTGCGTCGGAGATTGGTTTCATATTTCTGATGATTGAGGCTCGCGCGCTAGCAATGGTACCATGATGTCAAGCGTCTCCGAAACTTGTAGTGCGTCGTCTCCAATATGTTTAGATATCCTTGACTCATATTCATTGTTCCTCGCAGCCATCCGCGCTTTCCTCAACTCCTAGGCTATTCTAATGGCAGGACACCAACGCCTTTCATTGTTCTGTCCTACGGTGCGCGTTACGAGTGCCCGGGAAAGGGTTGATGCTCAGTTTGGCTCTGATAGCACCGAATCAGGACGTCGTGTCATATCTGAAGAAGTGGTGGACCCCGCAAGTCTCCGCAGCGGATGGCGCATTGGCAATATTCAAAGCTGTGAGTGTTTCCGCTATTTCTATGAAGCCCGAACTAAATCTTGCTTTTTTGGAGTTCCGAGATATAGCCGTATGGCGTCTCTGCTATCGCGCGATTCTCGAAGCTCACAACGTATCTGAAGGGAGCAATGCTGTACGCGCAGCAGCAGCTATCTATGACCGAGCTGAACGTGAAGATATTCATTGAGGTAGACCTCTTTCTGATGTGTCGAGCGTTGCTGAACATATAACTTCAGAGCGCTACCTATACTATCGACCAGGGTAACAATCTTTTACTTGGCCTTCCGGCTCACGTCAAGCCTGACGATCGCGAAATGAGAATCAAATTCGCCTCGATGCATTTGCGGAGGAGAATGCTTTATCAGTATCTGAAGGTCTGTTAATCCTGGCTTATCTCAAGAATACACTGTCAACACGCATCTACGTCAGTTCATGGAGCAAGCATCATTGTTCCAAACTGTCAGTGACAGTGACATGCGTAAACACGCAAGTTGGTCACTGCCCCTCTAGTTCATAGCTCATAATCGCATCACAGGTCGAGGATTCCCTTCACCTCGTGAATATTTTGATCGACTTCGACCCTCAAGACATCCCAATGCCCGAGGAGCTCGACCGCGCACTTAACCGTAGAGACGGCCTGTGGGCCCCGCAGCTCCTCACGTCGATGCAAGAGGAGACGTATCAACTTCCCAGCAAAACATACTCCTTTGACTGCGACTACGATGTTGGGGACATTGGCGTCGGCCGTCCTACCGACAAACCGTTCGTTGTGGTGGGGAATATTTTTGACCTCGAACCGGAGGTACATTCTTTTCTCACGGTGAATAAATACATCACCTGGATTCACCGGTACCATGGCGGTACGTATCCCACCTGCGATCCGTGGTGGTGGACTACCTTGTTTGTACCCTTCAACCTGCTGGGAAAATGTCTTGGTGTTGACACTCAATGACAGCAAAAATCGACCAACGCGCCTTGCAAAGTACGGGACGAACGTATTCGAGGTTTACCTAGACTACTATAGCGATCAGGACAAGTTGTGGACATACCTCACGAAGTTGGCGAGGCCCCTCGCCCAGACGCTGGGTGTGCACCCGTCAGACCTGAGAATGGGTATGTGTCGAGTGCGCCACCGACTCGGATAGCATGCTCATGTGTCTTGCAGTCGTATGTTTGGTCGCTCCTCTGCCCAAAACAGACACCCAGGTTCAGGACACAACACCCATACTGGAATCAGCGTAATTTCCTTTTCTCATCACTGTGCTTTCTGTGAATTGACATGATATCAAACAGCTCAGTTGGATGGCTTACATTGGAATGACTCTCTGTCCCGGTTGAAAATGTGAGTGAACTACTCATGCACTCGTCGATAACCGTGCACCCACGCTTCGCGGACTTCATTTAAATTAAAGTCGTGGTTACAATTCTACAATGCACCATGGTTCACGAATTTCCCGTGCACACAATGCCTGTCGTTCCCGCGCTTCGCACACATCGGCCATGCGCTCACACTCTCGTCGTCGGGATTCACATCTACAACACTGCGGCGCACGAAATCCACATGTTGCAGCATCGCAGCATTTCTTTTTGCGTCTCCTGTATCTTCGTGGTGGCGCCTTACAGTGGATTGAGTCATGGTTACCGCGGCAGCAAAACGACGAGGCGGCGCAGACTGCGGACAGACAGCAGGGTGGGCACCCGCCGAGAAGTTTTCTCGCGGACCACGAGGAGCGAGATAACGCATTGACAACGTTTTAAGTTACAAATTAGTTGTCGTTCTAATTGTACGCCGCATGCCCAATCATGCTTCGTCTGCATGTGCACGGTCCAACTCGCGCACTCGAGCCTTTGTTTGATCAAAGAGTGGTAAGCGATGCGCACGCTCGTGACGGTAGACAGGCAAGCGTCTCACCTCGAGCGCGAAAAGATGCGAGTCGTATGATTCTGGCGCGAGGTTGCGGACGGCGGCAACAAGATTGTACAGGTAGTCCTGATAAAGTGACAGTGACATGAGCATGAGGGCGGCTATAGCGCGCTATAAATGCACGAACCTTGTTACGCCCGGACGGGCCCTCCGAGCGCCATATGGTCGCAGCGAGCGCGTCGAGCGGCTCTGATCCGACTGATGCGCATACATATGTCATTGTCGAGGGAGAGCAAAGAGAGAAGGAAGCGCACGGAAGGACGGGTTGTCGTTGCGCCCCACGTAGCACTGCAGACAACGATGGTGAATGAGACGGCATGCGCGGTCCATGAAAGCGCTTACGACGGCATTCGGCACGACTACTTGTTCGTTCCCGTCGACGACACCGTAAACGTCTACATACTCGAGCGTGTAGCCGTCCTTCTCCCGGAAATCTGCAAGCACCGTCAGCAACAGCACCACGGTCCACGAGGCGCGGAATCGACACGCACCTAGGTAGTCGCGCACCTCCGCAGCGTACGCGGGGTCAATCGTGAATGCCACGCCTAGCCGCGCGGTCAGCGCGCAGCACAATACGCAAGGGAGGAGGGAAGCACACCCCAAACGACATCCTCGTGCGGGAAGGGGTCCGCGCCGGAGAACGCCTGCCAGTCTGCCTGGTGCACGAGCGTGACGACCCTGCCCGGGCGCTGCGCATGTGCGGCTCAGCGCGCGCGGCGCGAATTTTGGGACGCGGCGCACCTCGGGCGTGCCGCGGTGGTCGTGCGATTTCTGCGCGAAGCGGCGGACGTAGCCTTTGAGGTAGCCGGGGCCTGGAAGGGCAGTCAGCACTCGCTGGCGGCGTGAAAAGGTAGGTGTGGGGCAGCTCACTTTCTTTGACAACGTGTGGGGGCGGCTGGTGGATTTCTGTAAGCTTGGGAGGCGGGAAGTCGGGGTGGAGAGATGGACGCACTCTGAAGATCAAGGAGCCGTACCCGAAGACGACGTACGGTGGGCTGGCAGGCTGTGCTGCATCGGACATGATTGCGCTGCAGAATCAAGAGAGCGTATACGACGAGGTGTCGAGAGGCATGCGAGTGAGCAGCAGATGGTGGATGAGGTGGAAGGAATATCGCAAGGCGTGATCTTAGCGCATAGACGCACGTGCCGCTTGCGTGCCGCTGTAGTACCGGAGCGTCCGAAGCCGCAGCGCTGAGCGAGCGTCTTGACTCTTTGAGTCTCCCGACTCCAAGGCTCTCTAGGAAACTGTGCCCGCTATTCATCAGCGCGTTGTCGTGTAGCGCGGACACCTCGCGTTCAAATCTCCATCAAGTACGACAGCGTCCGCCCGACCGCGACAGACTTCACATGCTCAGGCTGGAAAGAGGTCGGTCCCCCTCAAGCTCTCCAGCACGCATCTCCCCTTCCACTCTCCACGCGTCCTGCTCAAGCGCGACATTACGCGCCTGCGCGTGCTCGTCGCAGCTCAGACACCACCGTGCGCGCGCCGAAGTCCACGAGCTGGCGCAGGAAGCTGCCGCCGCAGCCCTTGCGCGGCAGGTCGACGACGGCAGGAAACCGCTGACGACGCCGAAAATGTACGCATCGTCGCCGGTGTGAATGTCACCCCCGTCCGGCTAGCAGCGTTTTCAGCGCTCACTCTCTATATTCTACACGGGACCGGGAAATTTATGCTAACGGTTTCTCGTGGGTTTGGGCGCCGTTGCAAGATACAGCTGCCAAACATCGGCGGCATTATCTTGGAAGCGGGCTGGGCGTCCGCGTTTGTTCATCCCTTGCGGTGCATTCAGCGGCTTCTTGGGCACCGCTATCATCCTGTGTATTAGTGTCCTCGGACTCTCTCAGTTACATTCGCGACCTACCCAACTAGCCGTCACCCGTGGTCGATATGCCCCTCAGTTTTCTCAAGATCGAGCGCATGGCCCGACAGCCTTCCAGCACATCCGAACAGCGGCATGCTTCAAGCTCGCCTCGCGCGGATCCGTCCTCCAAGGTCATCGCCATCTGCGAAAAGCGTACATCAGCGGCGACCGCATTTCCCAGACGCACCTCGCTCGATTGGTCCATCGCGCTGGCGGAACTCGCAGGCGACATCTCCAACATGCTGCAGTCGACTCCGGCCGCGGCAGCCGCCGCTCTGCTCACCACCGTGCTCAAGACCATCGCGGTGAGAAACTGTGTTACGTATGGCGTACCTCTTCTGATACGCGGGCTCTGCCAGGCTGTGAAGGTCAATCAGGAGCGCTGTGTGCGCATCGCTAAGCGCGCCACACAAGCGCTGTCCCGACTTGGGGTGCAAATGGCGGGGAAATGGGACTCTGCACCGCAGAGTCTACTAGACAACCTACATGAGCTGGAAAAGTGAGTCAAAAGAGTAGTGTCAACCGATTTCAAATCGCTAAAGTCGTGGTCGCACGATATCAATCAGCGCTCTAGGACGGGTGCAGGACGCTATGCGCCGTGTCTCGCAGGCGAACTGGCGGGAGCGGCTCTTGTCGAGGCCTCAAATAGAAGACATTTTACAGCAGTGTGAGGATGGATTGGATGAGGCACTGCAAGCTTTCCAGGTGCGCTCCGATTGAATGTCTATATGAAGTGTGAGCTGAGTATTTGACGACGTGGGGGTGATTGTGTGAACAGTTCAGCTCGCTCTTACAGATCCATTATGCAGTCGGGGGTCAGCAAGGTGCTCCCGTCGCCAAGTCGAGTGTGGCCATCTCTTCGTTTGAAGACGCACCCTCAACGTCCACCGCCGGCGAGCTGGAAGACTTCCTCGCGACACTGCGAGAACCGGAGGATGACTTCGGCGTATGCCTTCTCTTGGTGCTATGACTGACCATTACCGACCAAGTATAGTTTCGCAGATATCACCAGTCAGACGTCGTCCTCTCCAAGGTCCATGCATGGCGGAGTGGATGGTTCTCGGAGCTATCAGATGCCGACCTCGATGGGAAGAAAGTCGTCGTGAAAGGATATACCGGCAGTCGGGAGGATGCCCTCAAGGTGCGTCGGGAGTTGATTACATATTGATTCATGGTAATTGAGGCTCCCATGCTAGCAATGGTATCAGGATATCAAGCGTCTCAGAAATTTGTAGTGCGTCGGCTCTAAAATGTTCAGATATCATTGACTTATATATTCATTGTTCCTCGCAGCCATCCGCGATTTCCTCAACTCCTAGGCTATTCAAATGGCAGGACACCAACGCATTTCATCGTTCTGTCCTACGGTGCGCCTCATGACCGGTGACCGCTCGGGAAAGGTTTCATGTTTACTGGCTCTGACAGCACCGCAGCAAGACGTCGTGTCATATTTGAAGAGATGGTGGACCCCGCAAGTTTCCGCAACGCAAGGCGCATTGGCCATATTGAAAGCTGTGAGTGGATCCGCTATTTTTGTACAGCGTCAACTAAATCTTGCCGTTACGAGTACCGAGACATAGCCGTAAGGCATCTCTGCTCTCGCACGATTCTCAAAGCTCACCATGAGGTCATATGAAGGGAGCAGTGACGTACGCGCAGCAGCAGCTATCTATGAATGAGCAGACTTTGAAGAACTTCATTATGGTAGGCCTCTTTCAAAAGAGTCCGGCGTTGCTGACATGCAACCTCAGAACGCTGCCTACACTATCGACCAGGAGAACAATCTTTTACTCGGCCTTCCTGCTCAGGTTGAGCATTATTGGGGAACGTGGGACATTAGCAATCAGTGTTTGCAGAAGACAATATTTTATCGATATATGATGGTCAGTTCGTCCTGGCTTGTATCGAAAACACGCTGTTAACACGCATCTCTGTCAGTGCCTAGAACAAGCACTATTGAACCAATCACCGCGAGTCAGTGACATCCATAAACACGCAAGTTGGTCTCTGGCGCCCCTTTATTTTATAGCTTATCCTCGGACCGCAGGTCGAGGATTCCATCTACCTCGTAAACAGAGTTATCGACTTTCGTTCTCTTGACATACACACGTCCGAGGAGCTCGACAGCGCGATTGACCATGGCGACGCCTTGTGGGCTCCGCAGCTCCTCGCGCGGATGCAAGAGGAGACATATCACACTCCCGGCGAAACATCTTTTACCAACGGCCACCGCTACAATATCGGGGACATTGGCTTCTACGATCCTGATACTCCTAGCGCGCCGTGGGTTGTGGCGGGAAACATTTTCGACCTGGAGCCGAAGGCACATACATACTTCACAGTGAAAACATACATAAGCCGGCTATGGCGGAGTCACGTCACACCCAAAGAGCACCCCGTCTCCGACGGGTGGTTTCTCCGGTTGGCACCCTTTAACCTGCTTGGAATAAGTTTGGCGCTGACACTATGTCACAGCGGGACATCATACTACTCGTACTTGGACAACCAAGACACGACGATGCTTTTCGATGTCCACCTCCTTCCCCGGACTTGCAGTGACGCTGTTCTGTTGCATGAGTATCACTTCGAGAATTCGGCAAGGCTGCTCGCGCAGACGCTGGGTCTACAATATTCGAATTTGAAATTGAGTATGTGTCCAGCTCTCCGATGCATGCGCCACATGGCATACTGATGGGTCTTGCAGTCACCCATATATACTGTTATCTGCCCACAATCGGCCCACAGGTCCCGGACAAGTTGAGCACAAACCCCATGCTGAACTTCCAGTAATATCTCATCCTCATCACTGCGCTTGATGCGAGCTCACTTGATCTTGAACAGTGTAGCTGGAACCCTCTCGTTGGGCAACCACGACTCATCAGTCGCTCCGCAAACCGAGACATGACGGCTTTCATTGATATGTACTCTGTGTATACAACTCCGCGATGCAGCATGAATAACGAAGTTCCGGTCCGCACAACCCGCGCATTGCACACACGGGCCGCCAGGAACCAGGTTGTGTCGGAAGTTGCAAAGGTGGATTTACGTCCCCAAACCTCGCAGAGACCACGAGGATCGCGGTGACGCACATTGACACCGTTTGAAGTTACATATCAATCATCGTTCTAATTGTACGCCGCATGCACAATCATGCTTCGTCCGCATGTGCACGGTCCAACTTGCGCACTCGAGCCTTTTTCATGTACCAGGGAATGGTCAGCTATGCGCGCGCTGACGACGCGAGCCAGGCAAGCGTCTCACCTCAAGCGCGAAAAGATGCGAGTCGTATGACTCTGGTGCGAGATAGCGAACCGCGGCAACAAGATTGTACAGATAGTCCTGATGAAGTGACATGAGCTTGAGGACGGTTATGGCGCGCTGTATGCACGAACCTTGTTAGGCCCGGACGGGCCCTCCGAGCGCCATATGGTCGCAGCGAGCTCGTCGAGCGGCTCTGATCCGACTGACGCGCATACATATGTCAGTGTCAAGAGAGAGCAAGAGAGAAGGATGCGCACGGAAGGATGGGTTGTCATTAAGGCCCACATAGCACTGCAGACAAAGAAAGTGAGTGAGACAGCATGCGCGGTCTACGGAAGCGCGTACGACTGCATTCGGCACGACGACTTGTTCGTGCCCGTCGACGACACCGTAAACGTCGACATACTCGAGCGTATAGCCGTCCTTCTCCCGGAAGTCTGCAAGCACCGTCAGCAACAGCACCACGGTCCACGAGGCGCGGGTTTCGACACGCACCTAGGTAGTCGCGCACCTCCGCAGCGTACGCGGGGTCAATCGTGAAGGCCACGCCTGGCCGCACAATTAGCGCGCAGCACACCACGCAAGGGAGGAGGGAAGCGCACCCCAAACGACATCCTCGTGCGGGAAGGGGTCCGCGCCGGAGAACGCCTGCCAGTCCGCCTGGTGCACGAGCGTGACGACCCTGCCCGGGCGCTGCGCATGTGCGGCTCAGCGCGGTGCAGCGCAGATCTGGGGGCGCGGCGCACCTCGGGCGTGCCGCGGTGGTCGTGCGATTTCTGCGCGAAGCGGCGGACGTAGCCTTTGAGGTAGCCGGGGCCTGGAAGGGCAGTCAGCACTCGCTGGCGGCGTGAAAGGGTAGGTCTGGGGCAACTTACTTTCTTTGACAACGTGTGGGGGCGGCTGGTGGATTTCTGTAAGCTTGGGAGGCGGGAAGTCGGGGTGGAGAGATGGACGCACTCTGAAGATCAAGGAGCCGTACCCGAAGACGATGTACGGTGGGCTGGCAGGCTGTGCGGCGTCGGACATGGTTGCGCTGCAGAATCAAGAGAGCGTATACGACTAGGTGTCGAGAGGCATGCGAGTGAGCAGCAGATGGTGGATGAGGTGGAAGGAATATCGCAAGGCGTGATCTTAGCGCATAGACGCACGTGCTGCCTGCGTGCACGTGCCGCTGTCGAGCGTCGGCGAGTCGGAGCGTCGACTGACTCGACTCAGGACTGTCTTGTTCTGACATCCCTTGCGATGACCGCATTCAGCGGCTTCTTGGGCACCGCTATCATCCTGTGTATTAGTGTCCTCGGACTCTCTCAGTTACATTAGCGACCTACCCAACTAGCCGTCACCCGTGGTCAATATGCCCCTCAGTTTTCTCAAGATCGAGCGCATGGCCCGACAGCCTTCCAGTATATCCGAACAGCGGCATGCTTTAAGCTCGCCTCGCGCGGATCCGTCCTCCAAGGTCATCGCCATCTGCGAAAAGCGTGCACGAGCGGCGACCGCATTTCCCAGACGCACCTCCCTCGATTGGTCTATCGCGCTGGCGGAGCTCGCAGGCGACGTCTCCAACATGCTGCAGTCGACGCCGGCCGCGGCAGCCGCCGCTCTGCTCACCACCGTGCTCAAGACCATCGCGGTGAGAAACGGTGCTACGTATGGCGTACCTCTTCTGATACGCGGGCTCTGCCAGGCTGTGAAGGTCAATCAGGAGCGCTGTGTGCGCATCGCTAAGCGCGCCACACAAGCGTTGTCCCGACTTGGGGTGCAAATGGCGGGGAAATGGGACTCTGCACCGCAAAGTCTACTAGACAACCTACATGAGCTGGAAAAGTGAGTCGAAGTAGTAGTGTCAACCGATGTCAAATCGCTAACGTCGTGGTCGCACGATATCAATCAGCGCTCTAGGACGGGTGCAGGACGCTATGCGCCGTGTCTCGCAGGCGAACTGGCGGGAGCGGCTCTTGTCGAGGCCTCAAATAGAAGACATTTTACAGCAGTGTGAGGATGGATTGGATGAGGCACTGCAAGCTTTCCAGGTGCGCTCCGATTGAATGTCTATATCAAGTGTGAGCTGAGTATTTGACGACGTGGGGGTGATTGTGTGAACAGTTCAGCTCGCTCTTACAGATCCATTATGCAGTCGGGGGTCAGCAAGGTGCTACCGTCGCCAAGTCGAGTGTGGCCATCTCTTCGTTTGAAGACGCACCCTCCGCTGGCGAGCTGGAAGACTTCCTCGCGACACTGCGAGAACCGGAGGATGACTTCGGTGTATGCCTTCTCGTGGTGCTATGACTGACCATTACCGACCAAGTATAGTTTCGCAGATATCACCAGTCAGACGTCGTCCTCTCCAAGGTCCATGCATGGCGGAGTGGATGGTTCTCGGAGCTATCAGATGCCGACCTTAATGGGAGGAAAGTAGTCGTGAAAGGATATACCGGCAGTCGGGAAGATGCCCTCAAGGTGCGTCGGGAGTTGATCACATATCGATTCATGGTAATTGAGGCTCCCATGCTAGCAATGGTATCAGGATATCAAGCGTCTCAGAAATTTGTAGTGCGTCGGCTCTAAATGTATCGACATATCATTGAATTATTCCTTGCAGCCATCCGCGCTTTCCTCAACTCATAGGCTATTCAAATGGCAAGACAACAACACCTTTTATTGTTCTGTCCTACGGTGCGCCTCATGACCGGTGACCGTCGGGAAAGGCTTCATGCTCACTGGCTCTGACAGTACCGCAGCAAGACGTCGTGTCATATTTGAAGAGGTGGTGGACCCCGCAAGTTTCCGCAGCCCAAGGCGCATTGGCCATCTTGAAAGCTGTGAGTGGATGCGCTATTTTTGTAAAGCGTAAACTAAATTTTGCCGTTATGAGTACCGAGCTATAGCCGTAAGCTGTCTCTGCTATCGCGCGATTCTCAAACCTCACTATGAGGTTATTTGAAGGGAGCAGTGATGTACGCGCAGCAGCAGTTATCTATGAATGAGCAGAGTTTGAAGGAATTTATTATGGTAGGCCTTTTTCAAAAGAGTCGGGCGTTTCTGACATGCAACCTCAGAACGCTACCTATACTATCGACCAGGAGAACAATCTTGTACTCGGCCTGCCTGCTGAGGTGAAGCATCATGGGGGAACGGTGAACATCCGCAACGAGTCTTTGCCGACGATCATATTTTATCGATATATGATGGTCAGCTCGTCCTGGCTTGTATCGAAAACACGCCGTTAACACCCATCTCTGTCAGTACCTGGAACAAGCATTATTGAACCAACCACTGCCAGTCAGTGATATCCATAAACACGCAAGTTTGTCTCTGGCGCCCCTCTAATTCATAGCTTATCTTCGCACCACAGGTCGAGGATTCCATCTACCTCGTGCTCAGAGTTATCGACTTTCATTATCTTGACATACCCGCGCCCAAGGAGCTCGACAGCACGACTGACCGTGGCGACGCGCTGTGGCATCCGCAACTCCTCGCGTCGTTGCACGCGGACACATATCACACTCCCAGCGAAGGATCCTTAACCCGCGGCTATGGCTACAATATCGGGGACATCGGCGTCGACGATCCTCATCTTGGTCCCGAAAAACGGTGGGTTGTGGTGGGAAATATCTTCGACCTCGAACCGGAGGCACATTCACACCTCACAGTGAAAACATACATAAGCAGGTTGCCGCGGCATCACTTCATACCCACAGAGTATCCCGTCTCCGACGAGTGGGTTCTCCGGTTTACACCCTTGAACTTGCTTGGAGAATTTTGGCGTTGACACTAAATGACAGCGGGACAAACTCATCCTCTTTGGACAACCGTGACGACGAAAAGACGACGATGCTATACGATAGCCACCTCATTGCCCGGGCCTGCAGTGACACCGTTGTGTTGGGTTCATACTTCGAGAAATCCGCAAGGCTGCTCGCGCAGACTCTGGGTGTACACCATTCGGATTTGGATTTGAGTGAGTGTACAACTGTCCGAGGCGTGCTCACATAGCACACTCATGGGTCTTGCAGTCACAGATATGTCCTGTCGTCTTCCCACAATCGGCCCACAGGTCCCGGACAAGTTGAGCACAAAGCCCATGCTAGACTTCCAGTAATATTCCATTATCATCACTGCGCTTTCTGTGAGCTCACTTGATCTTGAACAGTGTAACTGGATACCTCTCGATAGCCGACTAGGACATGTCGATAGCTCCGCAAACCGAGGCATGACGGGATTCATTGATACGTACTCCGCACAAACAACTCCGCAAGGCACCATGAATAACGAAGTTCCTGTCCACACACCCCACATGGGCCAGTGCGCTCACGTTCGCGTCGCCAGGAACCAGGTCGTGTCGGAAGTTGCATAGGTGGATTTCTGTCCCCAAATCTCGCGAAGATCCGGTGACGCACATTGACACCGTTTGAAGTTACATCTCTATCATCGTTCTAATTGTACGCCGCACGCACAATCATGCTTCGTCCGCATGTGCACGGTCCAACTTGCGCACTCGAGCCTTTTTTCATGAACCAGGGAATGGTCAGCTATGCGCGCGCAGATGACGCGAGCCAGGCAAGTGTCTCACCTCAAGCGCGAAAAGATGCGAGTCGTATGACTCTGGTGCGAGATAGCGAACCGCGGCAACAAGATTGTACAGATAGTCCTGATGAAGTGACATGAGCTTAAGGACGGTTATGGCGCGCTGTATGCACGAACCTTGTTAGGCCCGGACGGGCCCTCCGAGCGCCATATGGTCGCAGCGAGCTCGTCGAGCGGCTCTGATCCGACTGAAGCGCATACAAATGTCAGTGTCAAGAGAGAGCAAGAGAGCAGGATGCGCACGGAAGGACGGGTTGTCGTTAAGGCCCACATAGCACTGCAGACAAAGAAGGTGAGTGAGACAGCATGCGCGGTCTACGGAAGCGCGTACGACGGCATTCGGCACGACGACTTGTTCGTGCCCGTCGACGACACCGTAAACGTCGACATACTCGAGCGTGTAGCCGTCCTTCTCCCGGAAGTCTGCGAGCACCGTCAGCAACAGCACCAACAGGCGCGGAGAGCGACACGCACCTAGGTAGTCGCGCACCTCCGCAACGTACGCGGGGTCAATCGTGAAGGCCACGCCTAGCCGCACGGTCAGCGCGCAGCACAACACGCAAGGGAGGAGGGAAGCGCACCCCACACGACATCCTCGTGCGGGAAGGGGTCTGCGCCGGAGAACGCCTGCCAGTCTGCCTCATGCACGAGCGTGACAACCCTGCCCGGGCGCTGCGCATGCGCAGGTCAGCGCGCGCAGCACATATCTGGGGACACGGCGCACCTGGGGCGTGCCGCGGTGGTCGTGCGATTTCTGCGCGAAGCGGCGGGCGTAGCCTTTGAGGTAGCCGGGGCCTGGAAGGACAGTCAGCGCTCGCTGGCGTCGTGGCGAGGGTAAGGGTGGGGCGACACACTTTCGTCTACAACGTGTGGGGGCGGCTGGTAAATTCCTGTCAGCTTGAGAGGCGGGAAGTCGGGGTGGGGAGATGGACGCACTCTGAAGATCAAGGAGCCGTACCCGAAGACGATGTACGGTGGGCTAGTAAGCTGTGAGGCATCGGACATGTTTGCGCTTTCGACATCATTGAAGACTCGGAGAGCGTACTTATACGACGAGGTGTCGAGAGGCCTGCGAGTCTGGCGTCGGATGAGCAGAAACTTGGAATAGCGCAAGGCGTGAGCCGAGCCTGCACACACAAGCAGCTCTAAGGGACGATGCTCTTGCGAACCTGCGTCCCTGGTCTCGAGAATGAGAGCAGGCTTATGCTCCCATAAAAAAACGACATCAGTTTATCGTAATCTCCTATCTTGACCGGAGTTCTTATGTGTGTACCAGCTCAGCCCCCGCCGCGCTCTGTCCGAGTCCGAGTCTCTCCTTTACCGCCGCTTGCGCTCCTCGATCTTCTGTCTTTCTTCTGTCCTTTTCGTCTTTCCCTGCAGTGTCTGTCTACCGTGTGCTTCGATCTTTCGCCGCTGCCCATGGCTGGGCCTCGTCATGAGGACGAGCATGAAAATCGTACCCGGCCGCTTGGACTTCTCCAGAGTCCAGCGTTGCCCTTCTCCGGTTCTGGCTTCACTCGGGGACAGCTTCACAACGGCACATCCCCATGGGTGCGTATCTCTCTTTTGTTTGTTGGCTTACAGTACTTACGCGCCTCCGTCCAGAATTTGCGTCGTCGTGAAGTATGACGCACTTCGGATTGGATGGTCTTTTGCCCGGGCCAACCCATCATCAACCCTCACACCGGCGTTCGTCAGCCCTTCACCACGAGTCACGGCCGTCTCACACCCATTCGTCCTTATCCCAGGCGAGCGCGAGGAGCCATGTATCGCTTGGGGCCGCCTTGAGTAGACGATGTCTTTGAATTTTTTAAAAATTGTGGACCATGCTTCTGTATCTGGGTTCTCTTCTCTTACTTTTCCAAATTCTGGGGCCCCGAGCGCCCGCCCCGTGTTCTTCGCGCAACGCAGCCATTCACCATGAGGCCAGAGCTTGCGAACAGAGGTTCTCTCAGTGCGTCTTTTTTTATATCGATTTTTGATGATTGAGATCCCACGTTAGCAATGGTACCGAGATATCAAGCGTCTCAGAAATTGTAGTGCGTCGCCTCTAGGCATTAGCATATCACTACTAATTCTTCTTTTTCTTTTTCCTTTTTTTCGTGGCAGCCATCCGCGTTTTCTCAACTTCTAGGCTATTCTAATGGCAGGGCAGCAACGCCTTCATTGTTCTGTTATATGATGCTCCTGACGAATGCTCGGGAAAGGCTCGACGATTATTGGCCCTGATACCATCGGCTACACTCGAGGACATTTTTCCTGTCATGACCGTGCCGCATCGGTAACTTCACTACCACCAGCTATAATATGCTACAGGCCTCGTGAACGCAACCCTTCGTAAGTAGGTACAATACTCACGCTCCCTCTGACACGTTGCTTGTGTGCATAATAGTCACCATAAGAGGTCAACGGATGAAATCGTCAGTACCGTCGCATGCTATAGTCGGCTCTCTCCGCCGCATAAGCATCACTACTTTTCGATGATTTCGAACGGATACCCAGCTTCCGCACGGCCGCGCACGACATCCTCCAACCCGGCGATGGACCTTGGGTAATATGCGTCTGTCGCTAGGAGCTCGAGTGCCGGGAAAGCGACTGCAGTTAACGCGGGCGGAGTGCGACCTGGGTGGAGACTGGTCCTGTTCGACCGGCGAGGATCAATTCTTGCAGCCTCGGGATTAATACCCGTCCGCAGACACTGCAGCACCGTGCTCAACGCAGAGGGATCGAGCGCGTCGATTCTGCGCGTTCTCGGGCAACAGACCGACAAATAGGCCCATATCTCTGGTGTCCACTCGGAAGATTGGTCCGCATAAACTTGCTGGATGTCATGCAGGTCAATATGATCGGAGAGGGCTGCTATCATCGCGATCTGTGTGTGTTCCGGGATAGCTTGCTGCAAGCTGCCGATGCTTAGAGAAAAACTAGCAGGGGGGAAGGCCTCTACGCTGCGGTACCTTTCTACACCATGGAATGCCGAGTGGATGAAATGCTTGTCCGCAGATGAAATTTCCGCGTCCCAGATGGCAAAATTGAGTCCATACTCGGACGGAGCGATGACCAGGGTAGGTTGGTGAGTTGACGGGGGTGTGTGAGATGGAGACGGGCGAAGATGGGCCGTCAACGCCGGAAGAACGCTTTTCAATTCTTCGACCGTAACACTGGGTGCAGTGGATTTGAACAGCGCCTTGAAGCCGTCGGCATGGCGAAGGATGTTCATGAGATTCCCACATTTTTGAAGGCTTCCATCGACGACTAGAAGGGTGAGGCGAGGGAGCGAGACGGGGCTCAGATCACTGGTATCCGCCGAATCCGATGGCAGGCAGTCCCCGATGATCAGTGTCTCTATGCATTCGAGTGAGCGGAGGGCTCCAACGAGCGTATGAAAACTGGGAAATATAGGGAATGACTCCGATTCTCCGGAGTTGCTGGAGTGGCCGTGCGCGTCTCCCATTATCTTCAGATACGTGAGCGACTTGAACAGCGGAGAGCCCCATGGCGTGGGATTCCAACCGCAGAGACTGAGCGATCGAAGTCGGGGTGCGCGGTCGGAAAACAAAGATAACGGGGGCGACACAGTCAGGGGAGACCTTCTACGCCCCGGAGCGAGATACTGAGTGTAGCAAAAGTCGAATGTTTCCAGCATGGGCGCCGGTAAGGCCAGAAAATCGATGCCGATAGAGTCTACGGGAAATTCGGGGTCCATGTAGAGTGCCTTCATGTGTCCTAAGTGATTGCGCAGGTGATCTTTCCATGGGTATCGAGGCCGAGCGCCACGGAGGTCCACAACGATGGAAGCTCCTTTTGAACGCGCGAGGAGCTCCTCGGTCCATTCGGGACCTATGCTGAAGGAGATACACTCCCATAGAGCAGAATGTGCGAGCGCAACCTCTCGCCAGTGGTGGCAGACGTGTGTCACCTTGATCCAGCCCATACGCTCAGAGGCCGGGGAAGTAACGTAGCCACCTGGCTCAAACCTGTCGTAATCTTGGGATGTGGTGACAATCGGCTCATCTAGGGCTGCGAACGAGAAGATGCGTGCCAGGATCTCCGAGGGTAAGCGCGCAATGGGAGTGAGGGCATTGAGGCGGCCATCGATGATAGTCTTGAGAGCAAGCAGCTGCTGCAAGTCCTCCTCGAGGCCCTGGCGTGCGCGGTTCACTGCCTGAGAATCATGCGACTCCGCAGAGACACTGTCGAAACGATGCACCCATTGTTGGAGGGTAGACCACGATGCATTAGCGCTGCACGAGGAATGCCAGTGTTAAATCGGTGCAAATTATAGGCCAGGAGGTCGTACTTTTCCATTGTAATTCGGCTGCTACAAGTGTAACTCCAGCTGGTCGAAGAAGGATACACGCAGGGTGAGCGTCGTGGACCGTGGTTAAGGCACTGGCGGGACTCAAGGAGCCGAGGCCCGGCCCGGCGTGGGAAACCTGACTCGGCACCAGCAGTGGCACCCGTCTCGCGTCCCAACTCCTTCGAGGATTGGAGGACCGGCAGCTTGAAGCTGCCCAGATTGCGGAGCAAGTCTAAGGCTCACATCTGGAGGTAATGCGATCGGTGTGATCTTAGCGCATCAAGCATCGTGCTCCTGTGGCAGGCCAGGGCTACTCAAGAGTACTAGTCTAGTCAACCTCCCGACTCTCTCTGGAACTTATCTGTCGGTATGTTGTCCTCGCCTCCTGAACGGCATCAGCAATTAGCGGGGTGGCGCACCCCAGGAGACAGCTCGACGCTCGTCCGTGACGCCTTCAAATCTTTAATAAATCATCCGCAAAACCGCAACAGACTCTACATGCGCTGTCTGCGGGAATAGATCGAACCCCCTCAAGCTCTCTAGCACATACTTCCCCTTCCCTTCCCCACGCGCCTCGCTCCAGCGCAATATCCGCCCGACATCCCGCGCCTGCGTGTGCACGTTGCAGCTCACATACACGACCGTACCCGCCCCGAAGTCCACGAGCTGACGCAGGAAATTGTCGTCGCAGCCCTTGCGCGGCGGGTCGATGACGGCAACCGTGCGCGTGGGCGGGAACTCGCCGACGACGCCGAATATGTTCGCCGCGTCGCCGCTGCGGAAGTCGCACCGCCCGGCGGGCAGCGCGTTCAGTGCGGCGTTGCGCGCCGCGAAGCGGATCGAGTCCGCGGACAGCTCAATGCCCGCGACGGTCGCGAAGTCGGGCGCGAGCGTGATCGCGAAAAGCCCCGCGCCGCAGTACGCGTCGACGAGGTGCGTCGGCGGCGGGGCGCCCGGGGTGGCGGCGGCAGCGGCGGGCGGGAAGATCGCGTCACGCACGTACGCGGTCAGCGGGATCAGCACGGAGTTGTTGTTCTGGAAGAACGAGCCGGCTTGGTACTCGAAGAGGTTGTCGCCCACGCGCTCGCGGACCGTAGCGCGATGGTCCGTGACGCAGATGTGCTTCTCGTCTGAGGAGGCCGGAAGTGGCGGGGCGATCGCGCTATCCGAAGGGATCTCTAGAGAGTCGCGGAGGAGCAGCGACACGCCTTTTTTGTAGGTATAGATCTCTCTGAAGACAGCGTTGGAAACCGAAGCGCAGGCAGGGAGAATTGCACGTACTTTGATATCTTTTCCCTTAGCGGCCGGAAAGTCTCGTTGAGCACCGGAGTTGCAATTGGGCACTCCTATAGACGCGTGTGGGCAGCTGGGATATGGGACATGTGTGCGCAGCGACGACGAACCTCGATATCCATGACGTGCCTCGTACCGATTTGATTAAAGCCGATGTTAAGCCAATCGGGCTTCCCTTCGTCGGGTGCTCGGCCCTGCTTCTGCGCCTTCTTCGGCGGCGCGTCAAAGTGCGGTGTAATTTTCGTGCGGTAGCCATACTGCAGCGGTGACCCTATGGTGTCCAATATTGGGGGGATGGCAGAGTCCGGAAGCTCTGCGCAGCTGCATTAGAGTCATATAGCGGGCAGACGGATCGGGAGACGTACCAGAGTAAGTCTTGTACGCTCGCACGACGACGTCGCGTTTCAATTTTAGCTGCCCTTCGTACGACAACATCTAGAGGCTCGGTTGAAGCGACGGCTGCCTGAAGTGTTGAGAGGAAGCCCACGTACCTGGTACTGACAGCCTGCGCATTTTCCAAAGTACTGGCACTGGACGCGATCCATGTCACGTAGCTCTGGATTGGGGGTGTCCACGCTGACGAGGTCGGCATGCGAGTACATGCGCCCATGTCGATAAACTCGCGCGCGAATCTTCTCACCAGGAAGCGAGAATGGCGTCACGACGACCCATGGACGTTTGGAAGAAGGAGCTATTGCAAGGCCTTCCCCTGTCAACACAAAATAATCCTGAGATGGTCATGCCGACTGTTTTTGAGAGTTACAACTGCATACGCACCGTTTGCGGACATACTCGTCACGGTCAGGTCGACCTCCTCCCTGACCTCGAAGGGCGCGTTCCACTCCGTCCCTGCTGCGACAGCCTCGTCCACTGCGGCCTTCCCGAGGAGCTCGATGACTTCGTGGAATATCACGTCCTCGAGCGTCCCGGCTTCCGGGAGCGTGTGCTTTTGCCTGCGCTTCGAGCGTTTGCTTTGGGTCTTTGGCTTCCCCGCGCTGGCTTTACTGGAGGTCGGCGCGGATTCCACAGGGATGGGTTCCTCCGTTGTATCGAGCTCGAGGCGTGCTTTCTTCTCCGTCGGGGTTGGCAGGGCGTTGTCGTCCATCGCAGAGGCTGGCCTTGCTCTTGAGGTGTCAGCCATGCTGATCGAGGGTATGTACGCAGCCTTGAAGTAGAGATGTCGTATACCTGTCCGACGCAGAGGCCGGACGAGAGAGAAAGTGCGATAAAATGTTCGCATTCAAGCACTGGCCCGGGGCCGGGGTCACCGCCGCACGGCGGCCCGGCGAATGCGGCCCGCCAGCTGAACCCCGTGGAAAAATCCATCTTTTTAACGCTCATAACTGGCCATTTCCTCCGTTGCAGACTTTGAGTAAATTTGCTTCGACGGCTCGACTGGTAGCTTGCCAGAAGTCCTCGGACTCAATTGCAATGCCGTGCGCGAGGTTTGAGTCACACTGACCGTGCGGTCCGTGCCCAAGTCAAGATCGGTTTCCCACAGTGCGTCGGTGCCCCTCTGCTTGTTGCCCTCTACCATCTCTTCGACCACCTGGAGTTGCGCTTATATTAGCTTAATTAAAATGGAAAGGTACGTACGACTGAGGCGTACATACTCCGCACCGAATTAACATTGCTTCTAAAGCGCTAATGCATCGTGGTCTGCCCTCGAAGAATGGGTGCATCGTTTCGACAGTGTCTCTGCGGAATCGCATGATTTGGAGGCAGTGAACCGCGCACGCCAGGGCCTCGAGCAGGACCTGCAACAGCTGCTCGCCCTCAAGACTATCATTGACGGTCGCCTCAATGCCCTCACTCATATCGCTCGCTTGCCTTCGGAGATCCTGGCACGCATCTTCTCATTTGCAGCCCGAGCTGAGCCGATCGTCACAAGCTCTCGAGATTACGACAGGTTTGAGCCAGGCGGCTATCCGGCCTCTCCGGCCTCTCGGCGTATGGGCTGGATTAAGGTGACGCACGTCTGCCACTACTGGCGAGAGGTCGCGCTCGCAAATCCCGCTTTGTGGGAATGTGTCTCCTTCAGCATAGGTCCCCAATGGACTGAAGAGCTTCTCGCACGTTCAAAAGGAGCTCCCATCATCGTGGACCTCCGTGGCGCTCGGCCTGGCTACCGTTACCCATGGAAAGATCACCTGCACAATCACTTGGGACACATGAAGGCGCTCTACATGGACCCCCAGTTCCCCGTGAAATCTACCGGTATCGAATTCCTTGCCTTACCTGCGCCTATGCTGGAAATATTCGACTTTTGCTACACTCAGTATTTCACTCCGGGGAGTAGAATGTCTCCCCTGACTGTGTCACCCCCACTACCCTTGTTTGCCGACCACGCACCCCGACTCCGATCGCTCAGTATCCGTGGTTGGAATCCAACGCCATGGGGCTCTCCGCTGTTCAAGTCGCTTACGTATCTGAAGATAATAGGCGACGACAATGGCGAGTCCATTGACACTTCAGAACCGGAATCAACCCCTATATTTCCCAGCGTTCATGCGCTCGTCGGAGCCCTCCGCTCACTCGAATGCATAGAGACGCTGATCATCGGGGACTGCCTGCCACTGGATTCGGTAGATTACAGTGATCTGAGCCCCGTCTCCCTCCCTCGCCTTACCCTTCTAGTCGTCGATGGAAGCCTGCAAAAATGTGGGAATCTCATGAACATCCTTCGCCACGCGGAGCGCTTCAAGGCACTGTTCAAATGCACTGCACCCAGTGTTACGGTCGAAGAGTTGAAAAGTGTCCTTCCGGCGTTGACGACCCATCTTCGCACATCTCTTTCTATCACGGCATCTACAGATCACCAACCTACCCTGGTCATCGCTCCGTCCGAGTATGGACTCAAATTCGCCATCTGGGACACAGATCTTTCGTCTGTTGACGAGTATTCCATCGGCTCGGCATTCCGTGGAGTAGAAAGGCACTATAGCGAAGGGGTCGACCCCCCTGCTGGTGTTTCTCTATCTCTAAGCATTGACAGCTCTCGACAAGCCATCCCGGACCACAAACACCTCGTGATGATAAAAGCTCTCTCCGGTCATATAGACCTGCACGATATTCAACAAATCTATGGGCACGGCTCGGACTCCATATGGACACGGGAGGTCTGGGCCTACTTGTCGGCTTGTTGCCCGAGGACACGCAGAATTGACGTCCTCGATGGCTCCGCGTTGAGCACGGTGATGCAGTGCCTGCGGGTGAATATCAACTCGGAGGCTGCAAATATCGTTCCTGCTCGGTCAAAGAGATCCAAAGGTCGTACTCCGCCCGTGTCAACTGGAAATGGAGTCGCTTTCCCGGCACTCGAGCTCCTAGCAGTCAACTCATATTACCGAAAAGGCATCGCCGGGTTCGACGATGTGGTGCGCGGCCGTGCGGAGGCTGGTTATCCATTGGAGGTTGTCGAAAAGTAGCTGTGCTTAGTATGCGGCGGCATGTGACGGCATTGAGATTTTTCATACTGAATTACTTTGTCATCGGCACGTCGCCACTTCCAGCTTCATACACCCGTACGTGTCAGGGAATACAGAAGGAGTGCGAAGGCTATGCTATATTACATACGAAGGGTTGCGTCCACCAGTGGGCCAGTGGCATAGCGGTCAAGGCCAGATACCGTGGGATCCGTAGTTGATAGCGCGGCACCGTAAGGTGTCTGCGACATTTTTTTTTGTCTACGTTCATAGGCCCTGTTCCACGTCCCACTTTAAATAAATGCAGACTGCGGACCAGATATCATTTCCGAATCCTGCACAGTGCTGTACCAAATGTTCTCTGTAATGTACGGTCAACGTCCTGCGAGGCTTTCGCCATTAGGAATAGCCTCCAGCTTCTTCAGACAGTCCAGCACAACCCCCAGCGCAATCAACGAGAAGCTCTCAATGACTTCTTTGTCCGTATTCTTCTGACACCACGTCCATGTAGCCCACGCAACGCGGAGGCCCTCCCTCCGCGCCGGGTCGTCCGCCTCCGCTGCATTAGCGATCATTCGCGCGCGGATCTCCTTCCCCAGCCCATCGACGTGGAGCTTCATGCGCTCGATGCGGTCCTTACGCCAGCGCTCGACTGTGCAATGGGAGAGGATGGTGCCGAGTACGACCTCCTCTTCTGCGAGCTGCACTCCCGGCGCGTCCGTGAGCGTGTGCGTCGTCCGGATGTAGCGCATCTCCTTCGCGTAGAGCGCGTGGAGCGTCGCGGGGAGGGCCGCAGTCGGATCCTCCCAATCGGGATTGGGTGAACCTTGCGCGTCCTTGGCGAGCGTGCGCTTGACGATCGGGGCGAGTGCGATGGAGATTGGGTCGGTCAGAGGCCGACGGCCGTCAGATGATATCGTCGGGATGTCGAGGGGGTCATCGATGCTCTGGAGTTGAATGCTACGGTAAAGGTGGCCCAGCGCGCGGTCGGATTCGTAGTAGTCGTTGTCGTTGGCGTCCGAGAGTTCTGCCTTCTTCCAGTCCGGCTTGTAGTGGATAAGCTTGTGAGGTATGGACCTGTCGTCCATATCAACAGCGACGCCGTTCTTCGGATAATCGACAGCCCTGCTGCAATGTTTTGCCAACTCCATGCAACGATCGTCGAAAGTACCATCCTGATGATGGTCCATGAGTAAATGGCGGCGGCACAGAACAATATCGCTACCTTCGACTGATCTGAAAACGAAGACATGAACACATTGCATCGTAACATAAAACATCAAGCATACCTGCAATCATCAAATGTCGATCGGCCAGGAGGCCCTGCATACTGTGTTCAACCAGGAACGCAACCAGACGGAGGCAAGGCATACCACAACGTCCGAGTTGATGTACTCGACGACGAAGTCGCAGATGTCGTCGACCGTAGCCTCCCGCCCCTCAGGCAGTTCCCAGATTTCGCCAGGAGGGTATTCGGCAGCCTTCACCTCCACCGAGGGAAGCAGGCGTTGGTTCTTGTAATAAATGTCGAAGGTATCGCTGCAATGCGCATGTTGAGTAATGGGCTGCACGACAAGGCGGCACTTGACTTACCCATCAAGGTCTCCGCCGGCGAGGCATGACGCCAATGCTCGAGTGCCTTGAATTTGACTCTTCGTCAGGGCGGAACAATTAAATTTGAAGATGCAACTTACCGGGGACCGCGGGCATCACGACGACATTCTTCAGGTCGCGGAAGGCGCATAGCTTGCCTTCGGGAGGTTTCCCAATGGCGAAGACCCGCTGAACTGGTTTGGCGCAAAGAGATCAAGGACCGGTAGCGACTTGAACGATTTCACCTACGGTCTCCTGGGTGTATGACGGGGCTTCGCGAGATGACACAATTCCCTTTCAGCCAGATGGGCTCCTCTTCAGGGCTCTCTTGGACACAGACTGCGTGCGACGATGTATCAGTAATTATCACCAAAGCCAGTCATTGAAAAAGCAAGCACCGAATATATGGCCGACTGGAAGAGTGTAGACGTCCTTGGGATCGTGACCTTCTTGGATGTACGCCTGCCCTTCGTCCGCGACACCCACAAGCTGAAAGCTTTTGGGAACCGGGATACGCGCTTTGTGCTTCATCAGGCGAAGCGAGTGGTTCATAGTATACCTCAGCAGGCGCCCAATGAATGGACTATTGAGCGGCACACGACCGTCTTGCGCCCGCAGGTCCAGACCAACCTTCTCAAGCTGCTCGAAGATGAACGCCAGATGGTACTTGTAGCCGAGTCCACTCGATTTCAAGAGCACGCCAAACTTCTGCAATGAGGTTCTGGCCAGGTAGACGCTGGCTTTCGCCTCCTCTTGAAGATCCAGGAAAGCTTCCTTGGGCACTCCGCGGTCCTCGAGCGCCATGATGACCGGCCTACAAGATCATTCAGCTTTCAACTATACCCAGCGATGATTTGAACGAACCTGTTGAAGTGAACTGCGTTCGGGTAATCGAAAGATCGCGCAATCTCTATCTCCGCCTCTTCTACGTCCGGCACCCGGAACTTGCGCTGAGACGGGCGCAATCGCATTTTGATCGACCCCGTCATTCTAGGGTCGACAACGACGACGCCCTTGTATCCCAAGAATCGGAACTGGTACTGCAATGGTGTGTCAGCTTCGAGCAGAGAAGTATGAAAAGGGTACTTGCCGCTGATGGCTTCACCCGATTCTCGCTCAAGCCAGGTGACGCCGCGCACTTCACCTCCCACATTTCGTCGGCGAGTTCCTGCGAGATCGTCCCGACTCCATCGGAGTGCGGAGCAGAGATGTCGCCAATGTCATCTTGCTCCTCCCACTGATCACGTCGCACAGTAACAGAAGGGTCGGTCGCCGTGAATGCCTGCGCGATGCGGGCCGCCATGCGAGACGGTTTGGTCATCAGTTCCGAAAAGTCGCCCAGTGAGCGTCGGATCGTCTCTGCTGTTACGTAGCCTTCCTCCGGGTCACGGAAGCGGCTCATAAACCAGACAGAGTGCTCGCGCAGCGCGGAAGTCGAGTATGCGAGGAATTCGAAGTGTTTACCCGCAAGCGAGAAGCCGTTCTTCAGAATGCCGCCGACGCGCGATTGAAGGAACCAGGTTCCGTCGACTTCCCGGTCCCAGCGGTAATTGAGGCGGTCCTCATCCCGAAACTCGACGCGCACGAAGTTGTCAATCAGATTTGGATTGCGCTTCTGATAGCGACGTATGACGCGGTTAGACTGTGTTGCATAGGGGCCTTCCACGATCATCCGCGTCGGCGTAAATGTGACGTGGTGGCAGGGGAAGTGCCCTGGAGCCAAGGCGATCGGGGTGGCCACCTCCGCGTTCTCGCAGACACGCTCAAGACATGCCAGCGGCGTCTCGCTGGGCCCGCGCATTCGCATGTCGACAGTGAACTGCCGCAGGACTTGGCTAGCCTGCGACCTGTATCTCTTCAGCACATCCTCGATAGGCATGAAGAGGTATTGCAAGAGGTCGTCCGTCGTCAGCAAGCCATTGCGGAGCAAGGACTCAATTTGGAAGGCGTTTCTCCAGTCCATCGTCTGCACCCATTTCTGGATCTTGTGCAGCTGCTTGGGCGCGAAGAAATTGCGCCACGCGATGTCGATGCTGCCGACGCGTATCGGGAGCGGTTGGCACTGGGCCACCTTGCACATTTGCTCGAACTTGTAGATGTCATCGGCGTCGAGTAAAATGATGCGAAGATGATGCGCATATGGCGCAACGCTGGCGTGGGCGTCGTCGAGAGCAGTTATGCGGTCCCGGCGTTTGTTCCTACGGCGCTGGATACCCTCGCGCTCTCGATTGTTGTAGCTATACTCTTCAAGCACCGGAGGTGTCAGGAGATCGAAAATGATGACTGTGATAGAGCGAAGTCAGCGCATATAGTCACATACGTGGATGCAATTAACACGCACAAGCTTTCCCAAAGTCAAAGCCAATGCCCATCTTGCGAATGCTAGAGAACTTCACCTTGACCTGATACGCCTGCTCTTCGGTCATCCTCTCGCCCAACTAACGAACTTTGGTCAGGTGTCCACAACATGCCCATGGTAAACGCACCTCTAGCAGAATCTCTTTGTGGTCGTACACGATCTCGAGGTACCCCGCACTTCTCTCCACGTAGTCGCGCTGGTACTCCACCGAGAAAGCCCTGCCATGCAAAGCGGGGGTAGACGGCGGCTTATACCACACCCCAAACTGGACCTTCTCGATCCTGAGCCTTTGATCCAGTTTGCGGAGAATTTCATGCCGCTCCTGCTCCTGCTCCGGTTGGATGTAGAGCGCTTTGTCCAGGATATATTTGACAGACGATGGCACCCTGTCGTGTCGACGGAATAGCTTGACTTTCTTCCCCCGGACGGTGATCGAATGTTGGTTCTCGCGCGCCCAGGCAAGGAGACGATCGGCAAGATGTCGAGTAGGAAGAGTCAGTAAAGCGGTGCCATCGTGCACGCCACCCGCCTTGCTCTCGTTGAGGGCGACCTTGAAATTCGGCAGTCGACCCTTGTTACTCGGATCGTCTGGGTCGTAGAGGTCCGGTCCATGCAGGACATCTGCGATGCCCTTCTGCACGTCGAACTCGTCCGCGTCGAAGCTGATGCCCTTCACGTCGATGTTCATGGATGGAAGGGCGGAGATGAGGAAGATGGTGACGTATGACGGTGTAGATGGGTGGGTTGTAGCAAACAGCGGGATGGGAGCAAAGGGCTATAAGAACGATACCAATCGCGTGGCCCAGCTTCGCATTGGCCTGCAGCCGCCTGCCGTCAGCGCTTCGGCCGTCGACGTTGTCTTCCAGAATCGAGACGCGCAGTCAGACAAAAGCATGAGAGTGACATTGAAAAGAGCCGCGATGTGTTCAACGAGGCAAGTCAAGGCAGAACAAAACCTGATCGCAGCCATACCGCCGAACCGGTTCACTTCCGAAAGATCGTTCCCGCGCCTCCGTGCACCCAGCGTCGACGCCGTCGACGGCCGCATCCCATCGCAGCGGCGAAGACAACATGACCATCCCCACTATCAACGTCGCAACGCTCAAGAAAGTGAAGAATACAGTCATAGGAAACCCCTCTGCGAAGGCCACTCTTGCCGAAGACGAGATCTTTGTCGCAACGTCGGTCTTTCATGGTTCACAGGACCCTTTGACCCACTCTGACCTTCCTCCGCAGTCTCGTTGACTGTCTGAACGCACCGGAACAATTCGAGGGTCCGAGGGGATCGCAGGACGATATCCGGGTTGAGGCTGCCCAGATCATCTCATCGCTGTCCTATGGTACGTGCGGCCCTCCTTCCCAGCCCCGCGATGCTCAGCTACATGGAACGATCAGGCTCACCGGAGGCCCTTCGTAGCCTCCTTCATGCCAATGCACACCAGGCCCTGCTCTATGCCATCTCGCGCTTCGAGCCGACGGAGCCTCCACAAGTAAAGGCGGCCTTTGCTCGAGCACTCCGTGCCCTTGCCGCCGCCGCCGCCGAGCTTGTAGGACCGACCCAGTGGGGCCTCAAAGATGATAGCTCGCCCGTGCGCGATGACGCCAAGCTCGCACTCGACTACCTCTTCCAGGTGTGCCTATGCGCTCGACTCGAACCTTGACGCCCACAAACCGATCATGCGCAGCTCGAAGTTCTCGACACCTTTTTGCCTCTCCTTGTGGACCCTGCGCAGCAAACAAGTACATGCATTGCGCAGCTCCTTGGGGCGGCACTGCGCACGCAGAACCACAGGCAATCGGTAGCTGAGTGGGCGCCTCTGGCAGAGAGGAGCAAGGAGGTGCGGAGCAGGCGGCGGTGGGAGAAGCCAGATCCCTTGAGCGCAGGTGGTGCTGCGCGCCAGGGTGGATGGGTGGCAAGGAACTTGACTGCGCTACTGCGGAATAGAGACCTCAAAGTAGGCCGTCACGTCGGCTGATCCTATCGTGGGTAGCTAACGGTGTGGATCGAGCAGGTACAGGAAGCTGCCCTAAGCGCTCTCGCCGCGCTCGCCAAAGATAACTTCGAGTTTGCCGTCACTCTCACTAAAGCCACCGCCGATCGATCAGGCGCCGGTGAGTAAGATGCTGAACACCATCATCTTTGCTTGCTGAGTAGCACACGTCGTAGAAACTACCTCAGCATTATCGCTCACGCTGTCCTTATGCAAGTCCCGTTCGACAGATGTGCAGCTCGCTGCGAGCCTCTGGTGAGTGTGCTCTGTGGAATGAGTTACACGTTTCTCAAACAGTTTCCAGCGCGGCTCATATCATACGCGCGAGTGCGTCGAATCATCATCACGTCACGTCTCTCAATCTTCCTGCTTCACATGTCGTTCTGCATGTCGTCAACCGCATGATATCCTCGACATCCGACTCTCCACAGACTCGCACCAAGGCATGCTTCGTCTTGAGTATGTACCGCGTGGCGCGGCACTCGTGTACTAACACATCTTGTTGGGTCAGATCATCTTGTCATGGATGAGAAGGAGCTATGTCAGATTGCTTTTGACCGGGGGTCGCTAGCTAAGCTCGCCGCCCTTGTGAAGTCAATCACTGCCGTTGACAAGGACGTCGAACTGGAAGAGGACGAAGCCGAGAGTATATCATGTCTACGCGAGGTAATAGACACGACCTTCGCTACCCGCCTTGTCTCACAGGTTTCTTTCAGGCTGCACTCACGACTATTGCAGTTCTCGCGATCGCTGACGATGATACCCGCCGGGATATCACCGACAATCACCGTCTCATACCCGTCATCACCACTGCCCTCTCGCATCCTCACATCGGCGTGCGATATGCTGCATGTCAGGTCGTGCGTGCACTCAGTCGCTCGGTCGCCGTCACGCGCACAAGTCTTGACGACAGTGGGCTCGGTGCAAGCCTCTACAAGGTGTTCTTGAAGGAGGACGAAGATCGCCGCGTCACCTACGCTGCGCTCACGGCAGTTTGCAACCTCGTCAGCGATCATTCGCCACTCCGCAAGGTCTGTTTTTTTTCTGCTTTTGGATGCTGGCTGTGGTGTTGATAAACCTCGTAGCCGTTTATGGCGCAGGGTTTGGTGAAGAGGCTTTCCCAATTGCTCCGGTCCGGACATGCTGAACTGAGGTCGAACGCGTTATGGGCTGTCAAGAACTTGGTATACAAGGGCTCTTCAAGCTCGAAGCAGACTGTTCTCAAAGAAATTGGGTGGAACGAGCTGGACAAGTACGTATGATGTATCTTCTAATGTCTCCACCGTTTTTGACGTGCTGTCTGTAGACTATTGTCCGACGCGGATCCCAGTGTACAGGAGCAAGCGTTCTATATCATTCGAAATTTTGCGAGTTGCGAAGACGACATCGAATTCGTCTTCAAGGAGCTGGGCAGCGAACACCTGCTCGACGTCATTGTCTCTGCGCTGGAGTCCAAGAACCCCGATGTCGTACTGCAGGTTAGGCCATCATTCGCGAACATATCTTGCCGTGCTCATGGAACTCCTGTAGGCCGCGCTGACCCTTTCAAATCTCTCAAACGGCAGTATGGAACACCAGGAGCAAATTCTCACGCACCGCCGCATTCTCAAAGCCATGCGCGCATGCCTCGTCGAAGCGCCGATGGAGGTCCGCCGCGCGGTGATCTGTGCAGTGCTGCAGCTGGCAGCGAACAACTCGTGGAAGCTCCAGGAGATGCACGACGCAGGCATCGACAGCACGCTGCGCCATATATGCGATTACACCGGAACGATGAGCCCGAGCGTGACGTCGCCACATGCTATTGGACTCGAGCAGGATGTGAAGACGAAGGCGCGGGAGGCTCTGAACTTCATCGAGCATGGGGCAGATATGGTTGTTGCCTAATGTTTTGCGCGTGTGCCGGTCATTCTGCTGTAAGTTGAAACTGTATACGGATGCTATCTGTCGTCATTTCTATTGAAGGTGCAGGAATTTCTTACTCCACTTGGATAGACAGAACATCCATCACCACCGACGCCCATCTACAGTTACCATAGCTTGCTGCACGGGGCATCTTCTGATCTGTAGCCTCACAAGCGAGAAGAAAGGATCAGTCACGCCACGGCTGCAGATCGTAACCGCGCAACACATCTGGGCGCTCATTCGTACAATGAATTGTCCACCGGTTCTGTAGGAGATGCGACATATGCATCTGCCTCGGGCCTCTTGTCGCTGTCAACGGCTAGTCTCTCTGTTGCGATAGATGGCGCCTTCAGGCTTCTCTTAGGCCGAGCCCATGGCGGTTGTCTTTCGCCGGCCACTCATCAGTGGACCGGGCACCTTGCCGTGAGCTGGGTGGCTCACACGAAAGCGTGGTGTGAAGCATTTCGGCGACTCAAGGATACGCTCGAAAAAACTTGCTGTCCATGCTGGGCAGTATAAATGGTCTCGACAAACGAACAGCAGACTCATCAGCTGGGCTGTCTTTCCTTCTACTCCTCTCATTCTTCTCATTTTCGAGCCCGGTGCTTTTTACTTCTCCAAGCCCATTTCATCCAGCCTCGCTAGCATGGTTCGCCTGACCAAAATTCTTGCCGCCTCCTTTGCCGTTGTCACGGCCGCATCTGCGCTGCCTGTGCAGAGGGAAGATTCCACAGCTGTCATGCTCCGAGCCGACGTAAGTTAATGACTCTTGCATAATGCACCAAAGTCTGATCACCTTTCTATGGACAGAAGGCAGATAGCGTTCAGGCAAGGAGTGGCGTCTCGCTGGCTGGGCTTCACGCAGCGGAACAGCTGGCCTCCCAGCTGTTCGGTAAAACACCATCTTCGAGGTACGCATGCCTCTTCACTGCTTGATATGTGGCAGGTTGTGCTCATCATTGCTGTTGCACGCCAGCTCTGAAGACAGCGTCAAGGCAAGGAGTGGCGTCTCGCTGGCTGGGCTTCACACAGCGGAACAGCTGGCCGCCCAGCTGTTTGGTAAAACGCCATCTTCGCGGTAAGAATGCCTCTTCAGCCTTATTTCTGGCGGGTTGGCTCATCACATTGCTCTTGCACGCCAGCTCTGAAGACATCGACGCCCGCCTGTCGTACCGCGCAGGTGAACACCTCGAGGAGCGCAAGAAGTCCAAGAGTCAAGGCAACCTCAGGATCACCAAAGCCAAGAATGGTCCCCATACCGTCCCATTCGACATCGCGGGAGGCGGAGGGGGATCCGCCAGTACTCAAAGTGGAGGGTCAAACGTTGGGTCAAACATTGGCAATCACGTCTTCGGTATCATTCCGGAGTTCATTAAGTCCGCGTGAGGTTAATCTGCTTTCTGACACGGGAGTCTTGTCGTGTTGCGGGGGGGACTTCACAAGAATTGTCGGAATTCACGACGAGGGCGTCGCGCGATAAAATCGCGTTCACTGACCGTTCACCGCAGGTACAATTCTCTGCCCACCATTCTGTTGCTGTGGATGCATGTCCACAGGCACATCTGTCGATTGCCTCTGACCCAGAATGCAATAACCAAGGCCCGCCTGCTCGTCGAGATCCTCCACGTTATTCAAGACAAGGATATAACCTCGGCACATTCTCCCGTGCAGCCAGGCATCACCGTCTCTTCTCGATGCCACTCAGGAAACACGCCGAAACGACGGGGATTGGTCTCGTGGCTCCTTCGGGGCCAATCCCAAGTGAAGTCCTGTGACATCGCCCAATTGATAGGTGAACTGTTAGCCGGTCGAAGATGGCACGAAACACAGCGCGAGCAGAGTTTCGCGTGCCGATCCGATACCTCAGTGGGGGCTCCCGAGAGCAGGTGATAAGCAAGGCCGAGGAGCTCTTCAATGCAGAGGCTCGCCAACGGCAGAAAGGGCAAGTGAAATCCTCCAACGCGTATCGGCGACGTACAGCCTGAGGACGCCCATCGCTGTCTGCAAACGTCGCCAGCGCCTCCGTCGTCATCCTCGTCCGAGTCCTGCGACCACGACCGCGACGCGCCTCGCATTACGGCGTTTGTCGGCATACGCCCGGGGCTACGCTCGACAGCATGTCGTATATGCCTGACGGCATCCGCAGTGCATCCCTCACCCTCGAAAATTGCACGCCCGGCTTCTCGAGTCTTGGAGTTAAAGAGACCGTGGGTGCAAAGGAAGGCGAGGTCGAGCGAGGGGGCCTCCGTTGTCCAGTCGACGTTGTCCCTCTGGGACCAGCTCTGCCATATGCAATGAGTAAGGACTCGGAGCTCCTGGCAAACTGGGCCTGGACGACCTCCGGTCACCTGTAAGTAGACCTAAGACAGCTTCGACCTTCGCGAGCTCAGCCGGATCAGCTCAGCTGGCAGAGTCCTCCGTTCCGAGTCAGCTCCGACGGCACGCCGGCTTATCGGTTTTGATGTCCGACCGCGCAGTGTATGTCGACGCGCCGATGCGTCGCACAGTACTTACTCTACACTCTACACTCTCATACCGGCAGCGATGTATTTATCTATCATCGATTATCCATGACATGCCTAACTTCTGCACTCGCATCGACTTTCCTCCTTTCGCTGTCTAGGCCAAATCCTGGACAATCTAGTATGTGTGTCCAGGACCGTGCAAGTCGTTTGATCGTAACTTCACACCACATTGCACCCGGGTCTCCGATTTTACAGGAGATGCAGTTGAGAACCTTCCTTTCGGGTCTACAACATGTGAAACCTCGCAGCTGGCCAATTTGTCGTGATGGCGGGCGACGCATAGTGCCGTTTCCTGGGGTCGAGCCTAGTCGAGCCCCTCCAGGCCCCTGCATGGCCTTCATCAAGTACGCCATCACGATGCACGATGCATGAGGGCCCTTTTTTGATCTTTTGCTCGACTGTATTGTAGAAGGTATGTCAGCCATTCATTCATTCACTCTCCGGCGACCGAGGTATATCGTGCGAGTCCGTGCATACAGTTCGGCACGAACTGTAGTAAGCTGGCCAGTATAAAACACGCTCGACGACGAATTGGACAGCCTCATCAACAAGCCTATCTTTCCCTCCAGAACCTCCACACACTCTTTACATTCCCTCGAGTAAGGATATTCTATCTTGGAAATCATATTCGCCTCACTTTATTCAGATTTCATAGTCATGGTCTACTTCTTCAAATTCTTGGCGGCTTCCTTCGCGATCGCGGCCGTGTCTGCGCTTCCTGTGCCCTCTGCGCCAGGTTCGAGGTAAGAACGCGTCACCAGAGTTATAGACACGTCCAAAGCTCATCACTGCTCCTGCGCACAGCGGCCTCGATTCTCGCCACGCGTACCGTGACGACAGCACGAACCTATTGGTTCGCGGCAGCACGCACTTTGCGCCCGAAGACAGCACGAACGTGTCGTCCGGTGGCAGCACCCACGTGTCGTCCGGCGGCAGCACGCACTCTTCCTCCGGCGGCAGCACCAAGAAGAAGTCTACGAAGAAGGGCAAGGGCAAGAGAGAGGACAGCGAGTCGGCATGAGGTTGACCGCGCGCGTTAGATCAGTGCTGCTTTCTGATAGTCATTCCTTTCGTGGGCTTCCGCTGAAGAGCCCTAACCTATTTATCGGTATATATCATATACTTATCTCAGAGTCGCGATGCCATTGGAGAGGCTTCGGCGTCATACAGGTGGATCCAAGTGCCGCGCAACTGATTGTGGTTGCCTAAGTAATCTGCCTCGAGCTCGGGGAGACTATACGATCACGCTTCAAGCTTCATCGACAACGCTTGAATTGTGACCGTGACCCAATGAGAGCCTCGGGCCAGTCCCGCAGCGCTTTGGCACGTACTAGATCAGAATGCGTTCACTGCCTATCTCCTGCTGCGCACTCCGCCGCGACCACTTCGTATGTATTCAATCTCGACCCAAGACTCCTTGTGCCAGGCGTCTGTTTCGTATGAACAGGATGGGGGCACCTTGGCGCTATAGTAACCTAGTATACGTAGTGAGGCGTGCTGCGCATCAACTTCAGGCGTTGCGCGTTTCACCCTGGCGTGCAGGATATGAAGTAATCTGTGGAGGGTCTAGGACGCTGGAATGTTGTCAACGAAAGTCGTGCAGGTGCATGTAGACGCCACCTGCGCTAGCGTATAAATATCCCCCACACAAGCACTCTACCACCTCAGCTGGTCTTCCCCCGTTCATCTTCTCGCTTTCCCTGAGCCTGGAGCTCATTTCGACCTTTCAAACACGCTGCATTTTCTCTGCGTACCATACTCGTGCACCTTGCTAGCCATGGTCCGCTTCTTCCGTATCGTCGTCGCGTCCCTCGCCGCCACCGCCGCATCCGCATACCCGCTACCCAGACGCACAGCTGACAGCGTGCAACTCCGCGCCCTCATGCCAAGCCTCCAGTACGTCCACTTACCATGGGAGCAAAAGCAGAGCTCGCTCACGGCCCGTATTTCAGTGCAAGGGACCGCGTCGACGCTCGTCAATCAGATGGCGCGGGCGCCCCAGGGCTGGACAGTCCCAGTTCTGCACCAGACAGCAATGGCACCTAATCCGTGGGATCCGACGACCCAGCTAGCGAAGGAGGTGGAGACACGGGAGCTGCACCGGACAGCAGCAATGGGCCTCAGCCTGTCGGGTCAGACGGGCCCGCGAGCGGGGATGGAGGCGGAGACACTACAAGCCCTGCGCCTGATAGCAACGGCACTGAGCCTGCGGGAACAGACGATCCTGTAGGCGGAGACGGGGAAGGGAATACCATTGGATCTGCACCCGACAGCGACGGCTTTGAGCCCGTCGGTTCAGACCAGGTGCGCAGGGCCCGCCGGGGTGTCCACGGTGTGCGCCAGTCCCACGGCAGCGGGGGCGGGGACACGTCAGGAGAAGCCCCGGACAGCAACACTTCGAGCCCCGTGGGGTCAGACGGTAGTTCCAATGGAGGCGGCGGGAACACGTCCAGTGGTGCACCAGACGGTAACACGTCGAGTCCTGTAGGTTCGGATAGCGGATCCAGTGGAGGCGGCGGGAACACGTCTGGAGGAGCCCCGGACAGCAACAACTCGAGCCCTGTTGGGTCGGATAGCGGGTCCAATGGAGGCGGTGGGAGCTCGTCGAGTGGTGCACCCGACAGCAATACCTCGAGTCCTGTGGGGTCAGACCATTCGCGTCGGGCGGGGCCAAGGCGCCGCCATTGACATGGAGTCGCTGTAACAAGTTGTTAGTAGCGTAGTACGGTGAGTAGAATGTCGCTGGCGATATTGTGAATGCGATGAACGCACTTTATGTTCCTATCGCGTTCTATGAATGGTCAAGCCTTCAAATAGTAGCGTGGCCGCGGTTGCACAGGGAGCTTTCCAGACGAGGTTCAAGAGGAAAAAGACGTAGTTTAAATCTGCCGGGCCGGGGGGCCGGCGGTAGTTGCCTGCCCGCCGCCGGGCGCGCTGGCTTTCTCAACAAACTCTCTCCGACGCGCACGACGAGGACCTCAAATCATCACGGGCGAGAATGCTGTCGGCGACCGCTTCGCAGTCATTGCCAGACATCTCCCGACGGTCTGCCTCGCCAGCGACGGTCGCCCGGAACCCAGTGTCCTTGCGCCTCTACAAAGTCCTCGGCGCGACATTCGACGACGATGCAACGAAAGAGGCCTTGATGACGCTCTCTGAGCTCTACTCTTCTCCGACGCACGTCGCGCCAACAGTCGCCGAGTTGCGGAAGGACGGCGAGGACGATGCGGAGCCAGAGCCCGCCGACGGACTGGGGGATGTGCTCAGCTTTCTGGAAGGCCCACCACCCGGGGACACCGCCGCAAAAGCGCGCAAGCATCTGCGCCGGGACATAGAAGGGAAGCTTGCGGAGGGTAGCCAGAAGTTCTTGAAGGCATTTGGGGAGGTGGACCAAGTGCGCGTTCTGTACTGTTGTACTGTCCGCGATCTCATGAGGGTGCATGCTGCAGAAACTCGAGGCCCTCCAGGGACATATATCTGTCATGCGTCTGCAATGCGACCAAGCTCAATCCCAGCTTCAGTCGACAAACGAAGCATGCAAGTCGCTGCTCGACCGAGCCGAGAGTCTACGTGAAGAACGGTTCGCCGTGCGCTTACTGCTCAAGTGCCTCTAATCATACTGACCCACAAAGTCAGACAAGATGTGAATCGGCGGCAGTCCATCGTCACGCTGTTCCTCGCACGATTCACGCTTAGTGACGATGAAACACAAGCGATCACATCCCCCGATACCCCAATAGGCGCGAAGTTCTTCGCCGCCATGGACAAGACAGAAAAGATCCGCGAAGACTGCAGAGTACTCATGGCCGGTGAGGGAAATCCATCGCAGGCTGGGTATGACCGTCTTGCCTGTTTCCGCGCGGCTAGCTAAATGCGCGGCAGGTTGGACATCATGTCCTCGACATCCGCGACGCTCGACAGAGGCTACGACAAACTCTTTCGCTACTGCGTGCACGAGTTCCGCCAGATGGGTCGCGACTCTGCCCTCGAAGTCGGGAGCACGATGCGCGAAGCCGTTCGACGCCTGCGCCTGCGCCCCGCCCTTCTCGCGTGAGCTTCCAACCTCTCTCGCCAGCCTCACATCCTGATGTCCTGCCAGGGAAGCCCTCTCCAACCTCTCGCAAACACGCCAAGCGACCATCCTCGCGTCGTTTCTCTCCGCGCTCACGAACCCCGCGACGGCGGGCACACGCCCGATCGAGTTGCACGCACACGACGCGCTGCGATACATTGGCGACATGCTCGCGTGGGTGCACCAAGCAATTGCGGCAGAGCATGAGTTCCTTGAGGGCCTATTCGGCATCGCGGACGGTGGGCGGATGGTGGGCGCCGTGCGAGAGTTCGGAGGCGGAAAGGCGCGGAGCGAGGAACAAGAGTGGATGACGGAGCTGATGGACGGCGCGGTGAAGGGCCTTTGCGCGCCGCTTAGGGTAAGACGTGCTTTTCCTTGGGTTCACTGTCTTCTGACAGCTCGCAGAATCGTGTGCTGCAAACTGTGCGGGCGCAGGAAAACAGCATCACGGCGTACAACGTCGCGAACTTGCTGCAGTTCTACACGCTCACCATGATGCGGACGATCGGAGACCAGGCGCTCCTATCCACGACGTTGAAAGAGTAGCGCATTCTGCCGTTCTCTGGGAACCGCGCCCACTCATCTCGCGCGCTTTGCAGTATGACCTCCGCCTCGTACCAAGTCTTCTTCGACGCCATCGAGGCCCAAGGGCGCGCGCTCCTTCGCCTCGCCTTAGTATGAAAGTCCTTCTCCTCAGCAAGCCGATGCTGACCGAACACACCGTAGGACCCCTCAGACCAATCACTGACACCGCCCGCCGCCCTGCTCACCCACGCGCAGGCCCTGCGCTCCATCCTCGCTCTACACACCGCCGAGCCGTCCGACGCGCCCGAGGGCGAGGACGCGATGACCGCGCGCGTGCTTGACGTGATGGTCGACCCTGCCGTGGAGATGTGCGTCACGGCGGCGGAGGAGAAGGAGGAGCGGGAGCGTCGGCGCGGGCGTGCGTGGGACCGCAAGGTGTTCGTGCTGAACTGCCTGACGTATCTCGTGGTACGTGGCGCTGTGCTCGCGTTCGGGTGAGGAGAGATTAATTATGCACGCAGAGCGTGCTGGAAGTGTATGCGTTCACTGGCACGAAGCGGGAGATGCTCAACGGCGTGATTGAAGGCCGAGTGCAAGAGCTCACGGAGGAACACGTATGTCCAGCGCCGTTTCTGAATGCGATCACGACTCATTATTTGTTCGCTGCACCAGTTCAACGACATCCTCAAGGACACAGGCCTTAAAGACGCGATTTTCACCCTAGACACCAAACCTCCTTCCGTCCGTCCTTTCTCACCCTTGCTAACATCCTACCCCGCTCACGCCCTCTCCAGGAGCCCCTTGCCCTCCTCCCCGCAACGCAGCCCCCCGCGCTCCAGGCCGCGCTGCACACGTTCTCCACCTGGCTGTCCTCCCTCGAGGCCGTGCACTCCCCGCGCCTTGCGCACCTGTCGCTCCCCGCTCTGCACGCGCGCGTGCACCACGCGGCGCTGCGCCGCCTCGGTCGCGCATATGAGCGGCTTTGCGCCGCCGTGCGGCGTCCGGAGAACCGATACGAGGCGGCGGCGACGCTACTGGGCGGTGAGCGCCCGTTTGGGAGCGTCGGCGTGCTCTGGCAAATATTTGGGATGGAGGAAGAGGAGGATGGGGAGTAGTGACTGCAGGGAGGCGCCGCTCGTCTATTACTTACTACTTACTGTTACAACGTTACCGGGTTGGTGCTCGCCGGATGATCTATTGCTATCATGAGCAAGCTGAGCATCAAAGGACTGCGCGCATACGATCGACGAAGACGACATCCTCGCATAATAGCATTGCAGGGTAAAGTAGTTGCATGGAAAGTCTATGTATTAAACCCAAGTGTATGCCTAGCCTTTACCGCGCAACTAGTAGTAGTGGACCTGCAGAGCGACATCAGCACGCCGCACAGTAATATTTCAGAGTGATAGTATGCGTACCTCCTCGCGCTCGCGTCCGCGCAAGTATTCTGGCTCCGTGCCAGGGTAATAGACATCGGTCCACAGGTCCTTGAGCAGGGGCTCGGGCGACGCCTTAGCCTCCTCGACGGCAGCGTCAACGACGGCCTTCGCCTCCTTGTCGATTTTCTGAACCAAGACTATCAGCAAATGGCCAGGCCGAGTAGCAACAAACTGACCTTGAGGTCGTCCGCGGTGGCAACGCCCCACTCCTCGATGTAGCGCTGCAGCCCGCGGATGGGGTCCTGCGTCGAGCGCATGCGCTGCACCTCCTCGCGCGTGCGGTAGGTGGTACCGGGGTCAGACATCCTGTCGTAAGACGTGCCGTTAGATACTGCACCACGCCCCCAGACTAACAACGTACGAGTGGCCACCGTAGCGGTAGGTCACGAACTCGAGCAGCAGCGGGCCCTTGTTCGCGAGCACCCAGTCGCGCGCGTACTTGACGGCCTTGGCGGTCGCGATGATGTCCATGCCGTTTGCCTGGATGCCAGGGATCTTGTCGCCGCGAGTGTAGTACTCCGTGTTGGAGGAGCTGCGCTCTGCGGACGTGCCCATGCCGTACTTGTTGTTCTCGCAAACGAACACGCAAGGGAGGTTCCACAGCTTGGCCTACCGCACCAGTCAGCAAACGAGCGCGTGATGAGAACGCGGAGACGCACCATGTTGTACGCCTCGAAGATCTGGCCCTGGTTGCTCGCGCCGTCACCGTACATGGCGAACGTCGCGGCGGGGCGTTCCAAGTACTTCATAGCGAATGAAATGCCCGCACCGACGGGCACCTGCGCACCGACGATACCGTTGCCGCCGAAGAAGCGCTCGGTGAATATGTGCATGGAGCCGCCCTTGCCGTTGGACATGCCCACTTGACGGCCGAGGAGTTCACCGAGAACGCCGGTGATGGTACCGCCACGCAGGACGGCGAATGGATGGCAGCGGTAGGCAGTGATGACGAGGTCCTCCTTCGTGATCTCAGACTCCAGGCCGACGGCGAGGGCTTCCTGCATGACACGTCATAGTGTCAGAAACCGCGGAGAAAACAAACAAGGACGACGCACCTGGCCGATAGCGAGATGGCAGAAACCACGGATAAGCTTGGCCTTGTACAGTGCATCGGCGGCCTGCTCCATGCGCCGCATGGTGGTCATTTCCCGGTACATTTTGAAGAGCCCATCCTTTGTAACCTCCGCGTCGAGCGAAGGTGCGTCCGTAAGGTAGCCGCGGAAGGAGTCCTCGTGAAGTCTGACAGTGAATGGCTGCGCGCCGTCGCTCGGAGGGTCCTGCTGCAGTTGTGTGCT
Organism: Auriscalpium orientale; assembly: GCA_019915035.1. Lineage (NCBI taxonomy): Eukaryota > Fungi > Basidiomycota > Agaricomycetes > Russulales > Auriscalpiaceae > Auriscalpium > Auriscalpium orientale. The sequence goes on from JAHLMH010000006.1 coordinate 1,009,411, forward strand.
GTCAGCGGCGGTCTGGAGCCTGCGCGAGGCAAAGGGCTGGAAACAACTGGGTCAGTCTGGGCTGTCGTCGAGAAGAAGAGCACGCACAGCGAGCCGTCGTGGTGCAAGGCGGGGCCCGAGACGAGCGAGGGAGGCCATGGCTGTTGGAGAGGAAGAGCAAGTCGTGCAAGTCAGACGATGACCGACCGACGCGGAGTTTTTCGGCTCGCTGCCGCCGCCGCGTACGCCCCGACAGAACCGAACATTGCACAATTCTTCCTCTCGCCGCCATCCAAATCTCCGATGTGGGCTCGCAAGAAGTTGCTCAACTCCGAGTGTACATGTAATATCACTGTTCGTCACCAGCAACTTTTCTCGATTCACTAGACCACCACCACTCAGGCATCAGGCTCGATAAACGGATCGACTGTCATCTATCTGTTGGATTTGAAGTCTGTCTCTGGGAGACTACGTCAGACTGTGGTTGCTCTGATTTCCTGGAAGGCAACGAACCACTTAACATTTCCTAGAATTCTTGCGAAGGTCCTACCTGGTCCTACTCTGTCTCAGGGAGACTATGATAACCGCTCTGTTTGCTGGAACGCTTGCGTGTGCCTCGACACTGCCCTTAGGATGCTGATACCAGCAACCAGGCCGATAAAAATCAAAGCGCCGTCATTTCATGGTCTTGACTGCAACATTATACGCTACCAATGACACTGGCCTTGTCTTATGCATACAGCTCATCCGTACAGATCAACGATGCCTCCGTCGCTACCAGGTCCTGCCCTTGATGGGTTTCCACCTTTGCATCTCCATCACCATCGTCAGACTCTAATTGACTCGACCTCGAACTGGCGTGCATGATGGCCACCCGAATGGACTTTGTGATGAGCGCTTTTGCTCTTCTTTCTCGAGCCAGCGCTTTTGCTCTTGCTCTTGGCATCTGGCAGCTCACCCCCTCCGGGGTTGGGGGTTCCTGGGTCACCGCCTCCGGGGTCGGCCGTGCCGGGGTCAGTCGGTTCTCCTCCTCCGGGGTTGGGCGTTCCTGGGTCACCTCCGTCGATAGGGCTGTCGGTCCCTCCAGGAGGCCCGGCGGACGTGCCCGGGTTCCCAGAGCTAGGACCATCTACGCCAGTTTGTCCTTGACGAGCATGGACGCGGGGCCAGCTGAGATGAGCGTTCGTGTCTCTCACTCTGATGAAGATCGTGAGCATTTCTGACTTATTCTGCAGGTTGGGCACGAATGGACGTACTCGGGGCTTGACGCGATGGCGCGAACGTCGACGCTGTCTGCCATGCGTCTGGGTAGCGGGGATGCGGATGCCGCGATGGCGGCGAGGGACGCGACGAGAAGAGCGGCGAAGTTGACCATGGCTAGCAATGGTTTAGGACGCGGAGAAAATGCACTGTGGTTGAAAGACTGAAATGAAAGAAGGCCAAGAGCTCCAGGCTCTGGAAGTATGAAGATAAACGGGGGAGAGAAGACCAGCTGAAGTTTGCAGAGTGCGGGTGAGTGTATTTATACGGTCTACGCCCCCCTCGTTGGACAGCATCGAATGCAGCGAGACTTGGGATTCTTCGAGCTGTCGGCCACCGCTTCATCTTCAAGTTCCCGTGAAACGCACGGCGCCTGCTGCGCAGCGTGGAGTGCGCGCCTTACCGAGTGCTGTGCGCGCCAGTTACTAGTGAAATGCCAGCATCCCGCTATTCCGCTCGTGCGTATCACATTCCCATAGATGCCGTGGTATAAATAGAGACGGGTAGTGAACACTTTGTGATCTAGTGACACACGTAGTCTCTGCGTCTACTGCGGAAGCGGGCTCCGGAGAGGGCGGATGTCGACCACTACTGCGTTTGCGATTGTACTGAGACGTCGCCACCATCACAAATAAGTACCCGCTTGCATTTCTTCACCACACCGAGACTCCATACTGCCGAGAACCTTCCGTTATGAGAAGGTAGCGGACTCCACAGGAGTAGCCTGGCCCAGTACTTACATAGGACCCCTTGTTATGCCGGGGCAGTGGTAGATGCGGTGAGCAAAGATGGCCTCTGCAGTGCTCACGGATGAGTCCCAGAAAGTATGAAAGGTTCATCTTGGCACCTCAAACATAGAGACGCACGTCGCATAGCACCAGCGTACATCCTGGTACAGGTGATAGAGCCGCAGCGGTATCCTCGAGTTTACTATACGAAAGCAATGCAGCAAGCAACTAGGAAGAATGGCAACGACACTGATTGCAGGGCCATACTGGTCTGCAACGCGATTTCTGCTTTGAACGTCGGTAGATCGCATAGAAAATCCGACCCGGACTACTCCCGGACTCCGACCGAGAGAAAATAGAGCATAGATCGCCGAGAGTTCCATGATGGGGAGGATCCGGACTTGGGTAGCCTGAGGGGTAGGTTGGCAAACTGAATTTGATACATAGACTGAAGGACCAAAGGCAAGAACAAAGTTGAGGTGACTGTCACCGCGCCGTTCAACGTGACGGTGTGACAATGTTGTGACGAGACGGGTCTCCCAAGAACTTGCCATGGCAATCTTTGGATTATGGGTAGGTGACGTGCCCGCCATCTTCTGCACGTCTAAACGAGGTTTGGCAGGTCATAAATAAAGCAGGCGGTCTCGTCTACCAGCGGAACTTTGCCGGTTCGTCGTGACCCGCGCAGCGCACTGTCTGCTGATCGCATGTGCTCTATAGAGGGCCTTGCACAGCTCACTTCAAACGAGTATCTCGTCCTCGCCGGGACTTTGCATGGCATCCACGCCATCACAAGTCGTTTGTCTCCGACGGGATCTAGCTCCGGCGCGCATGTCATCGAGGCTGAGACTTTCAAGCTGACCATTCTCCTCACCGCAACCGGTGCGTGTTTCGCTCCGGCTCTGACGCTTTCCTCGAGCTGATGGCGATGGCTAGGCACCAAATTTGTGCTCATAACGTCCCTCGCGGAGCCATCGGCCAATACAGTGCTGCAGAAGGTGTACGAGGCATATGCTGACGCCGTCATGAAAAACCCGTTCCATACGCCGGAGATGCCCATACGCACGGAGGGCTTCGACGTACGCATCACTGCCTTGATTGGTTCAGGACACACATGAGTACCATGAGCTCGGATATGACTGTCCTTGATGTGTCCCATACTGTAGGAAATATAAATATTCTGCGGTCTTACTAATTCTATGCAGCGTTTCCTGTCCACGCCAGCGAAGTCCTGACGGACGAGTTTCCTCGCATTGTCGACCCGATCGGAAGCAACGCAAGGCCCGCAACGGAGCATGGTGTCGCAATTGATGGGTAAAGCGCCCACGCCTGCCAATACTTTTACGAGTGGTGACTTCATCACAGAATTATATGCAGTTCTAAGTACGAAAGTCTATGAGTCCGCAGCACAGCCGTCACTCCTTGAGCACGTCCTGCAGCTCCGCCTCCACCGTGCTGAGCTTGCCAAACTTCAAACTCTCCACGCCCGACCGCTCCTTCCCAATCTCGGCCCCTCCACTGAGGATCACCGCATCCTCGACGCGTGCCAACCGCGCGACTTCCCGGCGCACGTACGCAACGAGGACCGCCATCGTCGTCGGGAACGCAACATAGCGGTCCGCATGCGCGGCCTCGAAATCATGCACGCCCGACCCGTCGTCCCGCGCCTCCTCCCTCTTCAGCGCCTCCGGCGTGAACTTGCCGTACTTTTCGATCTCCCCGGCAGGGTTGATTGAGCGCCGGAACACCTGCGAGGCTTCGACATCGGAGGCGGAAGAGGCAGGGGCAGAGGCGTCGGGGTAGGCGATGCCCTGTGCGCCGCGCGCGCCGAGCAGGTTCCGCCAGATCGCGCCGGCCATCTCGGTGTCCGCCACGTCGTCGCGCACGAGTGCGAGGTCGAACGCCATGCCGAGCCCCGCCCACTGCTCGCGGAATATCTTCATCTGTTTCGTGACGAGCGCCTCGGGCGCGCGTCCGCGCGGGGGTTTTGGCGCGTCAGCGGAGGGTGCATCGGTGGGTGCGGGCGATGGTGGTGCCGGAAGGGTTTGGGGTTGGAGAACGATGCGGATGCGGTCCTCGACGTCGAGGAAGAAGTGGTCGACGAGACCCTGGATGTGCAGCTGGCCGTGAGGCGCAGGTAGCGCGCGGAGACGCGTCGTTAGCATCCAGACGTGGAGATTTGTGATAGTGAACCATGACTGGAACGTCGGAGGTAGATGGCAGTCTAGAAGTCGCGCTGGCATCAGCACTCTTGCTTGCGGGCTACGTCGTAGAAAAATGGATTTGCGTGGATGCGGGGCGCGGCTCTCACTGCGAGAAGCGGAGCACATTGCATGACCGAAATCCACTACAATAACATGGGAGACACGAGAGAAACGTACCACGGCTCCAGAACTCCTTTTCATCCTCTGCGCGCCGCGCACACAGCTGCTCATACATGACCAATGCTCTCCGCGCCGCGATCTGCTTTGGACTCGAGTACCCGAGTGCGCCAAATAACTTCATGAAGACGCGCATCGCCATAGGTGACTGCTTGAGCTGGCGCGTCAGCCATGACTGCGGTGGTGGAGGCGCTTTTTCATGACGGTACGGTTTTGAGGGGCCAGCGCGCGGTGCAGGCGGTGGTGTAGAGTAGGCACGGAGATGGCGTGTAGAACGACGGACAATTGCTCTTGAGGCGGGCTTGAGAGCTGGCAGCATCGCGCAGCCGGTCGGCGGTGACGCGGTGACGGAGGCAAGTTGACGGCCGCGACGGCGAAGCGGGACACATGGACGGGCCGGCCCGTGCTGCCGGGGCATGAGTCTTTTCACCCTTCAGCGCTCTGACCCTGGGTCAGAAAAACATGAAAAGTCAAAAGATCAGTTGAGTGAGATCTTAAAGGCGAGGGTCAAGGATCCACGACAATGTCTCCAAGAAGGCAAGGGTGCAACATCACACTTTGGGTCAACAGACGGAGCGCAATCCAAGCGCAAAACCAAATGCCATTGGCGATAAGCTACCCTAAGCAACTATATATTTTGTGGACGACAGTCTAATCAAGATGATGCACAGGTCAACGGTCTTCTGTGGCGACGGACAAGTCAACCACGGCGCACCGAACAGCAAGGGAATTTGCTTACGGAGGTTTTCATCGTCGAAGTCGATCCCGCGGGATTTGCAGAGATCACGTAGGCCGTCAAGCAGGTCCTTCAAATCGCCGGAAAGCTCCGCAGGCCGCTCTCGCAGACTGATCTTGACTCTGCGTAGCGCGGGCATGCTGCCTGTTTCACCGAGCGCGGATGTGACGGCAGCCACTTCCTCCGCCGTTAACTCGTATTCCAGCACTGCAAGGGCGCCAAAATTGCGCGCGAAACTGGTAGGGCTGAGGTAGGAAGATGTGATGGATAGTTTGCGGAGGACCGGCATTGTGGAGACAACGGGATCAAGACGCGCGGAATATTCTGGTTCCGGCGTCTCCCAAGGCATGTTGGGCCAGTGGATGATGGTGAGCGAGGTCATGCCAGCGCCCCATCGGTTGAGAGTCGTAATGAGCGCAGCCTCCGTCGCCGGAGGTTTTTCCTCGTCTTGACTGTTGTCGAGCTCCAGTGAGGAGATCGAAGGTGCGATTTCGGATAGCGCCAAAAGATATTGATCTTGGGCAAGAGCAGGGCAAGTACATTTGAAGCGCGTGAGGAAAGGGCAGGAGTTCGCAACAGTTGCCCAGGTGGATGCGATGCCTTCGTCTTCGCGGGGGCCAACTGCATTGCCGATCAGGATGACGCTTTCGATGGCCGGCCATGCTTGAAGCATGGTCAGGAAATCCGCAAATGTGCAGAAGGGTTGGTCTTCACCGGTGGAGATGGTGACCTGGTCCTCCGAGCGATCAGAAATACGCACTTTCCGTAGCTTCGGGCAGGCCGTGAGCGCCTGCACGAGGGGCGTAGTGTCGGGCATCCAACCTTCGAGCCTGACTTCGACCAAGTTTGGGCACAGGGCGAGGATCTCCCCGAGTAATGTGTTCTCTATATCATCAAGATCATCCCAAAATGTGCCGAAATGAATGCCTCGAACGATGGCCGCCAACTCTGGGGTCGCACGGAGTGTGTCGCGGAAGCTTTTGAGGCGTATGCGAGACTCGTCGGCCGCGGGGTCCTCCTCGGACCGCTTGCCAAGGCAAGCGTGCGTGAACAGCTCGCGCTTCGCAACATCGGCCCAACGTTTGCTAACCAACGCAAGGTGGGTGAGCTCAGAGTTTGGCTCAACCTCCCAGTCGTCCTCTGGCTTCGTGTTCGAGAATATCTCCTGCAAGATTTCGTTGTTCAGGCGAGATATGGGTGGCGATCTGTAGAGTGAATGAGTTGGAACAGAGTACTCGGGGATAACATGATGAGTACTGACGGTGATGGAGCACTCATGATGACTTCTGTGAGACCCGTCGCCTTTGGATATGGTTGAGGTCGCATTACGTCAAGCGCCAGTTTCCTTTGCCGGCCTTGCGGCGGTGGGGAGTCGCCCTGTCTAGTCGTTTCGTCAGATACTTAGAATTTTTTCCTCTCCATCTCCCTTCGTGAGCTCTGTGAGGAGTTTTTTCGGAAGATGGTGAAGACGACCGCTCAGGCAAATGTCGGTCGGTCGATCGGCCCGTACTACCGTCGGACGCGCAATCTCAGCGATTGACGTCGGTTTGAAGCTCTTATGGTACTGAGTACTGGGAAAATCTAGCTCGTATGTGAGCCAATGTGTGGCGCCACCCAGTGCTCAAAAGTTTCCGCTGGCGGCCGTGGAGCAGCCTCGCCCGTCCAAGTTGAAACTTTGCAAGCCAACGGTGGAATATCTTTGTCTGCGCGTGGGCACAATCGAGGCGCGATACCAATTGTCATTGACGACAAGCTATGTACCCTTAGCAACCATATAATTTGTTGATGACAACCCATTCCAAGATGATGCACAGATCAGCGGTCCTCTAGCACGGACAAGTCAACCATGGCGCAGCGAAACAGCAAGGGAATTTGCTTACGGAGTTCTTCATCGTTGAATTCGATCCCGCGAGATTTGCAGGAATTATGTATGCCGTCGAGCAGGTCCTTCATGTCACTGGAAAGCTTCGCAGGCCGCTCTCGCAGACTGATCTTGACTTTGCGAAGCGCGGGCATGCTGCCTGTTTCACCAAGCGCGGATGTCACGGCAGCGATTTCCTCGGCCGTTATCTCGTACTCCAGCACCGCGAGAGCTCCAAAATTGCGCGCGAGACTGGTAGGGCTGAGGTAGGAAGATGTGATGGATAGATCGCGCAGGACCGGCATTGCGGAGAGAACGGGATCGAGGCGTGCGGAATAATACTTCTCTCCGGGATATGGCGCCTGCCAGTGGATGATCGTGAGCGAGGTCATGCTCGCACCCCATCGGTTGAGGATTGTGTTGAGTGCAGCCTCCGTCAGCCGATTTTTGTTGCCTTGACCGTTGTCGAGCTCCAGTGAGGAGATCGAAGGCGCTATTTCAGATAGCGCCAGGAGATATTCGTCTTGAACCGCAGAAGGGCAAGACAATTCCAAGCGTGTGAGGGAAGGGCAGGAATTCGCAAGAGTCGTCCAGGTAGATGCGGCGCCTTCTTCGTCTTCACGGGGGCCCACAGCGCCGTCGGCCAGGGTGACGCTTTTGATGGCCGGCCATGCTTGAAGCAAAGTCAGGAATTCCGGAACTGAGCAGAAGGGATCGCACTCGCATCCTATGTCTTCAATGGGCCGGTCAGAGATATACACTTTCTGGAGTTTCGGGCAGGCCGCGAGAGCTTGCACGAGGAGCGCGGTATTGGGCATCCAGCCTTGGAGCCTGACTTCGACCAAGTTCGGGCAGAGGGTGAGAATTTGCCCTAGTATCTCGTTCTCTATTTCCTCGATATCTTCCATCCACGAGCCAAAATGGATGCCTCGGACGATGGCCGCCGATGTCGAGCTCGCACGGAGCATGTCGCGGAAGCTCTTGAGGCGCCTGGCGTCGTCCTCCGGCTCGCAAAGGTATACCTGCGTGAGGAGTTCGCGCTTGGCCACGTCGGCCCAGCGTTTGCTGACCAGTGCAAGCTTGGTGAGCTCAGAGTGCGGCTCAAGCTCCCGCCAGGCTCGAGGCTCTGGATTCACGTTCGAAAATATCTCCTGCAGGACTTCGTTGGTCAGGAGAGAAATGGGTGGCGACCTGTTGAGTATATGAGTTTTCAGAGAGCAATCGAGCGTATCATCAATGAGCACTGACGGTGATGGGGAGCTCATGATAGATTCTGGGAGACCTACTACAGGGCCCGTCGCCTCCAGGTTCAATGTTGAGGTCATTACGTCAAGCGCTGTCTAGCCGTCTCGGCACTGGATAGGTGTACTTGCGCAACGGTCCATCTTTGTCTTCCTTCGTGAGCTTTGTTAGGATTTTTGGAGCCTGGTAGGAATGCTCGTAGGCTGAGAGTCAAGGCAAGTCTGACAGAACAGGCAAATGTCGGTCACGCCGGTCGGTCGGATGGACTGGCCGCGGGCCGTACTTGCCGCCGGACGCAAACCGCGGCCGCCTTGTGTACGCCATCAAAGTCGACTCAAAGCTATTACGAGTAAGTAGGTACTGGGCAGATCTTACGTCGTACGTAAGACATTTTTTGGCGCCACCCATGCATGAAAGTGCCTCTGCCCCATTGCCGTCGAACCGTAACAGTACTGTACATATGCCCCACGGGCTGCGGCCGCAATCCGACAACGGTCCAAATTGAAATGCGAGCCAACGGTGGAATATTTTTGTCGAAAAAGCTACAAAAACATGTGAACGGATAAGTATGATATCAATCAATTGCATGTGGGGATGTTCAAGAGAACGCGTCGCCAAATACGATAGCGAATGCGAACACGAAGTCGTATGCTATGCAAACGAACATTTTTTCGAGCACTTGGTGCACATATTAGTAGTCTTCTGTGGCATGAGTGAGCATTGCGTCTGAGCAAACAGCTAGAATAGCTGCTTACGGAGACGTTCGTCGTCGAAGTCGATCCCACGGGATTTGCAGGCAACACGCAGGTCCTCAAGCAGCTCCTTTGACTTGCTGGGAAGCTTCCTCGTGCGCTGCCGCAGAGCGACCTTGAGTCTGCGTAGCGCGGGCATGCTGCCTTCTTCACGGAGGGCCAATGTCATGGCGGCCATCTCCTCCGCCCATATCTTATACTGCAACACAGCGAGAGCTTTGAACCCGTGGGAGAGGCTGGACGGGCTGAGATACGACGACGGGACGGATAGTTCGCGCAGGAGGGGCATGGTGGAGAGGATGGGATCGAGTCGTGCGGAATAATATGCTGGCGAGGGAATTTTTGGGTCCGGGTCCGGTGTCCAGTGTTCGATCGTGAGCGTGGTCATAGTAGCACTCCATCGGTTGAAGATTGTGACCAATGTGGACTCCGTCATCGGTGACTTGCCCTCGCCGTTGTTGAATTTCAGTGAGGAGAGCGAAGGCGCGATTTCGGATAGCGCTAGGAAATATTGGTCTCGTGTGGCAGCATAGCAGGAGCAATCGAGGTATGTGAGGAGCGGACAAGAATTCGCTATGGTGATCCAAGTGGACGTGTCCACGACTTCCTCTTCCTCGTCGTAGTCTGCGAGTCCGCGAGAGCCAATAGCACGAGTGGACAGGGTGACGCTCTCGATAGCTGGCCATCCTTGGAGGAGGGTGAGGAATTGCGGAACAGTGCAAAATGGGTCGCATTCCAGCTGATCTTCAATGGGCGTATCGGAGATATGCACTTTTTTCAGCTTCGTGCAGGCCGCAAGCGCCTGTATGACGATCGCAGTGCCGTGCATATATCCTTGGAGGCTGACTTCGACCAAGTTCGGGCACAAGGTGAGGATCTCCCCGAGTAGCACGTTCTCCATCTCCTCTTCATCTGTCAGCCACGAGCCGAAGTGGATTCCACGGATGATGTTGGCCGACGCTGGGCTTGTGCGGAGCATGTCGCGGACACTTTTGAGGCGTTTGGCGTCGTCCGACGGCTCACTAAGGTAAAGGTGCGTGAGGAGCTCGCGCTTGGCCACGTCGGCCCAGCGTTTGCTGACCAGCGCAAACTGGGTGAGCTCGGAGTTTGGCTCAAGCTCGAACCAGCTACGTTCTGGAATGGTCTTCGAGAATATCTTCTGTAGTATTTCGTTGGTGAGGCGAGAGATGGGCGGTGACCTGGTGGATTTGTTAGAGAGCTGCGATAAAGTAGAATCATAAACGAGGACTGACGACGACAAGGAGGTCATGGTGGTTTCTGAGAGACCCCGTCGCCTTCGAAATTCGAATGCCGCTATTGAAGTCGCCGTCCACCAGTGGCAGTTACGTCAAGCGCCTCCAGCTGGTGCAAAGTCTGCAGTGGCGCGCCGATCTTCATTCTCCTCAGTTCGGATCGACCAGTCGGCATATGCTAGAATATCTTCCAGACCTTCAACTTCGGTTGATCCTTCGAGCAGAAGTATCATGATGTCCTGTGCCAGCCTGAGTGCCAGTGGCGCGAACTCATTGCGGACCGAGCGCCAAGAGCGGGCCGGCGTGCACCGGCCAGTTGCCCTGCTGTGGACCGGCGTCCGCGTCTGGTTCTCCTGCTCCGAGTGCTTGCATGCACGTCGACAGCTCTGAGGTGAGACCCTGCAGCTGCTCTGCGCTCGTGCGCGTATGAAGCTGACAGTGATTGCCTGGCAGCAGAGTCTCCGGATCCGCTTGGGGTGCGCCGGCCTGCCGCAGCCTTCCTTGTCGTTGTTGCTCATCGGACTCCCTGTGGTCGACATTCGTCGAATCGTTCGTCCCAACGATCTCAGTGGGCCAACCGGAAGGTGTGGCGTATGCTCGGTCCGCACGCGACTCGGTGAAAGATGCCTTGGAGACTCGGGAGACGACCGGGTGCGTGCGTTGATTGTAGCTGTGTGCGGGAGCTGATGGGTTCAATATCAATGCTGCAGCGGAGGTGGAGGACTGGCGCCGCAGCCCACCCACGTTTCATAGTCGATAGTCGGCGGGTTGATGGCGGGCGTGTTTTGTGCGGCTGCTGGAGCTTGTTCTAAACTGGGTATTCGAGGTTTACAGCGGTCTGCCAACTCGGGAAGCTAAAGAGGCACTGTGTAGGATCGATTCGGGCTCGCGCGGGCTCGTCGTTGATGGGACGTCGACCGGGTATGTCGCTGCTTTGCTGTGCCAGCCCGAGGTTAGTCATGTCCCCGCAGGAACTGACTCTGACTCTGACGCAGTGTAGTTTCAAGTTCGGAAGACAGCTCGCTGACTGGCGGGGCGCCATTCTACCTGGCGAACGAATCATAAGCTCTGGGTCCTGACGCTCCGCCTCTACACTCGCCCTGTGAGTTTCATCCTGACTTCGTGTGCGGGCAGAATCTATCTGCTTAGGGGTTCCTCCATGGCAAGCCGCCTCAGGGACGGCGCACTGTAGCTCGGCTCGCCTGTGCGCGGTTTGCGACGCATTTCATTGGATTTCTATGCTCCAGGAGTTCTTACTGTACTCATCCAGCTCGATTACGCAGTTACTGGCACTGGGCGCTATAGCCTCGTCTGGCTGGCCCGCACATCCAGCGCGCACGCACGCAAGTCTCTCCGACGCCCAGAAAACTCTAGGATCTGATTGGCGCTTCGCCTATGCGCCCTGCCCCCTGCGCACTTTGAGTCTCTGACTTCACACGCGCACAAAGTCTACATAGGGGTTCCTCTTTGACAAGTCGCCTATGGCATAGCTCTGTCTGTCGTTGGCACCTAGCTCCCTGTGCGCGTTCATTGGCATTCTACGCTGCAGGTATTCCTATAGAATACGTACCCGCTCACCTCGCTCGACTACGCGGTTACTAGTGACTGAGGTTATAGCCCCGTCTGGCTGGCCCACACATCCAGCGCGCACGCACGCAAAGTCTCTCTGACGCCCAGAAAGCTCTAGGATCTGATCGGGGCTCCGCCTTTGTGCCCCTCACCTTTGCGCGCAGATTTGCTTTCATTCCTGCTTTCGTATGCTTGCAATTTTCATTTTGAGTTCACACTCTGACAAGCTACTTATGGGACATGATCTACAGTTCGCCACTTCGCCTGTCTTTCTCTTTGGCTCGCTGTGAATAAATATGCGCGCCCTGCGTCGCCTTTGATTGGATGTCTATGCTTCTACTCTGTCTTCTATTCCTACTGAATAAATACCCCTCGTAGCTCCTGAGCACTACACACACACCCCTCCCGCTCAGCGAAATCCAAGCTTCCGCTCCTCCATCTCGAGATCCTCCCGCACAGCCTCCACGAGCTCACTCCCGCTCAGCAGCTCCGTGTGACTCCCCGCGCTCCGCGCGCGCAGGAGCTCGGGCAGGGACGCAGCCCGCCACCTCGCGCGCACGCCCGCGAGGCGGCGCACCGCCCACTTGCGGCAGCTCTTGCCGTCCATGTCCTTGCGCGCGACCGGCGGCGCGGGGGCGGGCGCGGAGGGGCGCAGGCGGCGCAGCCATCTGGGGATAGCTTTGGATGGTTTGGAGGACTTGGATTTGGGGGTGGGGGTGGATTTGGGGTGCGGGGTGGTTGGGGAGGAACGGGAGGAGGAGGCGGAGGCGGGTGACGCGGGTGAGGGTAACGCGGATGAGGCGCGGGAGCGGGAGGCGCAGGAGGTGAATATGCGCTTGAGGGCTGCGCGCTTGGATGGGCGCAGGGCGTCGGGGCGCGGGGCGGGGGCTGGGCTGGGCTCGGCGGGCATGTCGGTGGGCGTGATGGTGGCCGTGGTGGACGGGGGCCAGGTATCAGTGCGCTGGAACACAGCCTCCCTGCGGGGGGTCAGCGACAGGCACCTGTGGGGAGCGGGGTGCGCACGTACGTGAAGTAGTATGAGACGAATGCGATGGTGAGCAGGGTAAGCGAGAAAAACAGAGAGGGCCGGCCTGAATGTTGGGTATCATTCGTGTGGGTGGATGAGTGCATGTGGGTGTTAGTGGGTAATATGCAAGTGCGGTTTAGGGGAGGGGGAGGGGTTGATATAGGCGGGCGGAGGTGTCACTCGCTCGCCGGGGGCGAGACACATCATGGTGCAGAGCATGCGCTCAGGAGGGCGCGCGGTCACTGTGTTGGACGGCGGAAGTGTCTGCGGATCTCAAGGCAGCTAGGGAGCATATATCAGCGAGTGCGGCTACCTATTCGGCGTTGAATTTGGGACCGGTGGGCAGCCTGAGGCCGGAACGGACGCTTGCCAGTGGTCAATACCACTGGCTGCCTCATTGCGCTTTCAAATTTCTCGCTTCGGGGCCCCTCATTCAGGAAAATAATTGCAGTTACTTCAGTGGTTTCTGTAATCCGAGCCTGTCTTTGTCGAAGTGCCCTAGTACTAGTAATGTGCATCAAGTTTGTGGCAACGGCCAACGCGACTCCTGAGGGTTACGCATCGGATACTGCGAGGGAAATCCCTGAAATATTGAAAGAGCAGAAGGCTCATCATACATATATCACTGGAGGAGAGAATACGACATGACTGAGTCGAGGGTTACAAGAACGGATGCAAAATGAAATCAACTATTTCCAACATGAACTGATCCTGATGCTATAGCACGACCGCGATGCCTCGCCTTCTACGGCTTCAGTACGGTCATCTGTTGGAGATTGGCTACAGTTCAGCCATCCTGGTGCGCTATGATAGCACATCCACTTACCGGAATTCTGGCGCAATAAACATCGCCACGATGGTCTGCCGCAGTCGTGACATCGACCCATCCGCTTGGCATCTGCCAAGTCCGCTGCTTGCCGTCGTCCGGACAGATCAGGACATAATTTACCTTCACACTGGGGTCGACCTTGAACCGCTTCGCGTCGCCCTGTTTACGAGCCTCTGTCGAGCTGCGTGCGGCCCTCATAGCATTGCGGATGAGGGCGTAGCCGTGGGCAGAGCCTCGAGCTTCACCGGCCGTCGTCATATGGAAAACCCACATAGTCACTGTCCAATCGCTGCCATTGTCTGCTGATTCCACGTCGATGAATACGGTGTCGAAAAAAATGTTGTTCGACTTGAATGGCATGTAATACTTGCCGTCCACCACGTCTAGGAGAGGATCAGAGAAGTCAAGCACTACTGCTTCCCTGCTGTGCATGACGGGTAGAAAGGAAGGTGCCGTATGAGGTGAGGTGTCGATTGTGAACTTGGGTGCATCACCGCCGTCGCTTTTCATCTTGTGAAGCTCCAAAGTCTTCGGAAAACCTTGATACAGGCGGCGATGGGTGACTACTTTGAAGGCCCAGTCTGCCATCGATGCGGCGCCTGGGTAGTCCAGACAGGCGCTGAGAAGCTTGTACACCTGCTCCGAGTCATCCCGACGCATCGCCCATGCGTCTGCCAACTGCTGCTCGATGGATACCGATTTGAAGGCGACAGTAAATTCATCATCGTCAAGTTGGGGGTGGCTGGCCGTGGTGGTAATGGATGTGATCCTATGAGAAATTGTCATCGCAGGGAGTTCTCCCCCCTTCATCGCGTATATAACGTTTATGATGTTGTCAAACGATTTGTCGGAAGCAGCGTATTTGATGTATCGTCTTGTCCACAAGATTCTGTAGACGTCACGCGCTATGAATCCGACCTGCTCTACGGCAAGTTTGACCGCAGCCTGAATGACGGCGTCGGCAGGGGTATCGGCGGCGGCGGCGGGTTCGGTGGCAGATTCCAGTGGATTCAATATCATAGTCCGAGCATCATTGACGTACTCGAAACAGGCATTAGAGATGTCCCGAGGTAGAGCCTTTTTCGCCAGAGTGGCCACCACGAGCGCGTGAAACTCCTTGTAATTGCTGTCCAACTTGAAGCTGCAGCAAAGGCCGCCTTTAGAATACTTCGTTTGTGTGCAAGTTCGGATGGACGCACCCGGTGACAATCTCCTCTAGGGACCATAAAGGTAGCCCCCATCGAAGAGCTCCACGCTGTTTCGTCATTTCCTTGAAGCGAGCTGGTTCTGGAGAGCTGGCGAGCAATGGATAGATATGGCGATTCATCAGAGCTTCAGGTGTCACTCCAGCGGCTGCGTCAATGAGGAACCACATCCGCTTGGCTCCTTGAGGAAGCAAGGAGAAGTTGAACGGCGTCAAGGGTTTCGGGACGTAGACCTTGCCGCCATAGAACAGATAGAACTCCTTGGACCGCCACGCAATGAGAGCAGGTTGGCCGAGCCCGATGATTTTCAGGAGCGCGAAAAATAGGAAGAGGGTTTTCCCTGCATAAGTGTGCGGTGAGTAGTGCCCACACTATCGCAAACCTTGAGGGCGTACCAATTCCCGGCTGTCCAGTTACGACAACTCCTGCCGCAGGACGAAGCACCTTCAACTTGAGAATTCGATCAAACAGCTCTTCGTACGGTTTACGAACGAATATTCGATCAAGCGTGTCGGAGAGATACGGTAAACTAGGTTGGTGGCCAGGGAAGGGGAATAGGGGTACGGTGGCCTGAGAACGAACGGCCTTCGCATTCTCGGTGTCGCTATAGTGAGCATATGTATCCTGCCATTCCTTGGGGGCCTCTGTCCAGGCTTCCTTGAGGTGATCGGGCCAGGACCAGTCTGACCGGCATGGTGAGTCTCCCAATACCGACGGGAGATGGCCTTACTCACCGCTCGTATCCGGCACCCCTTCTGGGCTAGAAGAGCTAGAAATTAGGCTAGCTTGAAGGCGCCTCACTTCGGTCCGCACGCCCTCGAGTGCGGCCTTGAGATCTTCTCCCCGCTCTTGCAGGCTTTTCACTTCGTCCTCCAGGTCTCTCACTTGAGCCATTGCATACGCGAGAGATTGTTGTAGTTCATGTTGTTGGGGTGTTTGGTCGCTGTCAGTCGATTGGTCGGTTGAGAGGGACGCTGGCATGTTGTGCGGTTAAAGGGTGAGTCGATACCAATGAGCACTAGCCGCGACGCGGTCGCTGCACGTGCCCTGGGACGAAGCTGACGACCTCCAGATGGCCTTGCAGTCAACGGAAGAAAACGCTGGAAGACTAATTATCGCGTTGTCCGGCCAGTGACTGATGTGCACGCACCGACAGCAGATATGTAACCCCAGCTCATTACTGCACCAAAATCAACTATCCCGTTCCATCGCCGTTCCACTAGGGGCGCCGCCAGGTGGAGGAAATTGTGACATAAAGCAGATGGGGAGCTGTGGGTCGACAGTGGGAAGGGGTTGGATCGTCTGGCCAGTCGCTTTATCGTAGGATAGGAAAAAGGCCATACTGTAGTAAGCAATCCGCAGGGTCCCAATGAACGCACGGTAGCAGACGGTAGCTGTGCCGTGCTTGATCCGAGTCGATAGAGTGATTTTCCAATTTACAGTAATTGAAAGACGGCCTCGGCCCTCGACCTGTACTTGTTCTACAGTACACGCGCACTATTGGCAGGTCTTGGCACTCGGCCTCTAGTATGGCTTGCGAGTTGTATGAAGACAAGGCTGTGCGAATGAGAGCAGGCTTAGGCGAGTGTGCCGTTGAGAATCCTCTGGGATGGGAGTCGCTGGAGACAACGCCGCGGGCCCAACAGAAAATCCCAGAAATTACATAAAATCCATCGTGCAGTCGCCACGAGTATCTTACTCCTGTCCTTCTCCTTGCATCGATATCGCTTCCTCTTCACACTGCTTCGACGTACTTCTTATCGGGTCGGAGACCCTGGCCGCCCGCAGCAACCTCCGCTTCCATCTATGAGATCTGTGGACTGCGCGCCTTTGCGCGCATAAATCTGAGACATGTTGTGTCACCTCTGCATCACATGCTATGCCACCGACGCGCTACGCGTCCGTTGAACGGGACTCCTGGCCCGGGAGGAGTCGTGGCCCTGGAAGTATGGCGTATAAATAGTGGTGTGTATTCTTCGATAGTCACTATCTTCCGCTCTGTACTCAAACTCCTCCCAGAAACTTCAGCATTCAACTTCAGATATGACCGGTCAACTCGTCTGGCTTATCACCGGCTGCTCGTACGGTTGCCCATCAATCGCTCCCATATTCTGTTGAACGCCTTTCTCTAACAGCTCAGGTATCGGCCGTGATCTGACTCTCGCGGCGCTCAAGCGCGGCGATAAAGTCATCGCGACTGGCCGCACTCGCTCACTCGCCAAACTCGATGACCTGAAGGCCGCAGGTGCCGACGTGCTCGAGCTCGACGTCACTGCGCCTCTCGACACGCTGCACGAGGTCGCGAAGAAGGCCATCGCGCTGCACGGGCACGTAGATGTGCTGGTGAACAACGCCGGGTATGCGCTCGTTGGCGCTATCGAGGAGAACACGTACGTATCTCATATTATCGAGATCAATTTCTTTTCTGAAATGCGCGCACAGTCCCGAAGAGACTTACGCTCAGTTCAAGTAGGTCGCAAAACTTCTATGGGGTCCGCTCTTCCTGAGATTGTCGTTTGCAGCACCAATGTGTTCGGCGGGCTTAACGTCGCGCGCGCATTCCTGCCATACATGCGCGCTCGTCGCACCGGCACTGTCATCTGGCTCGGTTCCATCGCAGGCTGGCGGTACGTCCTTCCGACAGCTTTTCGCCCGATCCATCTCATACTTACTCTCTCGCTACAGCACTCTCGCCAGCTGCGGCTTGTATGCTGCCACGAAGGCCGTCAACCGCTGTACGCCTCTCGACCCGTCGTCATTTTCCTCGTTCTGACCATGGACGTTTTCAGCGATCTCCGAGGCGCTCAACCACGAGATCTCCCCGCTCGGACTGCGCAGCATCTGCGTCGAGCCGGGCTTCTTCCGCACCGCCTTCCTCGCCGAGGGCCAAGTCGCCCCATACATCTCGCGCATCGACGACTACAAAGAGGTGACCGCGGCCACTGACGCGCTCTTCACCGGTACGTCCCTCCTATTCCAGCACGTTTCCTCCGCCATGCTGACGGCGCTGCGCAGCGGCGAACGGCAAGCAGCCTGGGGACCCCGCGAAGCTCGTCGCGGTCGTAGTCGACTTCGTGCGCGGCGAGGGTGCGGCAGCGGGTCGCCCGCTCCCACCCGTGCTCCACCTCGGGAGCGACACGATGCACGTCACGCGCGAGGTGTGCGCGGAGACGGTGCAGCGGATCGACGAGTGGAAGGACGTGTTCGCGTCGACGGACTTCCCGACCGGCACATAAGCAAAAACTGAGAGCCGCCAGTGCAGAATAATTGGGCTTCGCCACGATGTAATTTTTGTTTCGGTTATAATACAGTATCTGCGTGAATCATCTCATCCCACTCGTTACGTCTGCGTAGCGAGCACTGGTGGGCGCGCAGGGTCCTCGCGAGGCGCAGAGGGTAGCGGCGTCGACGATGAAGCGCCATGCCGCTGAGCCATCGCGGCCGACGGTCATGGCGCTCCCCGCGAGGCCTTGTGGGCGTCTCCTGCACTACGCGCGCGCTCCAGCCGCCCCAGCAATGGCTGGGCGCGCCTGAGCTCGCGCGGTACGTTCTAGACCCCGCAGGGACCGAGCGGCCCACACCGGGTGAGGAACTGAAGTCCAAGTTAGCGCTAAGGCTTTCCCCGCGGATTCGATTCACTAGAATGGCCTCAACCCGGACATGTAACAGAAAACATCCTATTATCCTGCCCAGCACATGAACGTGACTACTACTTGGCTGCCCCGTGAGTGCGTAACGCCCTAGAGGATAACCGAACCAGGTGCAATGCGGCCACTGTCGCCATTGCTGACCGCAGTGGGCGGTGCGATGCGGCCACTGTCGCCATTGCTCACCGCAGCGGGCTGCGTCTTGGAGTGGTGCTCGGCGTGGTGCTTGGAATGGCGCGCCTCCATCTCGAGCAGGCGGCGGGCTAGCACAGGATTAGCGATACGGCCACTGTCGCCATTGCTCACCGCAGCGGGCTGCGGCTTGGAGTGGTGCTCGGCGTGGTGCAAAGAATGGCGCGCCTCCATATCGAGCAGGCGGCGGGCTAGCACAGGATTGGCGATGCGGCCACTGTCGCCATTGCTGACTGCAGTGGGCGGTGCGATGCGGCCACTGTCGCCATTGCTCACCGCAGCGGGCTGCGGCTTGGAGTGGTGGTGCCTAGAATGGCGCGCCTCCAGATCGAGCAGGCGGCGGGCCAGCGCAATGTTCAGAGTAGGGTCATGGTGCGTGACGCCTTGAATGGGAACCGAATCGAAGAGCAGGCGGCGGGCGAGCGCAGTGCTGATGGTGGGGTCGTGCTGCGTAACACCTTGGATGGGGACGGGTCCTTTAAGGGCACCACTGGTCAGGATCGATGAAATGGACTGCGGCTTGGAGTGGTGCCTTGAATGGCGCGCCTCTAGATCGAGCAGGCGGCGGGCCAACGCGATGTTGAGGGTAGGGTCGTGGTCCGTGACGCCCTGAATGGGAACCGAATCAAAGAGCAGGCGGCGCGCTAGCGCGGCGCCGTTGCGGGTGGGATCGTGCTGAGTGACGCCTTGGATGGGGACGGCTCCGTCGACAGGGCCGCTGGTGTCTGCTCCAACGGGGCCACTGCTGTTCGAGTCTCCGACCGGGCCGCTGGTGTCTGACCCTCCTCCAACAGGGCCACTGCTGTCCGATCCTCCGACTGGGCCGCTGCTGTCCGATCCTCCGACTGGGCCGCTGGTATCTGCCCCTCCTCCCACGGGGCCGCTACTGTCCGACCCGACGACCACCTTGCTGGCGCCACTGAACTTGGATTTGGCCTTCGACTTGGACGACTTGGACTTGCTCTTTGTCTTGGAATGGCGGGCCTCCAAAGCCACGGGGCTGAATGCAAGCGCCGTAAGTGCTAGTCCACGAGCGTGTGTAGTCGATCATACCTCAAATCTGAGACCGGGCGGAGTGCACCGACGTGCAGCGCCTGCAGCGCGGTCGCACATTCGTGCAGACTGCCTGCTTCCTAGAAGGAGATGAGTCGGAGCCGATGGAAGGTGCGAAGCGTCGACTTACACAGGCTCTCGCCGCGAGCGTCACAGAGTCCCCCGCGGTGCGCTCTTGCATGGGCATCGCAGAAGCGGCGGCAATGGCAACGAAGGCCACGAGGAGTTGGGATAAGCGAGCCATGAATGACCGAAGATGCAAAGTGAGGTAGGAATGAGAATGAAGAGTTGTTGAACGTTCAGAATGGGAGCACCAGGCTCAAGTGAAAGAGAATTCGTAAAGGAGACACAGCTCAGCCGGTGAAGTTACAGTTTCTCTGCTGGCCAGTACTTATACCACATCGCATGACACGTCGTACAGCATTAGCCCTCTCAATGGTGAGTACTTGAGAGACCGAGCGTCCAGCGTGACTCTCTGGAGTCGCTTTGCCATGGCAGTGGATGTGAAACGCATCTTTCAGCAGGCGGATTTGAATGAGATTGGCACCTAAGACAACCACGCACGAGTTCAAGTGATGGACAACATATGCTACCACCGTGCGACCGGCGGCAGTGATGCCAAGACAGTCCTAGAAGATCGGAGGGCAACTAGGGAGTGTCTAGATTGAGAAAGACGCACCCTCGACGCATCGAGAGCAACGAATCAATTGAAGCGCTGACCTTGGACCTTGTGCATTGTGTCTTCGCGTATAAGTGTGAATCAAGATTTTGAATGAAGCATCAAGATTATCCCCAAGTGGTCTGGAGAGTCGTCAAACTAGTTTGATTAACTGAGACTGAGTATTGCCGCAAAGCGTAGGTTCACTTCATTATGTGTCGACCAACACGCTGGGTAATACGACGACTTCCGACGTCTACGACACTCGGAGCGTCGTTGCCAGCATTTTGGGTAGCGCCTCGTGCGCTGTTGTGGAGCGCCCGAAGCTACCAACGACGAGGACAGGGCAGCCAGAAGGTCCAATGATGCGTGATCGCGCCAGCTGATTCAGTTGCGAGGTAGAATTTCGGACCCCGAGTTTCGAGAACGTACATAGCTGAATGAGAGCCTGAATTCAGCCTTGCGCGCATCGGCACGAAACGAATGATGCGAACGACCTAGTCTCCGTGGCTGACGTTGGCACAGAAGACAAATCGTAGGTGCGTCCCAGCGAGCACATGGGGCAGAGTCTATACGCTTACATTGTAGTAAGCCGGTGATCAATGATGAGTCGGTATCAAGGCCCACTTACCAACGCACAGGTGTCCAAGGCATTCAGTAGAGAATCGAGTGGCTTGTGATCGAGGCATCATTCAAAGGAGCGGTGTTTTTTCGTCGCTTGCCGCACGGTAATCTTGTGAGCACAGAGAGCATGAGCTTTAGCTGCAGCGCTAGCGGGCGCGGGATGCGGAGGCGCTGCTGAGGCTGCTGAGCCGTGTACATAGTACAGGTCAAGGGGTCGCAGTAGTAGTACCAGTTGATTTTCGTCGGACGAGCTCAGCGCGGCCAGCGCCGAGCAAGTCCCACGATCAAACTGTCACCAACTTCCTTCGTACATCCAACCATATTGAACTCAAACATAACCCGTGCTATGCATAATCTTCAGTCTATCTCTATATCTCGTCTGTTTAGCCGAAAACAGGAGCCAAGACCGCTCTACCTCTCCTCCGACGTGCTCAGCCCAACAATTTGCTCGCGCCTGCTCGGCAGTTGCCAGATCAACTTCACCCCGGCCCTCGAAGTTTGCTCTTGCACTACAGCGCAGGTACTACTCGCCTGCCATGGCGTGTCGACGGTTCGTGCTTAGCTGCCTTTGCTTTATTGCCTTCGTCAGCGTCCAGTGCGCTCTGATGACGCAAGGCATGTGAAGCCTAGGGAGTCACTATCGCCCGCTTGTGTGTAACAACTGACCATCCGTTACTGGCGATTCCCTGGCGGCTCACGATTTCTAACGTCAACCGGAGATGGGATATCCATTAATTGAGGAGGAACAATGTGCGCATCCTCATGTGGACTCCCGTACTTCATGCTGCTGACTTCTAGTGCGTTTGCAAAGTTCGCTTCTCTGAATTTGGCTCCTCAAACAGTGTGTCCTTTTTCGTCTTCGGTCCAATCGACAGCTACACACTCCCGGACTCACGATATGAGCAGGCGCCATCGGACCCAGCTGCATCGTTTGACGGACCCGGCTCTCGATATCTGTCTCTTGCTTCTGCACGCTGGCGCACCGAGGTCAGCCATCTCTCGACTGCGCTTGTGGACACGTCTTTGCAGCGGCTCTACTAGATGTCGCCCCTCCGGTTGTCACCTCGCCTGATGTCCTCGTTCTTCTGGAGACACTGGATTACAGCTTCGGAAGGGAGTCACTATCCATTCGTTCGCTCAGCCACGAACTGTTCCATGCCCTTCTCTGGCGCATACGTTTCTCGCAGACTCCAGAGAGCTTGGCCAACGCCTTAATGAGACTTTGAATTGCGGACTTTATCCTAGGCTCACAGAGTTTCGCACTATCGTGTAGAGCACCGGGCCATTTTGCGTAGATCAAATATTGAGTCTTGAGATCGGGACTGTCGAATCGGCGATCGCCTCGTCAATTATACTAGTGCCCGATAACCAGCCGGCATATCAAACACTCGCTCGGTGGCTGGGATCTCCGAATAGCAGATCTGAAAGGTACACAGGCGCCGACGCCCCGTTCTTCCGCACTCACCGCACTCTCTTGGCGCTCTCTGCGTCGACGTCGTATGTCCATTTATTTTCATTCAGTCTCGAGTGCCGATTAAAACAGTATAACCCTGTTCGCTATGCACCATAACTCACTTCCTTGGCCCTAGGAAATGTATAAGCCTTTGGAGGAGTCTGTCTCGCACACGGGGTTGCATCTCGCCTTCAATCTCGTCTAGTCTTCGACAAATGGCTACTTGCCAGATCTGTCTGCGCGTGGATCGGATCATGGTCGCAGTCATTATGCCCTGCGAGGGTAGAGGTAACCTTCGTCTCGTCAGCACAGAATCAGGGCTGATCTAGGAAGACCAGGTCACCTCTGCTGCGCGTGCGTCCGCAGGAGTAAATGTTCCACGGTACGTTGTTCGTGTAAGGGCAGTCAGATTCTCACAAATTCCGTCTTCTCCGCACAGATTCTTTGATTGAAATCGCCAAGAAACCGCTCCGACTTTCACGACATACAGCATCCACATGTTCGCTACAGGATGGAATAGGTTGTCCTTCGGAATTACCAAATGCTTGGGAGCCTTGACGTAACGGCGGAAGTGATCTCAAGGCTTCTCAAGGCGGCTTGTTCGAGTGCAAGGCGAGTTCTTGAGTTGCCGATCCCCAGGAATTAGTGGCGGATGACTTGTCTTCCGCGCAAGGTCGGCAGCCGCCAAAAGAGACTACCCTCAGGGAACCTATTTGTGTCCTTTCTGCACGTTAGTTTTTTCGGAGCTGGCCAGAGGGCTACCACATAGACATTATTCTAGTTGCTGGTCTCGAAAGGGTCAGTCCTAGACCTCCTAGTATTATGTTCACCTGTCCGGCGCCCCAAGGCGTATATCATACCGGGGATCAGGAGGCATCATGACTCTGAAACAACTTCTGAGCAATAAACGAATTCTAGACAGGGCCTCGACATCCTTCCGCCGCCGGAGTAAGTATAGCGCGCGAAGGGCTGTCAGCGCAATTTCCCTGAGCTACTAGTAGGAAGAGAAGAAAAGCACAGACTTCACGCAAGCCAGAAGCGTTGGTAAAGTAACCTCAGTACCATTCGTGACGATGCGAGCTCAACCAAAACTGGTTGCGGGGAAACGTGTATGCCAAGCCCCCCTTCACTCGCCGACTCACGAAGCCAACGCATCGTACCTAGATATTGCGGTTCTCAGAAGGCACGATTGACAGGCAAAGAACGAGTTGATTAAAAGAATGGACGGTAGACAGATGTACTGAATACCAATGAACGTCTCCGTAACAGCGCCGCCGCCGCTATCTGGCTCCCCTCAGCCGCTGCTGTCCGACCCACCGCCTGAGCTGGCACCCCCAGTAATCGAGTCGATGGCAGAAGTGATCTCTGCGATGGCCTTCGCCTTCTTCTTCTTCTCGGGAGTGCGCGCGACCACCGGCTCCGACCTGGAGTGGTGAGTGATCTTGTTGATAGCTGCCTCGATCTCCTTGAGGGCTTTCTCCTTCTTCGACTCGGGAGTGCGCGCGGCCACCGGCTCCGACCTGGAGTGGTGGTGGTGAGTGATCTTGTTGATAGCTGCCTCGATCTCCTTGAGGGCCTTCTCCTTCTTCGTCTCGGGAGTGCGCGCGGCCACCGGCTCCGACCTGGAGTGGTGAGTGATCTTGTTGATAGCTGCCTCGATCTCCTTGAGGGCTTTCTCCTTCTTCTTCGACTCAGGAGTGCGGACGTCTAACTCCACGGACCTAAATGCAAGCGCATGAGTGCTGGTCTGCGAACTCGGGTAGTGGGCCATACCTCAATTCTGGGGTGAGGCCCTCGGCGTGACGCGCAGCAATGCATTCACTGCCTGCTCCCTGTATGGAATCGTGAAAATCAGTGGAGAACGCGAAGCGTGAACTTGGTTCCACTTACGCATCCTCGGGCTGCGAGCATGACGGAGCCATCCGCGGCGCGCTCCTGCACAGGCAACGCGGCGGCGGCAGTAATGGCAGCGAAGGCCACGAGAAGTCGAGTAAAATAAATCATGGCGGATGGGAGACACAAAAAAACAAACAAAAATACGAGTGATGAGGAGTTCAACCTCTGTCGCTTAGTACTTATACGGCGCGTAGCACGTCGATGGCGAGTACTTGAGAGACCGACAGCACCCAGCGCAGATTCTTTGCCAATAATTGTGAGACACGTCTTTCAGGGTAGGAATGAATAGGATCTTATGGGTAGGATAGTCACAAACGAGTCCAAGTGATGGAAGAGACGCACGTCGTGATAGCCGGATGAGTGACCGTGGGACAGCAGAAGCAATGCGAGGTGCAGACATTCCTGGATACACGGAGGGCAACTCGAGGTTGGCTTGATTTAGACATGTTCACTAAGCATTCAGGAGGCTCTGGAGGCTGGAGAGCTCTGGAGAGCAGCGAGCGATCACGCGTCGTGATGTGAGTCGAGTGATATCAGAAAGGAGATTGCACATTATCCCCAAGCGACCACTATAGAGTAGACGCCATAGAAGTCAATAGAGCGAAGATTGCTGAGGCCCGACATATCAGGGCAGGAACGCGTGGCCATAGACCGACGGCGGTCGCACTTGGTCGCACGCGGTTAAGCTAGATTTCGGAAGGCGCATATAGCCATGAAGTCCGATAGGCTGCCTACTAGTACCAGGTTTGCGTGGCAAATACTGAAATACATGACGCGTACGAAATCATTAGAACATTGGTATAACGAACCATAAAAGACTGACGTGCATAGTAATGTCTTGACAGCGACTTGCTTTGCGACAGTAGTACAAACTGCCAGTGTGAGGTTGCGACCAGATTTCGCTGGTCGGTGACGCCCGAGGTCTCCCAAGCTTCCACTGACAATGGTCATAGAATCTCGACGTGCGATGCAGCGACGTCGACGAAGTACAGAGATGGTCACTGCCAGCGTCGACGTCCGCACGCGAGCGGCAAAATGGAAAATTCCCACGTTCACGAACGGCAGTATCATCACCGGCGACAACGACGAGCAACCCTCACTGCTCGTCGCCTCAGTCATATTATGAGCCTCATGTTTTACCTTCCCTAAAGACCTCCACCGGCCACATACCTTGTTCTCCCAATGTCTGACTACACGTCGAACCCTTCGAGGCCAGCAAGCCCCGTGGGCCCGCTGCCGGACATTGTCACCGCCCGCCCAGCGGCTTACAGATTCAACTGGGACGCATCGACGCGACGTCCAGGTCCGGGCAGCGTCTCCGAGACCACGGAGGGCAGAGGCGACTACTTTGCCGCGACCCCGCGCATCGACATATACGGTGCCTCCACGTCCTCTGCACCCAGCGCAATTCCTGCGCAATGGAGCAGCGCGAAGCATGGTTTTCATGGTGCGTTCACCCTTGTATGCAACATCACCGTGCGAGCTGACTCTGTGCAGCTATTTCTACCGTCGTGAACAACCCGCACAAGAAGTCTGCACCGCCCAAGGCACACGCGTCCGTGCCCTCCGTGCCCCCCGCCGACCTGCCGCGCGTGCGCCGCAAGGACTTTGATCCCTACCTCAGCGCAATCTCGTCCGAGTGGCAGCGCTTTCAGAGGAGCGTAGAGCTTGGGCGTGTAGGCGCTGCACAGCTCAGTGAGTCCTCGAATACCGAGTTCGACGTGGAGCCGGGCACCCCGCGTGTGCGACGAGCAATCCGGTCGCTTCCCCCGCTGTCCTCGATCCCGGAAGTTTTCTTTGCCTCCAACTTCAACCTTGGCGACCCGCGGACGTTCAACCTGGTCACCGAGACCGCCTCCTCCTCATCATCCTCCTCCGCCTCGCCAACGTCCCCCATCACCCCTCATGACCCCTCCGCCCTCGCACATTCTCTTCCCCTCCTTGAGAAGCTCTCCCACCACGCGGACACCCTCGAGCAGCACCTCGTGCACGAAATTGCACGGCGTGCGACGCCCTTCTTCGCCGCCCTCACGAACCTTCAGGACCTCCAGGCCGAGTCCGCGCGCTGCCTCGCACGCATACAATCGCTGCGCGCGCAGCTGCAGGACGTCGACACCCACGGCGCCGTGCGCGGGCTGCATGGCGTGCGTAAAGAGGCGCGCCGCGCGCACATCCGCCAGGTGCGCGACGGCGTGCGCGTCGTCGCGGGCGTCGTTGACATGGTCGGCGTCGCGCGCAACTTGGTCGGCGCGGGCCAGTGGGGTGAGGCGCTCAACGTCGTCGATGACCTCCGTGGGATGTGGGACGGCCCGTCAATACCGCAGCCCCTACCCCCGCAAACTCCTCTTGCGTCGGTCGCGGAGGAGGAGCCTCCAGACCGACCGCCTGGAGCGTCCAAGCCGAGTCCCCCGGTGCCGCTCATGTCGCTCAAGGCGTTCGCTGCGTTACCCCAGCAGCTGCAGACTCTGACCCTGGAGATCGCCTCCTCCCTCACGACTGATCTCATCGCGGTACTCAAGGTTGATTTGGTCGAGCGTGTCCATGGCTCGCCTGAGCACTCGCGCGCAGATTCGGATGCTGGCTTGCGCGACCGCCTACGACCGCTCGTACAAGGTCTGGCGCGGACGCAAACTCTGCGGGACGCAGTGTCAGAATGGAGGGGCGTAGTGCTGAGTGAAGTGAAGGGTGTTATCAGGCGGGTGCGTATTGGCTCCCTGCACTAGCCACGCATACTGACTTGCTATCTAGCATGTCTCGTCTTTCGACCCAGAGTACGAGGCTAAGAAAGGCACGCCCGAGCCACCGTGAGTATGCATGCTGTATCTATGCCTGCATCTCCTCTGAATAGTGTTTTAGATGGATCACCCAGTTGCGCGGGATGAGTCACCAAGAATTCATGGAGGTCCTGCGCTCGATTATCAGGAGTCTTCTTACTTGTATCGAGGGCCTCCAGGCTATGAACACCATCCTCTCGGAAGTCGTTGAAGGGCTGAGGTAAGCGAGCGGCTGCTCTTGTTACCTTCGCTGACACGCTTCAGGCCGCCGAGCTCACCTACAGACCTTACTGCCGTCAACGATACGCTCTTCGACATTCTTGCGTCTTCCGCAGAGCTCTCAAATGTTCTGACGTCCAAGGTGCTCTCCGCACGCGCCGAGCAGCACCCAAAGCTCGAGCTCGGGGAATTTGTCGAGCTCTTCAACGAGAGCTGGAGCTTTGTCGTGCGCTGCGAGGTCATATGCCGGCGCATGATTGTTGGATTGCGCGGTGTTGCTGTAAGCCAGGTGCGTATCACCGCCTTATGTTCCT
Source organism: Auriscalpium orientale (assembly GCA_019915035.1). Taxonomy (NCBI): domain Eukaryota; kingdom Fungi; phylum Basidiomycota; class Agaricomycetes; order Russulales; family Auriscalpiaceae; genus Auriscalpium; species Auriscalpium orientale. The sequence goes on from JAHLMH010000006.1 coordinate 1,037,063, forward strand.
TGCTCAAGGACGTTGATTTCTCCACGGAACTAGGCCAAGTCGTTTCTGCAGACCTTCCATCAGTCACGAATATCACAGTCCGCGAAGCTCGTTGAGGACGAGCAATGGTCCCCTGCTGACGTTCCCTCGGCACTACAACGCGTCGTCAACCTCGTGGTTGACGCGGCTGTGCACGACCCGCACGAGTTCGCACTCATCATCACCGCGCCGGTCGCTGCTGCCCCACCGCCATCGCCACGGCCGACCTCCGCGTCCCTTCGCGCACCATCGTCACCATTGCCTCCACCTGGCTCTCCAAACGGCGGATCGCTGTCGCCGCGCGCGACATCTCCTCGGCCAAGGCTCCAATCGAACGGGTCGTCTACGTCGACTTCGAAACATCTTCGCGTCGAAGACCGCGCGTACTTTGCGGTCTCTGCGACGCAGGAGACGCTGATCCTATTGACCGACTACCTGAAAGTCATCGTGAACCTCAGCCTGCTCACGACGGACACCATGAGCCGCGTTATCGAGTTTCTGAAGGCGTTCAACTCGCGGACGTGCCAGGTAGTCCTCGGTGCCGGCGCCATGCGCAGTGCAGGCCTCAAGAACATTACCGCAAAACATCTCGGTGCGTCTCTCCACTCCCGTCGCGAACACAGCCCTAACGAGCATCCCAGCGTTGGCTTCGCAGTCGCTGTCGATCATGATCGCGCTAATCCCGTACGTGCGCGAGACGTTTCGGCGGCATCTCAATTCGAAGCAGGCCGTCATGCTCGTTGAGTTTGACAAGCTCAAGCGCGACTACCAGGAGCACCAGAATGAGATCCATTCGAAGCTCATTGCGATCATGGGCGACCGCCTGTCTGCTCACATCAAGTCGCTGCACGCGGTCAAGTGGGATGTCCCCCCGGTTAAGCCCAGCCCCAATGACTACATGGAGTTGCTTGTCAAGGAGACGGTGACGCTTCACAAAGTGCTCTCACGTTATCTTGCGAGTGCGGTTGTTGAGGTACGTCAATTAGTCTCACAGAAGGCCGTGTGCGCTGAAATGTGTGCGTCAGTACGTCATGTCGCAGGTCTTTGCGGCGATCAACCACCGCCTCTCGGAAGAATACATGAAAATTGAGCTTCCATCTCTAGAGGCAAAGACCAGGTGCGCCGCCTCCCGTCCCATCCCACCCCACACCCCTGCCTGACCCCTTGACAGACTCCTCGCCGACGCACAGTTCCTCAACGTCAAGTTCTCCGCGCTCAAGTCTGTCGGCGCGCCCACCGCGATGCTCGAGACCGTCGTCGCGGACAAGCGCTTCGCGGGCACCGCGTCGCGCCCAAGCTCGCCGCTGCCGATGCCCGCGCCGGACATCCCGCTCGCGTCGCCGCGGCCTGCCCCGCCGCAGAAGCGCGGCTCGCTGTTCGACAACGCGCGCATCAAGGGCATGCTTTCGCGCGGGGCCGCGCACGCGCACCTCGCGGTCCCTGAGCAGGGCACCGTCCCGCCGACGGTGCCGGAGAAGCGCGAGGAGCGCCCGCTCTTGCCTACGCCGGTGAACGGGGTTGGGAACGGGAACGGGCTGGCGGTGCTGGCGGATAGCACGACGAGCCTCGCGCTGCGGAGCGGCGCCACGACGCCCGCGCCGAGCGATGCGCCTGCGCCGAGCGACACACCTGCGCCTGCCCCTGAGCCACCGGCGCTCGCGGAACACCAAGGGAACGGCAACGCGCAAGCCCGTTCGGAGGACTCGCTCCCGCCGACGCCGCTAGAGAAGCCAGTGCCTGCGGCGGACGCTGGGCTGCAAGTTGGCGTCGAGGAGGGCGGCGAGGAGGACGCACCGCCGCCGCCGACGCCAGCGAAGGACGTGGTCCCCCCTGGCGTTGATGCCGAGCCGCCTGCAGAGGGAGGCGGCGAGGTGGAGGCGCCTGAACGGACGCCATCTGAGCATGCGTAGAGTACTTCATCATTGGATATCATTTACTTACACCAGCATTCACCTACTCTATCCTAACTCATTCGACGAGCATCTTTCTGTCCATTCAATAAGTTATGCTCTGATTGGTTTGAGTTCTGCCTCTGCGAGTGCAAACACCGGGAACCGCCTCTTTTGCCGCTTGGGGACAATGTGCAAGGATACGGTAGGCATATTTGGAATTGCGTTGTATCCGGCCAACACGAGGTACAACACATTGGACATCATCCCGCCGTGATCGCCTGCCCCGCCTCCATTTCAGTGATGGTGAGTAATCCCAGGATCATCAGTCAGCAACTTATTTCCTTCCGGTTTTCCAGGAATGTCTTCGGCACGGCTGCTGTTGCCACAGTCCGGTGATCAAGACGCGAACTTCATTAGAATTCATTCGCATCTTGACGATACCCAGGAGTACGCAGGCTACGCCAAAGCCATTCAATCCACCCTGAAAGAACTTCATAGATCTTCGAAGACCCTCAAAGATTGTTTCAGAGCATCAAGCTGGGTGCTGTCGGCGGTCTCTCAAGTACTCGCCATCGAACAGTATAAGTTCTGGCCGACGGAAACGTCCAACTCTCCATTCCCACTCGCAACACCACCCATGGTTTCCTTCACCCAACTTCTCGTGGCCTTCGTTGCCATTTCCGCCGCCGCCGCGTTGCCCACGGAGGGGTACGCTCGACTATTCGATATCTGTGGTCGAGCACTCACCGATGCTTTCCTTTAGATCCGTGGCGGGCGTCGCCCGCAGCAGCGGCAGTGACTCGTCAGGCGCCTCCGAGATCATCGCCGCCATCAACAAGATCACCGGAGGACATGACAGCAGTGGCTGAGGACGGTCGGACTGCTGCGGCGCCGAACTGAAGGGACCGTGACCGAGCGAGGGACGAGAGGCTGGGGTGGCCGCGTTCGTGGTCGGCGAGAACCATAAGACTCCTTTGTCGCGTTTTCAACAATAATTAATTGTAATGCCAGAAGTGAAGCTATGAAGCACTCGAAGAGGTGGTGGCGTGGGAATATGTACTGCTTACCACTATTCGGTAAATAAAGAATCTTAGACTCGACCGCTGGCTGGGATAAAGCAACCCCGTGGTGAGTCTTCATGAACTCCGAGTAATGCGATACAACGAGTACCATGAGACCGCATGGAGAAGTGCTCGCCTCAGCGCAGGCCGGTGGCCGCGACTCGATGCCTGTCTGCCAGTCCCAGTCAACCCAACTACCACCCGCTCGGGACCACGCCGCTGCACATGCGCCTCCCTCTGATCGAGGTGCGTGTGAGAGACGCCTGCTGTCCAGCGCAGCGAGGACCTCTTCTGAGCGCACGCTATGTGTGGCCTCTTGGGGATTATGTGAGATTGCCTTTTAGTATCAGGCCGACGTTACGAGGCGCAACATCAGCCTCGGCGCGTTCAGTCAAAGGTGAGTAATACAGCAATTCTAGATCCGACTTTTACCGCTCTCCGAACTCCAGGGTTGTCTTTGGCATGGGTGCTGCTGGGGCCATGGTCCGGCGATCAAGACGCTCGTATATTCGAAGTTCATTCGCATCTTGGCAACAACTTCGCGATGCCTAGCTGGCTGCCAAAGTCATTCAATCCACCCTGTAAGAACTTCAGAGATCTTCGAAGACCCTCAAAGACTGTTTCAGAGGATCAGGCTGGGTGCTGTCGGTCTCTCAAGTACTCGCCATCGAACAGTATAAGTTCTGGTCGACAAAGACGTCCGACTCCCCAGTCTCACTCGCATCCCCACACCACCCATGGTTTCCTTCACCCAGCTTTTCGTGGCCTTCGTTGCCATTACCGCTGCCGCTGCGCTGCCCACGGAGGGGTAAGTTACGCTCGAATATCGATGTCTCAGGTGGACGAGCACTCACCGATGCTTGCCTTTAGGTCCGTGGCAGGCGTCGCCCGCGGCAGCGGCAGCGACTCGTCGGGTGGCGGGGGCAGCGACTCGTCGGGCTACGCCTCCGAGATCATCTCTGCCATCAACCAAATCACCGGGGGAGGACATGACAGTGGCTGAGGACGGTCGGACTGCAGCGCCGAACTGAAGGAACCGTGACCGAGGGACGAGAGATTGGGGTGGCCGCATTCGTGGTCGGCGAGCACCTTGGGCCAGGGGGTTTCTCTGTCGGGTTTACAACATTCAGTAATTTTGATATTTGATCTGAGTGCTACTGCTCTCGAATTCTAGGGATGTCTTTGGCATGAGGTCTTTTATTTTTCATAATCCAAATCGAGGCGCGCGGCCCCATGCGAGACATATCGTAAATGATGGCTCCCCTCCTCGCGCTTAGCCTCCCGGGACAAGGTAAAACGGGTGCGAGGCCGCCGTAAATCCTGGGGAGGGGATGACGAACGCCGGTTGGACTAAGCATAAGGGGTGTCGATGTCACGCGAGGGAGGTGCGAGATGGTGGTATGGAAGGGAAACGGCGAGCGGAGGTGGCGGGGGTGGCGATATGGGGTGGATGGGAGAGGAAGGGGTTGCGTACAGTACCATGCCCAACAATTCTTCCAGTGTCCACCCTGCAACCCGTAATCCTCATCCCTGAGAGCGCAGCGGTCGTCGATCAGGGTGGTAAAATACTAAAAACCCCTGTGGGGAAAAGCCTCCGCCCTCGCGCGTAGAGTCCTTCCCCTGCCCGGCCTACAATCGTGCTTGACCGCGCGTGCGCGCACTTTAGATTCGTCGGGCGCGCGGCCTAGCAGCACATCTTGAGTGTGCGAGCATGTCGAAGGGCATATGCAGGTGCACTGTTGGGCCAACGCGCGCTGGCGGCCACGGTCCGGCAATCAAGCGGCTCGTATATTCGAATTTCCATTCGCATCTCGACAACACCTAGGTTACGCCAAAGTCGTTCATCCTATCCTCCTAGGCTACGCCAAAGTCATTCATCCTATCCACCCTGAAAGAACTTCGACCTGATATGGAGGCGCACTCTGGGCGCTGTCGGCCTCTCAAGTCCTCCGCGTTATGGTATAAGTTCTGGCCAACACAGACGTCCGACTCCCCATTCTCACTCGGATCCCTAATCCCTATTGAGTAACTCCACCCATGGTTTCCTTCACCCGACTTCTTGTGGCCTTCGTTGCCGTTACCGCCGCCGCCGCGCTGCCCACGAAGGGGTACGTCCGACTGTCGATGTCTGTGGACGAGCACTGACCGATGCTTGTCTTTAGGTCCGTGGCGGGCGTCGCCCGCGACGACTCGTCGGGTGGCAGCGGCGGCGACTCGTCGAGTGGCAGCGGCGGTGACTCGTCGGGTGGCAACGGCGGCGAGACGTCGGGTGGCGGCGGCGGCGGCGAGTCGCCCTAAGCCTCCGAGATCATCTCCGCCATTAACCAGATCACTGGCACCGGTGGAGGACACGACAGCGGCGGGGGACGGTCGGACCGCAAAACTGAGGAGAGTGTGACCGAGGGACGAGAGGTTGGGGTGGCCGCGTTCGTGGTCGGCGAGCACCATTGAGACTCCTCTGTCGCGTTTTCACCAATCACAAAATAATTTTAAAGCCAGAACTGACGATACTGAAGTACTGAAGCCTGCGCAAAGTCTGAGGAGGTGGCGTGGGAATCTGTGCGGAGGGCATCTTTGCAGCCTTGCCATGCACTGGAACCCTTGTAGTGTGAGGACACAGCAACTGTCCTACTACTGAGTACTAATGAGTGGTGAGCTTATACATGTGCTCGAGTAACAAACGCGATATAGCGACCGCCCCGAGACCGCAGAGCATCGCACGTCTCAGCGCAGACTGCTGGCCGCAGTGACCCGATGCCTGTCTGCGCGGCCAGTCTCACTCCCAATGGACCCAGCTACTGCCGCTCGCCCAGCCCACGAAGCTCTCAGCGGCCAGAGATATCCGCAGCGCGGATGCCTCCTGAGCGCATGCTATGCACCCTCCAAGTCCCGCACCCGAGTGACACCTCCGCACGCCTATATCAACCGCCCTCCCGCCCCCCTATAGCCCACAAACCACTTACCCACTAACACCCACCATCTACCAGCAGCAGCCACACCACATTCATACGCTGCACTCACCTTTCAGGCCGGACTTGAGGCCTGCCTGCTCATCGCGCCGGCACTCAGTACACACGCTCATTGCACCGAGTACGTACCTGCAGTCACCGCATACCCACCTGTCGCTGACCTCTCGCAGTCTGCCGGCCCCTCGCAGCTCGCCGCCGCCAGCACCCCTATTGCGATGCGCCGCACGCCAACGCCGACGCCCACACGCACGCCCACACGCAAGCCCACGCCCACGCCCACGCCCACACGCACGCCGACGCCCACGCCGACGCCCCGCTCCGCACCCGTGCGCCCCTCCTTCCGCCTGACGCTCACCTACACCTCCACCCTCACCACCCCCACCCCCTCCTCCTCCTCCTCCTCGGCATCCCCACCCACACTCACGCTCACCGTCTCCTCCCAGGAGAAAATCAAGCGCGCGTCGCCGCTGCGCCGCCTCAAGCGCGCCGTGTGCCGCGCGTGCCGCCCGGCGAAGGCCCCGCAGCGCCGGCGCGCAGCCGCGGCGTGCTGCCGCGTGTGCAGCCTGCGCGCGGACGAGGGCGTGAGCGACGCGTGCTGCTGGCATGCGCCGCCGTCTGTCGCGATGATGTGCGGGCGGCGGTACATGGAGCGCATTGGGCGCAGGAAGAATAGGCGTAGTGTGTTCGGCAGGCCGCTTGCGGGATAGTGTGCGGTGCCCAGGGTCGAGGCGTTGGGTCCGGAGTTGGACGGCATGGAGCAGGATGGTTATGATATGAGGGTTTTTGGATAGTTATTTATTTGGTGGTGTACTTACTTGCGTGTTAGTCTGGGCGGGCGGGCCTGTTACGTTACAACTAGCATGAGTAGTGAGATTGGGCAGATATTCATCTATACCTTATCTATTTGGCGTTATGCGCGTGTATGTCTGTGCGCCTGTGCGTGCTTGAATTATGGTTGTGTCGTGAGCGTGTCGCTATTTGGGCCGAGGGTCGGGGTGTTTGGGGGAGCAGCGTGACTGCCTCGCAACGGAAGCGCCTGGGGTGCATTGTGCAAGGACAACAACAACGTCCGATCGCGGGGCAGAAAGGCGGAGATTGCAGCCCCAGAAACCGCGTACGTTACGCGTCTTGTCCTGACTGGCGAGCGGGCGCGCGTAGGCGAGGGACCTTGGACACCAGCAGAGACAAAGAGCGACTCGGAGCTGGTTGCTAGCCCACAAGCCGCGCATGCATATCGACGCCCTTGTCTGTAACCGGCGCAGTGCGAAGTCCGTGCGAGACCTAACATTCGAAATCAGTGATGACAGTGCGCCGGCGGTCACCAGCCTGAGATCGGGCTTGTCGCACCTATCGGCAGCGCAGCACATAGGCCATAAGTCCCGGCAGCAGCCTTGCGCAGAGAAAACGCCGCGCGCATCTGTTCAGACTTGTTCCAATCTAGCTATAAGGAGGAGAATAACATCGCGAATAGTGCGGCTGGTTGCCATCCCTCATTCCGGGGCCTACGAAATCGTCATGGTGTGAGACATAACTTTAGATTTAGGGTGCACATCGCGCACCTTGCCCATCAGCCTCGTTTGCGTTGCCCGTCGCACGAGCACAGAAGCGATCACCAACACTTATGGCGGCCCCTTGTGACAATTTTAGTAGTACGGGCGGCAGCGCAGAACAACGGCGGTCCGAAGAGTCAATGCCAAAGAGCGGCTTCACGCCGGCCAGTGGTGAGTCCGGGCGCGGCGCCCTGCACGAGCCTGGGTGCTTGGCCCTACGCGAACTTGGAGATGAGTAAGTACATGCGCGCGCTTGTACAGAACAACGGCGCGCGTACTTACCCGGTCCAACAAGGCGAAGCGGAGAGAACAACGTCGCCCACCATAGAAGCCGCGCCCGTTGGGGGCTCGCCAGCCCCCGACTCATAACAAAAACCGGCGGAGTGGCGGCCTGGCACACGAAGTCAGCGACGAACTCGAACTCGACGTGTGCGGGACGCATCGCGCACACCGTATTGTTCGTATGTCCGCCCGGCGAAAGTCCCGGTCGCCAGTTCTCGCGACAAAAGGCCCTGCGCACCTGTTCCCCATCTAGCTATACTAGCGCAGAATAACTGCACGCGTATAGCGCGGAGGCTGGTTGCCATCCCCCTTCCGTGGCCTACGAAATCATGACGGACGGTCACAGTGTGAGACATAACTTTAGATTTAGGGTGCACATCGCGCACCTTGCCCATCAGCCTCGTTTGCTATGCCCGTCGCACGAGCACAGAAGCGATCACCAACACTTATGGCGGCCCCTTGTGACAATTCTAGTAGTAAGGGCGGCAGCGCAGAACAACGGCGGCCTAAAGAGTCAATATTCAATGCCGAAGAGCGGCTTCACGCCGGCCAGTGGTGAGTCCGGGCGCGGCGCCCTGCACGAGCCTGGGTGCTTGGCCCTACACGAACTTGGAGATGAATACATGCGCGAGCTTGCAGTGACAGAACAACGGCGCGCGTACTTACCCGGTCCAACAAGGCAAGCGGAGAGACTCGAGAGCAACGTCGCCCAGCATGCACGGAAGCCGCGCCTACGTGAACGTGATTGGAAGCGCGACTCAGAACGAAGTCCAGCGCCGCACACGGTTCGCGTGTCCAACTAGCGCATCTAGTTCTAGCGCGCGTTTCGGCCCCGGCTGCGGCGAGCCCTCCCGCACAGCACAACAGAGGGAACCCTGGTCTTCGTCAAATTCAAGAAAAGGCAACGGGGAGAAAAAGGACGAGATCGGTGTCGCGGACGTTGCCTGTACGCCGGCCTGAGATGGGGCTTGTCGCGCGTTTCGGCGGCGCTGATCTTGCATAGGAACGGACATGGCAGCTCATGGGCGTTGTTCTTCCCCCCTCAACCAGGCCATGATCATAATTAGTCCCGGTCGCCAGTGCTCGCACAGACAAAAGGCCGCACGCACCCAAGTAACCCCCATCTAGTGCAGAATACCTGCACGCGTAGAGCGCGGGTGCGGCTGGCTGCTATCCCCCTTCCGTCACGGTGGTCTACGAAATCTGACGGACAGTCACGTTGTGAGACAAAACTTCAGATCTAGGGTGCAGGGCGCGCACCTTCAACTTGCCCACCAGTCTTCAAAGCTTCAACTTATCTGCCCGTCGACTCCTCACCGGCAGCGGCAGTGGCATCGGCGCAGAAGCAGTGGGAACCGCAGGCAGCCTGAGGATCACCTGGTCAGGATTCGGGCGCCTGGAGCCGGGCTTGTCGCGTTTCGTCGCCGCGAACGCCCATACAGTCCATAGGCGGGCGTTGTTTTCCCCCTCTACCAGGCCGTGATTATAAGTGCATAAGTCCCGGTCGCCAGTGCTCGCAGAGACAAAAGGCCGCACGCACCCAAGTATTCCCCATCTAGCTCTCCTAGCGCAGAATGAGTCGACTGCACGCGTAGAGCGCGGGTGCGGCTGGTTGCTATCCTATCCCCCTTCCGTCACGGTGGCCTACGAAATCCTGACGCACGGTCACGGTCACAGGCCGAGATGGTCCCCAGGGCGCGGGCCTTGCCCATCAGTCTTCACCGTCCGCAGACGCACTGGGCCGCGCTGGTCGGGAGTCGAGCGCCTCACTGCTTGAGTGCGACACACGAGCGAGTAAGTGACAACGCGAAGTGGGGCTCCCCACCCAGAATCCGCGCGTATATTGTACTGTAATGATACGAATGAGAGCTCGCCAAGCTCAGAACGCGACACCGGCGCGGCGTTCTGAGCTGGTGGGCGCATAGCAGAGCATCTAGCGTGATCGTGAGCGTGATCGTGGTCGTATGGCGCGCGCGGGCTTGGCGCGAGTTTACGGACGGTGTACATTCCACGGTCCAGATCCCCGGCGGCGGAGTCGGCTTCTTTGCTCGGCTAGAAGTGCATGGCAGAGTCAAGACGCAGCCGTGCGCGGGGAAATATAGAAGGCCACGCGAATCTGGTGCCCGTGTTGAACATGAAAAGATGTAGTTGGAGAGGGGAGAGTGGAGAGCAGCGCGCGGCTGGTTGCCGATCGATATCCCTAGTGCGGGTCTGGTACGGTCAGAGGTGGATGTAGATTGAGGGTGCAGGGCGCGCACCGCACACCCGCGATCGCCTTGTCTCCCGAATGCAGGCGGCCAAGGCCTTGAACAAGTTGACCAGAACAACAGCGTCAACGGCGCGCAGTCCGCGAACCTCGAACGATGCCGGCACGCCTTGATTGATTGATGATTGAAGGGCCCGGTCCTCGAGCTGGAGCTGGAACAAGGGGCCGTGCGGAGTCTGCTCCGGGAGCCTGAAACGACGAAGGTCTGCAAGTCAGAGCTTTGCTTCCCTGCCAAATATGATTACTTAGTATGAGCGTACGAGCATCGTGTGCGCACGGCAGCGGGGCGCGGCGGACGTACCCGGGCGAATCTGAATCTGAACAACGTCGGCCCCTGATCGGGAGCGCGCGCGTAGGGTCGGGTGGAGCGGTCGCGCAGTGACGAGCGCGAGCCTCGTGGCGCGGCGCGTCTCGATGACGTGTCCGGCGCAGCAACGTCGTCGCTCGTACGTTCCTGACAGAAGTTGGAGCGCCGCGTCGAGCCAATCCACCCTAGTTGACCAGGTGACCAGGAGCACAGGTGTACGCACTATGCACATAGCACATATGAGTATCTGCGCACCCATGCCGGGAATAACACCAACCGTACACGCACCACGCGCTGGCCGGCTTCCCCAGCCCAGCTCCGCCAGTAACACAGGTACGGCGATGGGCCGTCTGCCACCCTTTCGCGTCCTAGGTCCGATTCCCGCGCGAATACAGCCGGCTCTGCAGTGCGCGCCAGCCAGGCTTTGGCAGACACTCCGTGCGAGTGGAAGAGGCATCTGCATGCGTCTTTGCACGGTCCGCTGAAACAAAGTACTAGTATGAGTACTCAGTACCGGCCGTCCGCCGCGGACGGAGATCACGCACAAGTCACAAGTCACAGTGGGCATGTCCCCCGATCGGGATCGCGAGCCTCGTGGCGCGGCGCGTGCAGCAACTTCGTAGACTCGTGACCAGCTTTTACTGAACCAGTGACGAGGCAGGCATGTACTGTCAGTAAATCGTTCCTGACAGAAGTTGGCCATGGAGCGTCGGGCCCGGAGCCGCGCCTCAATTCACTCGGCCGCCAGTGACACAGATGCGGCAGTACTTGGGGCCGTCTGCTACGTAGGACAGCTAGCTGTGTCCTAGGCCTTCCCGCGCGAACACGGCCTACGTACTGCTAGGCCCGACATGGACACCGACGTGGTCCCGTGCGAGTCGCCGGGTGGCGGTTGGGTGGAGCCTTCGATGCGTCTTTGCAATTGCGCCGGAGCCGGAGTATGCGTACGCGTCCGCCGCGCACGGAGATCACAGAGTCACCTAGTACCCGCTACATAGCTATAGTGTCCCCCGATCGGGAAGTACTTGCGAGCCTCGTGGCGCGGCGGCGCGCTTCGATGACGTGTGCTCATGCTGTTCTAAAGTCCTCGGGTCGCGCCGAGTGGCCATGGGTGAGCGGCGCGCGGATCCTGCTACTCTAGCGTCGGGGAGGGCGTCCACACGCAGGCCTGCGCAGAGAACGACACGGACCCGGCTTCGATCGCGTTCGAGCGAGCGCGAGCCTCGTGGCGCGTGGTTCCTGCGGACCTCGCGCGTTCATGCATCATGCCTTTGACAGAGGGTGAGAGCGCCGAGCGTCGTCTCCTCGAGGAGGGCGTCCACAGCGCGCCCGCCGTGCTACAGAGCACGCATGAGCGCAGAACAACGACACGTACGTTACGTACTGCGCGGTGTCGACGGGCGGGCCTGTTCGAGCGAGTGTGAGCCTCGTGGCGCCGCGTTCGTTCGTTCGTTCGTGAAAGTGACTTTGACACTGACAGAGGGTGAGAGCGCTGCGTCCTGTTACGGATGAGGAGGCCCGCGCGCGAGGACACACGAGCATATGCACGCCTGCGCACGTACCCCGTCCCACCGAGTTCCTCACTGATCCCCCAATTGAGCGAGCGGGAGCCTCGTGGCGCGCGACGGCTCCGGGCCCTCTGTGCCATGGCCAGTCTCCTCGGCCTTAATCCTGCTTCCCGGCGGAGAACGCTGCAGCGTCGTGTCGGGAGATGGAGAGGGATCCAGAATCTGCGCGCGCGCCACGGCCAGATCGGGATGGGATGGGGTGCGAGCCTCGTGCGTGCGAATCTTCGGCACCCCTCTAGACTCAGACTGGCTCTAGTGAGAGAGGTAGGTGACTCGGGTGAGAGAGGTGAGAACAACATGCAAGGCGAGCGTACCTGGTCCCTTTCGAATTCGCGCTTCCATATTCCATGCCTCCGCGCGCTGTCGCAGAACAAGGCCCCCGCGCGCGCCGCGTACCTACCCCGCCCAGCTCAGCACTCTAGACTCCAGAATTTCAATCAGACGTGGACGCGTACCTCCCGCCCTCGCGCGACGCGTTCCATGCCCCAGATCGAGATCCCCTACCTTCCTTGGGGAGGGAGGGACTCCGTGCACCAGTGCGTGCCATTGCCATTGTGCCCCGCATCGGGATGGCGCTGAGTTGCGAGCCTCGTGCCGGTACGCCGCCCCGTCCACTGCGCACAAGTACTGGCACTGGCAGCAACCAAACTCCGGACTGCCCACCCTCCCCGTCACGCGCGCCCGGATCCAACACAAACTCATACATTCCAGCTTGCACCGCCTGACGACCATCATCAGCTGCAGCCAGCCCCACACGATCGCCCGCCCGCCCCCGCCGCCACGAAACATCAATTACTCCCGGCCTCGGACCGATGACGTCGCCCGCGCGTCCAATTTCCCCGACCGCGTCGACTGCGACCCACGTTCAACTTGCCCGCGCGCCCACGCCCCTGCGCGCAAGCATTCCTACACACGTTCTGCGCCTGCGTGCACATAATTTCACTTCACTTCACTTCATTGATTGTTTGACTGCTACTTCTTCTTCTGCCCCGTGATGAATAGATACATAGATATATAACCGACATGCTGCGTGCGTGCGTGGATGCTTGCTTGCTTTTCTGCTACGAGTCCTTGATACGATACGATACGAGCCGAGCCGAGGCAATGATTGATTGAGTGGAGTTGCTGTTGCGTGCGTGTGCGTGTGGAAGCCATGCTTCATGCAAATTTTGAGTGGTGATGCGATGCTCATGCGCCGAGGCGATGCGAGGCGAGTCGATGCGAGGCTAGGGGGGAGGACGGCTATGGGGAGGAGAGGCTATGGGGGAGGGCGGCGTCACCACCCCGCGGCGGCGGCGGCGTCACCACCCCGCGGCGGCGGCGGCGTCACCACCCCGCGGCGGCGGCGGCGCCGACGCCGACCCACGCGCCGTCCGAGTCGCGCGCGCGCGCGCGCAGCCCGCTCCGCCCCTCGCCGAACCCGTACGCCCCGCCGTCGCGCCGCCGCCCCCGCTCCTCCCCCCGCTCCCGCTCCCTGCTCTCCCTCTCCCTGCTCTCCCTGCTCTCCCTCTCCCCCCGCTCCCTGCTCTCCATCCTCTCCCTGCTCTCCGTCTCCCTCCCCTCCGGCCTACTCTCCCTCGCCATCCTCTCCATATCACTCTCCATCTCTTTCTCCTCGCCCGCCCTAGCTCTGGCCCTGGACCGCGAACGCGACCGCTCGCGCCTCCTCCCCACCAGCTCACGCCTGCGCCCGCGATCCAGCGGCGCGCTCGCCGGCGTGCCGCCCGCCACCGCGTGCGTGCTGTCCAGCGCCGGCCGCGCGGGCCGCGGCGTCGCGGGCTGGCGCAGCGCCCCCGCAAGCGAGTTGGACCACGAGGAACGGGGGGGCCGGGAAGGGGAAGTGGAAGGGGAAAGGGAAGGGGGAGATGAGAGGGAGGGGGAGGAGGGGGAGGGGGAGGGGGCGCGGCGCGGGGCGAGCGCGAGGAGGGAGAAGTACGCGGGGAGCGAGGCGCGGTGGCGCGTGCGTGCGGGGTTGGCGTGCGTGGAGGGCGCGTCGTCCGATGCCGACGTTGAGGAGGAGTGTGTATGCGTGTGTTTGGGCTTGCGTGTGGGTGTCGGGGCGCGGTGCGGTGTCAGGGTCAGCTGAGCGAATTTGGTGTGCGTGGTGGAAGGCGGGGTGGGCGGCGGCGGCGCGGGGCGGTGCAGCAGCGGGATCGTGCTGCGCGTGTTCGTCGCGCTGGGCCGGCGCGCATACGACAGCCGCAGCGTCCCTTCCCTCTCCCCTCCCCCTCCCCCGTCCCTCTCCCCCCCATCCCCATTCACCCCGAGCCCCACATCCTCGTCGTCGTCATCGTCGTCCCACACGAGGTACGGGTACGTGAAGTCTTTCGAGTTGGCGGAGGGGAAGGCGGGCGGGGGGAGGTCGGCGGGGGCGAGGACGGGCGAGGGCAGCGCAGACGACGCGCTGGACGACGCCGAGTCGAGCGCCTGGCACGCGCGCGAGCAGTACACGTCCCTGCGCGCGTCCATCTCGCCGTCAGTACGTACACCACGATATTAGAGCTCTTTGTGCACGGGGAACGCACCCGTCGGCGAGCGCGGGCTTGCCGCACTGCAAACAGCAGTCGTCTTGGAACATCCCCTCGGTCTCGCTCTTGGTAGCGGTCAAGGAATACGGGGTAACGTGAATGTGTGTGTGGCGTGCGCGGGTAGGTGGTGGGAGGGGGAAGGAGGGGGAGGAAGGGGCCTTTATACTGCGCATGACAACACCGCGGGTGACTCCGTGCGTCAGTACGACTGGCGGCTGGCGTCAGTTCCCCTTGTGTGCACTGCCGCGCGTCACGTTCGTCCGGACCCCGGACACGCGAACCTCCCCGCCCTCCCTTCCCTGCGCCTTGTCTCCCCTCCCCCCGCTGCCGTGTTCAAGGTGGTATGGGGGTATGATGGTATAGATGTGCAGAGCTGGGCCCGCTAGATGGGTGTCGGGCGAGGAGCGTCGGCGTGCCCAGGCCGCCCGCACAGCAAATGACAGCAAACGAAATTTTCGTCTCGTCTCGTCTCGTTTCGTTTCGTAGTTTCGTAGTTTCGGCCGGCGGCGCCTGCGACCCGCGCAGTCGCCCTTGCCGCGCCGGTCTGGTGCAGCAGCAGCACCCCGCAACGACGTGTCACACCGCTACCGCACAAATACAATTAATAATAGCAGGCACCCCCGTATGCGTCGCGGTACCTTCTAGAACGGCGCGCACCCGGTCCCCAGATTCCACGAGAGTCACGCTCACGCACGGTTGTTTCTGTTTCCATTTTCGGGTGCGTTTTTTGTGGGCGGATTTTGGCCGGTTGGCGCGCCGGTGCATGGTGGTGGCGGGTGGGACGCGCTCTAGCCCTGCGCGCCATCTTCCGCCATCGATACTTCATTTTCCTTCCGCTGTATTCCATCTATTCCACCGCGTTTCCGGGTGCGCGCGCCGGCGCCCGTGCAGTTTCGATTTCACGTCCTTCACTGATTCACGAATCGGACCGTGCGCGAGGGCCGGACGTCCGACGCGGCTGCTCCACCGTGATCGCACTTTCCCTGGGCCCGGGTTCGTCCCGCGCATCCGTGCGCGATCTGCCCGCGCGCGTCTACTTACTATCATAGGTGCAATTAGCACCGCCTGTAGGCTCCGTAGCTTGACCTTACTAGTGCGCTATCATGCTATCAAAATGCCTAGCGTAGCCTGGGCCTGCCTGCGCACAGACACCGGAATTCTGATCTCGCATTCGATTCGACCTTCCGTCCTTCTTTCGAATTCCTTCCTCGCATCCATCCATCCATACACCTACCATACTACACTATACTATACCTTCCTGCAAGCACGCTTCCCCGCGCGATACGCCCTCCCCCCCTATACACACACCACCCAACCAACCAACTAACGCCTTCCTCGCTTCAGATACTCCGCGCCTTCCTCCCTTTCTTCCTTCCTTCCTTCCTCCCTCCTTCCTTCCTCCCTAGCTCCCTTCTCTTCCCTTCACGCGAATTCAATTCGAAATGCAATTAAGTAATTAATGGAATATGCGGTGCGGTTAAGCCTTGCGCGGGGGCCTGTCACGGATGGATGGCGTGACGCGCGCGTGGCCTGGCGCGGCGGTGTCATGTGTGCGCGACTCGATTCATTGCGCTCTTCGCCTGCTGAGCTAGTAGCCTTCTCGTGTTAGCCTGCAGATCGAGGGGCAGGCGGCGGGCTAGTCGGCCGGCCGGACTTGCAGCGCGCACGGCCGACGCGACCCGACCGACACACATCACCAAATACCCCGCACTCGACTCGCACGTTCGCCCGCGTGCGCGCTTCTGAGGCCCGGCGCCGCGGAGGAAGCCCACCACCGGCGCCGGCCGGCGTCTCAGCCCACTTTCTCCTTGCTCTAAGCCGCCGAGTGCCTGCGATACACATCATGGACACCTCCGAATGCGCGCGCTGTCCGGCGACGTATGGCGAGGTGAGCTGAGACGCCGCAGCTGCTCTGCGCTCGTGCGCGTATGACAGAAGCTGACAGTGATCGCCTGGGGCAGCATCTCCGGATCCGCTTGGGGTACAGCACAGCACGGTCCGAAGTTTAGTGCTGGTCGTTGGTCGTCCCGATGGTCGACATTCGTCCCCAATGACCTCGGGCCAGCCGGACGGCGTGCCTGGTCCGCACGCGACGAGGAGGAAACTTGAAGGCGCCGTGCCAGTGCGCTTGGGACTCGGGACTCGGGAGACTCGACGAGGTGCGTGCGTGCGTGCGTTGTAGCTGTGCGGGAGCTGATGCGTTCGATGGTGTAGCGGGGGCGGGACTGCAGTCCACCCGTGTCTCATAGTCGTGGGCTGATGGCGGGTTGATCGTGGCGGGCGTGTTGTGCGCGGGTGCTGGAGCTTGGAAGAAGTACTTTACTAACCGGGTATTCGAGGTTTACAGCGCTTTGCCGACGCGGGAAGCTGAAGAGGCACTGCGTAGGATCGAGGGCTCTTCGTTGATGGGACGTCGACCGGGTATGTCGTTGCTCGTGCCAGCCAGCCTAAGGTTACTCATGGCCCCGCAGGAACCGACTCTGACGCAGTGTGGTTTCACTTTCGGAAGACAGCTCGCTGACTTGGCGGGGCGTGATGCTGGCAGTGCTGTTGTACCTGGAGAACGCTCTGGGGTCTGCCAACGCTTCGCCTCTGCCCTCGCCCTGAGTCCGTGTGCGTGCAGAATCTGTCTGCTTAGGGGTTAATTACTCTATGACATCGACAAGCCGCTTCTGAGACGGCGGACTCACCGTCGTTGACTGGACCGGGTATGTCGCTGCTTCGCTGTGCGTGTGTGCGTTGAATCATGGCCTAGTAGGGGCACAAGTACTCTGACGCAATGTGACTTTGGAAGGCAGTTCACTGACTTGGCGTGGCGCCACTCTACCTGGCGAACGAAGAATAAAGCTCTGGGGTCTGACGCTTCGCCTCTGCCGTTGCCTGTGACTTTCATGCCTGAGTTCGTGTGCGGGCAGAATTCATCTGCTTAGGGGTATCTCTATGACAAGTTGCTTCTGGGACGGCGCACTAGAGCTCGGCTCGCCTGTGCGCGGTTTGCGTCGTATTTCATTGGTTTCTAGTGCTGCAGGAATTCTTACTGAATGAATACTCGCTCATCTAGCTCGACTACGCGGTTACTAGATACTGGACGCTTTAGGCTCGTCTGGCTGGCCCCCGCATCCAGCACGCACGCACGCAAAGTCTCTCCCATGCATACGAAGCGCTAGGATCTGATCGGTGCTTCGCCTATGCGCCCCGCCCCTTGCGCAAAATTTGACTTTTACCTCTGACTTCACATGCGCACAAAGTCTACATAGGGGTTCCTCTCTGCCAAGTCGCTTCTGTCTGTCTTTGGCCCCTAGCTCCCTGTGCGCGTTCATTGGCATTATACGCTGCAGGTATCTCTACTGAATACGTACCCGCTCACCTCGCTTGACTAGGCGGTTACTAGTGACTGAGTGGTTCGCCTATGCGCCCGCCTCCTGCGCAAAAGTTGACTTTCACCCCTAATTTCGTCTGCGGGAAAACTCTACCTAGGGTACTCTCACTTATGGAACACGATCTATAGCTCTGCCTGTCTTTGTCCTCATCTCGCTGTGAATAAATATGCGCGACCTGCGTCGCCTTTGATTGGATATCTATGCTTATATTCCTACTGAACAAATACCCCTCATCTACAGCTAGCTCATCTACACGACTCCCCTCCGCTCAGCGAAACCCAAGCTTACGCTCCTCCATCTCAATCTCCTGCCGCACAGCCTCCACGAGCGCGCTCCCGCTCAGCAGCTCCGCGCTCTGCCCGCGCAGGAGCTCGGGCGACGGCGGCGCGGTGTGCCACCCCGCGCGCACGCCCGCGAGGCGGCGCAGCGCGCACACGCGGCAGCTCTTGCCGCCCATGTCTTTGCACGCGACCGGCGGCGCGGGGGCGGGCGCGGCGGGGCGCAGGCGGCGCAGCCATCTGGGGATGGGTTTGGATGGTTTGGAGGGCTTGGATTTGGGGGTGGGTTTGGGGCGCGGGGTGGTGGGGGAGGAGGCACGGGAGGAGGAGGAACGGGAGGAGGAGGCGGGTGAGGCGGGTGAGGGGGAGGCGGGTGAGGAGCGCGAGCGGGAGGAGTTGGAGGTGAATATGCGCTTGAGGGCTGCGCGCTTGGATGGGCGCGGGGAGTCGGGGCGCGGGGCGGGGGCTGGGCTGGGCTCGGCGGGCATCTCGGTGGGTGTGATGGTGGCCGTGGTGGATGGGGGCCAGGTATAAGTGCGCGCGAACACGACCTCCCTGCGAGGGGTCAGCGACTCGCACCCACAGCGGACGAGGTGAGCACGTACGTGAAGTAGTATGCGATGAATGCGATGGTGAGCAGTGTGAGCGAGAAGAACATAGAGGTCCGGCCTGAATGCTGGGTATTGTTTGTGCGGGCAGGTGAGTGCATGTGGGTGTTAGTGGGTAAGTTGTAGGTGCGGTTTAGGGGGGCGGGGGAGGGGTTGATATGGGCGCGCGGAGGTGTCACTCGGGGACGAGACATGGATGCAGAGCATGCGCTCAGGAGGGTGCGCGGTCGCTGTGTTGGACGGGGGACGTGTCTGCGGTACTCAAGGCAGTTGGGAAGTATCTGGCAGTGGGTGAAGATATCTAGCAACTGGCTTTGAACTTGGGACTGGTGGGCAGGTTGTGGCCGGAACGGACGCTCGGTCAATACCACTGGCTGCCCAACTGCGTTTATTCCTTATTTTATGACCTTTCATTCGGAAGAATAATCGCAAGTACTTCCAGGCCGTCTGTAGTTCGAGTGTGTCCTGGTTCAAGTGCCCCAGTGCTGGTACTTGCTTGAAGTTTGTGGCAAGGCCAACGCGAGCTTGCCGCCGTGCCGACGGCCGCAAGCCGCGTCCCGGCCCGGCTCCCGGCCCGAGTTTCCGCCACGTTTCTTCTCGGCTGCCCACGGCCCCACTTGCTGCTCTTGTCGCCCGCCGTCACTCAGCGCGCCACCGTCAACGATGACGACTCTCACCCTGCCCGACGCGCTCAGCAGCGCCCTGCCACACCTGCCGCCACACCTCCCGACCCTCCTGCTCTCCGTGCTCTCCTTCGCCGTGCTGCAGGCCCTCGGCACCCCGCTGCTCGTGCGCGCGAGCCTCGGCGCGGGCAAGTGGGCCACACTCTCCCGCCGCGCGCGCGGGGCATGGTGCGTCGCGCGCCTCGTTCGTTCTTTCGGCCACGTCTGACGCGCGGCGCGCAGGGGCTCGCACACGGTGTCCATGGCGCACGCGCTCGTCATCCTCCCGCTCGCGCTCGCGCAGATGGACAGCGCCGCGCTCGCGCACGAGCGCGTATTCGGGTGGGACGACAGCGCCGGCGCGCTGTTCGCCATCTCGAGCGGGTAAGTGTGTCTTGATTGTGCGCGGGAATGCGTGTGGCGCTGACGCGGCCGCAGCTACTTTCTGTACGACACGCTCGCGTCGGTGGTGTACTACGAGGGGCTCGGCTTCGTCCTCCACGGTGCGTCGCGCTTCCTCTTCGCTCTAGGAGTGCAATCATATGCCGGGCTGAGCTGACTTCATGTGGGGGTTCGCAGGTGTCTCGTGTCTGTGTATCTATGCGCTGGCCTTCGTGAGTGCTTGTTCGCTTCCCATCTCGTAGCATGCCCCCATGCCCGCACAATAACCCGGATTGCTGCTTATCGCGTGTTGTAACGTAACAGCGCCCGTTCCTCGCGTACTTCGGCGCACGCTTCCTGCTCTGGGAACTGTGAGTCTTCGCAGCTGCGCCCGTCCCCTGTCTCGCTCACGCTCGCGCGGCGCCCACAGGAGCACCGTCTTCCTGAATATCCATTGGTGCGCATATATCCGCCCCGCAGGCGCCGCCGCTGACACGTGCGCAGGTTCATCGACAAGACGGGACGCACGGGCACGCGCCTGCAGCTCGTCAACGGCGTGTTCCTGCTCAGCTCGTTCGCGCTCGCGCGGCTCGTCTACGGCACGTTCATGGTGCGTCGCGCCTCGCCGCAGCCGTGCCGCCCGCCTCACTGCTTCGATTCTGCAGAGCTACCAGTTCTACGTCGCGATATACGCGGAGCGCGCGCGCATCCCGCCGGCGATGTTCTACGGCGTGCAGGTCGGCAACGTGCTCCTGCAGGGCCTCAATTGGTTCTGGTGCGTCTTCTCCAGGGCGTGGCGCGTGCGGCCGGTGCTCACGAGGCTTTGCGGACAGGTTCACGAAGATGATCGACGCCCTGCGCCGGCGCTTCGCCGAGCCTGCGCCCGCAAAGGCGCAAAACGGGCGCGTCAAGACGTCCTAGTGCCTCAAAAGCCCCACCATCTACTTCCCAAAACTCACTTCTAGACTGGAACCCGGACGGACCACGACGGGATGCCTATGCCTCCGTCGCTTTTGCGCCGCATGTCTTTAATATGGTATATTACTGTGTTGACGGATCTACTCACTGTATATATAGTGTCCATCTATTGATGCTCTGTTCATTGCTGGATCGGTGGGCGGTGCGTGCGATTGATGCTGGCTGAGGCTAGAGCATCGAACTGCGATGGATGCTGGGCGGATGGGCGTCTAGAGCGATATGCCACCATCAAAATCATTCGGCGGAGATGCCTGCCACCGGGGGGCCTGTCGCAGCCCCTTCAGATGGTAATTGCGCGCTGACACGCGTGGCACTGACGATGTACCGTGCTTGTGCAGCTCTCGGATACGCCCGGAACATCTATCACGAAGCGCGGCAAGTCTACAGCAGGCTGTACGTCTGCATTCTCCCTCATTGCATCGGTGTTATCATTTCTTGATATCTCCCAGCCTCGACATCGCAGAGATTCCGCAACATATCTTCCGGCATTGTGTGTGCGTTGCAACGCAACACAATTGGCGGTCCACTTCGGCTCTCGCAGGATTCCGCGGGAATGAACACAGGCGCGGTACGTTCGTAGTTGGTGACCACGCTTCGACGTTTTGATGAATGACCGCATATGGCTGGGAACAGAATAAAGGCGATGCGGGCTTCTCGGCGCAGCGTTGGCAGCTGTGGACGATGTCGATGTCGAAGCTCGAACGCAGGACGTCTCGCACGCTCTCACGTCGGCCGATCTTGATGCGCCACCGGGGATAATAAATCCTGTCCGCCCTATTGTGTGGGGTGCTGCGACCTTTTGTTGTGTCTGTTTCTAGGGTCGGGCCATTGCCTTCAGCTTGTGCGCGATGCGCGGACGACTCGATGCAGTGACCAGAGGGCATAACTGACCTTGGCAGGGCCGGACAGCTGAAGGCCACGCGCTACGTACAGTCCATCATGATCAACAACCGCAGGCGATGCCCGCCGCTGCGCCGTTTGCGCTGCTGCTCCACCACACTTGTTTCGCCAGCCAATGGAGCGTCTGACGGCCGGGATCAAGTGCATCACACGCCCGTATGTTCTCCCATCCATCCAATCATCTATCTGTCTCCCATCGACATCTCTGACGGTTGTCCTGCTATTGTGTCTATTTCCGCATGACAGCCGTCGCAACCCGCTGCGGACCTATAAGTATGAGTGGGTGTGTTCATGAGACCCCATTATTGCCCCGTCCTTGTTCCAACCCCCTTGTCCTCTCTCCCTCCTTACGAGCCCCCTTTTGCTTCATTACCTCGAGCAGGGTATGTGTTGCGCGCTCGCTATGTCTGTCTCCCATTGTGCTCACTATGGACCCGCAGCCCTCGCACGCCCATAATACTTCTAACCACCCGTGCCTGCACATTCAACTAATACCTCATTCACGATGCGCTTCTCAACTTCCTCCATCATTGCCGCACCCCTCCTCGCTGCCGCCTCCGTTGCGGCCCAGCAGACCATCTCGGTCAACGTCGGCGCTGGCGGCTCGCTCGCGTACGACCCGCCCGCGGTCACAGCGAACGTCGGCGACGTTGTTGTTTTCTCGTTCCAGGCGAAGAACCACGTGCGTTTCCCTTCCGTTCTTCGCGCGTCATCTTCCAGGTCCTGACGATAGTGTGCTCCCAGACCGTCACGCAGTCGTCGTTCGCCTCGCCGTGCCTGTCGCTCGAGCAGCCCGCGCCCGGCTTCGACTCGGGCTTCATGCCCGTCTCCACCGACCTGACCACGCCGCCGCCGAGCGTCTCCTTCACCGTCAACGTGACGACGCCGCTCTGGTTCTACTGCAAGCAAACCGGGTACGTCCTCCCTTTCGCCCGCGCGCACCAGCCCGCTGACGCGCCGCCACAGACACTGCGAGAAGGGCATGGTCTTCGCGATCAACCCCACCGCGGACAAGTCCTTCTCCGCCTTCCAGGCCGCCGCGAACGCGTCGAACCCCGCCGACGGCACCCCCGGCTCCGCGTCCGCGCCCGCCTCCGCGCCCGCATCGAGCGCGAGCGGCTCCGCCAGCGCCGCGCCGAGCTCCGCCGCAGGCAACCCGTACGGCGGCACGCCCGCGTCGTCCGCCCCCGCATCGTCCGCGCCGGCGGCCACGTCCGCGCCCGCCGGCTCGACGGTGTCCGCCGCGGGCGCCGGCGCGACCGGTGCGCCGAACGGCGCCGCGGCGCACGGCGCGAGCGCGGGCGCGCTGCTCGCGGTGCTCGGGCTCGCCGCGGGCCTGCTGTTGTAGTGCGTGGGTGGCGGCGTGGGCATGGGCACTGGATGCGATGCGTGTGATGGGCATCGAGGGACACTGCACGGACGGACTCATTGCGTGACTGGATCATACGTTGCACGTGTTGTTTTTATGCCACAAAAGGACCTGCACTGGAGACGAGGATGTGCGCGCGCTCGATGCGTGGGCGCGGAGGACGGTGTGGCGGCGCGGCGCGGCGCGTATGCGCTGTGTGGATGTGCGTCGGGCGTTCTGGCAATCGAAGTTTGCTTTGGCCTTGATTATTGGTGTGAAGCATTGAGTCTGGTTGTACATGTGCGGCAAGTGGTAGTGGTTCTTGTTTACGGAACTAACTTCTATTATGCCTTATTATGCCTCGCGAGTTTTGGCCTAAATACATTGCTATCTCATGCTCGTCCGCGAGCGCAAAATCTCCTCCGCGCGCCACCTCCGAGGTACGATGCAGCACGGTGGCGCTCTCAGTACCAACGGAAAGTCGAACTTAGTCGGCGTTGAAAAGTCACAGACCGCGATGCGTCGAGTTCTACGGCAGCTTCACCCTCAGCACATTCATCTGTTGGATATGGCCTCCATTTCAACCTTGCTGGTGCGTTGTGAGAACACGCCCACTTACCGGAATTCTGACGCAATAGACATCGCCGCGATGGTCTGCCTGAGTTGCGTTCTTGATCCATCCGCTTGGCATCTGCCACGTCCGCGGCTTGCCGTCGTCCGGGCAGACCAGGACGTAGTTCACTTGGACTGTGGGTTCGACCTTGGCCCGCTTCCTGGCCCGCTGCTTGTCGTGCTTCTTGCCGCTCTCTTTCCAAACCTCTGCCCGCCTTCGCACGGCTTCGATAGCATTGCGGATGAATATGTGGCCGCGCTCAGAGCCTTCGTGTTCAACCGCCGTCGTCATCTGCAAAACCCAAACGGTCACTCTCCGATCACCGACGTCGCCTCCTGATGGCATGTCGACAAACAATGCGTCGCAGAGAGCGTTGTGGCTTGCGGACGCCGCGTAATACTTATCCTCCGACAAGTCGAAGCCGGGCTTGGAGAAGTCAAGTGTTACAGCTTCCCTCGCGCGCATGGCGAGCTTGTAGGAAGACGATGCTGAAGATGCCGTGGCGGTGGTGAATTTGGGTGCATCGTCAGTGCTGTCCTCATTCATCTTTTGAAGCTCCAACGTCGGAGCATCTTGACGCAGGTGGCGATGAGCGATTTCTTTGAAGGCCCAGCCTGCCATCAAAGAAGCCTCCGGGTAGCTTTGAGAGACACTGTAAAGCTTGTACACCTGTTCATAATTGCTCAGCCGGCGGTCCGCGCACGCTTCTGCCAACTGCTGCTCAAAGAAGACTGAGATGAAGGCGACGGTGAATCGGTCATCCTGATCTATGGAGCGATCGGCGGTGGGGGTAATAGCGATGCCATACAGGGAACGCGTGGCAGGGAGCCCGCCAGTCTTCATACCAGATATGACTTCTATGAAGGCGTCGATGTCCGGAGCGTCCCAGATGAGGTGTCGTTCTCGCCACAAGATGTTGAACACCTCGCGCGGTATGAATCCGACCTGCTCTACGGCAAGTTCAACCATAACCTGGATGACGGCGTCGGCAGTGGGTTCGACGGCGTTGCCGGCAACGGTATTGCCTTCGGATCCCCCAAGGTTCGACAAGAGATCCAGAGCATCGTTGATGTACTGGAGAAGGGCGCCAGCGTCCTCCAAATCCCGCCTTCCCACCACGAATCCGCGAAGTTCCTCGTAGTGCCTGTGAAGTTTCAACCTGCCACGACACTGGCTTCTCAGACAACCTCATTTGTGCAAGGTAGAATTGACGCACCCTACGACAAGCTCCTCTCGGGACCACAGGGGTAGCCCCCAAATAAGAGCTTCACGTCGTCCCATCCGTATGTCATCGCCTATTGGGAAAACGCTGGAGAGAACTGGGAAGATCTTGGCATCCGCCAGCGCTTTAGGTGTCATGTCTCCAAAGCCGGGTTCGTCGAAGAGAGCCCACATCGGCTCGAGTCCGTGGGGAAGCATGGTGAGGTCGAATACGGTCCCAAATCTCGGGGTGTAGACCTTCCCGTTGTAGAAGAGATACACATACTCGCTTTCCCACCCGAAGACAACAGGCTCGCCGCGCCCGATGAGTTTTATCAGCAGTACGCAGAGGAAGATGCTCTTGCCTGAAAAACTGTACGATTAGTATCGCCCACACTATCGCTGATTTTGAGGGCGTACCGATGCCGGGCTGTCCAGTTATGACGACCCCCTTTTCAGGACGAGTTTCTTGCAAGTCGAGAATTCGGCCAAGCAGCTCGCGGAAGGGTTCACGCATTAATATTTGATCCAGCGTGCGCCCAAGAAACGACATTTCGGGCTTGACCTCGGGGAATAGTTCTATGATCTGCTGGGAAAGGGCGGCTTCCGCGTTCGCAGGGACGCGGTAGTAAGCATAGAAAGACTGCCATTCTTTGGGGGCTAGTTTCCAGTGTCGGCGAGCGTCGAATTCCCAGGTCCAGATCCCCTCTGACCCGGCATGGTGAGTCTGCCAATGGCGAAAGGAGGTGTACCATAATTACTCACTACTCCTCTCCGAGCTAGGCGCTTGGCCAAAAAAGCTGGCTTCCAACAGGCTCACTTCTTCATACAAGGCATTGAGCACGACCGCGCGAGTATGTTCAGAGGCATTGGAGGGGACTTGGATGGCCGAACTTGACGTTTCCACCGCATCCGTGAGCGTTTGTCGATACTGGTCGGTGACGCTGGTATCGAGGGAAACCATGTTGTGGTGCGGTAAGAGGAGCGACCAAAATCCCGCACTTGGCAACGCCGATATCAACCTCTCCCGGCCCCTATAGCCCGGCCCACCTTCGACCCTGTGAGCGAGCCTCAAGGGAAACTTCGCGTCAGAGAAGATACAACTATAATTGTGAGGGCTACAGTCCGAGTTCTGCGACAATACCACAACAAAAATTCCCGACGTCGCTGATTTTCCCGTCCAGACTCCATTCCTTCGACTGCACAGTTGCACCGAGCAGCCTGAGCTGCGTGCGGAGGTCGACGTCTCGGAAAAACCGACATTCATTGCGGAGCCACGTCGTATGGTGAACAGGCATCGGTCCGGCGGCGATTATAGTCCTCCATAACTCGCAACATCGCAATACGGTGGCTCTCTTTTTCCTCCTCGTAGGCACGCTTGTCCACACGCAGAGTGATCCGCCTCATGGGCATGATATCCTGGGATACAGCGCGTGCGTCCGTTGGCCATTCGTCCACGGTGAGGTTGTCGGCGAAAACCTTCAAGGCTGCGGTGGCATCTTGAAGATACCCACGGGCGGCATCTGCCTTGCCATCCGGCATGATGAAAGGGAGGTATCTTGGCGAAATGTAGAGGACCTCAAAGAGTGATTGAAGATCCTCGACAATGTTGGCACATGGCGTCGGGAGCTGCGGTCGCCACTCATCCATCTTGAAAAGAAGTTGAGAGAACCAATGTCGCTTGCCGTCGCCTCCTAGGTCCCTACCTTCATGGCCTTTCCGACAGTCGTCAAAAAGCAAAAAGAAGTGGAGTTTCAGGCCAGCAATTTTTGAAGGGCGATATCGCAGAAGATGATACATCAGGACGTGCACGAAGGACTCCAGGTCATCGGAGAACTCATGAGGCTTCTTGGGATTGATCAGTCGAACACCGGAAATAAATTTCCAGGTGCCCTAAGACGTAAGTGAGCTAAGAGATCGTGGTGGGGAAGATAAACACTGACCGTGCGGAGATCTATTCTGTTCGTCTCCTGTTCACCGGCTGTGTCGATCTGCGGCATTTCCCAATCGACGAGAACACCACCATTCTGGCCAGGAGCGAACATCACGTTCCCAGCGCTAACATCGCGATGGAGGATGTGCGCCTTTTCGAAGGCAACATTGTGCGCTGCAATGCCAACACATCACCTAACCATCCCAGACCTGCACAAGGCGAGTGAGACGTACCTGTGATCGCATCGCGGATGGCCATGCAGAGCTGCTTCGTGCTCGTAAAGCATCGCAGCTTGTTGCCGATCGCCTTCCACACCAGACGGAAGTGCACCGGTCGCGTGAGCCGGCTCTGCTCGCAAACCTCTGTTTGCTCCCGAAGAGACTGGTCAAGAAAATCCCCTGTGTAGTGCTGCTCCGGGATTTGCGGGATGATGTGTGAGTGCAGCAACCGGTTGCTATTTCCCTCGTTATCCAGCCTGTTGAAGCGCGACGCGGCCCCTTTGAGGTATACCGGCGTGGCACGTATGGTGTTCGTCTGTGATGCTCGATGTAAGGACAACGGGCAGAAGAGTCGATGGAAAGAGCGTACCAATGCGCTGTGATAGTCTCCCTCTGTCCTTAGTACAGCGGACTTGATTATGAAGGCGGGTCGCGGTTCGTCGATGGCGGGAGCAATATTGGGACCATTTGCTACGAGCATGGGCCCACCGAGCGCGTCCTTCAACGCGCCTGCGACGTCGCTGAAGTCAACTTCAGCAAGTGGCGCATGCTGAAACGACACCTCTTCGTCGAGGCATGCGCGGAAAAAAGGGGAGCTCTTGTTCAATGTCATCATGAGATTGAGAAGCAAGAGGAGAAAGACAGTAGCTTTGAACTCACCGGACTAGGCTCTACAGTGACACTAAGTCAGAAGGAACAATGAGCTCAGTCACGCGAGCGGTGGTGTGGCCGTTGCAGACAGGCAGGCCATTGTCGTCCGTGTCGCGTGGTGCCAGTGACGCACTAGTCTCCTGGAAGCAGACTGAACGCGGCGGCTGATGATAGTCGATCAACCTGGTGGTACTGTGACGCACTGATTCGAGTGCTTTCGAGTGCCATACATTTGCTGTCGCGCAGGCCATTTGAAAGAAATATAGATTCAGAATCTTTGTCATTTTGAGCAGCGGCCATGGTGTAGCGCGATTAATCGAGAGCAGATGCGGTACTGCAGAGGTGCGCGAGGGCGACTCAGGTCAACTTGAAGTTGAACGCGACTCGGCAGCGTTGTCCGCGCCGTGCGGGCCGGCTCCTCGCGTCGGTTTGCGGGGTTCGAACTTCGCTGGCGACGGCGGGCGAATGGCCATTGCTCAATCCACGAAAGTCGCGAACATTAGCAGTATCATCAGGTGGAAACAATCAATGCATAGCCAAAACAAAACCGTTGTAGAAGTAATGCTACGTAGCAACTTATGAAACCCCGACATCACTAAACTACCGTTCAATCCGGCACAACCTCCTCAGGCCACGACTTCACATCATGGCCGACGACGACGACTCCTCCCCGCAGACGATGGTGATCTGCTCTTCGGCGTGCCCTTCGACTTCCTGGCCGGCTGCGTGCGCGTTGCAGGACGCGACGGACCGCTGCGTGCGGAGGTCGCCGTCTCCGGTGGCTCCCTAGCCACGCCCGCATTCACAGATTCTATGAGTGAGGAGATGGTGGGTCTAGAAGTCCGCTGGCGCTTGGAGGACTCCGAGTCGATACTGCTGGCAGTTAATCGCGACATTGAGGTTCCGTGGCTATCTCTTGCGTCGTCGTAGCCACGCTTGTTCACGGACGGACGTCCGTCCTTGGCAATGGTCGGAGGGTCAATATTTTGCCAAATGGCCCCAGCGTCCTCCAGCCACGGGTCGATTTTGAGGTGGGCGTCGAAAATGGCTAGCGCAGCTTTGGCGTCATCGATGGCTGGACGAACGGGAGTGAACGTGGTTTGAAAATGTTCTGGGAGTAAGGAAGCCAAGTACGTGGCATCGATGTAGAGCATGGCGAACAGCTTTTGTAGTTTTTGAACAATGTCGGCGCACGGCGGGGGGAGCGACGGACGCCACTCGTCCATCGTGAAGAGACTATTAGAGAACCACTGTTTCTTGCCTTCGCCGCCTTGGTCCTGACCTTCAAGGCCCTTCCCAAAATCATTATAGAGCGAATGGAAGCAGTCGCCCAGGCGAGGAATTCGTGAGGGGCGATAGCGCAGAAGATGGTACATCAGGACGTGTACGAAGGACTCCAGGTCATCGGAGAATTCATGTGGTTTCTTCGGATTTCGCAGTCGGACGCCAGAGATAAATTGCCAGGTTCCCTGAGATTAAGGTCAGCCAGAGCGTTGTGGTAGGGAGGATAAACACTGACAGTACGGAAATCGATTCTGTTTGTCTCCAGTTCGTCGGGTTTGAGGATCTTCGCCATTTCCCAGTCGATGAGAAGGCCACCATTCTGGCCAGGGGCGAACATCACGTTCCCGGCGCTGATGTCGCGATGGAGGATATGAGCCTTCTCGAAGGCAACACTGTGCGCTGCATTATCGAGGCATGAGTCAGAGTCAAATCACAAAAAAAAGATCGACCGCGACGTACCAGTGATGGCATGCTTCACGGCTTCACAAAGCTTCTTCGTACTCGAGAACATGCTCAGCTTGGTACCAATAGTCTTCCACGCCTGACGGTAGTGGACGTGTTGTGTGAGGCTCTTCAGCTTGCAGGCCCACTCGGCGTCCCGCAGGGACTCCACGAGGGTTTCTTGCAAGACGTCGTTGACCATGACATCCCCGGCACACAACAGTTCCGGGATGTGAGGCACTTCATGAGAGTGTAGGAGCCGGTAGATGTCGCCTTCCTTCTCTAGTCCGACGATGCGCCACGAATCCTTGATCCAGACACACGAATTGTGCTCAGGGTCGAATGCGACGAAGCCGACGGTGCCTCGACCGGCAAGGGCGGGACTGTGGAGAAGAGCCTTGGGGCGAGGCGCAATGAAATGGAAGTCCTTCTGGTCCTTGTCATCGTGGATATGGAACTTGAAGAACTCCTCTTCACCCGCGAGCTCTGCTCCGTCATAGTGACTTTCCGCGACGAGGCGTTCCGTCGCACGCTCCCGCTCCTGCGCCGACGCGACTGTGACCGAAGTGTCGTGACCGCGCTGAGCCGCGTCGAGGTTGGAAAAGCGCCAGAAAAATTCTGCAAGCGTATTGGAATCCTCGACGAAGTTGAATCTCTCAGAGACGGCCGTCGCGCTCCGGTCCCAATAGATGAGGCGCGCTTGGTCCCCCATCAAGCAGATCGAGAACGTGGACGTCCGAAACTGGCTGACGTGCTGCGCGTAAGCGTAAGAGGCTATCTGGCCGCGAGCGTGGTCCGCTTTCTTGGTGTGATGCTCGAACTCGAATGTTTTGCGGTCGACCTTCTCGCCTGGGTCCTGGAAAGGGTCTTCCGCAAGGGGCTTGACTTCGATGCAGAGCTCGACCTTGGTCCACTCGACATTTTTCACGGGCGGTTTGAGGGGCCGCTTACCGGAGAAGACGGAGATGTCGGGCTTGCGATAGTTGGTGAACTTCTTGTCGCCCTTATGGTGCGTGTCCACGAACACCAGCCCAGGACAGAAGGACGTTGCGTGCATGGCTTTGACCTGCAATCCTCGTGGTAAGTTGGCGAAGCGAGCTGTCGTTTAGAAAGGGCGTACGAAGGCTCCATAATACTCTCCCTCTACAGCCGGAATCTTGAAGTTGATTCGGCCTGCCGGTCGCTCTTTCTTTATCGACGGGACGAATCGGCTGAGAAACTCCGCAACGGGCATCGGTCCAACGAACATGTCCTTCAAATCCGCTGCCACTTTGATGTACTCGAGTTCAGCGAGCGGCGGGTGGAGCGACCACGTCTCCGTGCCGGCGCGTGTGTGTTTGATCGGCGTGCTTTGTAGTTTAACGGAGGACATAATGAGACGAGGTGTAAGAGACTAGAGGAAAACCTGTCGCACTCACCTTGCGCGTTGGTTTTATGCAGAACAGGCGGACGGCCAAGCTGATTCAGGGACAATGGAAGATAGGTTGGCTGTGTGGCCGTAGCAGCACGAGGCGCCGCTTTTCAAGGCCGGTATCGCAAAAAATGTTCTAGAATTATTGAGTCATTATTCGACGGTTTAGGCAGTAGTCAAATGTTCCACCTACTAGACGGTCTTCAAGTTCGCGTGGCGACGTACTTGTGGGACTAGTAGCTCGGCCACGCCTTCACGGACATGCAAGTAGCGTCGTCACAGAGAGATTGAGCCGGAAACTCAGCAGCCTGAGAGAGCTGGGAGAAGGCTAAGCGGACGTGAATAAGCAGAGAGCGGCGAACAATGAAGCCGCATGTTGAACGAGGACAAGTCGCGTCCTGGCAGGCGAGACGCGCCGGCTTGCCGGCTTGCCGAAACAACGGGCCGAACGCCCCGCCGCCGCCGACAGACCCTCGCAACTTGCCTCAATAGCATGCCTGATGCAGAAAAGCAACAAGCGGCTGAGCTTTGGAAGAACTCTACAGGAACATGCAAGCACGCTGTCGGAACTGCCAGTCCGCGAGACGCACTCTCGCTGTCGCTACTCTGACTCCACCGCAGCTCTCAATCTTCAACTCGCCCGCGTGCTTACAGGTAGCTTTGCCGCATTCTGCGGCCTCTCAAGAAGGATCTCCCGACGAAAGATGGTGAGGCGGGCAGCTGTGATCCTACCGTCGTATTGTAAGTAATCGCAATGCGAGTTAGATGATTGCTGGAGCTGGCCAGCCCACGCACAGCAGCTTTGGATGTTGTATTGTCACCGCACCACAAACACCTGGCTTACTTCACGAATTCCAAGACTGAGCGAGAATGAGCGAGCTCAGCTAGATTTCCAAGTATTATGCAAGCCTATCGTGTCGTCATGCCCATTGACCGGTCCTCCAGAACCCGAGACCGACGCTCCCTCAGATCCACTCGTGTCTCTCGCGCCCCCGCCACCCTTACCCTCCAAAACAGCGACGTCTCCGACGATCGCCTTGCCCTTCACATTATCTGCGCGCAGGCGTTCCAGGTGGTCGAGGTACGCAGCATCGACGCCTCCAGTGACGTACTCGCCCGTAAAAACGGAGCAGTCAAAGGACGCGATCGCGGGGTTGAACTGGCGCACGGAAGATATGAGGTCCGGCAGCGTCTGGAAGATGACGAGGTCCGCGCCAATCGCGTCGCTGATTTGCTCAACCGTGCGGCCGTGCCCGACAAGTTCGTAGCGGGAGGGCATGTCGATACCGTAGACGTTGGGGAACCTGTTGGCTGTCAGCACGGCCGGGAAGTGTTGAGCGGTTGTACCTACCGTATTGGGGGAGCACAGCTTGCGACGATAACCTGTTTCGCGCCCACGTCTTTCGCCATTTGAATTATCTCCTTCGATGTCGTCCCCCGTACAATAGAATCTGACGCAACAGTTAGCCTTGTGCTAGCAAAAGTACTGATGGGCTTACCATCGACCAAGAGTACATTCTTGTTCGCAAACTCCAGAGCCATAGCGTTGAGTTTTTTACGTACATTCTTTCTCCTGAGACGGTTCATGAGCATCTGCGGAGGCCATAGTAACTGAACGCGTACCGCATCTGCTGTCCGGGCATGATGAACGTCCGACCCACGTAGCGATTCTTAATGAACCCCTCCCGATAAGGCAGCTTGAGCTGCTGCGCGAGATTGAGCGCGGCGACGCGCGACGTGTCCGGCACAGGGATGACGACGTCCACCTCGATCTTCTTCTCCGCGAGCACGCGGCGCACCTCTTCCGCGAGCGCGTCGCCCATCGCCATGCGGCTGCGGTAGACGCTGATGCCGTCGAGCACCGAGTCCGGGCGCGCAAAGTACACGAACTCGAAGATGTCCGGTGCGAACGCCGCGGGCGGCGCGACCTGGCGGCGGGAGACGGTCGCGCGGGTGATGATGACCGCCTCGCCCGGGCGCACGTCCTCCCACCCGCCAAATCCGCTTGCGTCCGCCACGACGCTCTCGCTCGCGAACAGCCAGTCGCGCCCGCCTGCCCCCGCAGCGCGCGACGCCATGCCAACGGGGCGGATGCCGTTCGGGTCGCGGAACGCGATGATGCCAAAGCCCGCGAGCATCGCGACGCACGCGTACGCGCCCTTCGCCTGCGCCATGAGCCCCCCGATGGCAGTGAATATGTCCTCCTCGTTGATGCGGAACTTGCCCGTCTTCTGCAGCTCGTTCGCGAAGATGTTCAGCAGGAGCTCCGAGTCGGAGGAGGTGTTGATGTGCCGGTGTGCGTCTGCGTCCATGAAGTGCAGGAGCGATCCAGTATTGATGAGATTTCCATTCTGGCGGACGCATGATGTGAGCGATGCAGGGAGGAAATGAGCCGTGAGGACGCACATGAGCAAATACGATACCATAGGGTGAATTAACGTAGAAAGGTTGGGCCTCAGCGTGGTGAGAGCTGCCTGCCGTCGGATAGCGTACTGTCGACAGCCATCAGCATCTGCCCGACGACGACGACAGGAACAACGCACCATGTCCAATCCCCATTCCCCCAACCAATCGAGCGATAGCATTGCTATCGAATACATCACGGACCATGCCGTTTGCTTTACACTGGAAAAAGCGGCCCTTTGGCCCTCCTGTCACGATCCCGCATGCATCCTGGCCGCGATGTTGCAGTAACGACAAGCCCTCGGCGATTTCGGAAGCAGCGTCGGTAGAGGGGTCGTGCAGCAGAAGGCCTAGAATCCCGCACACTGTGCAGAGAGTCGGTCGTCAGTGGCAGATGACCTATTACTGGAGCTCACTTCTATGAATCTAATCAGCGATCAAGAGTCGACGCTGGTGCAATCGGCGACGACGGGGCGACGGCGGGCGTACGGAAGTCTTGCTAGGTGAAACGGGGGTCGATGGGACGGAAGAAAGACATAGCTGCTGATTGACTTTCGGAAAATTTCAGAGCAACTCGTCAGCCAAATCCGATGTAGCCCTTTTGTGCCCGTGACTGGCGGACCGGGACATGAACTCAATCGCGGCGCACAACGTGATCAGGGAACTCATTACGCGGTTGAGCGCGTGTGTATTCCGGAGCAGTAGTAGGCTACAGGGTAAAGTGCGACGGCGTCTATAATCCAAGACAGTAGTGATAGCAGGGTAATCGTATGACAAACGAGTGCGGATGGGATGGCGGGGTAGGGTCAATGGTGGCGTGAGAGGCACTGAGTTGAACTGTGCGGGGTTGCCAGATGGATGTTGAGACGACGTGATGCAAGCAATAATAATAGTGCGGAAGGATGAACTTCCGGTGATGTGCGCAGATGAGGCGTGAAACTGAGATTGAGAGCACGAGAACAACTATCGCCAGGCTCAGTCTTCAGAGGGTGAGCTGCTTGGGCTTCTCCCAGTTGTAGTCCGGGTTACCTATGAAGCAACTTGTCAGCGGCGGAAGATAGACAGACCGGTAGGGGCGTACCAAAGTGGCCGTAAGACGCGGTCTTGCGGTAGATCGGCTTTTGGAGGTCAAGCTGCTTGACTAAAGGTTGCGAGCGAATCTCAGCAGCTGTTCCTGTGGGCACAGCAACGAACACGTACCAATGACACCGGGCCGGAGATCCCAGTTCTTGCGGATGATGGCGACGAGCTCCTCGTCGGTCTTCTTGCCAGTGCCGTAGGTGTCGACGTAGATCGACAACGGCTCGGCAACACCGATGGCGTACGAGAGCTGCACGAGAGCGCGACGCGCGAGGCCAGCCGACACCAGGGACTTGGCTGCAACGAGGTCAGCCATTTGCGGATTCGGGCATACGGATCTACGCACCGATCCACCGCGCAGTGTACGCCGCGGAGCGGTCGACCTTGGAGAAGTCCTTCCCAGAGAACGCGCCTCCTCCGTGGGCACCCCAGCCGCCGTACGTGTCAACGATGATCTTGCGGCCAGTCAGACCAGCATCACCCTGGGGTCCACCGATAACGAAGCGACCAGATGGTTGGATCTGGACCAATCTATCATCAAACAACCATATAAGGAGACAGACGGACAGTCGCGTACGTGGTAAACTGTCCGCTCATCGAGGAGGTTCGCAGGGATGACCTGCTTGACGATCTTGTCCAGGATCTCCTTGCGGAGGTCCTCCGTGGAGATCTCCTCGGCGTGCTGCGTCGAGATAACAATGGTGTCGACGCGAAGGGGGATCGTCGCGCCGCCATCCTTCTTGTACTCGATGGTGACTTGCGTCTTCGAGTCGGGGCGGAGCCACGGGAGCACGCCCGCACGGCGCGCGACGGCCATGGCGAGGTTGAGCTTGTGCGCGAGCATGATGGTGAGGGGCATGAGCTCCGGCGTCTCGTCCGTCGCGTACCCGAACATGATGCCTTGGTCACCCGCGCCATGGTCCTCGAGCGAGCCGTGGTCAAGGCCCTGTGCGATGTCGGGCGACTGCTGCTCGATCGCGACGAGGATGTTGCACGTCTTGTAGTCGAAGCCCTTCGACGAGTCGTCGTACCCGATCTCCTTGATAGCGTTGCGAATGACCTTCTGGTAGTCGAGCTGCGCCTTGGTCGTGATCTCGCCGAAGACCATGATCATGCCCGTCTTGGATGCGGTCTCGCAGGCGACCTTGGAGAACGGATCCTGCTCGAGGCAGGCGTCGAGCTAGAAGGCACGAGGCCTCAGCTCCTTACAATGCACGCCTGTCAAGCCCAGAAAAACTCACGATGGCATCCGAGACCTGGTCACAAATCTTATCTGCGCTGTTTATGAGCACACGTAGCGGAGGTGACTTTGCATACAGCGCGTACCAGGGTGACCCTCGCCAACGGACTCAGAGGTGAACAGGAAGTGGCCTGGCGCCAGCGCAGCGTGCACGGGTGACATCGTTGACGTATAGGAGGGGAGTACGGCGTCGGAGGAGAGAAAAAGAGTGGGAGACGCTCTGGGGAGGTGGGGAGAGATGGCGGTGACACGACCCGGACTTTTATATAAATTTCCTGCAGCAAAAATGTCTTACGTAATGAATCAGACATATCACGCCATCTCAGGCCATTCGTCCCTTTCCCAAGCAGCACGAGGTTGGTTATGTCTACAAGTAACAAATCCTACACAGGAACACTTCTATACTACTCCTGTAGGGCACGCATTCAAGGCGTGCCCGCTTATCACTGTCCACAACAAATACGTACTACCAAAGGCCCACGCCGAGAGGGTCGATATCTTTGCCTGGCCCGGGCGCGGCGGGCGGCTTGGGAGGCGGCGGTGGATCAGGCGCCTTCGCTGGCGGCACGTCGACAGTGCTCCTGTCTGACGGCATCTGGGTGAACAAATCCTCCGCACCGAGGGTGCTGCGAGGCGTCTGCACTCTAACTGACGCGGCGCGCGCAATGATCGGATCGGCGGGCAGCCCGCTGCCCGCCGTCTCCTGCTGCCCACCTGCCCCAGCGCTGAAAAGGTCACCGAGCGGCGGGTGCGCACCCGCCGACCGTGGTGGCGGCGCCGCACGCGTCGTGTTCCACGGGTTGTCTGCAAAGAGTGAGGCGGACGACCCCACGGGCTGCTTCACGGACGCCCACGGGTTCGCTGACACCGTCCCCGTCGAGAACGCGCTGGGGCGCGTCACCTCTGGCTCGCCGCCCCACCCGCTCAGCTCGTCCTTCCCTCGCAGTTCACCACCGCGCCCGTCCGACGCGTCCCCCGCACCGCCGAGGCTTAGCCCGCGCAGGTCTTTCGCGACGCCGCCGTAGGCGTCCTGCACGACGGAGAACGCCGCACCCGCGCCTGAGGACAGCTTTCCCCACACCGACTTCATCCCTCCACCGGACGCGCCAAACAGGTCCGTCGGACGCGCCGCTGGCTGCCGTGCGCGACTAGGCGAGGGCGGCGGACGGGGCGAGGGCAGTCGCTCCGACGGGGACGCAGAAAGCGGGCTCGCAGTGCGCGCTGGCGTACCGAGGTCAAAGATACTGCTGGATGCAGATGGCGCGGCGGACGGTGGCGAGGAAACGACGGGAGGCGTCGCGGGTTGAGAGGTCGGCGTCACGGGGCGCATGATGGCGGGGTCTTCCTCCGCGTTGTCGATCGGCGCCACCACCTCCGGTCCTGGCAATGGTGCAGCGACGAACCTGCCATTCATCTCCTCATCTCCGCGTCCGTACAGCTCGTGCCAGAAGCGCACGTCCTTCGGATTGGGCATGAGTACGCCCTGGTCCGCCTTGGGCGCGCGGCTGTCAGGGTCATCCAGCTCGGGTTTATAAGAAGGGTTCAGGTATTCATCCGCGCGCGGGGCCGAGTTGAGATAGTCCCACACGGAAGTTGTGCGCTCGCATGCTGACGGCTCACCCGCGCGACGCTCGCGCTCAGTATTGAAGAGGAAAGACCCAAACTGGCACGAGTAGAGGTGGTAGTGCAGGTCGCGGAGGAACTTTTCGTTGAACTGAAACCGCTCGGGGAACTGCCTTTGAATATTGCGCACGACCTCAAGAAACTGGTGGAACACGGGGCTCGTTTCCTTGATGTGGTGGTTCGATGCGAAGCGGTTCTGCACTGAAGCGAGGAATGCCTGAGCAGCCTCAGCGCCCCCACCAGCACCGGTGCCCTCGGCTGGAGACACGAAGAACTTCTCTGAGGAGAGGTGCCCACACCGATCAAGGAACTTGTGCCCAAAACTGAGCCAGTCCTTCTCGACGAGCACCTGGAACCCGCGCACGGTGCGGTAGTATGGGTCGAGGCACAACTGCGCGACGGCGGACAGCTGCGACGTGCGGTCCCATCCATCCGAGCAATGGATGAGCACGTGTGAGGAATTGATGTGCACGTTGCGCACGATGACCACCGAGCCCTCCAGGATGCCCACAAGGTGCCGCAGCCAGCCCGAGCGGCGCAGGGCCTGCCGGTCGACGGGCAGCGCGACCGCCGTCGTGCCTGGGATGTCGCCTGCGACGCTCGCAGCGAGAGCCTCCGACTCGCGCAGCGCCTCCACGACCCTGCCGAGCGACTCGCGCATCGCGTGGATGTGGTCGATGCCAAGGTACGCTTTCCTGCAGTCCTTGTAATGGTCCATGTTCTCGGTACCCGCACCCTTAGCGGTATTTGCCATGGCATTGGTCGTCGGCCGCGCGTCGACAATGAGGTTAGTCGTGGTTGCTCCAAATACAGGGCCGGACGTGGCGCGCGAGTCGGGCGCGGTGTGAGACAGGAAAATGGCTTCAACGAGCTTCTCGTCCTGGATTGAGCGGGCGTTCGTCAAGCCGACCATAGGCTGGCTAGAGCGCGTAATGCTCCCCTGCGAATACTCAGCAAATGCAGACTGAAGGGAGTTGGTCACTCACATAATTAGACCAATGTAGGTAGGTCAGCGCGGGTATTCGACCCTTGCTCCGGTACTTCACTGCATACTGGAGCGTAGCATCACTGATCCTCGTCGGCACAACAAGCCGTGATGGATACGTTGGAGAGAACTGTTACTGCATTTCATATGAATATCTTTGGCGATGAGGGAGACGAGCAGCGTACGGCGTAATCTTTGTTTATATCGGTGAAGCGCCATGCTTTTGAGCGCGTGCCCACGCCCATGCGGCCGAACTCCTCGCGCGGAGAGTAGAGATTCCACCCGCCCGTGGCCGTCAGCGGGGGGTTCGGAACGTAGAAGAACGCGTACAACTGGGTAACGGAGGCTAAGATCGGGGGGTCAGAGCTATGCGCGGAGGAGACGAAAATGCGTCCGTACTGGCGACAGTCAACTCCTTGACACTGTCAAACACATCCCCAGCATCCGTGTCCTTTTCGAACGAGAGCGAGAAAGTCTCGAAGGTGCGACACCGGAAGGTAATAGGACATTGGCCGCTGAGCGTTTGCGGCAGACGCGTAACGAGATTGATCAAAGGATACGGAACCTGAGCCATTCAGGTAAGCCATATGAATCGAAAAAGGGATTACCACTCACCCACATCTCCTCCTCGACGCCATCCTGGTATGAGAAGATGAGATGGTGCGCAGTCAAGTGGAGCGTGCCCAGAGAGCTCTTGCCCGACCGGCTGCAGAGCACATTCGAGACCTGACGCGGGAGTAAGCGCATTGATATCTCGCGCGCGCTGAATACCGCACCTTGGATATTCGGATGGCATCCATGGTTAGAGGACGATGTCGCCCATTGGGGGCACTTGAGCGAGCGTGTCACCGTGACGTGCATATGTGTGACCAGCTGAGCGTGACGATCACTCTTCAACGAGAACTACTAGTACTACTTCTTAAGAAACTCCCATGTGCCATGAACATCGCAGCCAGGCCTATGGACAAAGAAATATATCAAGAATATAAATCTTGGCTGATCTGTCTGGTCGACACATCAATATCGGGTCGGTGACGCGGGGTATCGAGTCCGGGATGCCCACGCCACGTCGTCTTGGTTTGAAACCACCGTTCGAACTAGCCTCAGCCTAGACTCCGTTGCCGACCTTGTGCGGAAGACAGTCTTTTCGTACGTCAAACGATTACTTCTGTCAATACATCTCTCCGCTCAGCGCTCAGCTAGGTTTCAGCCAGCGCAGCTTAGGAGCTCGAAGCCACGGAGGAGTCAGACTCATCTTGCTGATGGTTTCTCGTATGCTGTAGAAGGGCTATCTGTCGGCCTGCGGTTCCCTTTCTCGCCTCGGTTGGTCTTCACTCGTCCTCGCAACACCCTGTGAGCTTTTTGACGCTCTTAGTAGTCGCTTGTTCACGGGCAGACCTGTTTGTCTTAGCACCGCAGGCCAGGATGATTTACAGCTACGGCATCCACTAGGCCTACCCCTTTCTGCCAGGCATTCCTCACTGACCCAACGAGCCGTCCCTTCTCGCGTTGAGGACCGTCACAGCGTTTGCCCGGGGTCTTCAGCAAGCTCTACTGCGTCGATATACGGATGCCTGGGCACGGCCGCTCGCTCACCTCATCCAAGTCTCTTTGCCGATGAAGCTGCGCATGCTCTTCAAGACAGCGCTGCTTCAAGACGTCGCGGCAATCTTTCCTCGCTTTCCATTGCAGCCGCGACTGGCTTGCAGCGTTCATCGTCAACGCTTCGCATCTGTACACATGCTGGTTCGCGCAGCGGCCAAGGAGATTGCGCGCCTTCAGCGTTTGCTCCCGGTCGTTTCGCCTCGCAAAACGTGCTCGAGCGCACATTCATCCACCATGGCGACATGACTATGCGCACTATGGTCGATATTACCCGACGTTGACTGGCATCGTTAACTGGGAGTGCGTGTCAGCGCTACCGGCCTGGGCTTGCTTGGCTTGAAGCGATACTGCCCTGTGAAAACGAAGGTTATACTTTGACAATGATGCCATGCGGACTCGCCGCGCCTCGGTCCGAGGATCAACGCTCAAAGCTCAAGGGAACATCATTCACTTTCTTCTCTTCAAAGTTACACCGAAAGTTCAACGCCTCGACGGTGGGCCGGCGCGTACAAACATTGCCATTTGTTGTCCCCCTATCCGCCTCCAGAGGTGTTGCACAATATAGATATATCAGTCCGTGACTCTGTGGACCGTATACGGAGACTTGCGTGAAGCGGGTCCCTCGAGCCTTGATTGATGGACCAGCCAGTTCCGAAGTCAAAGTATCCGGTATATGACCTTATGATAGTCAGTTGATTGATGTGTAGGCCCAAGAGAGATGAGAGATGTCGGCGCCAGGGATGCATCCCTTGGCATCAGCATGACAGCAAGGCAATCATTTTCATTGACTCGGAGCGAGCTGTGGTGGTAGCAGCCCTGCGCCTGGGCTGCGGTCGGCGCCGGCACGGCCACTAACATTAAGTATGTGTCTATGTGTCTAAGTCGGCGGGCTATCGTGAAGCAACAAACCTCACCTTCCTCGTCGGTTAGCCCAGTGTCTGGTCCATTGCATCATTGTGCTGTACTGTCCTTTGGAGTTTCCTGTGCTTCGTCGGCACCGCCTTCCCAGACTTCCGACAGCAACAGCTTGGAATCTACACAGGCGGATCACTAAGTGTGCCCTGCAGGGCGGGTGTTTTAATTGCGTCCATCATCACCTGTAGGCCCTCCTCGACAAGGCCGCCGGATTCTTCAGCGAGATGGCTCACGACTGGCATGGACGTCCTGTACGCCTTGTGCTTCCACACCGTGATGTGCAGTATTATTGTACCAATGAAAGCCTCAAACGGTCTGTCAACATTTATTCTGTCAAAGCCACAAACGTTCGTCAACATTGGGCGCAGTGACAAGGACTCTTACTTGACAGAGAACAGGTTTGGCGAGTGCATCAGAAGGGCCCGCGAGTCATCCGGTGGCAAAGTACAGAGATGAGCATCCGCCAGAGGTTGGCTGTCGCAGAAGACGTGCGATCGGAGTGGGCGAGTGCACAATTCGTACCGGCCGTATGGGGGAAAGGGTCCCCTACTACCCGATGAGACTAGGAATGAAAACGACTTGCCATCAGAGGCGGACTCACCGCCCGCCGACGTGGTCCTCGCTACCTGGACGACGAACACGCAGTGGTGTTGGCGCTCACATCCCCGTGCAGACGGTCCGCGCTGTACGGCGCAACAAGACCTCCTAGTCTCCTAGTACGTATAACTGTTTCGGTCACAGTGACACAGAGCGGAAAGGATAGGGGCGTCGCCTCAGCTTAGAACAAGACAGTCGTTTGAGGCTACGAGAATTCGGCGGGGCGGTAGGGGCGGTGGTTCATCAGTGCTAGATGTCCATCAGACATACTGGGTGGTGGAGATGTTGTTTCTGGGAGTACACATGAATCACGGCCACTGTGGCCAGGCGCCTAGCGCCCTAGCTCTCCGAGTCGTCCGGGATAATATTGTCGGGGCGACCATCAACTTGATCAGCGCGGGCTTGCGGTGACTTCGTAGCCCGGAGGTTGACGGTTGACCTACCTGCGGCAAAACAAAACAGGAGGAACGCTCGATTGCGACGGGCAACCCGAGATGCCCGCATCACAAGTCCCACATCGAGTTCAACGAACGCCCTGCGCCTACGCACGAGCACTCGAGTGGCAACACGCTCACGCACACACAGAACATGATCGAGCCAAAGCGTAGCCAATGCATTGTCACTACATAGCCCAGCTATCATAATATACCGCAGAAAGAAATGAGTGCATCCAGCATCGCGGCGTCACAGCGCCCAATAGCACCCGGGTATCCCAAAACCCAGTTTACGTTTACATCGACACGAACATCTCCAGGCGGATTACAGCAGGAGGCCGGCGGCGAGGCCCGCGACGGCGAGGATCGCGCCGGACGCGGCGGTGCGCGCGGCGCCGTTGGGCGTCGACGTGCCGGACGCGGATGCGGACGGCGCGGCGGAGCCGGTGGACGAGGCGGCGCCGGACGAGGCGGGGGCGGCGGAGCTCGCGGGCGCGCCGGTGGTCGGGTCGGACGCGTTCGCGGCGGCCTGGAACATCGTGAACGACTTGTTCGCGGTCGGGTTCACGGCGAACACCATGCCCTTTTCGCAGTGGCTGCAACGGGGAGAACGATGAGGACGGGGGTTGTCAGGGAGATGGTGGGATGGCGACGTACCCAGTCTGCTTGCAGTAGAACCAGATGGGCGTGGTCTGGTTGACGGTGACGGTGAGCGAGGGCACGCTGGTCGCGCCTGCGGCGACGGGCTGGAAGCCCGAGTCGATGCCGCCTGCGAGGGGCTCGCACGGCGCGGCGAAGGAGGACTGCGTCACAGTCTGCAAGGCCATAGCGTCAGCCAAAAAAATCTAGATTGATGAAAATTTGAGAAAAAACGCACGTGGTTCTTGGCCATGAAGAGGAAGGAGATGGTGTCGCCGACGGCAGCGGTGACAGAGGGCGGGTCGAACGTGAGGCCCTGGTTCGCACCGATCTGGACCTGGATGTTCTGCTGCGCCGAGACGGAGGCGGCGAGGACGGGGAGGACGGCGGCGGCGACGGAGAAGCGCATTGTGCTGGTCTTAAGTGGTGCGTTGGAACTGAAAGAGTGCAGGAGGAGATTCTGAGGTATGAATATGGACTATCGAGAACTGAATAAAAGTTAGTAAACTGGGAGAGAAAGGAGGGGAAAGGGGGACGCACCCTGCTCGGGAAAGTGACAACAACGAAAGACTGGCTGGCCGGGGGTGAACGTTAACGATAAGGAGCATATGCTCGGGCGGCGGCCTTATATACTGGGGGGCCTAGGAACCGATCAATACCCAATCAGCGGGCGCGGGAACGCTTCCATGGCAACAGGCTTGTCCTTTCAAAGAAGTGCCCGCGCGGCAATTTTCTTGTTCGAGTTGCGAGGCGATTCTGCGGCGCAGAGATAGCAGCTGGGTTGGAGGTTGGATGTACGTGAAGCACGCACGCGGTCGACCCAGCAGGGCGCAGAGCTGGCGTGCGGCGACAACGTGTGGGAGGGCAGGCAGTGCGATGATGTCTTGCCCGTTGGCAGCTGACCGCAAAACAAATTTCATTCCATAATATTTCGAGACAGATGCAATCAAAGAAAGATTCCAGACTGTCAATCTTGTCTCGTGTGGGGAAATGGTCCACGGACCGCCCCGCTTCGGAGACCGCCTCGGTCTCCGCATCGGCGCCCGCACCGTTACGGTCCGCCTCCTCCTCCATCCTCCGTTGTCCTGCAAACATGTCTACCGCGCTCAGAGTCCGCTCGCTCGCGCGCCCCCTTCGCCACACTGTGCGCACGCATACGCGCTCATTCACCGCCTCCGCCCGCGCCCAAGAGCACTATCTCGACGTCAGCCAGGAGGTGCGCACCGCGACACTAGACGCATGTCCTCCGGCCCAGTTCTCACCGCCGTGCATATCCCGCCCAGACGTTCGACAAAGTGACGACCGCGACCGCGCAGAATGAGCGTGTCGTGCTCGTCGACTTCTATGCAGAGTGCGTCGTTCCATTCCACGTCCATGCT
The DNA here is from genome assembly GCA_019915035.1 of Auriscalpium orientale. Taxonomy (NCBI): domain Eukaryota; kingdom Fungi; phylum Basidiomycota; class Agaricomycetes; order Russulales; family Auriscalpiaceae; genus Auriscalpium; species Auriscalpium orientale. The sequence goes on from JAHLMH010000006.1 coordinate 1,080,690, forward strand.
TCATGCCGTGCTGAGTAAGTCGCGGTTGTGTGCAGCTGGTGCGGCCCGTGCAAGATGCTCTCCCCCGTGCTCGAGCAGCTCACCGCAGACCCCACCGTCGCGTCTGGCTCTGGGCGCCCGCTCGACCTCGTCACCGTGAACACCGACGAGCAGGCCGCGCTCGCCGCCAAGTTCAAAGTACGTCTGCTCTTCCGTGTGTCTGGCATAGCTGAATTGATTTCTGCCAGGTATCGTCGATACCGACCGTCGTCGCGTTCAAGGACGGAGAGCCTGTAAGCCAGTTCGTCGGCGCGCTGAACGAGCCCGCCGTGCGCAAGTTCTTGGAGATGATATAACTTGTAAAGTCGCGTATTCATTCACACATCTCTAGCAATGCAGTATGTCTGAAATTGTCATTGTCATTGCGAGTGGTAATCTATGCTACATATCACGACCAGCGCGGGCCTCGACAGTCTAATATCTCCCCCTGCGCGCGGCGTTCTCATCCGCACACAGCGCCCCGCGTTCCTCCTCGTCGCGCCCGTCGTCCTCGGGCGTGACGCACGCCTCGAGCGCGAAGACGAAGATGCCGCCGAGGAGCGCAACGCCCGCGAGGGCGAGCACGGTGAGCAGGACGTACTGGGCCGCGGGGCTCGAGAGTGCGACGCCGAGCACGGGCACGGGTGGGGGGCCGCGTGCGGTGAATGAGTGGGTGGAAATCGGCCTAGAAGGGATAGGGATAGCGGACACCGGCATCGTCGTCTGCGGGAGTGGTGCTGCGTCTGCAGGGGGGATGCCGGCGCTGGCGAGCGCGGAGAGGGTCATAGTCGCATCTGGCAGCGCGAGCGGTGTGGATGTGGGCGCGAGCGCGGGAGTGGAGGTGAGTGCAGGGCCCGCGATGGCATGTCTGTGTGCGGGCGAGTCAGTGAGGGGGTTTTAGAGGAGTGGGGCGGCCCGACGGGTGCGGCTTACCCAGCATGCATGCAGACCAGGACCAGAGACGCAGCAAAGCAAGTATACATGGGTAAAAAATACAGGGGTATGGTGGGTGTGGTGGGTATGGTGGGTGTTAGTGGGTGAGTATGTGGAGAGGATAGGGAGGCGGGGAAGGCGGGTTATATAGAGGTTGCGGTTGTCTCGCTGGGAATGAGACTACTGACTGCGGCGCGGAAGCTCGAAGGGTGCTTGAGGGCGCAGACGTGCAGGCAACAGCGAGCATTTCCAGTCGTAGCCAGCCAGAGCCAGAGCCAGAGCCAGAGCACAGTCAGAGGCTAAAATCCTTGAGTCTTGCGCTGAGGAGAGGAAGAGTTACAATGTCAGGGGCACTGGCAGCGCGCGCGACGGAGGGCGGCAAACGCCGGAGCGGCCTGAGAGCGTGACCGCCATCAACAGCAGAATTATCCGCCTCCCACTTTCTCCCATCATCCCTCCTCTTCCTCCTACCTCCTTCCTTCCTTCCTTCCCATCCCATTATACTTCTCCTTTTCTTTCTTCAAGTCCGAGTCCAGCGCATCCCGCACCGTCCGGACACCGCAGCGTCGTGTTGCCGTCTGCCCGCGATCTAGAAGTTTAGGTGCGCCCGCCCTTTTACGTGGGAGGGAGGCAGATACACACCCGCCGACACATCCCCATCCCCGCCCTCCTACCACCCCCACCCCCACCGGTTGCTGACTCACTGCGCAGCGCGACCCATCCCCGCCCGCCCGCACCAAAACCCCGCCCCCCGCCTACTGCCATGTCGTCGCGGCCGAAACAGAGCATGAGCGAGCTGAAGCTGCGCCGCCTGCTCGAGCACAACCAGCGCCTGCGCGAAGACCTCGCGCGCCCGCGCATACGCGTCAGCGAGGCGAGCGCGAGCCTCATCCGCTACTGCAAGACAACGAAAGACCACCTCGTGCGTTCCCATCTTCTCTCTCACACCCCTTCCCTTTCTCCTGCCTGTCGTCCTGCGCGCGGGGGTGCGCGGTTGCCGTTGCGGGCTGGCGGCCGGAGTTGCGCTAGCCGCGGCGCTCCCTTGTCCTGGCTTCTTCCGCTGCCCTCGCGGCGGGGCGGCGGCTTCGCTGCTTCCATAACCGCTCGCACGCATGCGCTTACGCTGTTGTCCGGTGCAGGTGCCGTCAGTGTGGGGTCCTGTCGGGAAGAACGAGGACCCGTACGCGCCGCAGACAGGCGGCGGGTGCTGTACCGTGCAATAGTCGCCCCGCCCGCCGTCCACCGCATTCGCACTCGCACTCGTCTCGCCCGCATGCCACCACCGGCACCCCGCCTCTCCCGTCGATCTGGAGCGCCCACGCATACAGTATACACCCGCATTCATCCGCCTTCCTTTCTCCTTCTTCCTTGTCCGTCTTTCCTTGCCTGCCTCTCTTGCTTGCTTCGGTTCCACTGTTCCCGTACCGTATCACATCCCGTTCCATTTCTGCCATGTTTATCAAGTGCTCGTGCCCATCGCGTCTCGCTCCGCCTCGCTACATCCCTCTCGGTTCTGATTCTTTCTGATCAATTGCTCGCTATCTAACTATATATTCGTATTCCCCGCCGGCTTGGTTGGTTTGCGCCGCGCGCGGTGTATGCGGTAGAATCGGGTGGGGAGATGGGATGGATGGATTGGCGCGGGGAGGGCTGAGCTGCTGCTGCTGCTGCTGCTACATACTGATTGGGCAGGGCGTATAGGACTGGTTTCGCATATGTATATACCCTCGCCATGGTCGATCTTTCTTGCCTGCACGTCGTGCTTCTGACTCTGAGCCGCGGTAGCTGGAGGGCCGGGCGGTGTCGTCGGCGATGGCCTGTGCGCCTGATAACGACGGTGCGTCGCGCGGTGCCTCGGGCTGGCAACGCGTGGCACCCGCGTCAAATGAACGTCCGGAGTCTGCCATGCAGGCATCACAGACTATGCGCGCATTCGCAGACGCCTATGCATTGCATTCGCAGACGCCTACTTATAGTATGCATTGCATTTCGCTCGGACATACGTATTGCATGTAATGAAACACCGAAATGGAGTAATGGAATGGGGAATGGAAGAGCAAGAGAGCAAGACCCAGTAAAGCTACCAGCTACCTATAATACGACGGACGGAATAATGAAATGCAGGCGAGGGAGGGAGGAGGAAAGGAGTGTGTGCGCGCGAGGTACGAGTACGGGGTGGGTACTGTAAGCGGTGGGATGGGTGGGCGTGTGTGCTTGAGACAGATAGGGCGGGGTGGACGGACGGGCGGAGTTTGGGCGGCTGCATCTACATGATGGCGCATTGGCAGCCCTCGGCCGTGGGCGGGGCGTATGGGTCCTCGCCCTTGCCGACGGGGCCCCAGACGGAGGGCACCTGGAGGAGGGGAGGGGTCAGCCAGCGCCGATGAGATGCGCGGGTGGATGCGCGCGACGTACAAGGTGGTCCGTCGTCGTTTTGCAGTAGCGGATGAGGCTGCGCGTCCACCCAAATCCAATCCACAACAACCACAGTCACCGTCACCGTCACCGCAACAAAGACAGCAAGAACAGGGGGGAGGCAGGCAAAGGGGTGAGTGAGTGAGTATATATGCGCGTGCGGGCGGGCGGGATGCACGCACCTGGCGCTGGCCTCGCTGACGCGGATGCGCGGGCGCAACAGGTCCTCCTTGAGCCGCTGGTTGTGCTCGGCGAGGCGCCGGAGGCGCAGCTCGGACATGGACTGCTTCTGCGGGCGCGCGTTCATCGCGGCGTCCTGCGCGGGCACTAGGCTGGCGCTGCCACGACGCTGGCGGTGAGCGGGGGCACGGCGCGGTGCAGCGCGCAGGGCACTCACCTGAGAGCAGAGAGGGCGGAGGGGGAGAAAGAGAAGCGGTGGTGAGGGCAGCCGTAGCTAGACGAGGGCAGGGACGGGAGCGGACTTCAAATTGTGCCTGATAGCCCGCCCTGGCGCACGCTTTCCCCGCCAACTTCGCCAACGCCGACGCCGACGCCTCAACGTCAACGTCAACGTTCATCGTTGAACTACTGCTACCACAAGCTCATGGCACGCGCACACCACTCCCACTCGAAGCTCGCCGCCCCGCGCGACGACCGCAAGCCGCGCAAATCTGGTGAGCGCGACGCATATATGCTTCCGAGCTGCGCTTACATCTCTAATTCAAAATCGCAGCGCACCGGCACGCCCATGGCCAGGCGCGCCCGCTCTTCAGCTCCCCGCGCCGCGCACGCCTCAGCGACGCCAAAACGCCGTGGGCAGACGACGCCGACGCGTCCTTCCGCGCGCTCCTCGACCAGCCCAGCGACCGCGACGACTCGCCCTCCGGCTCGGCCTCCGACTCACCCTCCGACAGCGCATCCGACTCCGACTCCGACTGGGACGACGAGGCGACGCTCGTCTCGCTGCTCGGCCTCGCCGCCGGCCCCGCGGCGCCCCCCGCCGACGCCGCGCGCGCCGACGCGCTGCGCCCCGCGTTCGCGGCGGCCTCGCGCGCGCAGCGCACGGACATCGCGCGCGTGCTGCAGCCTGCGCTGCGCGGCGTGCGCGCGGCGCACGCGGGCCTCGCGCGCGGCGCGAACGCGGAGGCGGCGCGCGGCGTGCTCGCGCTGAACGACGCGTGTGCGCGCTTCGAGGGCGCGGACGAGGGCGCGGGGCTCGCGCGCGCGCTGCTGGAGACGCAGGTGCGTGGATGTGTTGATGGGGGTGGGGAGGCGATGCTGATGCGTATGCGGATGGGTGGGGCAGGCGCAGTTGAATGCGCTGTTTAAGCAGCTGAAGGAGCGCTATACGCGCCGCGAGCGGCTGCAGGCCGACTTCCAGGCGATGGTCAAAGAGAAGAGTACGGTCCCGCGTTCCTCTGTGATTCCGGTTCGGAGGTGTGTGTATGCGTGTGCGCGCTGACGGGGCCGCGTGGACAGCGGACTATATGCGCGCGCGCGTCAATGCGCTGCCGGGCGACGTCGAGCGGCTCGTGCTCAAGCTCGAGAAGAAGTCGAAGGAGCTCGACAAGGACGACGGCGGCGCGGCCAAGGCGCGGGAGAAGATGCTCCAGGGGTATCTCAAGAGGCTGTGAGGGGGGGTGCTTCGATCCGAGTCGCTGCTGGTCGTTTTGTCTCGCGCGTGTGTCTCTGCTGGGTGTCTGTTTCTGCTGGCCGCCTGCTGTGTCGATTGTGGTTTTGCTCTGTTGTATGCTCTTTTCGATCCCGGAATTTGAAGATGTGCGCAGTTCCACCGTGCTGTCCTGCGATGCGCCTGCTTTGCCCTCATATCTAACCCATTTCGCTTCAAACGCCAGATCTGGGAATCTTCGCACCGTTCATGCGCGTCAGCGCTCGTTGTTCTTGAATGCTGAATGGCCTTGAACTTTCTAGGTGCGGGTTTCGAGCTAAGTGAGGAAGCCCTCCGGTTGTTCAGTCTGTGCGAAACTAGCGCTCGGCGAGGTTTTTTTTACTACCATTATGTCCATACAATGAGAATGAATCGACAATATGTTGGACCAGCCTGAGTATGGAGAATTTAAATAGTACAGTACTAATACTACCGCTGATCGCCTCATCCGTGTGCATGGTCGAGACTCGACTCGCCATCGCCTTCAAGTCGGGCCTCGGCTCGTTCGAGTGGCGGGGGCGGATGGTCACGATGAACGTACTCCTTGAACGAAATAACCTGTTTTCCTTGTCAATTTGGGGCATTCGAGTCACTAGTAATGACCAGTGAAGTGATGGGGACGTTCAAGCTGAAAGTTAAATATCATAATGTGGGGTTGGCACGTGAAGCGACCGCTAGTACCGTGACTTAAATAATATCGACGAGTCCGACTCGCCTTCGACCGCACAACATGGCGTCCCTCCCAACCGACGAATCGACTCCCAGCGACCAACCACCCCAACAATATGACATTCAACAATCTCTCGCGCATGCAATGGCTCAAGTGAGAGACCTGGAGGACGAAATGCAGAGCCTGCAAGAGCGGGCAGAAGATCTTAAGGCCGCGCTCGAGGGCGCGCGGACCGAAGTGAGGCGCCTTCAAGCTAGCCTAATCCCTAGCTCTCCTAGCCCAGAAGGGGTGCCGGATACGAGCGGTGAGTAAGACCATCTTCCGTCGCTATTGGTAGACTCACCATGCCGGTCAGACTGGTCCTGGCCCGATCACGTCAAGAAAGCGTGGACAGAAGCCCCCAAGGAATGGCAGGATTCATATGCTCACTATAGCGACACCGAGAATGCGAAGGCCGTTCGTTCTCAGGCCACCGTACCACTATTCCCCTTTCCTGGTCACCAACCCGCGAAGGCGATTCTTGCCGAGACCCGGGATCAAATATTCGTTCGTGAATCGTACGACGAGCTGCTTGTTCGAATTCTCGAATTGAAACAACTTCGTCCTGAGGCAGGAGTTGTCATAACCGGGCAACCGGGAGTTGGTATGCCTTCAAAGCCCGCGATAGTGCGGGCACTGCTAATCGTCTCTAACCGTACACTTTTCTAGGGAAAACCATCTTCCTATGGTTCGCGCTCCTGAAAATCATCGGGCTTGGCCAACCTGTTCTCGTTGGGTGGCGACCCAAGCAGTTCTATCTCTTTTATGGCGGCAAGGTCTACGTCCCGAAGTTCTTGACGCCGTTCGAATTCCCCATGCTTCCTGAGGGAGCCGAGCCGATGTGGGCTCTCATCGATGCAGCCGCTGGACTGCCAGCTGGAGACCTGATGGATGTCAACATCTTCCCAGTGTTTGCCAGCTCTCTAGAACCAGAACGCTATCACGAATGGACGAAACAGCGTGGAGGTCTTATATGGGGCTTACCTCTATGGTCCTTAGAGGAGCTTGTCACCGGGTGCGGTCATCCTAACTTGCACAAACGAGGTATTCTGAAAGCGGCTGTCGTTGCAGCTTCAAGCTGTACAAGCTCTACAAGGAATTCCACGCACTCGTGGTGGCCACGCTGGCGAACACGTCTTCCCCTCTGATGCCAGGCTTTGCTGTCTGTCTCGAGTACATCAATGATGCTCGGGCTATGATCTTGAATCTTCGGGAATATGCCACCGAACCCCTCACCGCCGCCGAACCCCCCGCCGACATCGTCATCCAAGCTACGGTCGAACTTGCCGTAGAGCAGGTCGGATTCATACCGCGTGACGTGTACCGAATACTGTGGAGAAGGCGACATCTCAGCGATGCGACGTACGACATATCGTTCGACTTCATCGAAGACCTCGTACCTGTGATGAATGCGGATACATTGACGGTCTCTCATAGGATCGCCATTACCCCGACCGCCGACCACCCCCAATTCGACGATGATCGATTCATCGTCGCCTTCAAATCGGTCTCGGTCGAGCAACAGTTGGCGGACGTGCGGGCGGAGGCGTACAGGCTTTTCAGCGCCTGTCAGGAGCACCCAGAGGCTTTATTGATGGCAGACTGGGCCTTCAAGACGATCACCCATCGCTACCTGCATCAAGGTCCGCCGGAGATTTTGAAGCTTTACAAGATGAAAAGCGACGGTGGTGATACACCCAAGTTTACGATCGACAACACTGCACTTCCTACGGCGCTTTCCTTCCTGCCCGTCAGGCACAGGAGGGAACCCGTAGTGCTCAACTTCTTTGATCCTCTCTTAGACGTTGTGGATGGCAAGTATAACATGCCATCAAAGTCGATCAAGCCTTTTTTCGACGCCTTATTCGTCGAAGTGGCAGTAGGTGACAACGGCGGCGATCGGAGGGTGACTGTGTGGGTTTTACAGATGACGACGGCGGGTGAAGCCCAAGGCTCTTCGCGCGGCTACGTCCTCATTCGAAATGCTATGAGGGCCGCACGCAGCTCGACAGAGGCTCGTAAACAGGGCGACGTGAAGCGGTTCAAGGTCGACCCCGGTGTTAAGGTAAATTATGTCCTGATCTGCCCGGACGACGGCAAGCAGCGGACGTGGCAGATGCCAAGCGGATGGGCCGATGTCACGACTGCGGCAGACCATCGTGGCGATGTTTTTTGCGCCAGAATTCCGGTAAGTGGACGTGCTATCACAGGCACCAGGAAGGCTGAACTGTAGCCCATCTCCAACAGATGACCGCGCTGAAGCCGTAGAAGGCGAGGCATCGCGGTCGTGCTATAACATCAGCATCAGTTCATCTCGGAAAGAGTTGATTTCATCTTGCATCTGTTCTTGTAACCCTCGACTCCGTCATGTCGTATTCTCTCCTCAATTCATATCTGTCGATTTCCTTGCAGCTCTGCGTAAACCTGGCATACGGCCGGTGCACGCCGAGTGCGCTTGGCGCTCGGTCCACCGGACATTATAAACGCCCAACAGTATTGCCAACAGGACTTACTTCGCTCGAAAGATATCCTAGCATATGGCGACTGGTCGATCCGAACTGAGAAGAATGATTTCCTAGCGCTATCCGGGATCGCGCCTTCGCTCTCCTCACTGGAGTTCGACAACGGCGTGGGCAAGTCCCCGATGATATCCGACTTAGGAATCATGTTCGTGAGTCGGCTAGGCAACATGAGGATGCGCAAAATCAAACTAGTTCGCATAACTTCCGATACACCGTCGGGCAACAGGCTCATGGCCCAGAGCGTAACATGTGGGACAGGACAGTTCATGCAGCAGACACTGTATTAGAACTGAAACAAAAGTTACACCCCGACCCCAATTGTCCTACATCGGCGTCTCTCAATTCTTGCTCATGAGCCGGCCGGGAAGTCCGTCGACGCGAACACGTCCTTCCACTCGTCGATCCGCTGCACCGTCTCCGCGCACACCTCGCGCGTGACGTGCATCGTGTCGCTCCCGAGGTGGAGGACGGGTGGGAGCGGGCGACCCGCTGCCGCACCCTCGCCGCGCACGAAGTCGACGACGAGCGCGACGAGCTTCGCGGGGTCCCCAGGCTGCTTTCCGTTCGCCGCTGCGCAGCGCCGTCAGCATGGCGGCGGAGACGTGCGGGAAGAAGGGCGTACCGGTGAAGAGCGCGTCAGTGGCCGCGGTCACCTCTTTGTAGTCGTCGATGCGCGAGATGTATGGGGCGACTTGGCCCTCGGCGAGGAAGGCGGTGCGGAAGAAGCCCGGCTCGACGCAGATGCTGCGCAGTCCGAGCGGGGAGATCTCGTGGTTGAGCGCCTCGGAGATCGCTGAACACGTCCATTGTCAGTGCGAGGAAAATCACGACGGGTCGAGAGGCGTACAGCGGTTGACGGCTTTCGTGGCGGCATACAAGCCGCAGCTGGCCAGGGTGCTGTAGCGAGAGAATAAGTATGAGATGGTTCGGGCAAAGAGCTGTCGGAAGACGTACCGCCAGCCGGCAATGGAACCGAGCCAAATGACAGTGCCGGTGCGACGAGCGCGCATGTACGGCAAGAATGCGCGCGCGACGTTAAGCCCGCCGAACACATTGGTGCTGCAAACGACAATGTCAGGAAGAACGTACCCCATAGAGAGATTGCAACTTACTTGAACTGAGCGTAGGTCTCTTCGGGACTGTGTGCGCTTTTCAGAAAAGAAGCTGATCTCGATAATATGAGATACGTACGTGTTCTCCTCGATAGCGCCAACGAGCGCATACCCGGCATTGTTCACCAGCACATCCACGTGCCCGTGCAGCGCAATGGCCTTCTTCGCGACCTCGTGCAGCGTGTCGAGAGGCGCAGTCACGTCGAGCTCGAGCACGTCGGCACCTGCGGCCTTCAGGTCATCGAGCTTGGCGAGCGAGCGAGTGCGGCCAGTCGCAATGACTTTATCGCCGCGCTTGAGCGCCGCGAGAGTCAGATCACGGCCGATACCTGAGCTGTTTAAGAAGGGCTTTCAATAGGATACGAGAGCGATTGATAGGTAAACGTACGAGCAGCCGGTGATGAGCCAGACGAGTTGACCAGTCATATCTGGAGTTAAATGCTGAAGTTTCTGGGAGGACTTTGAGTACAGAGCGGAAGATAGGGACTATCGGTGCATACACACCACTATTTATACGCCATACTTCCAGGAGACGCAGGGCCACGACTCCTCTCGGGCCAGGAGTCCCGGCTGCTTCAACGGACGCGTAGCGCGTCGGTGCGCATGCATACAGAGGTGACACAACATGTCTCAGATTTATGCCCGCAGTCCACAGATTTCATAGATGGAAGCGGAGGTTGCTGCGGGCGGCCACTGAGTGGGTCTCCGTGTATACCCGATGAGAAGTACGTCGAAGCAGTGGGAAGAGGAAGCGATATCGATGCAAGGAGAAGGGCAGGAGGAAGATGCTCATGGCGACTGCAACGTGATGGATTTTATGTAATTTCTGGGATTTTCTGTGTGCTCGCGGCGTTGTCTCCAGCGACTCTCATCCCAGAGGATTTTCAACGGCACACTCGCCTAAGCCCCGCAGAACTCTCTCACAGCCTTGTCTTCATACAACTCGCGAGCCATACTAGAAGGCCGAGTGCCAAGACCTGCCGATAGTACGCGTGTACAACAAGTACAGGTCGAGGCCGCCGTCTTTCAATCGAACCGGTAATTACTCTATCGACTGATCAAGCACGGCACAGCTACCGTACGTTCATCGGGACCCTGCGGACTGCTTACTACAGTATGGCCTTTTCTATCCTACGATAAAGCGACTGGCCAGACGATCCAACCCCCTCGTCTCCCCACTCTCGACCCTCAGCCCCCCACTCGCTTTATGTCACTATTTCCTCGACCTGGCGGCGCTCCTATCGCAATGGCGATGGAACGGGATGGCTGAGGGTGGTGCAGTAATGAGGGGGAAATACAGTACATATCTGTCGCCGGTGCGTGTACATCAGTCGCTGGCCGGACAGTCTTCCAGCGTTTTCTCCGTTGACTGCCGCAAGGCCATCTTCAGTTAATTATCCCCCTTCTATGTGCCAAAGCCAAGCTTTCTTTAACTAGGTCGAAACCCAGCCTGATCCGCCTTTCAATCACGTCCTCCAGGCTCCTCGCACCTCTCGATCAAAAGGCCGTCCTCCAACATGCGCTTTACGCCTACCGTAATTGCACCAACCATCCCCTCCTCGCCGCTGCTTCCGTTGCGGCCCAGCAGACCGTCACGGCCAACGCCGGCGCCGGCGGCTCGCTCGCGTACGACCCGCCCGCTCACGTCGGCGAGGTCATCACCTTCCAGTTCCAGGCGAAGAACTACGTGCGTTGGCCGCTCTTTCTTCGCGTGTCTTCCTTCAGGTCCTGACGATAGTGTGCTCCAGACCGTCACGCAGTCGTCGTTCTCCTCGCCGTGCCTGTCGCTCGAGGAGCCCGCGCCCGTATTCGATTCGGGCTGAAGCCCGTTGCTGGCAACCTGACCATCCCGCCGCCCAGCGTCTCCTTCAACGTGACGACGCCACTCTGATTCTGCAAGAAGTGAGCGTTGCGGGCGCTGGCACGCTGCTCGCGGTGCTCGGGCTCGCCGCGGGCCTGCTGTTGTAGGTATGTAGGCGTCGGGCGCTGGCACTGGAGTGTTGTATTGCCACAGAAGAACCTGCACTGTGCGACGAGGATGTTCGCGTCCTCGATGCGTGCGCGTGGAGGACTCCGGCGTGGCGTCGCGGCCGTGTGGACATATGTGCGCCGGGCGTTCTAGCAATCGAAACTTGATTTGGCGTTGATTATTGTTGAGAAGCACTGAATCTGGCTGCGCAAGAATTTCAAGAGTCGGTTTCTTGCCTTCTTCACGGGAGTCGCATTTGATCTACTATGCCGTGCGAATCGAGCGCGATGAGCCTTGATCATGCGACACGGTAATGCGCTAGCGGCGGAGCCTGAGGGGATACAACATTGTCCAATGGGCTACAGAAGGCCCCACCAAGGACATTTGCATCACGACCTGAATTTTCCGACGCCACGACAGCGTCTCCTGCAGAGTGGCCATGTAGCAGTCCTGTTAAATAATAGGTGTTTTTATGCTGGATGACCGTCTTGAATTTCACGTAAGTGAGTAAGCGAGGCAAACGAGGATGAGCTGGTGAAAAGCAAGAGCCAAGATCAAGCTGGTTCGCATAATTTCTGACACAGCGCTCGGCGTCAAGCTCGCGACGTAGCGTAACATGTGGAACGAAATAGCTCATGTAGATACAAAAATTACACCATGCCGAGAGTGCAAATCCCTACTGAACTGCATCGGCATCTCTTGCTCATTGGCCGGCCGGGAAGTCCGTCGACGAAAACACATCCTTCCACTCGTCGATTCGCTGCACCGTCTCCGCGCACACCTCGCGCGTGACGTACATCGTGTCGCTCCCGAGGTGGAGGACGGGAGGGAGCGGGCGACCCGCCGCAACGCCCTCGCCACGCACGAAGTCGACGACGACCGCGACGAGCTTCGCGGGGTCTCCAGGCTGCTTTCCGTTCGACGCTGCGCAATACCGTCAACATGGAAAGGGATATGCTGGAAAAAGGGGGCGTACCGGTGAAAATCGCGTCAGTGGCCCCGGTCACCTCTTTGTAGTCGTCGATGCGCGAGATGTATGGGGCGACTTGGCCCTCGGCGAGGAAGGCGGTGCGGAAGAAGCCCGGCTCGACGCAGATGCTGCGCAGACCGAGCGGGGAGATCTCGTGGTTGAGGGTCTCTGCGATCGCTGAGCACGCTCAGTGTCAGCGCAAGGAAAATGACGAAGTAGTTGTGAACCGTACATCGGTTGACAGCCTTCGTCGCGGCGTACAAGCCGCAGCTGGCAAGGGTGCTGTAGCAAAAGAAACATGTGAGATGAATCGAGAAGAGCTGTGGGAAGGACGCACCGCCAGCCTGCAATAGAGCCCAGCCAGATGACAGTGCCGGTGCGACGAGGGCGCATGTACGGCAGGAATGCCCGAGCGACGTTAAGCCCGCCAAATACGTTGGTGCTGCAGACGGGCATGTCAGGAAGAACGTCCCCCGTGATGAAAGAATGCGGCGTACTTGAACTGTGCGTAGGTTTCTTCGGGACTGTATGCACATTTCAGACAAGCATTTGACCTCGATGACATTATATACATACGTGTTCTCCTCAAGTGCGCCAACCTGCGCGTATCCGGCGTTGTTCACCAGCACATCCACGCGCCCGTGCAGCGCGATGGCTTTCTTCGCGACCTCATGCAGCGTGTCGAGAGGCGCAGTGACGTCGAGCTCGAGCACGTCGGCACCTGCGGCCTTCAGGTCATCGAGCTTGGCGAGCGAACGAATGCGGCCAGTCGCGATGACTTTATCGCCACGCTTGAGCGCCGCGAGAGTCAGATCACGGCCGATGCCTGAGCTGTTAAAGAAGGGATTTCAATAGGATAGGAGAGTAATTGATAGGCAAACGTACGAGCAGCCGGTGATGAGCCAGACGAGTTGACCAGTCATGTCTTGTGTTAAATACTGAATTTTCAGAGAGGACTGTGAGTGCAGAGCGAAGGATAGCGACCATCGATGCATACGCACCAGTATTTATACGCCATACTCCCAGGGCATGAAGGGCGACGAATGCTTCCGACTGCTTCAATAGCGCGTTGGTGACATAGTACTACGCGCCGAGGTGACAACATGTCTCACATCTATGCGCGCAGTGCTTATACAGTATGCCACCCAGCGAAGGCCCCAAGCGTGTGGATACGGTGTGGGCCTACCGAGGGCCCGAGGGGTTTTGGTACCGCTGGGCTGACTGCGGCCTCCTAGCATTGAGCGGTGCGCTTTTCTCGGACACCACTGCAAGTGAGTTAAGAAGAGATAACGCCCTCCTGTTAACTGGGTCAGGATAGGTCAGTTTTCTTATGTACCAGATACGATACGTCGGAAGACTCGCCGAGGATGCAAGTACCAAGGAGATCTACTTAGAAGTAAAAAGGCAGGAAGACTAACCGCTGTGGCGGCACGGCGCTTACAGCACATTATGTAAATTACTCTAGTCAGCGCAGGTCAGCGATCCACTCCCATCCCACTTGGAGGATGCGCCCAGCTTACAGCAACTCCATTCAATGCAACAAACTTGCAAGTCGGTGTATACGCGTCCTACCGGCAGCCGTCCAGAAGACTCGGCCTCAGACAGCGCTCGAGCTGTTCTGATGACAAGGCTTGTCGGGGCGACCACAGCGACCCACCCGCTTTCTCGCACTATTTCGTCCATCTGTCGGCGCCCGTAGTCAGGAATGGCAATGAATCGGGATGCCCGAGAGTGATGCTGTGATATTTGCTGTCGGTGCGTGCACACCAAGTCGCTGGCGGGACAACTCGGTGACCTCGCTTTCATGAGTCTTTCTGCGCTTTCTCCGTTGACTGCAACCACGCCTCTCTTGACCACGAGACGTTATCCAGCCCGCGCTGTACATTTGCCAGTTGAACCAGTCCGGCATCACCAACTCTCTCACCTGAGTCACCTCCGAGTGGACGGACCAGTAATTGCCATACGACACACCCCAAATGAGGAATCTCTCCATTACTTTTCTTTGAAGGCGAAGCCTTCCTTCTGAGCATTCTGGGGAGACTCGGCGTTTCATACACAACAGTCGCCATACATATCCTATGGGACGCTTCTCTGCGCGGGCTTTGTCTCACAGAAGAATCTGATATAACGTTGATAGCCCCGTGCTCGGTTTGCGGAGATCAAGGTTGCCCGGCGGCCCCGGCCACACCCTTCCGAATACCCATTGTTCTCTGGCGCGTGTGTGGTCGGAACCCAACTCATTGAAATCTCTCGACAGAACGCTCCGGTAAGCCCCACATCCTCTCCAACTACTATCAAACTCACTCACCATGGCTTTCCGCGATTCTAACAGTACTCCGGTCAGGCAAAAACCAGCTGGCGCTGCCGCGTTCGCGGCTCGCAGTCTCGCCGCGCAGGACGACTACGGGAACCACGCGCCGCGCGACATGGAAGGCTCCTTCATCGGCCCGATACCTGTCGACTTTCAGGTCTGTGACGACCAAGCTGGCGTCACGAGCCACTATGTTGCGCCGCACCCTGTGCGGCACGGCGCATCGATGATCGGCCGCGCAACCACGGGCTTTGTCGCTTTCGAAATCCAGCGCAAGAAGTGCGTGCGGCTCAAGGACACATGGCGGATTGCCTCAGATGACATCAGGAAGGAGGGCGACACCTACCGCCTGTTGCACGAGAAGCACGGTTCGAATATCGCTGCTTTCGGTTGCGCAGGCGATGTCGTTGTCAATGGCGCGATACAATGGACCAGGGCTCAGGACTTACAGGATGCAGATTGGGCGTGCAAGACCGGGGCGTTGATCTCACACTCACACTATCGCCTGGTCCTCGACACCATCGGGACGAAGTTGAAGGAGTTTCAGTCTACTCGTCAGCTCTGTTCGGTGTTGCGGGACGCACTGCTTGGTACGCTCAACAACCCATCGACTGACTTTCATCTCTAACGTGCACTTCCTCAGCGCATAGCGTTGCCTTCACAGCTGCAAAAGTTTTGCATCGCGACATCAGCGCCGGAAATGTATTGATAGGGCCCGACGGGGTCGGTCTCCTCATCGACTGGGATCTCTCGAAAACTTTGAACAACCTTGAGGAGGTTTGGAGGCAGGAATGGCGTACCGTCAGTACTTGCACTTCTTCCGGCTAGTCAGTCATTCTCATGATTAGGATCGATTCGCAGGGGACTTGGCAATTCATTTCTGGCAAGCGACTGGAGGATCCCGACAAGCAGCATGAGTACTCTGATGACTTGGAATCATTCGTCCATGTCCTGATTTTCCACCTCCTGCGCTATCGTCCGACAGAGTTCAAGAACCTTGAAGATCGCTTTGACGAACTTTTCGACGGCTACAGCAGGAATCCGGATGACAGCGTCGTCGGAGGCGCCGGAAAGAGAGGCTTCTTCGGCCGCACAATGCTTGAACAGGATGAGTGGGACAAGACGCTCTCGCCACCCTGTGCCTCCCTTGTCAACGCGCTCCGCAGCTTGTTCGGGCCGTTGTACATATCGCGCCTGTTCATATCTGAGGAGAAGAGAGCGCTCACGCTGGAACAACTGCGAAACGCGACGTTCATGCTGCAATTGTTTGATGACAGCCTGCAGGTGGCGCAGGAGTGGGAGGACGACGGGCCTGCACAACAGATCAAGTTCCGATTGCCGACGAGGGAGCAGGACAGAAGGTCATTAATCAAGCGGACTCGGGAGGAATCGGAGGTGCTGTCGTCCTCGAAGAAGCGACGACTGTTCATCAAGGAGAACAAACGCAGTGGTGCCTCGTCCGCTGCCCATACGACTTAGGCATCACATCAATGGGCTTGTGACAGCATGATTCCGAGGAGTAGTACTAATGTGATAAGTAATACCTCATCATTAGATAGCCAGTTGTTTGGCTGTAATCAGTGCGGAATATCAGGTAGATTTCTGTCCAACATAGGCTTTGTAGCTCGCGAGATAATGTCCTGCGTTCTTGGAAAGGCAGAATGAGCCTTGGGGTCGCTGACATTCAGAGTGAAATATCAAAGTTATTGGTTGTATTCCGAGGCTGCGGTCAACGTCGATTCGGCGAGTACATGATAGCAGTAAAGGTATGTAACGAAGAGATGTTGTTCGTCAAATGGTTAGGGTGTCAGGCTATCAGATCTGCGGTCTAGTAACATAGCGATGTAAAGTAGTAAGGTAGCAAAACGAGCGAACACAGAAAAGAAAGCGCGTGGCCAGCACGTAAGTTGGAAAGATCACTCCGACCCGTCTTCCGTTTTCTTGTCCTTGGCGTGCTCGTACTGATCGGGGTCTGTGCTCTTGAGTAGGCTGAGCCGAAGGCGTTAGTGAAAAGGTAGTACGCAATCATTCGAGCTGCTCACTTGTCGATCGCGCCCTGGTCCACAGGTGGGCTCTGCCCATCGCCGATCATGACCTGCACGCCGACGCTGGGCACACCGTCGACGACAACGTACAGCCACCCCGGACCAGGCGGATACACGCCGCCGTGCGGCGGACCCGTCATGCTCAGGGTCTGCTTGTCGTCCGACAGCGAATTCTTGAGGTAGACCAGCCGCCCGTTGGCATGCACGGCGTGGGTCGCGAAGCCAAGGTCCAAGAGCGATACTGCAAGTTTCTCACATGATCAGCAGTCCCCAACAGATACGGCGAGGAGGCGCGCACCTTTGACCTCGCCGCCTTGCATGCTCTCCGGAATGGTGATCTTGACGTCCAGCGTTTGCCCGAAGCCCATCATCTTTGGCGCGCTCGCGATCACCGGGCGCTCGACACCCATGTACGGCGGGCTCAGCCACTCGACCCTGTACTCCGTGCCATACGCGACCTCGCTGCGGTCCAGGTTCGGATTACTGCCCGCGATCATGACGTCCCCGCGCGGCGTGAGCGTCGCGACCGAGTGGTAGAGGCGCGGGATGTCGCTCGCAGGCATGCCTGTGGCGTCGAAGCGCGCGCCGGCGGGCTGCGAGGGGCGGTACAGCACGGGCGAGAGGACAGGGTTGTCCGCGTTCGACGCGCCGACCTGCTCGCGGACGTTGCCATACCCCGAGATGCCGCTGCCCGCGCCGTTGACGATCACGACGTCGCCGTTCGGCAGGAGCACCGCGTCAGGCATCGTGCGCGCAGCGGGCATCTGCTCGACCTGCCAGCCCGCCTGGATGCCAGCGGCGTTGAGCACGAGGCGCGAACATTGTGCGGACGCGGCGTCCTGCGCGGAGATCTCCCAGCTCGGCTTGGAGTCATCAACGACGGAGCCGCCGCAGAGCAAGATCTCGGGTGTGTAGTCGTTGTCTGGGGAGAGCGGTAGGAGCACAGCGGTGCCGGTCATCGGGTATGTCACGCGCACGCCGTTGGGGATCTGCGGGAGTCTCTGCTCGGTGTTGGCTTGCCAGTCGTATATCATCGCATCGCGATTGGCGGCGACGAATATGCGGTTGTCCGGGAGGGAGAAGGCGATCGGGAACAGGTTCGAGTTGAGCGTGTCGACGAGGAAGGCCGAGTGTATTGGGAGGCCGTTGGAGCCGTGGATGTTCTTCGGCGGGAAGTACTCGATAGTGGGGTTGTTCGTTGTCGCGTTGTTGATCCAGCCACCCTTCGTCGATCCGCCCATAATCATAGCGCTTCCATCGGAAATGCGCAGGACCGTGTTGTACCACCGTGGGCTTGCCAGGCGCACCCGCGCGTGGTCTTCGAAAAGGTCACAACTGTCCGCGTCGTCCTCGTTGCACGGCTCGAAGATCCGCACCGACTGAAGCCCGTCGACATCGCCAAAGTCCGCAGCAGCAGTCCGATCCTCGACGACAGGGTTGCCGCCAACGTTGATGAGAGTCCCGTTGGCGAGAAACGTGCCGCCTGCGCAGAAAGAATTGGAGCGCACATGCAGCGGCTTGACAGCGTGCGTGTTGAGATTGTAGAGCGCGCCCCAGGCGGGATGGCCGTCGATCGTCAGTGGGTTGTGCTCGACCTTGTCCATGACGATAGCGTGCGAAGACGAGATAACAGCCAGCTGCATCGCGTGTACGCCGGTCGTTCCCTGTTGCTTGAGAGTCCACTGAGCGGAGGACTGTGCCGGAGCTGCGACCAAGTTCTGACCAGTTCCCAACGCCGAGACAGGTTGCAGAGGAGCAGTGCGACGCGAGCCTTGAGTGACAACGAAAGCATCTATGTCAATAATCCGACCGGTGGCCTTGGAGCTCTTCTTTCCCGAGTGGACGATCTTGATCGTGTGCTTCCCATACGGCAGGTTGAAGTCCCAGAAGATGCGCTGCTGCTTGCGGGCGACCAAGCTGTAGGTGTCGACACGATCAACCCGTTTGCCATCCAGATACACGTACGCGATTCCGTGCCGCTTGTCGACGCTTCCGAACCACTCGATGCCAGTGCCAGTGAACGTGAACGTCACGGCCGCCTTGGAAGCAGATGTCCAGCGCAGAGTCTTGCCGACGAAGCCCGCCGAGTACGAATCAGACCATTTTCCGGAGTAGTGCACCAG
This sequence comes from Auriscalpium orientale, assembly GCA_019915035.1. Lineage (NCBI taxonomy): Eukaryota > Fungi > Basidiomycota > Agaricomycetes > Russulales > Auriscalpiaceae > Auriscalpium > Auriscalpium orientale. The sequence continues at coordinate 1,099,486 of JAHLMH010000006.1, forward strand.
AGGGGAAGAAGAATCATATCCTTTAGCTCCGGCAGGCACGAAGTAGGGTGTGAAGGGGGCGGGCGTCTGAGAGCCTGGAAGAGTGTGTCCGTTCCACGCCGACTCGCCAGCGGCAGAAAGTGAGAAGAGAAAGGCGAACAGCTGGAAAAAGAGCAAGAAATGCATCGAATGGGCCTGTCGACGAGGTTGAGCAGCCTCAAGCTGTAGAAGAGGTCAGCGCGGACGAGGTGGACTCAAAGGATGCGTCTTGAAGGACTCGCACCGTGTCTCCAACCGTGGGAAAAGCACCTTCGGCCCGTACACGGCCCGGCTTGCCGTTTGGACGGCCGCGAGTCGTCAGTTGAGTTTGTTATGTTTTTTCGACATGGGCCCGCTATTGGCATTGCGCTTCACCAATCTCTGGTCGTTGCCTACTGGTTCCCATCGCCTAATGAATTTTGCGAGTGAGTGATGCGCGGCGGTAACGACGTAAGGCTAAACCAGGTCACTATCATCAACACTCAGTCCGGCTCCGAAGCACAGTTTCACTCGACATGCTACGATATTATGAGATCTACAACTGCCTGTGAATAATAAGTACAAAGGAGCAAATAAGAGAACTCCGGGTATGACTAGGTATTAGAGCTACACATTCTTCGCTGCATCGCGATCCCCTTTCCCATCAACTACATGATGATGTTCGTGGTGGTGATGAACATGCATGTGCATGTGGACGTGCACCTCGTCCCGAATGACGTCCTCCGGGTTGTCGAAGAATATCTTCTTGCGGTAGATCGCGAGGCCCGTCAGGGTGAAGAGGACGAGCCACACCAAACCGATGATGGACGCCATGATGATGTGCAGAATGCGGAACGCGGGGATGTGCAGGATCACGCCGATTGAGTGGAGGGCGGAAATCCAGCCCACTGTGGAAATAGGGGATCAGACCAGCGGCGACAGCCGCGCACCGAGATTTGCTTACCATTGGGGAAGGTCAGCGCCCAGCCTGACATCGAAGCGCGGTCAGCGGTGTGCTAGGCCTACTCCGACCGAAGACACTCACATCCCAGAACATCATTGAGATGTTTCCAATGAAGCTTGAAGAAGTACGGCAGCACGGCGAAGAAGAACAGGAACACCGCAAAGCCGAACAGGAGGAGTGCGCCAAGCACGCTCGACGCATACCATATCTCACCCGCTGAAGGAGAGATGAGGTCAAACTGCGGCAGGCTGATTGCCACGCGTCACTGGGTTAGCGCGGTGCAGCACGAGGAACAAGAGAGCGCGCACATCTGCTGCGCCTGGCCTCCGAGGCCGATCAGCGCGAATGAGGTGAAGCCCGGTGGCCCGACCGCGACGAAAGCGCCGCTCGCTTGATGGCCCTCCATGAACCCTGTCTACGGACGCAATGGGACCTTGTTAATTCGGCTTCCGCCAGACGCGTGTGCCCGAAGGTGCCCGAGGGGACTGACCGTGATGAGGCTGTCGACGCGTGTCAGGATCGCAACAACCGGCAACACACGGAGGAAGTTCTCACCGGATGAAATAGATGCATATGTAGATCATGGTCGCACAGAAGCCTATACCCTGGAAGAAGTACCCGGTGAAGAGGACACCCAGGACGCGCGTGTCCGAGGGCTGCATGACCTTGAGAACGTTGTAGGCGACAGTCCCAACAAGCATCTGGTTCCTCGTGTTGGTAAGTCCTCGTGCGGGGAGCGTGCTAGACTTACCATCGGGAAGAACTGAAGGAACGTTCATAACGTGCCATAAGCTCCTGCAGAGGAGACGGAAATAGATGGCACGCACCAGGAACGCCCATGCAGGCGAGAACGTGATAATGTCATGCGGCTTGTTGTACCATATCATGAGCAGCGGGAATGACACTCCCAGTGCGAGGCCGACATAAACCCTGCGCGCCCCCTTCAGCATGGTGTCCGCACGGTTCGGCAGGATCAGGGCATGCTGTGAACGCACCAATAGAGAACGTACACGACGTTCGCGCCGATATGCCCCGGAATTACGGCGTAGTTGACGGTGCCGATGATTATAGTAGCGAAGTTGAGGACCTGCTGGCATTGGGGAAGGTGTACCGGACGATAAAGACAGAAACGCACCATGACAGGGACGAATATGTTCTTTGAAGAATCATTGATCAAGCGTAAGGATTGGTGAGGGAAAACTGGAAAGTACCATTGTCAGATCGGCAAGGCAACAGCCCAAAAATCTGAGAGCGACATACACACTGCTTGCAGAAACAGTGTGATGGAGTTGAGGGCGAACAGCGTCAGATTGAGGAAATAAAAGGTTGTCTCAAGGTGGAAAAGAGAGCTGTGGTCCGACGTCTTGATCCCTGACAGGCAGACGTACACCGCGCCCGTGCCCATACCTATGGGGAACTGCAGCAGCACATCAGTTCCACCCCAGAGAAGCCGCGAAGCGGCAAACAGAGGTGCTCACCGCCTGCCATGACCACCCATGTATCGTCCGCGCCAATCGGCTCGCCCGGGGCGACGACTTCACATCGTTCGGAGGTGGGTTCGCCAAGCACGCCGCGCATGGCAGCGTATCTGTGAGCGTTGGGTGTGTGGAAGATGCGCCGGGAAGCGGTGGTTCCACCGGGGTGTAGTTCAGCAGCGGCAAGCCGCCTGTCGTACGAACGGTTGAAGACTTGGTGGAGAAAGAAAGTGGAACGTCGGTCGAAGACGGAGGGGAAGAAAATGAAGCCGACGATGTCATCGCAAGAGTGTCAGTCGAACTCTGGGTGCTCTGGGGACTGAGATGAGAGCACCGGGTAGAAACAAACTCAGAGCCAGCAGGACACGGCGTGTATTTATTGACGTCGCGTAGTAGATCGGTCACTGGAGCCTATGTAGAGGGAGTTTCAGCGTTGGCCGCTCCTCACCGAAGGCGCAGGGCGATAAGGGCTCGGCTATTATTAGTTTCGGCGCCTATATCACTGCAATTCAATGTCATCGACTGGCGACCTTGATCATGACCGTCGAACGTTCATTTTGAAACGGTGCGTGAAGCTGAGGGGGGCCCACAGGCAGGGCCCAGGCGACGACACCCGGGGATGCCGGAAGGTAGGGCCGTACGACTCGGACATCGAAGACAGGCTTCGCGCTCGCATTCAGAGGGAATTCTGGAGTTGAGGGGGATGAAAAGAAGGCAAACTATGAGAGTTGTATGAGAGTTGTATGAGAGAGACGAATTGGCCTGGGCCAGCACCGTACGGGAGGTCGGGGTTTGCCGGCCGAGAGAACGACGATTCCGAAATATGGTTATTTTCTGACATTTTCACCATTTTAAACTCCAAAGCCATGCATGGTACCAGGTACCACCAGTGCGACTAAGAAGAACGAGCCCATCGAGATATGACAGCACCCTCGCGCCCGTCTACGCTCTTCCGCCTCACCGCCACCATACCGCCACCATCCGCGACCGCCAGTACAGTGACTAGTGCAAGGCTCCTCCCGCCGCCTTTGCGCTTCAAGTTGTGCGGCTTGAAGATAGGGGAATTTATGCAACACAGCTGCGGACGAAACACAGGTCCAAGTCCGTCGGCCGGCTTCCAGGGTGGTCATTCTTCAGCCGAGAAGTACTGTAGCTGACGTCGCGGTAGAGGATACAGCAGGGGCATTGCATGCAGCATCCGATGTGGTGTCGACTGCGCTGTGACTGCTAAAGGTCAAATTGAAAGAGAGATGCAGTTGAAACGCAGAGGTTCGTCGGGACGCGTAGGGGACTCATCGGCCGCACGGGTACGATATACTGCCTCTTGTTGGAGTACTGCGGCGAGCCAAGCCATCGACTTTATCTCAACGACGTCCCCAAGGAGTGTAAGTAAGTTTCACTCAGGTATTATGGATCAGCGAATGCCTGATACAAGCCAAAACAGAATTCAAGTGCTAGAGGCATATCTCGCCCTACACGATGCCGGCATTCAACACGGTTTGGATCCAGAGATTATCTTTGATCCACAGCATCAGCAGCATCACTGGCTCGTCCGGGGTTATACAGACAGGCCTAAGATCGTGGACTTTTCCTGTGCGACGATGGGTCACTCTTGCCAGCGCACGTACCTTGACATACCAGGCGACGATGTGGACCTCCCGCCGCAAGCACAATATGGCTGCGAAGAGTTATGGAGTCTCTTCCAATACCTCGACATACCAACGCCCCGTGAGTCGCGAGCTCTACTTTCCCTCGGACCCGCGAGCTCATTAGAATCAAGGAACCTTCAAAGTTGGCTCTCTCGTGTTTTCCGGCGAGCTCGCGCGAAATTGGGATTACAAGGCTGTCGCCGCGAAGCTGCCAAAGTCAGGATTTTCCGCAGAAATTCATACTATCAACGCCATGGGTGATTATATGAAGCAGTGCGAGCCGGAGCGTGAGGAAGAAATCGAAGCGAAGGTCTTGAAATTGCAGCTGGAAAGGGGCTTATACTGGGGTGCACGCAGTGAAGTAGATGAAAGCGACGGAGTGGCTGAAAGCGAGGAAGAGGGCACAGATGAGTCTGCATAGTGTTGGGTAAAGTCGTGTCGAAGTGATTCAATGAACCTAGACAGTTCTTTATCAAAGTCGCTTGTTGAATTTTTGCGAGGTGCAGAGGCCTTACAAGTTGGCCCGGGGCGAATTGTTGAGGTTGGCCCGGGGCACGGCAGAGTTGATCGTTTCAAGTTGTACTAAAACCTCAAGGTTAGGGGTTAGCATTTGTCATCCACTCGGCGGGCCGCTCGAGATGTTTCCCAAGGTCATCCACTAATCACAACGACTTCGACGACTTACTGGGGCCATGGACGGCGCAGGGAAAGAGACAGAGCAAGACAGGGCGGAAGGTCATGGCGGCCACTCTTCATCGGTGTAGTCACTGATCTCTGTCTAGTTCTGCAGGCACTGTTGAGCTCTTTGGCACCCGAAGACGCGTCGAAATTGTCGAAGGAACATGCGCTCAAGATCTCACAGAAGCTGGGGGAGATATTCGGCGATGTGAATGTCGGCGGAGGTCCCAGCGAGCAGCGCAATGAGAGGGGTGAGGTATGTCTGTGCACTTCTCGCCGCGTGTCTAATTCTCAACATCCGTCCAGGTCCTGAATGATGAAGGCTTGCCGATCATCGAGATATCGGAGCCCCCTTCAGACTCAATCTCCGAGGATCCTGCTGAGGCGCTGGTCGCCCCAGACTTTGTCCCGCTAGCGCAGCTGCCGCCGGCCGAGCGCGCTCGCGCCCGTGAAGAGATGGACCGCCTCCTCGACGCGCTAGAGGAAGAGGAGCGCGTCGAGGAGGAGAAGAACTATGCACTTGAGCGCGAGCGGCGGCAGGAAGAGCTCGAGCGGCGCAAGGCGAATTCGAAGACGGAGCTCGAGCGGTTGAAGGCGGCGAAGGAGATGCAGAAGAAGATGGGCAAAGCGCTGCTGCAGAACCTCTCGGACGCGCGAGAGCGGGAGGAGCGTGCGCGGGTCGAGCAGGAGAAAAAGGACCTGCAGCAGGACGCGCAGCGTAGGCAAGGCAAGCCGCGGAAAAGCGTCTCCTTCGCCAACCTGCCCCCTTACGAGGACCCGGACACACCTCCTAAAGCATCTGCTTCCACCACGCCTGGCTCTCCGGTGGGCAACGCGAGCGCTTCCGACCGATCCTGGGCCAAGCCAACGATGAAACTGAACGTTGTCGAGCGCTTTCCCTCACGACCAGAGCCGCATCCACGGCCAGCAACGCCACCCGCCGAATACCCCGCCCACGAACCAGATTCAGACGACGAGTCTATCCCCGGTTCGCCTGTCCCCGCAGACTCAGACGAGGGAGAGATTCTCGAATCGGATGGGGAGTCCATCGCGGAGCTAGACCACGTGCCAAGCGACGACGACGACGACAGCGCCGATACCCCCGACGAACCGGTGCTCGAGGATGAGATCGATTTCGACACCGCCAGCCACCAGCGCGAGATCGCCCTCGCGTACTACCAAAAGCGGGAGACCATCGGCAAAGATACCGCGCGGGCGATGTCCGCGCACTCCCATGGACCCATGGAGGACGAATGGGATCAACCAGTTTGTTTGATTCGCTCCACACCCGGTGTATAACATGGCTGATTACTCTGTTTCGTGCAGGAAGTCCCCCTGGAGGCAACACTCGCCCATCCACCTCCAAAGCCCGCCGAATCGAAATTCAAATCGTCGCGTATCGCGCAAGCCTACAACACCACGGTGCCCTCGACGACGCCTTCCACATCCCTGGGCGCCTCTGTCCTCCCGGGCGCGTCGACGCTGCGGCGCGCGATCCGCACGGGAAAACTCGAGGACGATAATCTCGTCGGTGGCGAGGAAGGCGAAAGCGGCGATGAGGACGAGGGCGACGAGATCAGGGAGTTCATGGACGCACTGCGCCGCGGAGAGGTCACGAACGCCGGCGCCGAGCAGAACTCGGACGCCCTGGTGGCTGCGCTGACAAGGGCCTACGGCGAGCCGCCGACCTCGCTCTCCTCGTCTTCACCCGCCACAGCCTCTGCAACCGCAGCCGCGACCCCGACTGACGTTTCCGAGTCCCCGATCACAACATCCGCCCCCGCGCCGCCGAAGGTGTCCCAGTTCAGGCTCAACAGGGCGCCCCCACGCAGCAGCCCTGTATCCGATCCCTCCACACCACCCAACGCAGCCACACGCTCGTCGCCGAAGCTGCCGACGAGCGACACCGTCGTCGAGCGCACACCCGCCGCGCCGGCGCCCGGCCCCTCCACTTCGCGCCCAGCAGCCGCGACCCAAAAGCCGTCGCCACTGGCGGGTCCCGCGCGAGCGAGCGCCTCCCCATCGCCCATCAACATGCCCCCTGCCGCAGACCCGCGATACCCGACGCTGACGGGCGCGCCGCCCGTCATGCCCGCGTCCCTGATTGTCGCGTCCCCGTCGTTCCAGCCGCCGAGCACTGCGCGGCCCAGCCGTGCGCCGGTGATCATGGCGTCCGCGGTGCGCGAGAGCAGCGCGCCGCGCGAGGTCGTGCAGGCAGAGCCAGGCGTCAAAAAGGTGTCGAGGTTCAAGGCAGGAAGGGTTGCGTAGTGCCGCCGTGATACGATTATTTAGTTACGAGGTGTCGAAATACATGAAGTCGACATTATATGACTGGACATGTCGTGTGCGCCGCCCGCATGATGAAGCACGCCAATTGGATTACCGACGAAAGAGAAAAGATAGTAGTACCTCGCGAACCTAGCAAAATTGTCCGCGCAAATATCCAAATGCAGCGTCCTACAGCCCCAACGACTCCTTCTTGAGCCCAATCTCGTCGCGCAGCATCTGTATCCGGCTCTCCAGGCGCGACGAGAGGTCGACCTCGCTGCCCGCGAGGCTGCCCGCGGTGTCGAGGCGCGCGCTCGCGTCCTTGAGCGCCTTTGCCCAGTGCGCGCGCGCGGCCTCCGTGAGCACGCCGTCGACGCTCGCGTCCGCGTCGCTCACGCTGATGCCGTCCTCGCGCTCCTCCGCGCCGAGCGCCTGCGCGCTCTCGCCCTCGTAGTGCGCGGCGTCCTTCAGCTCGAGCACGGCGAGCTCGAACTGCGCGACGCCGCCGATCCACGTGCTCACCTGGAGCTCGGGCTGCCGCCGGTGCGCGTCGAGCAGGAACGCGCGCGCGACGGCGTAGGCCCCCGCCGCGCGGTGCGTGATGCCGAGGAGCAGCGCGCGCAGCGCGAGCTCGTCGGGCGTGTCGAGCGCGGGGGGCGGCTGCGCGTATGTCGGCGGGGTGAGCGTGGCCGAGTACGGCGTGCGCAGCTCGACGGGCGGCGAGGTCTGGAGCCAATCGTTGATGTGCGCCTCGGCGGTGGCCTTGCTTATCCGCCCATGGGTATTCCAGACTGCACGATGGTGTCAGATCGTGCGCGGACGACGAAGCAAGGACGACATACAGACGCTCATCTCTGGGGTAAAGTTGGAGGTCAGTCACTTGGTGTGCGCGATTATGGGCAAGATACGCACCTTCGGCAGGATTGATGGAGATAGCCTTGACGTAGTCCTTGTCGGATCCTGTCAACCGCGTTTGCTTGGATTTGAAGAATGCCACTGGGTTGCGGTCAATGCAAGCTTTTGAGCGGATCGCAGAACTACCACGCACGCCTCTTCTTGATGAACACTTCCGTCGGCAGGTCCTTGTTGCCAATCTTGCGCTTGTCGATGAGCGCGGGGATGGCGTCGAAAAGGCGCAGGGCCTCCTGGACATTGCCCAGGGCCCAATAGCATCCGCCAGCGATGAAGTGGTAGGTCGCGTGGCTCCTATGCACGCCAGCATGTAAGCGAGGGGCACAAGATCCATCGACAAGCGCACCATGTGTTGAGTTCTGTCATCCTCATGAATGCCTCTGCTGCGTCCTTGTACCGCCGCTGTGCGAGGAACAGCCAGGCGAGCTCGAAGACAAGCTGGAGGAACATCGTGTGAGGTTGCAGGATTGAGAGACGTTCATGCGACGTACGAGAGCGTCGGCTTGCAGGAAAACTGTCGGTCGGTCAGGACTCAAGCCGTCCTGCAGAACTTTGATGGCGCCCGCGGCATCGCCTGACATGCGAAGGATCTTTGCCTGTCCGCAATTTCATCAGTGTTCGCCTTCAGGACGTCTGCCGTTCACTTACCCTGTTCAGAATCCACAATGTGCCGGTGGGATATCGCGCCTCTAGCCTGAAATGAAAAATATGAGATGGGCCACCACATTCGCGCGCACTCCCACATACTTATCCACGATAGCTTTGTATTGTTTCAAGATATGCCGTTCGTCTGCCTGATATCCGGACATCAAAAGCACAACGCCATGGTAAGACATCAGCGCCAGCCTGCCATGAGTAAGCTTTATGAGTAAGCAACGGGAAAACGGAGCCGTACCCAGCGAACACGGAGTGCACATCGCTTTTGGTGGCGGAAACGGCGAGGGCGCGCAGCGCGAGCTTCCGGTCGTGGTTGAAGCCAAAGAAGCCGACTACACTCCTGCATGGCGCGTCAGACGGAGTTGGCAACCGCTGTGGCAACACATACTTGACTTTCGCCGGGAGTAGAGACAGCACGAGATTGAACAGTCCGTATCCTGTGGGCTGCATGAGCGGCAGCAATTTATGCAAATGCCGCAACGCACCAAATGCCGTGCCAGATATGATGAGCTCCTCGATGGGCCCGTCGTTGGCGGTGTTTACGGCGAGAGAAGGTGTCGACGCGCCTGACACTGATCGGGAGCCGCTGAGCGAGCTTCCCCATCGACCGAAGAAGCCCTGGGACTTGGACGTTGAGGTAGATGACGCCGACGACGCCGACGTTCCATTGGCCACGCTGAGCAGCGACGGGTTGCGCGACGGTGCTTGCGACGTCGACGGGGTATTGTACGCGTCGAGACCGTGCGGGAACACGGTCTTGTAGAGCCTTGGGAGACGCTTCACACGGCCGCAGGCATGCAAAGGGGAAGCACGTACTTTGTGAACCGGGAGTGCGCGCTTGAAGGGGGTAAACAATGTTGGGGCAATCACCTGGGGCGGCGAACGGACTTACTTGTTCAGGGCGTATCTATGGGAAATTAGCGCGAATACGATGACGACGAGAACGACTTACAGGCACTGGAGATATCCCATGTAAGACTCGCTGCGGCCGGTGAGCAGACTACGCGGATAAACGCGGAGGGGACGTACTTCAGCGCTTGGGTCATGCCGTACAGGATGATCGCGTCCGAGTAAATGAGGTCCCACTCGGTCGCTGCGGGGAAGCGACTGGCTGCAGGAAGGCTCTTGCTGTGCTTGAGCTGCTTCTTCGAGCCGGTCTCTGCGAGCGAGAGCAGCCTCGACGCCTCGGACATGATCCCGGACTGTCGCGAGGTAATGCCGGACACCGTTAGAGCATTGCAGATGCCTTGGACGTTTGCGCGCACCTCCATGCCCAGAGCTGCCTGCAGAAAGGCACAGACGCCGAGCCCCAGGAGATGGAAAGGCGAGTCCTTGTTCGTCTGGAATATCTTCTCTGCCTCGACAAGGTCATTGGAGAAGATGTAGTCGAAGCCGGACGTTGCGGAGCGCAGACTGGCGATGACTTCTTCGTGCGAGGCCATTGTGAGCTCGCGCGAGGTGGTGGTCGAAGTTCAAGAAGGTGGTCGAAGTTCAAGAAAGGACGTGGCGAGCGGGGAACGTCCTTCCCCGGGAATTAACGCTGGGGAAACCGCTGCCGCGCTGCGGCTGTGACGCACCGGCGGCCACTCGATACGGGCACACCTTCCCACGCACCTTATTGGGATATCCTCATTTGTTCCTGCCAACCCTCTGACTCTGCCACCAACTGCACCAACCCAGAGGCCAGCATCGTCTGACGACGACGACAACCCGACGCTCACCGTCGTCTGTGTTGTCCTCGCCGTCCCCATGTTTCCTCGATTTCTGCGACCCATACCACAGCCCGCCCGCCGCGCCTACTCCATCTTCTCCAAGCATGGCGGTGGCCGCTACTTCAACTCCTCCAAACCACCCAAGGTCGTCCCCCAATCATCGGTGAAAGTCCCTACCAGGGTCGAAGCCAACCCCGGCGATGCTGCCGTTGCCGACGATGCATCCGCCGCCCCCTCCGCGGCAGTGACGGACACCGCCACACCGTCGTCCCCCATGCCCTCGCCCGCAGCCGCCCCGCACCCGTTTGCGCGGCCAGACTACCCCCCGCTCAACGCGCGAGACCTGCGTCTGCACCAGTTCTTCGCGCTTCACCGCCCGCTCATCCTCGCGCAGCCGTCCGCGACGCTGTTTGATCCCGCCCCCGCCATCGATATCGGTGCACCAATGGGGGCTGCGCAGACACAAGATGGGCTCGCGCTCGGCGGCATCGACGACCCGCCCGAGGCGTCGCCAGAGGCCGATGCGGACGCCGCGCGCCAGCTGGCTCGTGCGCTGGTCATGAACTCGGTCGGCAGCACAGTTATCTGGGAGGACACGCTGCGCCGCCTGGGCTTGGATGTTGACCAGGGGAGAGAAGAGGAGCTGTCGAAGGTGTCAGCCGCCGTGGTAGACATGGACAGCACGAAGCGGAAGCGGAGGAAGAAGATGAAGAAGCACAAGTACGACCTTTGTTCCTCCCTTTGACTACATACAGTACTGACGAGCAACCCTATCTTCCGCCCAGGCTGAAGAAGCGGCGACGGGTATGTTTTGCGCCGTTCTATACCCTTGCGATCGATACTGACTCCCGTTTTGACATTCTCAGCTTACACGCGCCCAGCGGTTGAAGATTGGGCGGTAGCACGTGTGCGAAGGACTCTCACTTTCCCGGGCTGCATCACACGCTCGCGCGAACTCTCAGTCTACGCATAGCAACCTTTCAATACTTGTTCCCCCAGCTCCTGTTACAATGTTCCATGGCATTAATTTTCTCGCTGCTCATGACTGAGTTTGCCAGCTGATCATCAGATCATGACATCTCCAAACACGGTATCCCACTTTGTTCGAGACTGCTCCCGGCTCGCCAAGCCTCAAAGTGCGAGGTCGCTCGAGGGATTGACCGAAAGGCCTTGCCCAGCCATGCCCCGTTCCTGAACTCAGTGGTTGGGCGCCATTAGTACTTCCGTTGCGTCCAGAGAGTCCGGGTGCCTCGATGGTAAGGCGTTGTGACTTCGCCGCTGTTCTGACTCTGGCTTTATCAGTACCCACCCCGTCGTCACTGTTGATATAAAGCTGGTCACCAGTCTACTCTGGCCTTACGGATGTCCGACAGAGTGAAGACCCTTTCGGTAGTCCAGGGCTTACCCCGCACCTTTGCACTCCCTCAGGTTCTACTGGGAGTGCGCTTGCCTTCCCTTGGCTATACATGATGTCCCTCGTACAGCCCACTGCCTGGTGAAATGCGGAGTGCGGTGCGGTGACTCGTCGAGCAGGTGTTATGACTTGCTCTCCCACTCAGCTTGGCGGCTTCCCATGTTTTCGAGCCGATACGAGCTGCTGTATCCGCGTAAGGCATACCCAGTCATACATTTCAGGTAGCGCGCATATATAGCGCTACGAGAACCAGCGCTGCCATGTCGCGTGTTCGGATGGACTTAAACTGCCCATTGAGCATGCTGGTATGCTGGTTTGATATCTTCCAAGCTTCATGGCATTTCCATCGCTGTTTGCAGACCTACTGACCTGTATAACCTCGATATGACCATACCCGGACCCCGCCTCTGCGCCGCCAGTCTTCTTCAAGTCCGTTCCCAGCTCGCCATGTTTCGCCATATCCCTCCTTAACCAGCAGCTGCTCAACACCGTCGCTGTCCAGCAGCGCGCCAAAGAAGATCAAATGGCTGGGCCAGGTGTGGTTCCACGGCTGCGCTGACGGCGGCGCCCCGGGCGTGGACGTCGGCCGAGGCGAGGGCGGGAACGCCTCGTCCACCCGCGAGGGAAAGTGCATCGTGAGGTAAAGTCGCGGCGACTCGTAGAAAACATCCGTCTGGTCCTTATACACAGCTGGGTCCTCCCCGCTGCCATTTGGCGTCAGAAAAAGTGGTCGACAAGGTGACAAGGGTTACTCACTGCAGCGGCGGCTCGCACCCAAGCGCCCACACTTCGATCGGGCGGTGCAGATATGCTTGGCCCGGCGTCGAATGGCACGGCATGAGGAAGCCCACGCTCCGCACCTCGTGCGGGGGCAGCGCGCGCAGGTACGTCAGCACGTCTATCTGCGCGGTCGCGTGCACGCGCGCGGCATACCACACCGCGGGCACCGCCGCGAGCAGCAGCGCCGCATGCCGCCGGCGGATGCGCAGCGCGTGCCAAGTTTCTGGCCGCGCAGGCTGCGCGCTGTGCAGGTCGACGAGCGACTGCGCCGCGAGGATGTGCAGAAGCGGGAGCACGGGGTGCAGGAAGCGCCACTCCTTGTGCCCCGCGCACGAGAACACGACCGTCGTGCCCGCGGCGGCGGCGAGCAGCGTGCGGGCAGCGGGGCCGCGCGCACGCCAGGCGCCGTACAGGACAAACGGCAGCGCGGGCCCGCAGAGAAGTGGCAGCGCCTGTACGAGGTAGTAGTGCCAGGGCGCGACGCCGTAGAACAGCGCGGTGGGCGACGCGTTGACGCGCAGGAAGGACAGGAGGGTGAGCGTTGGTCTGCCGTTGTATGCACTGTCAATGGCGAAGAGCGCGAGAAGCGTGAATGTGCTGTATAGGGATATTTGAGGATGGGTAGAGATATGCAGGGCGAAGACGGACATACGCGGTGAGTAAAGCGTCGACGATGAACGCAAGGAGACGTTGGGGGTGTGCGCGGAGGCGCCAGAGCAGCGGTGGGATCAGGAATATCCAGATGACCGCGTTCGTGACGCGGGTCGCGCAGGCGAGCCCGGCGAAGAGGAGAAGCGAGCGCAACTGTGTTCTGCGAACCTTGCTTAGCATGGTTGCTTTCTGCATAGAAAAAGTTCGCACTTACCTTGTCGGGGTCAACGCAGGGTCCCATGGATAGTGACTCAGTGCGAGGGTTGTGAGCGTGGTCTCGAGGGAATTGGACAGCGAGCGAGAAAGGGCGAGGCCGTGAAACAAAGACGTCAAAGAGACGAAGAACTGGGCAACAAGTTTGGCCAGGTGCACGAAGAGATGCTGGACTTGTAGTTGCTTACCGTCGCCGCCACGTACCGCTCTCCAAGCACCCTGCGCGCGACCTCGCGCACGCCCACGTCCGTCCCCGCCGCCAGCGCACCATGCAGGAGCTTCGGCACCCAGACCTACCGCATCCGCGCGTACATGAGCGCATACCCCTACACCGCGACGTAGCACGCACCAGCAACCGCGTGTCATCGAGGTGCAGCACCTTGAGTGCCCAGTACACGGGTACGTTGAGCGCGGGGTAAAGGAAGCTGCGGATGGGGGCAGGCGCGCGCCATTCCCAAGTGAGGTGGCCGTAGCCGAAGACTAGGTGGTGCGCGGGTTCGAGCGACTGGAAATACTCGTCGGGCTGGAAGAAGGAGCGCGTAAAGAGCGCGACGAGGATGCGCACAGCGAGGGCGACGGCGGTGGCAGTGCGCATGGTCGCCACGACTCTGGGCCGATGAACAAGTCAGAATGTGGTGTTTTCAGCAAGGTTCATGCATGTATGGAGGTGGCGCAGGGAGAAACGCGTACACCGCACGGCGTGCTCCGCGCACTGACCTCGCAGGCTGCAGCCCGGCCAAAGCTAGAACTGTCCAAGTTCACTGGACTACTTCGACATGACATTACACAGTCTTTACACCCACTATTACGCAGATTCATCCGAGCCGGAGCTGCCCCCTTCCTCGCTTTCAGCCACTCCATCGCTTTCATATACTTCAATATCGCAGTGTGCAGCCCAGTATAATCGCATTTCCCGCTGCAAGTGCAAGACCTTCCCGTTGATTTCGCCCTCATTCTCCGGCTCGCACCGCCTCATATAGTGACCCATTGCGTTGATAACATGAAGTTCTGCGACGAATCCTGGCTTTGGCAGCTTCGCAGCGACGGCCTTGTAATCCCACGTTCGGGCGAGCTCGCCGGAAAACACATAAGAGCCAACTTTGAAAGTCCCTTGATTCTGATAAGCTCGCAGGTCCAAGGGGAAGCAGACCTCGCGACTCACGGGGCGTTGGTATGCTGAGGTAGTGGAAGAGACTCCATAACTCTTCGCAGCCATATTGTGCTTGCGGCGGGAGGTCCACATCGTCGCCTGGTATGCCAACGTACGTGCGCTGGCAAGAGTGACCCATCGTCGCACAGGAAAAGTCCACGATCTTAGGCTTGTCTGTATAACCCCGGACGAGCCAGTGATGCTGCTGATGCTGTGGATCAAAGATAATCTCTGGATCCAAACCGTGTTGAATGCCGGCGTCGTGCAGGGCGAGATATGCCTCTAGCACTTGGATTCTGTTTTTGCTTGTATCAGGCATTCGCTGATCCATAATACCTGAATGAAACTTACTTACACTCCTTGGGGACGTCGTTGAGATAAAGTCGATGGCTTGGCTCGCCACAGTACTCCAACAAGAGGCAGTATATCGTACCCGTGCGGCCGATATATGACTGACCCTTGTACATCCCCAAAAATACGGGCACAATCGCACCCTGGAGTTTCTGGAGCGCGTCTGCGTAGATAGTCGCCTCCTTCACCAGACGCAATCCATGTTCTTCGTCGTTGATGCTGAGTTTGGCGATGGCGTGCATCATCCTGTGCTCGTCCTGAATATCCGAACCATCCAGAGTGCCTTGGTATATCGGCCCCCGCCAGTCCCACGGATCATTGAAGTAGTTGCGTTGACGAGGTAGGACGTCGCCGAGGACTACATTGCGCTCGTGAAAAAGCCCTTGAGGAGAGATGGAGGTCAACGTCAGGCCGGGGCCCTCCCCCGACTCCGGGTCCATGAAGTCTTCGTAGTGAATTCTTAACGACATCTGATGTTGCCTAGTAAGTTGGTTCGTAGCCTGAGACTCCAAAGCTAGTACTAATAAACGTGATCGTGGGAGACTAAACACCGCCGGTCCGGCGCTCTTCCGGCTCGGCTTTATGCGCCGACCGCGTTTCCTGTGGGCGTGGCCGACGCTGTTGAACCACCTGGAACCGGCCCCAGCAGCAGGACATGGAAAATGAAGGCTGTGGAGAAGGCTGTGTATAACCAACGAAGGGACCGGGTTGTCAACCTGTTCCGCAAGGTCCGCTCTTCCACTTGACGTATGTATGGCTCGAGTCGGCGCTGTAGATCGGAACTCTGAGTTCTTCTGCATGTCTCGGGACCCGCATCATCCTTGCGCGCGGTGGCTGTTGAGGAGGCACCGTAGACTCTAGATGGGACGCCTGCTGAGAGTGTGAACTCGATGATGCAAAGCATCCTTGGGTACGGGCGTCGGGATCCATAGGCTGAGATGGTGAGATTCGAACCCGATGCACGAGAATTATGCATTCCTCACCGATGAAGGTGAGCAATGAACGACGATGCATTGAAAATGATGACTTTATATATGGAGCGCACCGGGTACCTACATATTGTTTTGCTCCCATTGAATAACAGACGAACGGGGTTTACTGGACATTGTGGAGCGCATTCTCGACGTCAATTCATGGCCGAAGATGACGAATCTGGGCACCTCCGTAGAGGCTGCCGATGAGCAGTGCGTGTGAGCATGCCTCCACCATGTGTGCGGATCTATAATCACGGTGAGGGGAGACTGGCGCATACTACAGTAAGCCATGTAAACATGGCAAATCCACGGTGCAAACTAAATGAGTCCTGAAGACGTTGGGTTTCACCTGGAAGTCCTGAGCACCGACTGTATTAATGTGGTACACTATGATATCAATTACCGAACATACAGCAAAATCAATCGATCAAGTTAAATTATACCACCTGCCTCCCCGCACTGCCATACATCAGTCTTCTTCCCTAACGGCAGATACGTACAGCGGCATCTGGGCGCCCTCCTCCATCTTGCCGTCGATATACGGGCGCGTCACGATCATTGAGCGCGTGCGGATTGACTCTGGTGGTACCGTGAGCGAGAACGAGAACGCGCGCACCAAGACGTAGAGAAGGGCTTTCATCCTACAAGCAGCGCAGTTCAGCACCTTGCGGCAGGAGGGGGAGAATATCGACGCACTCGACGACGGAGAAGCGGTAGCCAATGCATGCGCGCGAGCCCCCACTGAACGCCAAGCTGTTGCCCCAGATCCCCGGGATGGACTGGGCCGCTTCCGGAATATTTACCCATCGCTGGGGCCTGGAAAATCATATGAGCACAAGTCCGTCTGTAGATGTGGCGTAGGAGGAGCTCGAGCCCGAATGCGCACGAAGAATTGCATGAGATATAGCGACAGTCACGTACTTGAATTCACGCGCATCAGGCCCCCATATCTCGGCAGACCGGTTCAGCGCCCAGATTGGGATGAGGATACCGTCCCCAGCCACAACGCTATTCATCGACGACATCAACCAGTACCCTTCCGGCCACGCGGCCGACGAGTGAATTCGACGTACGGGATGCCGCTTCGCCGCACGCCCTTCTTGTCCTCCCACTCGCTGGCCGTCGGAATCACATCCGCGTGTGTCGCGATGCGTATCGTCGATGGCACAGGCGCGTACAGGCGCATCACCTCGCGCACGACGTGGTCTAGCTCAGGTATGTCCTGCAGGAATTCCATCGTGATGCCCTCTGTTGGGGGCGGCGGGAGCGCTGCGCGCAATGACGCCTGCGTCTCGGGATAGTGCGATAGAGCGTAGAGCGCCCACGTGACGCCAGTAGACGTCGTTTCGTGGCCCGCAATGAGGAACGTGGGTACTTCTGCGTACGCGAGAGGTGAGAAACGGCATTCAAGATGAGTTTGCGAACACGCACGCGCGAGGACATCCTCGTCACTCATCCGAGCATCTTCCTTAACGTCGCTCGCCATGTTCGCCTTCACGAGGAGAGTGAGTAGATCGCGTCCAGTCGCGTCGGCCGTGCCCAAATCCTGCGCAGCACCGGCGTCTTGGTCGGCAGTCGACGTTCGCAACGCTGCCTTGCGCTCCGCGAGCAGCTGCATGCCAATGCGCCGGAAGGTCGCCTGTGCCTTGGCAACGCGACGGCCAACCTTCGTTGGCTAAAAAGACCGTCAGTAGCAGCGCGCAGACCTGAGGTGTGAGGCATACAATGAGGCGGAATATTGGGAGCACAGCCTGTAGGACCGAAAGTATGCCGCCCCCGGCCCCACCGATGCTACCGAACATCGTGCGCACGGCTTCGTTCAGCTCACTAGGAGTCTGCTCTGGGTTCAGCGCTTCGAAAGAGTGGTTGAAACCTGCGGACGGTTGTTAGGTGAGTAAGGTTGGGCACGCTAGACATACCAGCGAGCCCTATGACGTCAAGCGTGGTCTTGTTCAGCCAGCTGAGCACATCGATGGTCGCACGGGTCTCGTCCGTGGAGCTACCAGACTGTGCGTTGACCGCCTGCGAGATGAGTGCGAGCCAGCAGTCTCGCAGCTGGGGGATCGCTGAGTGTGCTGACACTTAGGCTCCATTCCGCTGGCGTACCTGTAGCGACTTATCAACAAAGATAGGTGTCAAAGCGCGTATCTGGGTAGGGCCAAAGGCAGGGCTCTGGGATTGCGGTCAGAAGGGACAGCGAAGACGGTGGGTGACACTGGGTGACAGACCATGATGCGGCGCTGTAGGCAGATTCGACATCAGTGTGACTATCCCGAGTCTGGCACCGAACGACCGCATACCTGCTGCTTATGCTGATCACCTTCAACGATGAGAAGACCTATGTATCACATGAATGCATGCTTCACCAAGACTACAGAGCACACACCGTGACCCATCAGCCGTCCGAGGTTGTAGCGTACCTGCTCGGGCTTCTGGTAATCCCGCACATGCGATAGGACGTGTCCGATAGCGCGCGTGTCCATCACAAACAGCCTGTCGCTCTGTATCTCACTATCAATGAGTCCATGGCAGTAAACTCGCTGACGACAGTGTACGCACGTTGAAGAAGCCCTTGGGCTTGAACACAGGGCCATACTCCTCGATCCACTGTTCATGACACTTGATGATACCGTGCTCCTGCATCAGCTTCATATGTCCAAAGAACCAGCTGGGCGACGGGGGGCCCTTCAAATCGCGTAAGGGCGAGTGGTATGGCTGGATGATGCGCGCAAAGAGGTCCCATAGCGCGCGAACATTGAGCAACGCGACCCCGGCGAGGAGCGCTGTGACGATAGACCAAAACATGGTGGGTGAAAGTGCGGTTTGGAAGCTGAAACCTCAAATGAAGCCTGAGATACTTATAGGAATCTGCCACCACGGGTAGAATATGACATGGTGAGAATCATGGATGCTGCGCGCTCGTAATTAGATTAGACATGTCGACCCGACGGGCCGTCGGAAGCAGTAACTATGCAGGGCTGATGTTGAGTAGACTCCCTGACGCATAGTAAAGAAATCCAACCGATCATTTGTCCAACGCCATTGGAAGGCAGCGATACCACACCGCCGCAGTGGACGTTGCTGTTGGAAAAGAAAAGAGGAAGACTTGACTCCGGCGGAACCAACGAGAGCCAACAAGTTGGACGCGTTAACGTTGGGACTCGGAGAGTCGTCGGATGTTCGGTCCCCGGGCCGGCCCGGGCTAGCAACATTCAATCACGCTCTTTCTCCTACCCTTACGTCCCCAACGAAGAGCGCAGCCCTGTTCTACATTATCTTATCCCAAACATTTGAATGTTTTCTTGACGAAAAAACTAGTAGTATGGTCACCGACATCTCTGACTCCACACCTACTTGTCATGCCTTCTACGAGTTGACCCCAATTTATTGATCTGGAGACATTGGCATCCTTCGGTGCCGCACGCTTTGCGCAGTCCTTTTGCCGCACGCTGTGCGCAGCAGTCCTTTCTTCCGACGGTCCGACGGGTCGTGAGGTCAGTGGATCCTCTGTGTTCAGGCCTAGCACTATTTGTGCTTCTATCCAAGATGCCGGCTGGTCACTGACCGTCCTTATTGCGCAACGTCCAGTGATGTGCATCGAGCTTAACTTCGAGACAGTAAGCTCGAAGTCAAAGAATGCTTCCTTGGCTTGACACACAATAGATCAATCCCTTATAGATAATCTTGACTGGAAGGGACGCTGAACCGCCTGGAGCCGCGCCCGCCCGCGGGCTTCGGCGGGAAGATGACCGACGCGGAGGTCGCTGCATACGATAAGAAGAAGGAACGAATTGAACAGTCGTTCCGCAAGGTGTGTTCATGTTTCCACTGAATCGTGTAGCGCTGAGGAGTCGGCGCACTAGATCGGATTTCGCCGCGTGAACTCCGATTTCTTCTGCATGGCGCGGGCCCCGCTCCATGCGTTGGCTATTGAAGACGGTGCGCCATATAAACCTGGAGAGCCAGCTGACAGCGTGGACTCGATGATGCAGAGCATCCTTGGACCTGAAATCTCTCTCCGCTTTCAGGGGCACTTACTATGCTCGCGCTCGCTAAGTGCAACGTCACGAGTTGTTGTGGGAAAGATTGTAGTCAAAGCTTGATGAAATTTTGAACGGCTTGCATGTATGATGCTTACGCGTTCGAGAGGCTTGCCCATGGCTTGCCACACATGCAGCAATTGATAAGTCATGACGAGAGAGGATAGAGCGGCAAAGACCGGGCGAATAATTGCACCCATGATACACAAAACATGGTCAACCGTGATAGCCAAGATTGAAATTGAATGCGTACTCACTGTGAATTGGCCATGGAGCGCTCGTAGAAGAAGCCAGCAAGATATTATGATTTATTAGTCTCGGAACCAGCCGCATCGGAGTCGAAAAACAAGGCGAACAGGGACTGTTCAGGAGCGTCTTGTCGTGTCTTTTTTCAGCTCCGCCACGGCTGGTTCCGAGACTAATGATTTATGTGGCCGCAAGCTTTGTGCGACGCGCTGTCGGACGCGCTCGGCAAATGCCGTCTGCTCGGGAAACTTTCTCTCAGCGTCGAGGCTCTCACCTTCACCGTTCCTCATCCCCTTCTTCAGCTTGATCGAAATCCAGCAATATGGTAGTTGTCCAAACAGAGCCCAGTACCTCCGCTCCCGTGCACAAAAATCGTCGCAAGCTCTCCAAGAAGAAGGCGCCTCGGATCCCTGAAGACGGGGAGATGGGCACTACTGCGCGCACGGCAGGCCCGGACAAGCCATCTGAAGACAACCCAGACGATGAAGATGCGCTTATGATAGACCCAGACGACGCTCCCCTTCCCCCTTCGTCTGCGCCGTCGTTTGGCCCTGTATCTGCCGCTGCCGCTGCCGGCCCCCTCAAATCGGAGACGCGTCGCATAGCAATCCCACCACATCGGATGACGCCGCTGAAGAAAGACTGGGTGAATATATTTGGCCCTTTGACGGAGTTGCTGGGGCTGCAGGTGCGCATGAATGTGCAGCGCAAGAGCGTGGAGATCCGGGTGCGTGCCCCTTGTAACATGTTTTTCGCGGCTTTGCTGAGACGATGCGCAGACATCGAAACACACCAAGGAGGTTGGTGCGCTGCAGAAGGGCGCAGACTTTGTGAAAGCATATGCGCTCGGCTTTGATGTCAATGTGCGTGTCCGTCGGTCCTCGTGCCTCGTGCACCTGCTGATCCTCGTGTCCAGGACGCGATTGCCCTCCTCCGGCTAGACGACCTCTATCTCGACTCCTTCGAAATCAAGGATGTGAAGACGCTCCACGGAGACCATCTATCTCGTGCCATCGGTGCGTCGTCTGATTTGGTATGCCTTGCCATCTATCTTACGTCTCTTTGCAGGCCGCATCGCCGGCCAAGACGGCAAGACAAAATTCACAATCGAGAACGCCAGCCGCACGCGTATCATCCTCGCTGATACGTGAGCTGACAGTCTCGTACCTCTCTCCTTCTCTCAAGCTGACCGTCGTTGCAGAAAAATTCACATTTTGGGCTCATTCCAGAACATAAAAATTGCGCGAGACGCCATCGTGTCGCTTATCCTTGGATCGCCGCCAGGAAAGGTTTACGCGGGCCTGCGCACGGTTAGCAGCCGCATGCGACAGCGGGCGTTGTAGTTGTACACGGAGGATATGTAGTATGTCGTTGTAGAGTCTGCGCGTTGTATGTTGTCTGCATCCGCATTGCAACTCATAGGGGATTTCCTTTCCAGAAGCGTATACGCTCCGAAAGGACGCCTGTCTTGACTTCCTTTTTCCCGTTGCACCGCTTGCATCTACCCTGCTGAGAATCCCGACGGCGTCCGCGTTTCACGGCTGAGGTCAACTATGAGCGCACCGCCCATGAGCTCGCGGGTCGAGCAAGAGTCAAGCTCAAAAGCTTCGGGCAGACGCTGCGAACGTGATTGGTCCGCAGACGGCAGAGCGTTACCGGTGAGGTCAAGATTCATTGCTAACCGTGACGCGTGAAGATCTAGTACCGTATGGATGAAACAGTACACCGTCCACTACCACCGGCTTCCTGTCTATCGGACGCTCGAGGATCAATTTTTTGTGCCGCCACTAGGTGGATGAGAGCAGGTCTGGTTGCCACTGCTTCCAGACGAACAACAAGTCGGGTCTCCCGGGCTACCTGCTCGTACGCGAGGCCATGGCGGACACATGCGCGCGAAGAAACTGCGCCGGAGTCAAGGTGTTTGCCCCGAATGATTAAATGGTGAGGACATCGTAGATGCCGATGGAACGTGAGCGTGAACCGTCGCCGCCCTGTCAATTTTCGGAAATTCGGCATGTCGTGAGTTCCACGCCGATAGAAGGCTGTGTGCTTGAGGGCGGGTGCCGCGACTGCGCTGATATACCCGCCTCGAATTATATATGCGTGGCCGCCGGGGTTGTCGACCTTTAGAATAGCCGGTAGAGCGCGCATAGGGTCGACGGTGGCTGTGGCCTGTTTGACGTGCCTTACAGTTGAACTGCGGTAGGCTCCACGAAACCATCAATTGGGAAATCTTGCACTTGTAAGCTCGGGCAAGATGTAAAAGGGGTGCCAAGCGATCACCTGTTATTCCTGTACAGGTAACAGTGGACAGACTGTGGAACGCTGTAGACTAGGCAGAGCAAGTTTGACAGTGGCGTTCTGATAAGACACAGAGAGCATGGCCATCGGCCACGAGCCACGAGCTATTGAACCTAAGCAATAGGGGGATGATACTCTTAGACATCAGGACAGCTTCGCGACATCAGTTTCAGGTCAGGATTGGTGGGCACAGCGGGGGGCGCTTGATCTTGATACAAAAGAAAAGTAAAATAAAGCACGGAGAGCATACGCCACGTCGGGCTAGTCGCGAGTTTCGAGACGAGAGTTTGATGTGCATACTATAGGGGCAGAAGAGACAGACACGCGGCATCCTCGCGCGTAGCGCCACCCTGAGGGTTCAAACGCAAATACTCGGCACAGGAGAGCTAGAACTCGCAATCTTGTGTTATCAGAGAACGATAGATGTCAGAAAAGGAGACGAAGAGATAGATCAGTGGACTGCAGTACTGCACTGACACAGTGACACCGGAGGCAACGTGGCCTGGCGGAATCCGGAATGCCAACGAGTTAGCAGAAATCAAGTGGAACGGAGTGTCGGACAGCAAAGCTCCCCGACGGTGAAGAGTCCCCTTGTGTTTTCTGTGTGTTCCCAAACAACTCCCCAAGTCAGGTTGTCCAGGGCTGTGCGTTGGTGGCAAGAGGAAACCGATCAATTGATTTTGCGGACCGCTGCCGGACCGGCTGCTCCCACGTCGTGACCGCATTGGACCCGCGTTGCCTTGGCCGGGCCTCCCAACGACCTCGACATCTCTCCACCCTCGTAACTCTTCCTGAGCGAACGCATTGAAGCCAGTCCGAATTATATATTCTTCTATTCCCACTCACCGCACGCATCCATCAAGCCTTGTCATGGCTGGAATTTCGTGGCACTACGTCCTCAAGTTCATCATCACTGGTGCGTCGCACTCATTCCTGTCGCGCAGCTCGAGCTCTGATGCCCGCTCAGGCGACGCAGCAGTCGGCAAGTCCTCGTTGCTCGTACGCCTCACAGACCAGCGCTTTCTGGCCAACCCGGACCCCACGGTGCGTCTGTTTACCCCCGGCATCTTGTTGCCGTGTACAGCATCCTTGCACGGGCACGCCGACCCCCTCGACCTCGACATCTGTCGGAAATGGGTGATACTACGGGATCACGCCACCGTGGCGAGCACGGCTCGGGCATCCGGCACTGGCGCGCAGTGCTGCTGCGCCGCATGCCATACACACCTTGGCGCAACTCCCGCGCGCCCCATCTGCATCCGCATCACCCCACTCCTGATAGGGATGCTGATTGTATCAACGCGTACAGCTGGGCGTCGAGTTCGGGTCCAAGCTCATCACCATACCCGAGGAGAACAAGGTTGTTAAGCTCCAATGTGCGCAATCTCTCTTGGAAGATGGCCCGCTGCGCCTTTTTGATCGGTCGACCGTTGCTGACCACCGCGTGGACAGGTTGGGATACCGCAGGCACCGAGTCCTTTCGCTCCATCACTCGCTCATACTACCGCGGAGCTGCCGGCTGCCTGCTCGTCTACGACGTAACATCGCGACAAAGTGCGGATGCCTTCCCGTCTTCCGTACCCTGTGCCGCTGAATCTGACCGGCTGTGCGTGTGCTGTGCCGCAGGCTTCCAGAACGCGCGCTCGTGGCTGGCAGACGTGCGCGCGCACGCCGACCCGCACCTTACCTGCATCCTGGTGGGCAACAAGGTCGATCTGTGCGCGGACGACGCCGCGCGGCGGCAGGTGCCGACTGAAGAGGCCGAGCTGTGGGCGAAAGAGGAGGGCCTCCTGTTCGTTGAGGCGAGCGCGAAGAGCGGCGTGAACGTTGACGCCGCGTTCGAGTCCGCGTGTCGCGATATCCTGGAGAAGATCCGGAAGGGCGTGTTCGACGACGACCGGGTACGCGTTGTTTCCTCGTCGTTTCGATTCGCGAGCGTCTCTGACATCGCACGCTGCGTGCAGTCGCCAGGCGTCAAACTCTCCAAGCCAACGAACGGCAACGTGGCCGTGGACGGATCGAATGGATCTAGCTCAACGTGCTGCGGGACATAGCCTCTTTCATACTGTCCTTTCATTCATGATATGCTTATTTTACGACAACCCGGGCGTACGGTGTATGATGTACAATATGCGATGTAATAATAGCAGGCTGACCATGGTGAGTTTAGTACGGTATCCAGTAGTGAGATCAGGACCTAGGGTAGTAGCATGAATACCTGTGCATATATGTTACTTTAGATGATTGGGTCCATTATACCGAGATGTGGGGAGTAATCTATGTGCTGTCCAACCGAGGAACGGTCCGTGTGCAAGGTAATAAGTTACTCAGCAATAATGAGATCGTTGCCCTCCTGCCACCATCCATCGATCCCTACTTTATGCACTGTGGTCACGCAGTGACCGCCAGTACTCGTGGAGCTGGTCCACGAAGCCGCGGTTGGGGTTGGCGATCCATCGCCGCTCCTTGACGTACTCGACCGCCTGGCCCGGCGTGAACCCGTGGTGTGCAATGAGATACGCGCACACGACGCTAACGCTCCTGCTGGACCCGAGGGCACAGTGCACGAGCACGCGCGCCTTAGGGTCGCGCAGCGCGTCGTGGATCCACTGCGACGTGCGCGGGAGGTGCGCGGCGAGCTCCTCAAACGGCGTGTCCTGCAGCGCGACCTGCGCGCCGCGCAGCCCCGGCGGGATGCGCACCGTGCCCGGCATTGTCGACAGCACGTGCGTGATGCCGAATTCTGCCAGGCGGACGGGGTCCTCCGCCGCGCATACGTCCGAAATGTACAGCCGCGGGAGGATCTCTGAAAGGAGCGCGGACGGGAAGTGGGAGGGGTGTGGGTGTGGCGTAGAGGGGATAGACGGGCTGAGGGGCGTCTGCGGGACGGTGAGGGTGAGTGCGGAAAGCGTCTGTGCGCGCGGACGTTTTGCGGAGAGAAAGCGGGGAGTGCGCATAGGGGGCAGGGGATAGGATAGAATAGGCGTGAACACGGGGCGGAAAGATGATCGATGAAGACTCACGTTGCTGTAATTATACGGCATAGAAGAAAAGTGTGGGTGCGAGAGACTGCGCTCAACCAAAGCCATGACACGAGGGGGTAAAGCCGGTGAGTGGTGCAAGCGGGCGGGTGGCCGGCGAGTGTTTGTCCTGAGTGGCGGGGCGGAAAATGCAGTGGCAGGAGGTGGATAGCGTTAAGAATGTGGGTGTGGACGGGACTGGGCGACAATGGTGTGGTTATAAGGCAGAAGAACACGCACAGCACGCAGGATGGACGCCGGGCGGTGGTCAATAGGGGCTAGAAGTTCTTTGTGCTGTGGGGGCTTGGGCGCAGTGGCGGCACACGAGGTGAGTATATATGTGGAGAATAGGGTGTTCCGACAGACTGGTCAAAGCGAGGCCAGCGAATAGATGGTGGAGGGAAGATTTCGTGATGATGGGCAGAGGCAAGTTGTATGCACCGGATATTGCCCCGCTCGCAGGGATGGGCTGCGATCGAGGGGGACTGTGTCAGACATCGCGGAGCAATTTCAAGGGAGCTGGCGTCCTTGGTTCCGAGGCTGGGCACCGAGACATCAGGAGCTGGACCGCCTCGCCGTATGCTGTGCACCCGCCAGCTGGACAAGCCCGTCGCAACAATGGACAGAGGCCATTCCCGGCGATCAGCAACCGCTGGCCTTGACTGAGAGGTCGCCGCAGCTGTATGAGCGGGAGGGGGGAGAGGGGAAGAGCTGTGACCGCGCCGACGCCGTCGCGCCCGGCATTAGGTCCATATGCACCTACAACAGATAAATCAATAAAATTGGATCATGGTGCCGAGGGAAAGGATCCCGCGTGCGTGCGCTGGAACCCGCATCAGGATCAATCGAATCAATTGAGATCGCGCAGGCGGGCATATAAACGTCGTGTGGACAGTCAGTGGCACGTCACCACGACGGCCACACCGCCTGCCTTTCACTGTCATATATCACCCAAATGATGGCAGACGGTTGCAACCCAGCGTACATTATCCGGCATGCAAATGTACAAGAATGTAGCTGCATATATAACAACAAGAGGAAACGCGAGCGCGAAACGAGCGCGCCTAACGACACAAGGAGAGACGGGTCTTTTGTAGCAGAACAACGAAAGAGATTGCACTGAAGCGCTTCAGTAAGGTACCGAGACGGGAAAACGTGGGCAGTCGTGAAAAATCGTGCGTGCGCGTGGCTGTCTAGATGAGATCTCTGAGCATAAAGGCAAACATCAGCAGCGATCACAGGGCAAGACGTAGATGAGACGTACGCGACGTTCAGGGGCATTTCGTCGATTTGAGTGTTGTAGAACTCTGTGTCACCCGCTCAGCATATGACGCAAGACAGGCCGCCCGGTGTACGTACGTTCAATGTCGCGCAGCATGCGCACGTCCTCCGTCGTCACAAAATTGATCGCAACGCCCTTGCGCCCGAAACGCCCACCACGACCGATGCGGTGAATGTAGTTCTCGCGGTTCGTCGGCAGGTCGTAGTTGATCACCAGCGACACCTGCTGCACGTCGATGCCGCGCGCGAGCAGGTCCGTCGTGATCAGTACGCGCGACGAGCCCGACCGGAACTCCTTCATCAACACCTCGCGCTGCTTCATCTCCATGTCACCGTGCTACAGCCCGCCGCACGTCAGTGGCGAGAACAAGGGACACACACAACAACAACCACGCACCATCGCCGACACGGTGAACTCCCGCGAGTGCATCTTCTCCGTCAGCCAGTCGACCTTTCGCCGCGTGTTGCAGAAGATGACCGCCTGCGTGATCGTGACCGTTTCGTACAGATCGCACAAGGTGTCCAGCTTCCACTCCTCCTTCTCGACCGCGATGTAGAACTGCTTGATACCCTCGAGCGTCAGCTCGTCCCGCTTGACGAGGATCCGCACCGGGTCGCGCATGAACTTCTTCGACACCTCGAGCACGTCCGCCGGCATCGTCGCCGACAGCAGCACGACCTGCGTGTCCTGCGGCAGCAGCTGGAACACCTCGTAGATCTGGTCCTTGAACCCGCGCGACAGCATCTCGTCCGCCTCGTCCAGGCAGAAGATCTTGATCGTGTCCGTCCGCAGCGCGCGCCGGTTGATCATGTCGTACACGCGCCCGGGCGTCCCGACGACGACCTGCACGCCCTCCTGCAGCTTCGCCATGTCCTCGCGCACGTTCGTCCCGCCGACGCACGCGTGGCACTCGACGTTCATGTAGTCGCCCAGCGCGACCACCACCTTTTGAATCTGCTGCGCGAGCTCGCGCGTCGGAGCCAGGATCAGCGCCTGCGTGCCCTTGACCGCGGGGTCGAGCTTTTGGAGGATGGACACGGAGAATGTCGCAGTCTTGCCCGTGCCGGACTGCGCCTGCGCGATGACATCGTGGCCCTTTACGACGGGGACAATGGCGCGCTGCTGGATAGCAGACGGCCGCTCGAAACTGGATGCACGGAGTCAGTCATCGGTACCGGTACCGAGGGTCGTGACAAAGGGTAGATGAAAGGCCGTTTGGGAAGCGGAATACTGCCGGACACGCTGCGTGCAAGGATGACTCGCCGACTCGAGGCAGACTTTGGCCAGTAGGCTTCCCGCCCGCTCTCCCTCCTCGCCACTGGGTAGACGCCCGCCCGCATAGAGCTCGTCCTCGGCCGTCTGACTCTCCCAGCCACTCCGACTGAGCCCGTAGAGTAGCGAAGAACTCACCCGTAAGCATATACACCACGGAGAAGTTCCGGCTTCAGATCCATGTTATCAAAGCTACCCAGAGCGTATCAGCAAAGTTGCGCGCTGCCTCAGAGAGCACGACCACTCACTTGTCGACGACCTGGTCCCAGTTGGACTCAATCTCGCCTTCAGGAATATCCTGAAAAGTTTCTTCTCTGGAGATAGCAGGGTGCCCTTGTGTGAGATGCATCAAAGTGTTCGCCAGGGCAAGAGCACGTACGCTGACATGATGGGCTATAAGAAGTATGATCCAGGAGTCGACAAGCTGGTGTCGACTACGCTAGGAATGTAGAGAGGTGGTGATCAAGGGTGTAGTTGGATCGATTGACCGGTGGTCGTTGCAAGACCCGCAATTTTTTTCCTTTGCGCATCGTCCACCGGAGCTCGGTCCCTGCCGGTAGATTCAATCTCCGACGGCATTGCCACACAAATCATAATATCTTGCGAGCTTCTTCTACGAGCGCTTCATGGCAATACGCAGTGAGTACGCTTTCGATCTAGATTTTGGCTACCACGGTTGACCATGTCTTTTTGATAATAGGTGCCTTTATCCTCCCTGTCGTTGCCACTCTCTCGTCGTGACTAATCCATCGTGCGTCATGCGGCATGGGGCAGGCAGCCTCTCGAACGCGTAAGTATCATATGTACATGCCACCCGTTCAAATTTGCATCACGCTTTGACTACGGTTTATCCCACAAGAAATCGCAACGCTGCACTTAGCGAGCGCCAGCATAATACCTCTGAAAGATTTCAGGTCCAAGGATGCTCTGCATCATCGAGTCGACACTCTCAGCCGGCTCTCCAGGTTTATATGGCGCATCGTCTTCGATAGCCAACGCACGCGACCGATGGCGCGGGTCCCGAGCGATGCAGAAGAAATCGGAGTTTCCGACGCGGCGGAATCCAATCTAGTGCGCCGACTCCGTCAGCGCGCTCTTTCATACACGGCTCAGTGGAAACATGAACACACCTTGCGGAACGATTGTACGATCCGTTCCTTCTTTTCATTGTATGCAGCGGCCTCCGCGTCGGTCATCTTCCCGAAGCCCGCGGCCGGGGGCGGCTCCAGGTGGTTCAGCACCGTCGGCCACGCCCACAGGAAGTGCGTCTCCTCGTGCGGCCGGCGCATCATGTCAAGTCGGAAGAGCGCATTAATGGCCCAGGTGCCTATGCCGCGCCCGCGCCACGCCGCCGCGATGACGATCTCCTCGATGTACGCGATGTCCGAGTCCCCTGAGATATCATCTGCGAGCCAGACGCCGGACCCCGCACTCTGGACGGACGGGCGGAGCTGCAGGTCTTCGTTTTGGAAGAGGTAACACAGGCGCATCATTTCCTGCCGACGATAACTGTCTGTTAGGGGCCCGGGGCAACAAAGGACAAAAGGGATATACATCGGAACACTCGTCCATGGTGAGATAGAAATCAGCACCGTTATCCATGATTTCTTGCCCGTGTATGAGTTTCAGAAGGATGTGCCCTGCCTTCTCATTGCTCGCAGTCACGATGTTGATATTGTAGGTCTTGTATAGTAGCTCATCAGTACCTAACGGCATGGGAAAGAGAGTAAGAGGCACTGACGTCGATGTACCTTTCATACTCTTCAAGAAACTCATCGTCATCGTCATCCTCGTCATCTTCGTCTTTTTCTTTCGGGAGGACAACAAGCCGAACACCATCTGGACCGGGAGGACTCGGTGGCAGCCGGCATACATTCATATGTGCAGGCCAATCGGCGCCCATGCAGTAGGAGGAGCAGCTAGTAAGATGTAAGGTCAGCTCGCACGAGGTTTCAGTATAATGACACAAGACCTACTATCGCACTGTCGAGCAGCCCCGACAGGCCGTCAGCGTCAACGCGGTAGGGTTCGCGTTGCCTGCAGTGCGAGAGTGGCAAGAAGGGTTGTCGCAGGCGTCAGGAGTACTCATCGTGGTTGACGTGGTTGAGGAAAAAAATATGGCAACGCCTTTTAACGCGTTCTTTGCCCTGTTTACGTCGCCGTTCGAAATTCCGTCAGGAATGACATAGGGGAAGTCGGTTTCCTTTCCAGTCAATCTTATCTACAAGGAACAGAGTGATCCTTGTCAAGCCACGGAAGCAATCTTCGAGCTTACTTTTTCGAGGTGCTAGACATTGCGCAACAATTCGGTGTGGAAATTAGTGCGGCGGACCGCCTGACGGTCGACCAGCCGGCATCATGGGCAGAAGCTCTTGGCATGAACACAAAGGATCCACTGACCTCGCGACTCGTCGGTCTGTCGGAAGAAAGAACTGCGCAAAGCGTGCGGCAGAAGGAATGCGCAAAGCGCGCGGCAAAAGGACTGCACAAACGCGTGCGGCACCGAAGGATGCCTCAAGATCAACATAGACGGTGCCAGTGTGAGTTAGGGGAGTCAGTTAGAGACATCGCGTGATCGGCGGCAATACTTATAACTAGTCTTTTGTCGAAAAACATCCAGTTGTTTGGATTATGATATAGAACAGGGCTGCGCTCTTTGTTGGGGACGTCAAGTAGGGTATCTATGGCATACTAGCAGATGCCCGTGCGCCGCACGGCTTATGTACATGCATGGGTGAAAACTACTTGAGCAATTCATAGCTCATGCCCGTACGGATGCGTTCGCGCGGGTTCTGTACCTGTAGACACTTTCAGGCCGAATAAAAAAGAGAGCCCCTCCGTGCCGGGCGGCGCCCGGCACTCTGGGGCCCCCGTGCTGAGATCATTGTGCCAGTCCATTGAATTGCCCGTGCACACTGGAATCTTTTCTGCATAAATTCTACATCTTCCCAGCCAGTTGGCTATGGTGAATTGAATGCCAGCGCTTGACACATCGTGACTGGGACGTACATTACAGTACTCCGAGTATCTCTGCCCTACCGTGTGCCAGTCGCTTCGACTGATCATGTGTGCTAGCTGCCAGCCGGTGGTACACCGCGGCATGTCGTCGCACCATTGGCCGCTGCTTGTTCTGGTCCTCTCGTGCCAGGCATCCATGAATACATAGCTCCTGTGCACCTACATTCACACCCTACTGTACAGTCCAATCCAATGCACGTTGGACGGCGGCAGACGAAGTCTGCTGCCGCGCGCATTGTCTCCCGGGCCGGTCACGTTGATCTGTGACACTACAACAACCAATGAGAATGTCTTTCGTTTGTGACGTGACAACTGTGTCTTGTAGTATAGATGCTAGGTAGCTGATCAGCGCTTATAGCCCGGGGCGGCGGGGACCGAACATCCGATCCCGGCGAATCCGCCAGTCATCATGAAATGAACTCGTTGGTCTGCCGGAGTCAAGTCTTGCTCTTTTCCAACATCCACATCCACTGCTGGAGTCAAGTATTGCTCCCCCCCAATGCTCCTCAACGCCGTCGGACAAAAGTCAGTTGCAGTTCTGTACTCTGCCTCGGGGAGACTACTCAGCATCAGCCCTGCATAGTTATTGCTTCCGACGGCCCGTCGGGTCGACATGTCCAATTGAATCACGAGCGCCGCGCACTGCACCGTGATTCTCACAATGTCATATTCTACCCGTGGCGGGAGAATCCTGTAAGTATGTTAGGCTTCCGCTTCCAAACCGCACTTTCACCCACCATGATCTGGTCTATCATCACAGCCGTCGTCGCCGGGGTCGCCGTGCTCAATGTTCGCGCACTATGGGACCTCTTTGCGCGAATCGTACAGCCATACCATTCGCCCTTACGCGATCTGAAAGGACCCCCGTCGCCCAGCTGGTTCTTTGGACATATGAAGCTGATGCAGGAGTATGGTATCATCAAATGCCATGAAAACTGAGTCGAGGAGTATGGTCCTGTGTTCAAGCACAAGGGCTTCTTCAACGTGCGTTCGCTGTCGAGAGCGGGGCTTCTACCATGGACTCATGAATAATGGGATGCAGGGCGATAGGCTGCTCATGATGGACCCGCGCGCTGTTGGACACGTCTTATCGCATGTGCAGGATTACCAGAAGCCCGAGCAGTTACGCTACAACCTCGGACAGCTGCTGGGTCACGGTTTGTAGTCTCTCTACGTGGTGAAACATCCCCTCATGATAGACATAGGTCTTCTTTTCGTTGAAGGTGACCAGCATAAGCAGCAGGTATGTCCATTTGGAACAGGCTTATCACCCTGATGTCGAATCTGCCTACAGCCACCTTTCTGTCCTCGCTTTCCCATCTAACCGCACTTCCAGAGCCCTGCGTTTGGCCCTCCCCAGATTCGCGCGCTCACGCACATCTTCGTAGACAAGTCGCTACAGGTACGCCACCGGGATAGGGCCTAAGTGCCAGCACAACACTCAGCGAGATTCCCCAGCTGCGCGACTGCTGGCTCGCGCTCCTCTCGCAGGAAGCCAGCGCACAGTCTGGCAGCTCCACTTCCGAGTCCCGCGCGACTATTGATGTGCTCAGCTGGCTGAACAAGACGACGCTTGACATCATAGGGCTCGCCGGTACGTCTAGCGCCCCCGACCGTGACTCCGCTCCTTATCTAACAACCGCCTGCAGGCTTTAACCACTCCTTTGATGCGCTGAACCCAGAGCAGATTCCGAGTGAGATGAACGATGCCGTGCGCATGATGTTTGGTAGCCTCAACGGTGGCAACGGCGGCATACTTGGGGTCCTACAGGCTGTGCTCCCAATGTTCCGGCTCATTGTGCGACATGCGCCCTGATTCACGTGCAGTTACTGACGCAGATTCTTCAGCCAACGACTGTTCGTCGTCGCGTCGCCACGGCACAAGCGACCTTCCGGCGCATCGGCATGCAGCTGCTTGCGGCGCGCAAGGCTGCTCTCCGAATGTCGACTACCGACCGAGACTCGGACGAGGTCGGACGGGCTGATGTGAAGGGACGCGATTTACTCACGCTCCTCGTCAAAGCGAACATGGCGAGCGACGTGAAAGAGGATTCCCGGATGAGTGACGAGGACGTGCTCGCGCGTGCGTGTTCCGCAGGCATGCTGTTACCCGCTGCTGCTCACTGCCACCACAGAGGTGCCCACGTTCCTGATTGCGGGCCACGAAACGACGTCGACGGGCGTCACGTGGGCGCTCTACGCTCTCTCGCTTGATCCCGAAGCGCAGGCGTCGCTGCGCGCAGCGCTCCCTCCGCCGCCGACGGAGGGCATCACGATGGAATTCCTGCAGGACATACCTGAGCTGGACCGCGTCGTCCGCGAAGTTATGCGCCTGTACGCGCCTGTGCCGTCGACGATACGCATCGCAACGCGCGCGGACGTGATCCCGACGGCCAGCGAGTGGGAAGACAGGAAGGGTGTCCGGCGGAGCGGCATCCCGTGCGTTAAGCTCGTCTATTCTGTCGCGTAGCCGCAATGGTATACTGACTGATGTGGTGATGGATGGATAGTGTGGCGGTCGGGGACGCAGTAATCATCCCAATCTTGGCGCTGAACCGGTCTATCGAGATATGGGGGGCTGATGCGCGTGAGTTTAAGTACGTGACTCTATCTTCGATTCCTTCTGCACATGTCGGGCTCCTTGCTGCGACGCTCCATCTACCGACGGACTTTCGCTCATATGACATTCATCAGGCCCGAGCGATGGGAAAATGTTCCAGAGGCGGCGCACTCCATCCCGGGGATCTGGGGAGGGACTTCAGTTCCGTGGGGCACACCGGGGGCCCACCCGGTGTACTGCGCGGGCACCCAGCGGCACCCCGCACGCACCCCGCGGGCTCAGGCGCGCCCAGCCATGCTGGGACGGCTGGGGCCCGTGTGCAGCGCAGGGGCACCGCGAGGTACC
The DNA here is from genome assembly GCA_019915035.1 of Auriscalpium orientale. Classification (NCBI taxonomy): domain Eukaryota; kingdom Fungi; phylum Basidiomycota; class Agaricomycetes; order Russulales; family Auriscalpiaceae; genus Auriscalpium; species Auriscalpium orientale. Next base: position 1,133,415 of record JAHLMH010000006.1, read on the forward strand.
CGCGCGCCCCGCGAGCACCCCGCGCCGCGACCCAGCAGCCGCGTGCGCGCCCTCCACCGACGCCTCCGCCGCCCGCCCACCCGCGGGCACCCTGCGGCCCCGCGAGCAACCCGCGCAGCCCGCCCACCCGCGGGCACCCTGCGCACCCGCGGGCGCCGTGACCCCGCGCTGGCAGCACAGCGCGGTAGCGCGTCCCGCGAGGACCCCGCGCCGTGACCCACGAGCCGCATGGCCCACCACCATCGACACCTCCGCCGTCCGCGCCCCAGGGACCCTGCGCAGCCGCCATGCACGACGACTCAGCGTCATGCCCTCCGCCGCCCCACGGTCTACCGCTGTCACCACCGCGCGCACCCCGCCAGGTCCTAGCAATCCACCTAATCGTCCCGCGGTGCACCCGTTGTTGTCCTTGTCGGCGTAGCAAGCCGGTCTTCCCGTGCGGTTCGTCGTCGTCGTCGTCGCGTTTGTCGTTGTCGACACGGGCGTGGTATCCGGCGACGAGGGGTCACAGCGGGTGAGCGCACGCCGTGTGGGCGGTGCGGCGCCTCCTGCCGTTGCGGCAGGATGACCGCATTCTGATGAATGGGGAGCTTGCGGGAGCGTGAGGAGGTGTTGAGGAGCGGCATGTGAGTTCAAACATGTAACGACTTACCCACCCGAAGAGAAAAAAAAAAGGTGAATGGCGAGTGTGTTTGTGATGTGCAGAAGAGCTTTGCCTACAGTATCCCCGCAGTCCTAGACCAGCTAAGGGAGCATCCTACATCGCGCGGCAGCTCCAAAGCCACCATGTGCCCTTTGCAGAACGGTAATTGGCAGTGGTGGCGGTGGTCGGTGAGGGTCGGTGGTGGTGAGCGGGCGCGCGCATTCGAGTCATCGGAGTCTCCCACGCTGCGACCAGTCAACAGAAGCACGTGACCGCTGATGGGCACCCACAGGTAGTAGGGTGGTAAGCACTCTATAACCGAGACCCTAGAGCGCTGAGGAGGGTACCGTGATCGGGTGTGCGAGTGGAGTAGCAGAGTCCCGCGACTATCGTAGCCACGCTCCTACTGAGAGGGGGATGAGAGGGGGATACGAGAATGCAGTCGAACAGGTCGCGATCGACCGGAGACGAAGTCGAGAGGTCGAGGAGAAAGGCAACACTCAACACAAGACGGGAGAACGTCCGACAGACAGTCGAACGTCTACGACAAGGGCTGCGACCACCGGGGCGTACGCGATCTCGGTCGCGAACGCACTATACAGCCGGCGACGCAGTCGCAAGGACGGGGCAACGATGGAACAAGACGAGAGCGAGGAGATCGATAAGCGAAGACAAAGGCGACGGCGTGGACGAGGACGTGGACGATGTGCGACGACGAAGACGACAAAGTCGAGCGAATCGACTATACGATACGAGAAAGGCTCAGGAAGCACCAATTGTGCTACTGACTCGGAGGGGGGAACGAAACTTGCATTGCAGGGCGTACGCGACTCGTATTTATACGTAGCGATCCTATCGTATGTACGCGATCGAGAAAGTCGTAGTCGAACATCAAGAAGCAAAGAAAAGACGCAATCGCAGCGTAGCACATGGTACATACAATGTGGAGGGATCATGGGGACATCATGCGACGAGGAGGGAGGCGGGCGACGAGGTCGGGTGAGCGATCTGCGCTGTCAAAGGATAATGGGCGGGGCGTGGGAAACAGCGTGCAGCGTCGTCGACTGTGGGAAACGGCGGTCGCGAGGCGCGGGAACGGACAAGGAGGACCATATATGGTGGGAGGGCGGCGTGCAGGTGACGAGAACACGCGGCGGGACTTCCGATCGAAGTGTCGTGCGAAGTCGCGACCGCGACTGGTCGCAGCGATGCTGAGTTGCGACTCGTGCGCAAGGCGCTCAGCAAGTGCGGGACCGAGATCGCGGGGACGGAGTGGATATGTCGAAATGTCGATATCGTGAAGTTGAGGGCGCTAAGTCGCGGGAGGCAGGACAATGGAGAGGATAATGGTTGCGAGAACAATGGCCGACTGGGGCGGTACCCGGGTCGCGTGGGAGCGGCGTGAATCGCATGGTCGGTGATACGTCGGGAGGAGCGTGGGCTGTGCGTCTGATGGAAATCTGATGGGAAGGGCTGTGCTGGTGGCAGGTGGCAACGTTCTAGAGCGCGGGAGCATGATCGCGTAATGGGTCTGAGTGGCGTGGGAGTCGCGACATGGTCGCGATCACGGTGGCAAGGTCGCGATGTCACGTGATGCGTCGCGGTCGCGAAATGCGCAAAGTCCGGGCAGATACCCTCACAGGATGCGGTGGGGCGTATCACCTCCTCCTTACTGAAATCCTGACCGTCCACGGTCAGTGCGGCGTGCGTGCGATCGTGTGAGTCGATGCGGAGATGGTCGAATGTGGGAGTGGGTCGCGGGCATGCCGGAAGCGAGTAGCGGGCGCGTCGGGGCGGGAGAAGCAAGCCGGGGTAAGTCGGGGAGAATTGTCGGGGGACGAGGGCCGTGCGTGGGAAGCGATGGAGCGAAAGCGGAGGGGACAATGCTGCAACAAGCCGCGAGCGCTAGTCGCGAGGCGGTGCATGAGCGCTTGATGAGTCACGTCGCTCGATCGGTGTAGCCGGATTCCTAGTCGATCTGAGACAGTGCCGCGATCGTATTCCGGGGGTCGGCGAGAGTCGGGAAGTCGAGGAGTGGCGCGATGTCGGATGGAAAATTTGGCGAAGTCGATCGCTCCAAAGAGGGCGCTAAGCGATGTCGCAAAGGGATAAAAGGCGGGCTGCGATTGCTGGCTGTCCGCATCTCCTACTTCCTCTCTACTCTCACCCCTGGCGCTCACCTCTCAATGGCTCAGTCGCGCAACATCACCCCCATCCGGATGACCGATGCCAAAGTGATCGCAAGGACGAGGGCCCAGTTCGACAAGTTCAACGCGGACGCAACCGAGCTGGAGCAAGTCGCATGGGTGAATGGAATGGCGCGTGCCTTGGTAAGTGATGCGCGATCCGTCGTGTTTGCTAGCGACTGACGCTGTCTTGTCAGAAATTCGGCGCGAGCTACGAGGGCGCGCAGACTGAACTCGCGGTCATCCAGACCGACTTTCGAGAGCGGTACGCGCTCCACGGGACGGACGCGTGGCTGGAGGTTGCGGAGGGGCTGTTGGATGGAGTGGAGAGGCTTCAAGAACCAGAGGTACGTCTGCGATTTTGATCGCTAGGAGTCGTTGCTAACCATGTCGCTCTAGATGGATGAGGACGCATACTGGGCGGCGATGCTCGATAGCGCGGATCCCGTCAACAACTTCGTCGCGCAAGCCCCTCCCGCCACGATCGATCCGCGCGTGCTGGAGGGTCGCAAGTCGCCACGCCCGCTCTCTCTGCCGCCGATCGCGGTCGCGCAGCGGGACGAGTTGGACGGATCGCAAGACGGGTCGGGCGAGGAGGAGCAAGACGTCGAGTCGGAGGCCCCCGCGCCGGTCGCGGTGATTCCCAAGAAGCGGAAGGCCCCCGCTGTGTCGAGGAGGGAGACCGCTGCCGCTCGCGAGGCGCGGCTCGCCGAGGAGAAGGTGCGCGCGGCGGCGCTACGCTCGCGGATCGCCAACAAGGAGTTCGCTTGGAAGATCTCCACTTCGGTGAGTCGCGATCCCTTTTCGTCTTGATCGCGTACTGATCGTCCATTCTCGTAGGTTTGCGATTACTGCGCGGAGACCTCAACCAATTCGATCCCCGAGTGCTCGCTGCTGGAGGATGAGCTGCGCACTAAAGGGTGGGTAGTGAGTTGCGTGAAGTGCAAGCACTCCAAGAAGGCGTGCGCATGGCGCGGGTGGTCGGCCCAGGGTACGTATTGTGTTCTTCTTGTGTGCGATCGCGCTGACGAGGTGGACGGTCGCAGGGTGGCATGAGCCGTCCGCGAAGGCTCTGAAGGCCATCGGACCCGTGCCCGTTCCAACGCAAGCAGACCACCAGCGCGCGATGATCGTGCTCCCTACTCCGCAAGCTGTGCCGCCGGAACCGCAGCAGAAGACGCCTCGCAAGAAGGCTAGGGCGGTCGCGGTGTCTTCGCCGACTGCACAAGGTACGTGCTGTCTTCATCGTCTCTGATCGCATTGTGCTGACAACTTGTTGACTAGTAGCGCCTCGGTCCTTCGTAGGGCGTCGACCTCAGCGGACCGCGAAGACTGCGCCGGCTGCCGCGGTCGTGGTCGAGGACGTGGAGCCAGCGCCGATCGAGTCGCAGACGCAGGCGACTATCCCAGGTGAGCGCACCCCGCTCTTCCTGGATGAGTCGAGGGCAGCGACTGAACCGTCGCCGCCAGACGTCGTATTGCGCGACAAATCGCTGGATCGCGACTTGGCCGACTTCGAGGAGCCGGAGCTGGACTTGTTCGCGGACGTGGAGGTCCCGGTCGCGGGTGAGTCGCGTCTTCGTTTCCTGTGCGATCTTTGCTGACTTCATTCTAGGTTCTTCGCGCCCAGTCTCCGCAGTGCCGATCGCGGACAAGGGCAAGGGTCGCGCTGAGCCGCAGCGACGCCTCCGTCTCCTTCCGCCGCCGCCCAGCCCTCGCGACTGGTCGGACAAGCTCCCCTACGTGGTCGACATCGACAAGCTGCTCCACAACAAGATCGCGCTGCCCGATGGCACCGAGCATCCAGACGCGATGCGACTTATCATCAAGGCGATGCGCGACAAGCGCGCGGGCATGGTCGCGCGCACCTGGGAGGAGAAGGAGTCGTTCGTCAACAGCTGGTGGGACGAGGTGCGCCTGCTCAACCCCTCCTTCTATCAGATGCACTTGGACGGGCTCGTGCCGAGGATTCCGGGCGAGGAGTGGGATTGGGAGGAGGTCGACGAGTAGGAGCTGGGCGAGGACTTCGCGCGGGCGCGATCGCAATATCTTGGACTTGTACTTGTAGCCTGTAGCTTTCGGATAAATCGCGACTTGTTTTCTTGTTTCCTCGTGGATTGCGACTGAGTCGAAAATAAGAGAATTTTGTTTAAGCCTCAGTAAACCATCATAGGCTAAGGTCCTTGATCTTGAGTGAACCTGCGCTTCAGCGATGTGACGCGAGCGACTTGGCGATGGGGAGAAAGGGGAAAGGAAAGTCGAATGATGAGGCGATTGAGTCTACGTCGCGACTTCGTCTTCGTCTTGGTCGTCTAATCCTGGGGGCTCTTCTTCGTCGTCATCTCCTTGGCTCTTTGCTGCCTCTAGTTCGCGTAGTCGCTGAGTGTCGATGTCGACTTCGCCTATGTCGAAAGTGATGCCTGGGCGAGCGAGGTAGGGAATGACTCGGAAAGCGGCGATGGGGCGGTCGAGGACTGATCCGTCGAGCTCTGCGACTATATAGGCACTTCCGCGGTTGCGCGAGATGACGACTAGAGGGCCTAGGTAGCGCGGGCGCATCTTGCGGTTGAGCGACTTCTCGATGGCTGTGTTGCGGATAAGGACTAGATCGCCTCGCTTGAAGTTGAAATCGCGTATCGTGTGGGCATGCTCCTTCTCGAATCGCTCAGCGTTGGCTCGTCGCGAGGCATAGACGTCGGATCGCAAGCGAGAGACCTGGTCGTGGCGCTTCTGGAGGGCGATCGCACGTCGCGCGATCAAGTCGGTGGTCGAGAGGATGGAGTCTGGAGCCGGCTGGAGGTATGTCGCCTCGGAAATGTCAAGGGGGATGATCGGGTGGCAACCGGTGACTGCGAAGTATGGGGAACATCCCATCCGTCGGCGAGTGGTAATGCGCTCGGACCAGAAAACGGTGTAAGCGGAGCGGGACCACTGCGATTGATCTCCATTCGCGGCCTTGTAGAGTGCTTGTCGAACGTCGTAGTGAGCGCGTTCGACTATGCCATTAGCACGAGAGTTGTAGCCTGAGATGCGAATGTGACGGATGTGATACTTCTTCTCCAGATGCTCGAGAGCCTTGACAAAGGGACCGCCGTTATCTGTGACGATTTCGGCTAGCGATCCCCAGCGACATAGCACGTCTTGATAGATCCAGTTCGCGATCTGCTCGGCGTTCTCCTTCTTGAGTAGACGGAACTCCGGGTATGCGGTGAGCGAACAGCGACCTTGGACGATGTAGCGGAATCCTCCTGAGGCGGGCATATGCATAGTGTCGACAAAGATCTTCGCGAACAAGCCAGCGGGTGGTGCGACGGTCGGTGGCATGAGGACTTGAAGCTTTTGACGTTGTTGGCAGATATGGCATGTTCGCACATACCACATCACGTCGGCCTCGTATGATGGCCACCAGAACCGTTCGCCGACTAGGGAGCGAGTCGCGAAGACTCCGCGATGTCCAACCTTGTCGTGGCAATCGGCGAGAATAGCGAGTCGTCGATCGGGAAGGGGGATCTGCTTGTGCGCGCCGTCGGCTGAACGTCTCCATAGTCGATTACCAGTCGCGAAGAACCTAGTCGCGTAGCGAACAAATGCCGCGAACTCGTTGTCGGAAGCGTCTTCTGGGCGTACTGGGTTCTCGATCCATGCGCGAACTTGGTCTAGTCGCTGGTCTGCTTTGCGCGCTGAATCCGTGCGGGGGACGTCATCGTAACGGAGCTCGGGCTCCTCCTCCTCCTTACTGAAATCTTGACCGTCCTCGGTCAACGCGAACACTGCGTGCGACGAGTGGGAGGGAGGGGAGGGATATGCGATCGGGGGGACGGTGGCGGAGTCGGTGACAGTCGCGAGCAAAAATCCGTACAGATTATCGAGCCAGTCGTCGTAGTCGTCGTCGGGTGGTTCTTCTGGATCGCCTGGTTGTTTGACACGTCGCGAGAGGCCGTCGGGTCCGTGGAAGACGCCTGGAACGTGGCGAAGTGTGAACTTGAAGGCGAGAATGCCGATGATCCAGCGATTGATGCTCGCAGTGGGTACTAGCTCGGGGTTCTTGAGCATCCCGCTAATCGAGCTGGCGTCGACTTCGACTATGAGGTTGCGAAGGCCGATGAGATATATCCTCAGGGTGCGCAGCGATCGGAATAGGCCATAGATCTCGAGCTTGGGTTGCGAAAATCGTCGCTCGCGATCGTTGAGCGAGATCGAGCCGAAGCGATTGAAGTATCGCTTCTTGGGGTTGTCGAGATCTTCTTGTGCGAGAATATAGCCGACTGCGATGAAGGAGGTGTCGACGGCGAGGATGACTGGGGCGGGCGATTCGTAGTCGATCGCGCGAAGGGCTTCCGAGTTGATGAGCGCATTCTTGAGGTACTCCTGCGCCTTGAGCTGGTCGGGACCGTAGACAAACTCTTCTCCCTTTCGCGTGAGCCTCGTGAGGGGCCAAGCGTGCTTCGCGAAGTCCTTGATGAATATGCGACATACGCCAACTGTGCCTAGGAAGGCGCGAACATCCGAGAGATCCTTGCAGGGGCCCCAATTGGTGATCGCAGAGATGGTGGTGGGGTCGGCCTTGCGTCCTTCGGGCGTGCAGAGGTGGCGAAGTACCGTGAACTCGCGTGCGATCAGGATCGACTTGGTGCCCGAGAACGTTCCTCCTGCATATCGCATGCGCTGGAGGATGCGATTGACGTTGGTAAGGTGTTCCCAAACGAATCGCCGGATGTCCTTGTTCTCGGGGATCGTCTCGTACGTGCCATCCGCGTTGCGATAGTCGGACTTCGGACCTTTGATCGGAACGTCGTCAATGAAGGGGACAGTGAGGTGCGGGATCTCTTCTTGCAGGATGAAGCAGACGTCGTCGTGGAAAATCGGAACCGAGTTCGTCCAGCCCATGGGAAGGGTGACTAGGCGATGAGCTCCGTAGGGGGTCTGGAAGGTCGTGAGATCGCGGGATCGCTCGTCGATGAGTCGCTCGTCGTAGCCGACGTAGAGGTCGAGGATACCGCCACAGGAGCGACCGCCGAACTGCTCCGCGAGCTGTTCTTGCATTGGAGGTACGCCTGAGTGTGCGACTGTGACGGCGTTGAGGGGTTCGAGTGAGTGAACTATGCGGAGCGACTTCCCGTCCTTCTTTGCGACGCAGAACCACTTGGAGCGATAAGAGGAATTCGAGGGTTCGTAGACTCCGGCTGCGATCTTCTTCTTGATAATTTTGCAGACCTCGTCGTAGATGCCCTGGGGTATGGGGATGTTGCGATCGACCCAGGGGACGTGTGCGACGACGGGAATCTGCACGGGAGGGAAGTACTCGGGTTTGAAGCTTCCGCGCTCAGTGTCGTCCCACGCGAACGCTTCATTTTGCTGTGCGATCGTATGATGGAGGAGGTTGCGCTCAGTAGGAGTGAGGAAGTCGTAGTTCGACAGCTTGTCCATCGCGTCGTGGCGCTCTTGCGTGTAGCGACCAGTAGGCGTGAAGGGTGGGGGATTCGTCGAGAGCGGAGGGAGTGTAGCGAGTGGATCGCCAATGATTTTGCGCTCTATGCGGAACCCTTCAGGAACTGTGCCGAGTACGGGGCGGACCTTCTGTGCGACCGGCTTGTATTTCTTCTTGCCAAGAAAGGTATCGTGTGTTGCGCGATCGGAATGCGAGGGGGAAGGCGACGATGGGTTCAAGAAATGCTGCGATGCTGTCGATTTGGTGTCAAGATGATGCAATGAGCGAGAGTTGGGAGGCGATGTCGATTGAGTTGCTTGCGATCGCGAAGAAGAAGGTGAGTCGCGCGGGTTATACGAGGCATCAAGATGTGATTCTGCAGTCGGATACGATACATGAGGCTTGGCAGGGCAGATATTGTTCAAGAAGGATGGCGCAGCGTGTTCTGGCAAGTGGCAACGAGCTTCTGAGGCGGTGATGTATGCGGTCTTGATCGCGGACTCGTCCGTGGAGTCGATTGGGGTATATGCAAGAATACGGACATCTTCGCCATCGCCTTCGATGATCATGGCGATGGCCTCGTCATCGTCGAGTTCTTCAATGGGGTCCACCTGGGCATACCTTGCGAAACCGATGGTGGCCTCGCGGGAATGTCGGCAGCGTCAGGGCTTCTCCATTGTTGGGGTTGCGGATCGTGACGGTCTGATCCTCGTCGCGGAAGTTGCGAACGATGCTCTCGGTGAGAACATCGAATGGGCGACCGAGGAGGATGTCGTACGCGACATGGCGAACAACATGGATCTGGAGGTAGAGCGTCATGTCCCCGAACTTGACTGGGACGTTGCGAGCGAGGCCCAGCGAGTACGCGACCTCGCGATTGGCGGACTGAAGGCGAATCTTGATCGCGGGGTTGTATGCGAGCTCGAGGAAGTGGCAGACTTCTTCCGACATCGCGATGACTTGCGATCCCGGATCGAGCAGGCACTCGATAGCTGCGCGACCTGCGACCAGTCCGTCGATCGATCGCAAGGCGTGCGATTCCCTTGCGACTGTGAGGTAGTCGGGATCGGGGACCTCGCCGGGGCTGAGATCGTTGAGGTACATCTCCACTGGGTCGGTCATGTAGAGCTCCTTGCTTCCCGACCAGACGACTTCCTTGGTCGCTTGACGAGGGTCGGGGGCGTAGTTGAGGAAGACGCGCTGCTCTGACTCTTGAATCGCTGCGGCGGGCGACACGATTTCTTCATCTGCGACCTCTTCGATAGTGACGCGACGAGGCGTGGTGGTCGCTTGCTCGTTAACCGTGCGACGAGGGGTGATCGCTTCGCGATACTTGGCGCGAACTTCTGGGGCGAGCGAGAGGAGTTCCTCGGGCGTGACGGTGATCGTGGAGTCCTTCATAGCTCTCGCGAACACCTGGTCCGCGATCTCCGGACGATGCACTGGGGCGTTGTTGAGATAGTTCGCTTCGCGAGAGGTCGCCTTGGGTGGGTCCGCAGGGACAGTCTTGGGCTTGATCGGAGCAGCTGTAGCATCCCGTGCGCCGCGATAAGGGTGTGCCGGAGCAGGCGGGGCCTGGTCCGACTGAGTAGTTGGCACGGCTTGGGCGGGAGCTGGTTGGGGAGCTGCTGGTGCTGCCTCAGGTCGCTTGCCTTTCGCAGGTCGAGTAATCTCGACGCCATCGAAGACCTGAGCGTTGGTCTGATGGGTTTGATGGCTGCGAAGTGTGGCGAGCTCCTGTTCGAGGGCAGCGATGCGATCGACAGTCGATAGCGCGAACGTTTGCACAGTGTCTTCTGGGACGACGCCGACGAAGAGTTGAGCGGCTGGGCGCGTCGCGGGGTTGCGGCGATGCCACTCGTGTACTCGTTCGCGGAGGAATTCGCCTTGAATGGTCCCAGGGACGAACATTCCGTTCGGAAGCGTAACCTTCCCCGCAGCGTTGCGAACAACAAGTCCAGCGCGGAGATCTTCTTCTACCGCCGGGCAGGCTGAGATGCGATGGTCGGAAGACCCATCGTAGAGGCAGCGACCTGCGAGACGTTGCATGGCGGCAGAGGGCGCTGGTGCGACCGCGGGAGCGATCGCGACTGCGGGGATGGGGGCTGCGACTGCGGCGACTGGTGCGACTGGGGCCGCGCTTGGGAGCGATCCTCCGTTTTGCATGAGGGTGCGCATGAACGACGCGATTATGTCCTCAGCCTTGATGAGAGGCGTCCCAGCTGGGGGAGGCGGCGGAGTAGGATCGGCACGCGGAGGAGGGACCGATACCGCGGGGACCATGCGGAATGAGCGCGAGTTCGCTTGGAGGACAAACTGCGCGGCAGCGTTGGTGTCCTCGAGATCGTAGCTGTCACCCGGCATGACGTCGGGCTTGCGAACTTGAAGTCGCGCATGGACGCGGTCCCAGAGCGAGTCGGGGATTCCGCGGGGGAAATCGGCCTTTTGCTGCTCGAGCGAGTAGCGCTGCTTGCGAATGAGGAAGCTAGTGATGACGCGGAATTCGCGATAGTACTCCGCGAACTCGTCGAGCGATACATCGGAGTTGAGACGCGCCTGCGTGAGCAGGGTCTGCAGGTCGGCGGTTGTGTACGTGCGATCTTCATCTGCGCCAGGATAGAGCTTGGCGACTGCGACTTTGAAGTCGGCGAACGTGGTCTGATCGGTGAACTCCGACATATCGTCGAAGAGGTCGGCGACCTTGATCGGGACATACTTCTTGGCCCAATCCTTCTTCTCACGACTGGTGGTGATACCCGCGAGTGCGAGCAGAGTTTCGAGGTCGGAGAAGAATCGCCGAATGGAGCGGGGGTCCTCTGGGTCGAATACTGGCGCGGTCTTGCCGCCTCGGGCGGGCATAGGAGTCGTCATGGTGCGATGAGTGGTTGGTGGAGTTGCGACGCGAGCTGGGGGTACGGGAGGACGACGTGTAAGAGGTGCGATCGAGGTGCCGGGTTGCGAAGGCGAAGGCGATGGAGGTGTGACCGCTGCTGGGGGCGATCGACGATCGGGAGTCGAGGGAGTATGCGGGGAGTACAATCGCGTAGGAGTATGGAAGCCTCCGGTGATAGGTGGATGATCGCCTTCGTCGAGAAGCTCGTAGCTGCTAGACGAGCTCTCTGGGAGATTGTTGTGAGTCGCCTGGGGGCTGGGAACCTCCTCGAAGAGGTCGTCGATGAGATCCGATGTGTCGTCGAGAGGCGGGGGAGGTACGACGAAGCTCGAGCGAACTTCGTCAGCTAGAGTCGCAGCGCGAGTCTGACGACGCGAAGTGAAGGGCGAGGGCGCGGAAGGTGGTCGCGGCGCAATTCTGACTGAAACCCTCGCGGTGGGCTCCAAAAGTGATGGGCACCCACAGGTAGTAGGGTGGTAAGCACTCTATAACCGAGACCCTAGAGCGCTGAGGAGGGTACCGTGATCGGGTGTGCGAGTGGAGTAGCAGAGTCCCGCGACTATCGTAGCCACGCTCCTACTGAGAGGGGGATGAGAGGGGGATACGAGAATGCAGTCGAACAGGTCGCGATCGACCGGAGACGAAGTCGAGAGGTCGAGGAGAAAGGCAACACTCAACACAAGACGGGAGAACGTCCGACAGACAGTCGAACGTCTACGACAAGGGCTGCGACCACCGGGGCGTACGCGATCTCGGTCGCGAACGCACTATACAGCCGGCGACGCAGTCGCAAGGACGGGGCAACGATGGAACAAGACAAGAGCGAGGAGATCGATAAGCGAAGACAAAGGCGACGGCGAGGACGAGGACGTGGACGATGTGCGACGACGAAGACGACAAAGTCGAGCGAATCGACTATACAATACGAGAAAGGCTCAGGAAGCACCAATTGTGCTACTGACTCGGAGGGGGGAACGAAACTTGCATTGCAGGGCGTACGCGACTCGTATTTATACGTAGCGATCCTATCGTATGTACGCGATCGAGAAAGTCGTAGTCGAACATCAAGAAGCAAAGAAAAGACGCAATCGCAGCGTAGCACATGGTACATACAATGTGGAGGGATCATGGGGACATCATGCGACGAGGAGGGAGGCGGGCGACGAGGTCGGGTGAGCGATCTGCGCTGTCAAAGGATAATGGGCGGGGCGTGGGAAACAGCGTGCAGCGTCGTCGACTGTGGGAAACGGCGGTCGCGAGGCGCGGGAACGGACAAGGAGGACCATATATGGTGGGAGGGCGGCGTGCAGGTGACGAGAACACGCGGCGGGACTTCCGATCGAAGTGTCGTGCGAAGTCGCGACCGCGACTGGTCGCAGCGATGCTGAGTTGCGACTCGTGCGCAAGGCGCTCAGCAAGTGCGGGACCGAGATCGCGGGGACGGAGTGGATATGTCGAAATGTCGATATCGTGAAGTTGAGGGCGCTAAGTCGCGGGAGGCAGGACAATGGAGAGGATAATGGTTGCGAGAACAATGGCCGACTGGGGCGGTACCCGGGTCGCGTGGGAGCGGCGTGAATCGCATGGTCGGTGATACGTCGGGAGGAGCGTGGGCTGTGCGTCTGATGGAAATCTGATGGGAAGGGCTGTGCTGGTGGCAGGTGGCAACGTTCTAGAGCGCGGGAGCATGATCGCGTAATGGGTCTGAGTGGCGTGGGAGTCGCGACATGGTCGCGATCACGGTGGCAAGGTCGCGATGTCACGTGATGCGTCGCGGTCGCGAAATGCGCAAAGTCCGGGCAGATACCCTCACAGGATGCGGTGGGGCGTATCACCGCGTGCACACGCAATCGCCGCCAACTCTTCTCCTCTCTTCTCGTTCTCGATGTCTTCGCTTCTCCCACTACCTGCCACTCCCCCACCACCGCTGTGCCTCCAAGCACGCGACTGTACAGCAGACCGACACCACCCAACGTGGCCTGCGCGGACCTGGCACGGCGAGGACGACGAAGTGGTGGGTGCGGCAGCTGCGGCGAAACTGGAGTGGTCGACGCCATTCGACCCTCGCGGCGAAACGCCCCATCGCTGACAGCGACGGCGGAGCCGCTGCATCTTCGCAGCGCAGCGTGCTCGCGAGCGCGTAGGGTCCTTGCAGGCCGCGGACGACGGGCGACGGATGCGGAGGGTAAGCCACATTGCGCTGGCAGCGCGGGGTGCCCGCGGGTGCGCAGGGTGCCCGCGGGTGGGCGGGCGGCGGACGCGGTGGGTAGGCCGCACTGCGCTGGCTGCGCGGGGTGCTCGCGGGGCCGCAGGGTGCCCGCGGGTGGGCGGGCGGCGGAGGCGGTCGGTGGGCCGCGGTGCGCTGGCAGCGCGGGGTGCTCGCGGGTGCTCAGGGTGCCCGCGGTGTGGCGGGAGGCGGAGGCGTCGGTGGAGGACGGGCACGCTGCTGCGGGGGTCGCGGCGCGGGCTTGCGGGACCGCGCGGTACCTCGCGGTGCCCGGGCCCCAGCGGGCCACAGCCGTCCCAGCATGGCTGGGCGCGCCTGAGCCTGCGGGGTGCGTGCGGGGTGCCGCTGGGTGCCCGCGCAGTACACCGGGTAGGCCCGAGGGGTGCCCCACGGAACCGAAGTAGTACATCTGGGGCAACAGCCTGGCGTTCAGCGGAGGCTCGCGCGCATGCATCGGCTACCGCTTCTCCGTCGTCGAGTGCGTCATTTTTTCTCCTTCCCCTCCTGCCGTCCTGAACCGTGCCGCTTGTAGGATGAAAGCGCTTCTCTACATCCTAGTGCGCGCATTCTCGTTCTCGCTCACGGTGCCACCAGAGTCGATTCGCACGCGCTCGGTGCTTGTGACACGCCCGTATATCGACGGCAAGATGGACGAGGGCGCGCAGATGCCGCTGTACGTATCTGCCGTTAGGGAAGAAGACTGATGTATGGCAGTGCGGGAAGGCAGGTGATATTATTGATCTTGATTGATTTTCACTGCTGTATGATCGGTATTAATACCATAGTGTACCACTAATACCATGCTCAGGACTTCCAATTGAAACCCAACGTCTTTAGTACTGACTAGTCGTGACCCGTGCCGCTGCACGGGGGTTTACGATAACGAAAACACTGGGAGCATACGAAAACAGGTCTCTATCCATTATGGACCCGTAGCAAGAACAAATGTTTGCGTATTGGCCACTTCTGCTGCCCATCTATGGATGGGCAGCTCCGTGGCCCCGTGTGCAGTAATTCCGAAGACTGGAATTGGTGAGAAGAGAACGGGCAACGCAGCACACACGTACATAGAATCCCAGCATGACTGTGGTGCTCAATCAACAACGGCGACCCTTAGGCATAACGCCTGCCACGGAATCGCCCTCTTGCATGCGCTGCTGAAAACGCCGCCGACGCACTCATATGGCTGTCAAACATGGCGTCTAGACAGCGAAGGCGAAGGTATCATCGTCTGCTTGGGCGTTATCCGGCGCGCTTTTGTGCTTTGAGTTGCGACCGACAGCGCATCAGCAAGGTGCAGGTAAAAAGCAGCCTGGGTACGTACTGTGTTTGTTCTTGCTCCGATGCTCGTGCGCATTTAGATCATGACTTGCACCTCGGCCTGCTTGCCGTTGACCTCGCGCTCGTGGCGGCGCTCCTCGCTGCGCCCTCGTTGAGCAAGTGCTGCCATACACCCTCCAGGTGCGCGTCAGACTTGACCACCTCGGCAGGTGTAAGGTAGACGGCCATCGCATGAGTGCGATGGCCTCACGTCGAACAAGACGAGCTGGCGCTGGCGCCTGTAAAGCTCGGGCCGGGGAGATGGGCCGGTTGATCCGCATTGCGGATCAACCACGGATCAGTGTCACATGGATGGACAGTAGTTAGGGCCCGCTCGTCGTCGACGAGCGGGCAGCACTCCTTTGTATATTACATCCACTCCCGCATCCGTGAATCCATCCCCCACGTCTCTATACGTGGGTTCGATTCATTACGCGTGAGCCGTAAGCTACAGAGGACGTCCTCATTACACTTTTTTGAATCCCACAAGGATACAAAACAGCGAATATAGAGACCCCCCGAGCATGGCACCATCAGCCAGAAAGAACCCAGCCAGCGAGACTCGTCGATCGACGAGACTCGCTGGACCTCCTTCGCAAAGCGAAGGCGGAACGGGTGCCCCCGACAACCAGACAACGCTCCCTGAGTCACTAAGCGAGACCCAGGGAACGCCCCCCGACGACGTGCACGAGCTGAGCCGCACGCCGTCCCCGCTGTCGCCGGCTCCTCCCGAGGACCCACTCTCTGGCAGAGGAGGGGACAAAGGGAAAGGCCGCGCACGGGATTCAGCGGAGCCAACCGACCGTCAGGAACAGGCGGCACCCGACCACGTTGAGACCGACGTTGCGGAAGTGGACGAGGACTTAATCCTCGCACTCCGCAACTCGCGCAATGACATGCAGAACCCATACGGTCGACTGGGCAGCCCATCGAGAGCCCAGCCGATGGCGGGACCGTCAGCACCGCGCCGCGAGAACCGCGAGGCACTCGCACAACTGCGCGCCGCCGATCCGACCGAACTCGCTCGGAACGTGCGGACGCGGTTGATGCACGGTGAACAGATGCTCGCCAATCTGCAGTCACACGCAACAGCCACAGCAATGGCCATTCAGGACTCGACAGCGAGCATACGCGACGCGTATGCGGCACTGCACACGCTGGAGGAGTACTACGCAGAGTCTGAGCCACCGCAAAACCCATCGGGGAGGAACTCTCCCGAGCAGGTCGAGGTGGCTCAGGGGCGGCATCGCACTGATGCGATGCCACCACCGGAGCGCGGTGAGACGCCTGAGGAAGCCAATAGACGAGCGGCCGCTGAGCGCCTCGCCACGCAACGGGCGCAAGTGAATGAAAGGTTCGCCGCCGAAGCCAGGGAACGCGCCGCCGTCATGGACGACGAAGCGCTTCCCCGCCAGCCGGCTGGGCCACAGATTGCCGAACGGGACGCTGCGGGGCGCGAGGAACCCCCACATCGTGCACCGCGGAATCTAGCCGAAGCTCGGCTAGACCAGAGGCAATGGGGCGACGACGAAGACCGCGCAGCGCCTCCCGTCGCCCGCCGCCCTGTCCCACACGGACAAGGCCTGGGTCAGGGGATGGTCAATCCTCCAGCCCGCGCATACTCGGTGCTGGAGGCAGTCCTGGACCGCCTCATAGCGATGATACGAGACCGCGTGGGCCGCGCGACAGTACAGATCCCGGGACTAGGGAGGGCGTACAAGGTCGCATTCCCTGACAAATACGCGGGCCAAGATAGTTTGGACGCGTTCGAACTGTGGCTGAGCGCCATCCTCCGTTGGATGAGGCTCAACCACGTCACCGGACCAGACCGCGACGACGAACGGGTAACGATACTGGGGTCCATGCTGGAAGGCGAAGCCGCCAGATGGTACTCCCAGGAAATCGAGTCACCCATTCGGCGCGTCCGTGACTGGACCTTCGAGGATGCCATAGTGGCACTCCACGGCAGGTTCATCCACTCGGCGTCGGCGCAGGGCGCAGCAACCAGATTCATGGCGACACGCTTCTCAAGGAGACGCGGAGTCGCTGGATTCTACAACGAGCTGCGCGAGCGCTCCGCCCGGATGGTAGAGCGACCCGATGAATACACATTCCGGCGTGTATTCATCAGCGGCCTCCCTGAAGACATAGCCGACATACTCCTCCGAGTGAGGGGCATGTCCGCTGAGTACTCCACAATGGAGGTACTCCTCTCGACCGCGATACAGGCCGAGGAGGGCAACCTCCTGATGACCACGTATCGCGAGCGACAACAGACCACCAGCAAAAGCGGTGGCTCCACCAGCAAAAGCAGTGGAGCCGCGGCGGAGCGTAAGACGACCGCACAGACTCCCCGCCCCGCCGCTCGACTGGCACTGCGCTCATCCCAACGGCCTAGGGCCGCGGGAGCACCGGTAGCGCGACCCGAGGCACAGACAACCAGCTTGCCACGGGCGGGCAACGCTACCGCTCCCGGGAATAGGGACAGGCCCCCATTCCGAGGCGCGGCAGCCACTGGTCGAGCGCCACAAGCCTCTGACAGACCTGTCAAGTGCTACGCGTGCGGGCAAATGGGGCACTACTCCACTGACCCGAAGTGCCCCCAATTCGGGAAACCCCGCCTATTCGCCAGCCGCGTTGTCGACGACAACTCGGATGACGAACAAGCGCAGGCCGACGCACCGAACCCGGGGCCAGCCCCGGCCTCGGGAGACGACCCGGAGGAAAACGAAGATGACCTGCCCATCGGGGAGCACTATGAGTCCCCCGACGAGTACGCAGAGGACTTCGAGTTCGTCGCGGACGACATCGACAACGATGACGACGACGACGAAGGCCCCCCGGTGCGGCTAGCCAGCATGCGGACGTTTTCCATGCGGATACGAGAGGGGGATCCGCAGAGGGTCGACGATGAAGACGAGCCCCCTCCACTCATCGCAATGGACGATGACGAAGACGAGGACCTGCAGCCACAACCCACCGGACCCTGGGAGACGGGGGTCCAATGGATCGACGACATGTTCACGCGCGTCACGGTGACCGCAGAAGGGCAGGACCCAGCAGAAGCGCCCCAGGCGGCATTCTGGATCAGCCCGCGCGACGCTCGTGAAGCGCGAGAGCAAGAATTCCCCAACATACCGCAGTCATACGCAAGCACATACCGTCAGCATGTGCGTCACGTAGCGACATGGCAGAACATAGTTGGAGGGGAGATGCCCGACGATCCTACATCGGATCGAGGGCGCCTCCCAGACCAACCGAGGATCCAACCGGGAGAAGGGATGGACCTCTTTCTCCCGACGGACCCTACCGTGCTGCACATCCTCGAGGCGGCACCCGAAGACGAGCGCCGCCTCCTCGACAACGTGTGGTGGTACAACCAACAAGCGCAACGACGTGCGCATTACGAGGCAGAAAGGCTGGCAGAGTCACTGCGAACCGGCCAGCCCGCACCGCAAGCGAACCGATGGATGCTTGATCACGTCTACGGGATCATCCATGGCTCGGAATGCTTTGTGTGCCTGCTGTTTGTAAACCACCGCGAATTCGCCCCCCAGCGAAATCCGAGTTTACAAATCGCGGTGGAACTGCAGAGCCGAATTCACGCGGACATGTATAGCGCGGGATACAATGACGCATTGGCCCGTGCGGCCCATGCGCTAATTGCATTCGCCCCCGCCACCCGCGCTAACGATGACGACCTGGAGCGCGCGTACAATGCAGGAATGCGAAACGCATTCAACATTGTCCAGCGCCTTGAGCGCCGCGCGCCCAAGCACCGCTATGGCCGGACGGGTACGGACAGACATCGTGGCCAGTCCCTACCCGCTACCGTCAGCCGGCCACAGGGGGAGGAAGGGACATCCAGAATCAAAGTCGTGGCCCGCCTCCTCCGCCCTACCCGCACGATCCGACGACGGAGCATGCGAACGAGGAACCCCAGACAGAGCCTGCCTCGAGATCTAATAACGAGGCAGACCGACTGTCCAGGACACCTCCCATGCCGCGAGCTGACGTTGGACCATCACGCAGAATGTTCGCAATGCGAACAAGCGCCAGTAAGACCAGCGAGGAAACGCCCCGCTGGGTGTACATGGCGAACCTGCGCAAGAACGTCCCGGACTCAGAGCAGCCGATCCGGACGGACGAAGGGCAGACCGTACTCGCAGGAGATGTAATCATCAACGGCGAAACGTTCTACGCTCTCTTCGACAGCGGCAGCACCGCAGACAGCATCAGCCCGGAAGCAGCAACGGTATCCCGAGTCGGGATATTCGAGCTGAAAAGGCCAATGACACTGCAACTGGGGTGTGTCGGGTCCAAGTCGAGGATCAACTATGGGACCAACTGTGAGGTCGGGATAGGCCCTCAGCGCTACCCGACCTATCTCGACATAGCTAACATCGACCATTACGATGTTATACTCGGCGTGCCGTTCCTCAAACGCCACGGGGTGCTGCTCAACTTCCGTGATAATACAATCACGGTAGGTGGACACACATTCCCCGCGCTGACTCCGGAACAGGAAAGCACGCGAACGCGACGCCACTGGCCGCGCCCGCGCCCGCGCGCTGACCTGAGGGTCAACGCCGCGCGCCCCGTCCAAGAATGAATCGAGGCAGCGGGTTCCACCCAAGCGGAACCCGCCACCTCAACGGCACCTCACAGAGTGAAGGTGCCGAAGGACGAGACGGGGCAACGAGACGGAACAGGGGGAGAGGCGGCCCAAAGGGATACGCCCCTCCTCAAAGAAACAATCAATGCCAACCGCGCAAGGTGGATGGAGCTGACCGCGGACATCATGTGCCCGGTGCCTCTCCGACTCCCACCATTTCGCGAAGTGAACCACCGCATCAACCTGATTGATGAGGGGCTGGCCATATCCTACCACCTCCCGCGGTGCCCTGACTCGCTGAAACCCCAGTTGATGGAGAAAATCAAGCGATACACGGCAGCTGGGTGGTGGGAAATGCGTACAGTGCCGCAGGCCGCCCCACTTCTTTGCATACCGAAGAAGTCCGGGAAACTGCGGACTGTTGTCGATGCACGCAAGCGCAACGACAACACGCACAAGGATGTGACCCCATTCCCGGACCAGGATCAGATAAGAATGGACGTCGCACGCGCCAAATATCGTTCAAAGATCGATATGAGTGACGCGTACGAGCAGATCCGAGTAGAGCCAGATGACGTCTGGAAGACCGCCTTCGCCTCGATATACGGGACGAAGGTCAGCCATGTAATGCAGCAAGGGGACTGTAATGCCCCAGCCACATTCCAGCGGCTGATGACAGCAATCCTGAGGGATTACATCGGTCTGTTCGTACACGTATACCTAGATGACATCTTCATATTCTCCGATACCATCGAAGAACATGAGGAGCATCTACGCGTGGTGTTCGACACGCTGCGGAAGAATCACCTTTTCCTCAGTAAGGAAAAGTGCGACCTCTACTCCGCCAGCATGGACTGCCTCGGGCACGTTATCGACGACCGGGGACTCCATGCCGACACGGACAAAATGTCCAAGATCAGGAACTGGCCCACACCCTCGAATATGAACGAGGTTCTCCAGTTCCTGGGGCTTGTACAGTATCTGTCCCAGTTCTTGCCCGACATATCCGCATACACCTCCGTACTAGCCGGGATGACATCTGGAAACCCCTCCCCTCCTTACCAGCTACTTACCAGTATCTTACCGCACCATGATATTATAAACTGGGATTCAGGCCTTGTAACTTTGTGGGTGGGCTACCAGTATGCCAAGCACCCTGTACACAAAATTCCAGTTTGATACATGGCCGGGAAGCCACGCAATTCCTCCGACAATATGGGAGGCTGTATGCAGGCAGGAAAGTCACACCCTTGTCACGTGTGACTCACAGTCACTCCACCCACACCAAACGCACCCTCTCGAATCTCTCCAGTAGATCCAAGCTCACAACAGCCTCCGGAGCTGTTCCAATAGTCACCAAAGACAGATCATCATTCTAGTATTACACATCAGATAATTGAAACCACTGCATCCCTCCTACTGAGGCTCACTGGCCCCCCACCTTTCGCGCATCGACTCGGAGTGCCCCCCGCATAGCGTCAACGTCTGCCTGAACCTCCGTGCGTTTTGAATAGTACCCAACCGACCGCTTCCACCGGCTCTCAAGCTCCTCGTCTAGCCGCTGCTTGAGCTCGGGATCTTCTTCGTCCAACCTTTCCTCCGTTCGCTGGCCATACGCATGCCAGCGCACAAGGTCGCCAGCGCAGTACTGTGTGAATGACTGCCGTGTCTCGCCCGGTTGGATCGGAGTGTTACTGTGGGTCAGCAGGGCAGAGGGAATAAGGATGGTGGAACCCGGGGGAAACTCAATGATCAGCTTCAACTCCCACAATATCAAGTGGCCACCCTTCCTGGGGTCGTAGTCCCCAAGTGGGGTAATGGCGCACCACCCGTACGGGATGTTCTTCGAATCCTTGTGGGGCACGGTCACAACCTGCGGGCCGAAATTGAAAGTCGCCGTGGGGAACACGCTGTTGGTGAACGGTTTTTTGAGGTCCGGGAATCGGTCGAGAACGTCCTTCACAATTCCATCGACGTGTTGGAACAGTCGCGGCGCATTGAGGGACTTAGCGCCTAGCAAAGCATGAGCGTGAGTAGACAAACGGTACAGCAACAGTGGCGCTTACTGCTCTGAAAGCCTGCCACACGGCGGAGGCCTTTGTTCTTCAGCATGCGCAACCGCGCCTTTCGATGATCTTCGCTGCCTTGGAAGACATTGTACGGCTCCTGTTGCAGCCCACCATCAGTTCAAATGACCCTTCATCAAAGCCCAAGGCCGACGTACCTTTGGACCGCCACCCCAAGTAAACCCTGCATGCATGATAGGATATTCGCCTCGTTGATGTTTCAGGTGGCCGGGCTTGAAGTCCGCCATCTCAGCGACTCTGCCGAACTCCTCACTGAGTGCCTTCATCTCCCCCGGCCAGGATGCGTCCTTTTTTGGCCGTCCCGCCATTTGAACAATCACGCGGTCGTCCCGGTCCACAATCGACTCGCTGTCACTGTTCGGGGCACCGAAGCAACCGCTCAGATCCCGTCGATCTCCCCGAGGAAAGACGAGTACTCACATGCCCTCCCAATGCTTGATCTGAAATTGGTGCTCCTGCACCAGGACGTCCGGGGGCACCAGCTGGTCGGCATACCTCGCTGCGAGCTTGTCTAGCCTCGCCTTCCCGATCCAGCCCCCTTTCGCCACCTTGAAGCTCGAAACCTCGGCCGGAACTGCCTGCCCAATCGACGTGGCGTGCACTTCAGTCATGTAGTCCGTCGGTAAAGGCAGCCCGGACCCAGTCATTGGCCTGTCGGCCGCGCGATCGTTGCGCCGCTTCCGTTTCTTCCGGCTCTTCTGAGGGTGCTCGCCCCCGGTGCCTTCCTCTTCCGTGGCCTCCTCGTCCAGCACTGCATCAATTTCCTGCCGCATGCGCTTGCGAGCCGGCCACGCCGCCGCTGCCGCTTCCTGGGTCCCTTCTGCTGAGTCGGGCGGAAGTTCGTTCTGCCCCAAGCCCTCCACATCCAGTGCGGCATCGCCCCCATCCCCTGCACTCCCGCCCGCGTGTGCACGGTCAGATACAGACGCCTGAAGGGCTGCTGCGAGGTCAAAGTCCGCGGACGAGTATTCCGCGTAGTACCCCTTCGTCAACCGCGTCTAAATGCCGGCTCAGCGCGCCCAAGATGACAATCAAGATGGCCTACGCACCGTACGGCCTCCGCGCATTTTGAATATCAACCGTGTGTAGCAGTCACGCGTGCAGGCTTCCGGGATCCTAAGCACCAAATATCCAGTTAGCTCTCTCCAACACGCGGAAAGCAGAAGCAGATGCTCATTGGGGGCCCCAGCGACGGACCCGCCACGCGTGCTGCCCGTCGTTGAAGCCCGTCCGCACAGCCAGGAGACGCCTGGTTTGGCATCGTACAAGGCTGCGCTGCTGCACTTCGACGGCGCACAGCGCGCAAGACGCGTCGAGGTCAACCCATACGCACTCGGAGGAGAAGTGGGCCGCGGCACGCCCCGAGCGCGTCCCACCGCCGAAACACGTCTGCGCAGCCAGGAGCCGCCTGGTTTGGCGTCATACAAGGCTGCGCAGACGCGTTTCGGCGGTGCGCGGCACACGCGACGCGTCGAGGACACCGGCGCGCTGCCACATCACGGACTCGGCACATGGGGAGAAGGGGGCGGAGCGCAATAACAACTCACCTTTTCAGCTTGTTCTCTGATTGTGTGTCCGCCCAACGCGCGTTCGCTCGCCGCCTGTCCTGATGGACAAGACTTCGTCAGTACGTTGGCACGCGTCTCCACATGCACCTCTCGCCGACGCGACACTGGAGTTGCTCCGTGCACGGCGGCGTGCCCGCCGGCAAGCGAGGACTCACCTTTTAGTTGGGCAGCGGCGCGCCTTCGAGCTCGGTCGTCAGAGGCAGCGTCTCAGAGGTGGCAACACGGGGATCTCTGTCAAGTCGGATTCCCACGGCCTCTAAACAGTCCACTGCAAGCGCGCGCGTCCCCTGCACCGAGCACTACCGTGGCAGCCGCTTATCTCCCTACCATCACCCAGCTAACCATGCCCAACTCTCTTACCCATGTCATTCTGGCCCTCGATGTGGACGCTGGGCCTATCGTGCGTGCTCCGTCTCCGCCTCGGTGCCCGGCACTGACATCGCCTCTCCCACAGATCGTTGACATTTTGATTGCCCCCAACGGCACCGTGTCATGCCATTGGGAGCCCGCGCCGTCGTCCGTACCATCCGACTCTCCCTCCCCGCAGGCGCCAGCCGGCGGTCCGCCCGTTGTGCGCACCATCAAAGTCTCCCTCGACGTCCCCGGTAATGCCAACTGTGGCTCCCGCGTCGATCTGCACGAGAACGTCGAGCTGGTGCAGGCCGCTAGGGCCTTTTTTGAAGCCATGAGAGGCGCGCAATCGCATCGGAGCGATTGAGACTCCAGCTGTCGTGAGCGGCGGTGCATCCGGGTGCGTCGGCCGCCCTTCCTGCCATCCATGGTGCTTACAGTCGTGCTCACAGGACACTCATCCCCGCAGCGCGTCCGCCTTGTCGATTGTGTGCTGGATGCCCGATACAGCGCTATACTCGCAGACTCCACCTTGTGCCGCTTGTCGAATGTTACTGTATTGTCCCTTTCCCAATCAATATCCTTCGCCTCGTGCAGCAAAGACACTGTGTGATACGTAGTCTTCGCCTCTGTCATGGGCTTAAGTTTCTGGGGCAAGCACATTCTAAAGCCTCGGATAAAGTCCGCGCAACGGACCAAACTCGGCACGGGCTATCGCGATGACCTTGATGACCCCTTAGTCACCCGCTCAAAGCACTCTCACCCTCCGCCATCACCTATCGCCCCGCACATGCGCGTCAGCAACACAGAGCCTTTTGAGAAGCGCATGGCACGCAAGAAAGCCGCTGAGAAGCAGCGGTGGGACGCCCTCGCGAAGCATTGGTGCGCAGCTGTTCTGCGCGCTCACAACACCTTGCTGA
Organism: Auriscalpium orientale; assembly: GCA_019915035.1. Taxonomy (NCBI): domain Eukaryota; kingdom Fungi; phylum Basidiomycota; class Agaricomycetes; order Russulales; family Auriscalpiaceae; genus Auriscalpium; species Auriscalpium orientale. The sequence continues at coordinate 1,157,653 of JAHLMH010000006.1, forward strand.
CTTTGCAGAGCAGGAGAATCGGCGAGCCAGACTCGGACTACGTGTGGAAGGGTGGCAAGGTCGTCTGGGATCCGCAGCTGGCCGCCTTGAGGCGGATCCCCGGGTATCGCGCCCGCATGAGGCAGGCCCGCGGCGACGGCGGTCGCCAGCGCGTCCTGCGCGATCCCCGCAACAAGTCCCCCGAGCCCGGGCACCCTGCGGGGATGCCGTCGCTCCCCCCTGGCGTCCAGCAAGAGATCAACGAGGCCCCGTTGTGGCATGCCGATGGGGGCCCTAGTGGGTGGGGCAATGCGGGCTGGGCTAGCACATGGGGGAGCTCAGCAGCCGGGGACGCGGGTGAGGCGGCATGGGCGAACGCGGAGAGCACAGGATGGGGTCCCGATGATGAACACTGAGGTCTTGTGCGCGACTTGACCAGATGTCGCAAATCGCCTGGTAATTAGCAGATTTGAATGGCACCGATTGAGGTGGCCGGTGGGTCCGTGTGGGTCCAAGGCGCAACCCAATCGATTACGTGGGAACTAGGCGAAGTCGAAGCGCACGCACTGCCACGCCATGGAAGATCTATTTTTTGAGCAGGCGTTGCCCGCGCTACTGAGCTACGTACATGAGGCTCTCATCCTACCGAGCACTCCGCACATTCGCGTCCACCTCTCGCTGAGCGGCCTCGAGTTCCCGCATCATGTCCAGCAGCTGCGCATCCATGCGGTAATCCGGCGGCCGAGGGAGTCCTGCGGCAGCCCGTCGCTTTGGTGAGAACAGCAGCTGGGTGGGAATATCCGGGGGCGACAATGGCGGAGTGTGTTGGAAACTGGCGGAGTGTTGCGATGCAGGCAAGGCAGCTGCGTGAAAACCGCGTCATTACATCTCCACATTTTCTAACTACCAGTAACGGCACGGCGTGACTTCGCACCATTGCCCACAGCCCGCCTTTTATTATCCTGCCCTCCATCGTCTTCGCCGGCGCGCGCTCGTTTGCTCGCACCGCCCAATTCCCTCTCCGCCTCGTCTGCGCGCTCGGATCTCTCCCCCGCCATGAACTGGCTGCCCTCGTCCACGTCCGCCTCCACCATTGACGGGCTGCTTGCCTGAGCCTCGCGTTCGGGACGGAATCGCCTGGAGCTGCGTGGTGGCGGCGACGTTGGATGCTGGTTGATGTACAGTGCCAGCGGCGTGCTCGGCTCGGTGTGCGACGAGGCAGGCGAAGCCTGCCCGTCTGTGCCGTCTCCGGCGTCTCCGGCGCTCTCTGTTCTGTATGCGCCATGTTCGTCATCCACCCCACCAAACGGTTGAATAGCACTGGTGGCAACTCACAGAACGTTCCCGCGACCAACATGTCCAGACCCACTATCCTCGGCGTCCGCCGGTAATCCCTCAGGCTGGCCTTGTTCGGTGCGCGTGGTGAGAATCGTGCCTGCGCCCCCCGGGAGTCGCATGAAGTTGAGATGTTGGAATGTCCTACCCTCGCTTCCGACCAGCGCTTGGGCCGCGTCGCCGTCCGCGGGCGACGCCGGTTGAGGGTCTGTGAAGAATTCTTGAGGGCTCGGAGAGCGCGGGGCTGGGGCGGCAGCATGTGCCACCAAGTTGCGTGGCACTGGAGGTGCGCGGGACATGCGGGTGGGTGTCTCAATGCACAGCGCTGACCCGGCCTGCGAGTTGGAGGCGTCCGAGGAACTCTCGGAGCTATGTTCACCGGATGCATCGCTAAGGGGGCGCGCGCTCGCTGGGACTGCGCCGTCGATGTGGGAAGGAGGTGACAGCCGTGGAGCGACGTCCGCATTGGAAGGGGGTGGCGGCTGAGCAGCGTTGAGTTGACTGCGGGATGAGCTGGAGCGCATGCCCTGCCCCGTGCGCTGGTCTGCGGCCTCAAAGACGATGTCCTGGTGCGGTGACAGTGTCACTGAAGGTTATGCACTCCAAGGACGGAAAAGCTCACCAGGTTCGTTGGGTCCGTGGAAGGTCCACCTGTGTATGTGAGTCGAATCTTCGAGGGCTTGACAAGGAAGATATCGATGTGATCGCGAGGCTGGGGCCAGTGTCATTGTCAGGGTGAGGACCCCGTCGAATGTCAGTAGTGTCCATACCGGTGCACGCCCTTCCCCCGCGTTATCCTGGCTAGACATTGCGAGCGCTGTTCAAATACGCAGTCCCTCCGAGAACGACACGAGGAGATGAGACGAGACAGAGACGCCGGAGGAGATGAGACGAGACAGAGACGCCGTGTCGGCACAGCCACCGTCCGCAACTTTGCCTTGACGACACCGGGCGCCTCTTTCTTCTGTGTTCCCATCATGGCCCATCAAGTCAATCTCAATTATAATTTCACTCTCGCTGCGCCCGGTCTCTACGTGCGTGGCAAACGACCCCGCGCTGCAGATGCACTGACCCTCTCTCTCCCCAGATCATCCAACTCCCCTCAGAGTTTTTCCAATCTGCCTGGTGGGCCGGAATCCCCCAGTCGCCTCCCTCCTTCCCAACAGCCCCCGGCATGCCCCTCTTTCCGTCCGCGCCCGCCTCTGTCAACCCGCCCGTCTTTGCCCCTCCGCCCGTGTTTGCCAACGCACCGCCTACATTTGCCACGTTTTCCCCCCCGCCCGCATTTGCCAACGCGCAATCTCCGCCTCCGGCCTCAGCGCATGCGGCAGCGAGTCCCCCGGGAGCCCTCGAAACAACCGCCATCATCTCCAGCGCCCCAACACTGGCCGCCCCGATACCCACGCCCTTCGCCAGTGCCCCCGTCTTTCTCACACGCGACTCGCCCATCATGTTCGCTGGCGCTTCGCCTGTTATCTTCGCCACCGTGCCGCGCACTCCACCTCCGTCACCCCAGCCGCAACTTGTTGCACCCCCGACGGTCCCCACCTCCCCCAGTGCGTCGTCGGAGGAGGAATCGGCCGCACCGTTCATACCCCTCACTCCGGCGCCGCGGGTGCGCGTGCATCGTCGCGGCGGCAGCTTCCCTTCGCCTCCGATCCCATCGCCCACCCTTTCCTATATCCTGCCGCCTATGAGCCCATTCGGGGGTGCGCACCACTGCGGGTTCGGCTCTTCGGGAGAGGAGGTTGCCCTGTGACAGTTGAGTGGTACGTGACTTCGCTCCCTCATTGTGCACCCAAGCTCACTTCCCCTCAGTCGAGCGTTGTCATTCCTCGGAAGAGTCACCATCATCCTTCGCGCATAGTAGCACGCTGTCCTTACTCCACGCCCCCGGGCCTCATATTCATGTCAATAGTGTATGGGTGTCAATCAATAAACTACGAGCAGAGTCTTACATGAGTCGATCACACGTCCTAATATACTGTTATGTATGTGTGCCGATCAACGAAGGAAGAGACGTAAAAAACACCGCATTTATCTAGGACATTTGCTGAGGTCCAATGCCGAGGAGCGTGCGGGCCGAACCGCGGGAATAGATGGACACTGCGTTGAATACTCTCGACGGCAACCACGCTGGCATGCCTGCGATGTCCGGCTCTAAACTTCCGGGCCACGCGATACATCAAATGGTTGGGCTCCGCTGCGTTCGCGAACGGAGTGAACCATTCGACATAGGCGAGGTGGACGGGGCCTTCATAACCAGGCGGAAAGGCGGCCGCGCGCGCCTTGACCGGCAGCCTGAAAATCGCACGAATCTGCGCGACCTGATAGCCTGGCACACGGAAAGGGGCGGTTGGTGAGCGTCACAACCGCGAGCAAGAAAGACTTACCTGTCACAGTCGATGTCCCTCCATCTCCCTGGTTGATAAGTGCGGTATCAAAGCGGCCCGGGACTGAGCGGCCTCTGGTGTCGATGTACGCCGGCCGTGCGTGCACCGCATCGCGGACGTCGCGGCCGTTTTCTCGGTCCTGAGGGTCTGCGAGCCAAAGTTTGACAGTGTTGTAGGCGGCGACGGAGCGAAACGGGAGGTGCATGCCGCGCGCAAGGGTCGAGATCTGTGCCGAGGAATAGTGGGGGAAGCGTTCCTTAAGGATGTAGCCCACAAGGGCCTCCTCAAAGTCAACGGCGCCATACCGATGGGCGAGCTGTGCGAATGACACTGACTTGTAGTTCGGTATCTTGGCAATGTGAACGCGGGGGTGGATGACCCGTGGTGCGGCGGCTGCGGCGCCGTCGGCCGCGCGCTGAATCCTCCAGCGAACGAAGTTGGAGTGTCGCAGTACTTGCTTGCGACGGACAAGCCACTTGGTCATTTGAGGGTAGACATCCTTGTGATTGGTCGATCGATATGCGTCCTTCGCATAGTCGATGTGGAGGCGCTCCGTGGCCTCGGTACTGTAATTGTCGGTGGTGCCGAATGCGCGTATTGAGGCAACGTAATGGCGAAGGCTGTGAATCTTCGGAATGTTGAATCCTTCGCGGATGCCGAGGACCTCAAAGATAAACTTGTTTGCATGGAAGGCTTTGAGCGCCTTCTCGAGGTACTTGAGGGTCGTATCGCTGTGGGAGGGATATTGCGCGAGATAAAGGAAGTCGAGGAGGGCGCGGACGGTGCGCACGATGTGCGTGGAAGGCACGCCGCCCGGAGGCTCGAGGTCGACGATCACACCGAGGAGGATACGACAGATATCCTTATGTTCCTGTCCCGAGACTCGCGACAGGATGGACAAGCCGTTCTTGAATATACGGATGTTGTGGTTCGGTGGGAGACGGCTGCAGCGCGCGTCAATCTCGGCGGCGCCGTACGTCTGAATGAGCCAAGCTAGCATGTGCTTGACAACGCCCTGGTAGAGTTGGTGGAGGATGTCGGGGGTGATCGACTGGAAGACATCGGAATGTGGGAGAACTTCCCAGAACGGATGGTAAACGGGTTTGATTCCGGCGAGTCGGCAGGCCTCGATGTACTCCTCAGGCCCATCGTTGAGAGTGCGCAACGCGCGACGGGCCGCGCGCATGCTCCGCCGAGGTGAATCTGCGTGGACACCAAGTCCGTCGGGATCGACATGGCATTTGGGGCACTCGCCCGTCTTCACGCAGGCGACGAGGACTTGCTCTGGATAGTCACCGATGAATACCGCAAATATCGGGTGACAGCGCCGAACGACACCATCGCCGCTTGTCATAGGCGTCCCGGTCAAGGCGTATGGTCGAGTGGGGGATGTGATCTTGCGAACGCATGCGTGAAATAGATTCGCATTTGCACGGCGGCGCGTTTCAAGGTCGGTGATGTGAGACAAGCGAGCGGTGGGGAGATAGCCGAGGAGGACCTGTGCGCGCTTGGATGGTAAGCGTCGTACGTCCTTGGAGATGTTCCCAAGCGTGAGGTACAGCGGGTAGGCCGACTTGTCGCGAAACTGCGTGACCAAAGTTTTGTCCGATGAAAGGATCAGCGGGACGATTGTTGCGCCAGGGGTGCTGACTTCAAGGCGTGCCTGCACAATGTTCAACATGAGACAAGACGGGCAATGAGCACGCGAGCGACGCACCTGCATGGCATACCACCAACGTCCCGTATTCATCTCGCTATACACAGGCACCTCGTGCTCGTCATCCGCATAGTGGCTCTCGGGGGCGAACTTCATTGAAGACAAAAATTCGGGGTTGCCATAAAGGTCCTTGATACACTCCATGATGTCGCGCGAAAAGACTTCGTACGTTTCTCCGTCGACGACGATTTCTTCACATTTGAACTCTGGGGAGGGAGGCAGCTGACTGTCGATGATCTTGTTGAGGTCTTTGGTCGTGTTGAAGGAGAGGTTGAGACGCTCGCGCACCTACCGCATGAACGGGCGTTAACCAGACATCGCGAGGAGGGAGCCAAATAGAAGTCACCTCGTCGATCTGCAGGAGCTCGGTAAATGCCGTCGAACTCGGGCCCCTCATTTTTGCCCACCGCGCGACCTCCCAGTCTAGCTTGCTCTTGAACGGGGCCCAGAGATTCTGGGGGTCATTGTCGGCCAAGGCCTCGCGATAGGTGTCGTATGTTGCAGCCGCCGCGGCGTTGAGCGGTGCGCCGGCTAGGCCGCCGAAATGCACGATTTTGGGGTCGTTGTGCAACAGTTGCTCGTCTTCCACTCGTTGCTGTTGAGCGATGAGTGCGGCCTCATCGTCCTCAAGCTGGGGGAAATCCGGCAGCTCGTCGTCGGCGTCGTCGGCGGGGAGAGCTTCGGGCGAGGGCAGAGGCGGCCCACCCTCAGGTTGGTCAAAGCCGGCCTGCTCCGCTGGCTGGTCGTCGTCATCGTCTTCGGAGTCCGACGCCTCGTTGGGGTCCGCCGGATCGGCCGCTTCCGCGTTGTCTTCATCGCCCCATTCAAGCTCGGGGTCGCCAATCGCATTTTCCCACTGCCGGGCAATTGCATCGACCTCTGCGAGAGCGAACAATTAGTAACGCACCCAGTGAAGCTGCATGATACGCACCGGGGTCGATGTCTATGTCTGTGTCTAGCATATGGTCACTCAGCGCGTCGATGTCGGGCGGACGGTCGCTGCGCTGATCGTCCTGGCCACCGGCCGAAGAGGGTGGTGATGGCACGGAGCGCGCACTGGCGGGCGAACGAGGGCGGAAGGCTGAAGGCCCAGCCGTGGGCTCGGAGTCCTCCGCGCTGGATGCATCGCTGTGCGTGGACGCGCTGCGTGCGCGCGCAAAATCAAGACATTGAGGGTTGCTTGTAAGGCGCAAATGCTTGCTGAGTCCGGATGGCCAAAAGGACTTGCCGCAACCGCGACAAGGAACGCGCGTGCCACTATGGCTGCGCTTCTTGATGCCGGTGGGTCTGCGGCGGGGCATTTGTGGGTGTGGTGCAATGGCAAGCGCGCTGAATGTCGGAGAGGGTGGAGAGGAGGCGGAGAAACCGTCCCCGGCCAGGTACGGTCCCCCGTTTCCAGCGAGACGGGGCACGGACCTTAACCCTCAGTCAGCGGCTCGATCATCAAAAGGCTGAAAAAAAAGACAGCGCACCTTGCTCTCTCTTCCCTCTTCACAGTGCGCTCCGCTAAGCCGCAGGAATGCCTGGTCGGAAACGCCCTGCTCAGCTCGCGAGCGACGATGACGCAGAACGCTCGCCTTCCCCTGTCCTCACTCCAGCTCAGAAGCGGTCGCGGACCCTCGCCAAGAAGAAGGCTGCAGGGGAAAGCACCGGGAATCCTGATGCGCCTGGGCAGAAAAAGAGTAAGTGATCTCTTCGGGTGCTCGTGGCGCTGCGCTGAGGGTTCACTGGCAGGCAAGCGGCTCGCAGAAGCCGCCATCAAAAGCGAGTCAAACTCACCTCCAACCCACTATCCTGGGCATACTGACATTGTAGCATCGCAGGCGCTGCGCCACTGCCACGCGGCAAATCCAAACGCTCGGCCGACGATCTAAGCGCGCCCACACCGGCGCGAAAGGCGAAGCAGGCTAAGAAACAACATCAGCCTCGCAACGGTTAGTAAGCGGGGGGCCGCTCACTCCTTTCCTTGACAGAGCTCAGGCTAACCACTGTTGCGAGCACTGCTAGATACCCCGGAGGATGCGGGGGAAGATGGCGTTCACGCGCTGGCGGGCACGGGGGAAGACAACTTGAACGGTTCCACGCAGGGTCGCGAAGCTAACGAGTTGCCGGTTGGTAAGTAAACATGGTATCGTGTTGCGCATCAATAGAGCTGATTTGCTTACATGCCAATGCTTCTCAAAGACGTCAGTGATGACAGTGAGAGGGCTCCGCCTTACCGTGAAGCTCGGACGTTCGACGCCGGAAAGGAGCGCGCCGGTCGGGAAGACGAATACGACCGTCCTTCTGACTCAGACGGTGAGAATGATGGTCTTGTTCCAGAGAAGCCGGAGGTTTGGCATGGCTCGCAGAGCGGTGAGGGCGACGCCGCTGACTCGCGGTTGAAGAGGCAGTTCCTGGCTGGCGTGAGTGGTGTGTTGATTGCGTTGAATCGAGTGCACTCACGATGCCCGTGGGACTTAGGTCCCGCAATGGGAAGGCGCCGGCGCCTCTGCGGCGCTCAGCACGTGCGAACGCGAACTGGAAGCGCTGGCAGACGACTTGTCCGACGTCGACCTTAACCACAGCCAAAGGGCAAGCAACGCAACGGCCTCCGGCGCTGCCCGACGCGGGGGGGGGGAAGAAGACGCAGGGACGGCCCGCAATGGCGCCAAGGGTGCGTGCCTGTGGTCGCCTTCAACAACCGCGCGTCGACTGATGGCGGCCTTCGGGACAGAACTCGTCGACGCAGAGCAGCGGGAAGACGCAGGGACGGTCCGCAATAACGCAAAGGGTGCGTGCCTGTGGTTGCCTTCAACAAGCGCGAGTCCACTGATGGCGGCCTTCGGGACAGAACTCATCGACGCAGAGCAGCGGGGAGCGGGCGTCCGTGGCCGTCACCCCCCGGCCATCGGTTGTGCGAGAGGTGCGTGGCAGCGAGCGAGAGCCGAACGGGCACTAAGATCCCTCTTGTTCAGAACGCTAGCGCACAGGGCAGGGCGGCACAATTGCACAGTGTAGGCGCCACCAGCGCTGCGGGAGGGCGGACTGCAGGGCACGCGCCTGAGGTGCGTGTGCGATTGCAGCGCACAAGTCGTCGGGTACTGACATGGCTGCTGGGAAGACACCGAAGACACGTGTGGGCGCCGCGGCATCCCGCTCGCCTTCCGCCGAGGACAATGGCCATGGTGCGGCGCTGCCGAGGGTCGCGACAGGAGAGGGAAGAAGCTCAAAGAAGAGCCATGCGCGTGCAGCGGACAAGGGAAGCGCGCGTCTGTCGCGGGTGTGTCTGTTCTCTCATTGGGGAGCGTGCACTAACATCTGCGTTCCGATGGATGGTCAAGGTCCCAGCCACATCATCGGGCGACGATTCCACTGAAGAGGGCAATAGGGCCAGTGCCGACGCGACCCCCGCTGCGCAGCGGGGTGCCTGGCCATCGTCGACTGACGTCAAGCGCGTGCGCAGGTCCCGCATGACCTTAGGTGACCAGACGGACGACGTCAAGGACGTCATATCGACTGCGGCGGCCGACGAGGTTCCGTACTCGATCTGCTTCGAGGACGCATTCCCCCTCCCGGAGCGGCGTGTCGAACAGCTACGCAAGGCGCTCATTCGGGCCGCGCTCAAGCTGAAGCTGGACAACGTTGCGACGCGGCTCGAGGACGACGAGGGCTATGTCAAGCAAATGATCTCAATCGTGCGTTTTGTGTGTGCTATTCCATCCGAGCGCTGCTGACCAGCAGGGCCGCGTCGAAGCCTCAAGCCCGTGTGTCTAACTATCGCAAGAAGTGGAAGGACGTCGCCGATGACATGGTCAAGTCCTCCTACAAGCTATCCAAGATACCCGACGACAAGTACGTGCGCATCATGAAGAAGGTACGCGCCAAGGGCGCGCGACTGTACATTTTCCCCGGCGAACTGGCGGCAAGTCCTTTTGGCCATCCGGACTCAGCAAGCATTTGCGCCTTACAAGCAACCCTCAATGTCTTGATTTTGCGCGCGCACGCAGCGCGTCCACGCACAGCGATGCATCCAGCGCGGAGGACTCCGAGCCCACGGCTGGGCCTTCAGCCTTCCGCCCTCGTTCGCCCGCCAGTGCGCGCTCCGTGCCATCACCACCCTCTTCGGCCGGTGGCCAGGACGATCAGCGCAGCGACCGTCCGCCCGACATCGACGCGCTGAGTGACCATATGCTAGACACAGACATAGACATCGACCCCGGTGCGTATCATGCAGCTTCACTGGGTGCGTTACTAATTGTTCGCTCTCGCAGAGGTCGATGCAATTGCCCGGCAGTGGGAAAATGCGATTGGCGACCCCGAGCTTGAATGGGGCGATGAAGACGACGCGGAAGCGGCCGATCCGGCGGACCCCAACGAGGCGTCGGACTCCGAAGACGATGACGACGACCAGCCAGCGGAGCAGGCCGGCTTTGACCAACCTGAGGGTGGGCCGCCTCTGCCCTCGCCCGAAGCTCTCCCCGCCGACGACGCCGACGACGAGCTGCCGGATTTCCCCCAGCTTGAGGACGATGAGGCCGCACTCATCGCTCAACAGCAACGAGTGGAAGACGAGCAACTGTTGCACAACGACCCCAAAATCGTGCATTTCGGCGGCCTAGCCGGCGCACCGCTCAACGCCGCGGCGGCTGCAACATACGACACCTATCGCGAGGCCTTGGCCGACAATGACCCCCAGAATCTCTGGGCCCCGTTCAAGAGCAAGCTAGACTGGGAGGTCGCGCGGTGGGCAAAAATGAGGGGCCCGAGTTCGACGGCATTTACCGAGCTCCTGCAGATCGACGAGGTGACTTCTATTTGGCTCCCTCCTCGCGATGTCTGGTTAACGCCCGTTCATGCGGTAGGTGCGCGAGCGTCTCAACCTCTCCTTCAACACGACCAAAGACCTCAACAAGATCATCGACAGTCAGCTGCCTCCCTCCCCAGAGTTCAAATGTGAAGAAATCGTCGTCGACGGAGAAACGTACGAAGTCTTTTCGCGCGACATCATGGAGTGTATCAAGGACCTTTATGGCAACCCCGAATTTTTGTCTTCAATGAAGTTCGCCCCCGAGAGCCACTATGCGGATGACGAGCACGAGGTGCCTGTGTATAGCGAGATGAATACGGGACGTTGGTGGTATGCCATGCAGGTGCGTCGCTCGCGTGCTCATTGCCCGTCTTGTCTCATGTTGAACATTGTGCAGGCACGCCTTGAAGTCAGCACCCCTGGCGCAACAATCGTCCCGCTGATCCTTTCATCGGACAAAACTTTGGTCACGCAGTTTCGCGACAAGTCGGCCTACCCGCTGTACCTCACGCTTGGGAACATCTCCAAGGACGTACGACGCTTACCATCCAAGCGCGCACAGGTCCTCCTCGGCTATCTCCCCACCGCTCGCTTGTCTCACATCACCGACCTTGAAACGCGCCGCCGTGCAAATGCGAATCTATTTCACGCATGCGTTCGCAAGATCACATCCCCCACTCGACCATACGCCTTGACCGGGACGCCTATGACAAGCGGCGATGGTGTCGTTCGGCGCTGTCACCCGATATTTGCGGTATTCATCGGTGACTATCCAGAGCAAGTCCTCGTCGCCTGCGTGAAGACGGGCGAGTGCCCCAAATGCCATGTCGATCCCGACGGACTTGGTGTCCACGCAGATTCACCTCGGCGGAGCATGCGCGCGGCCCGTCGCGCGTTGCGCACTCTCAACGATGGGCCTGAGGAGTACATCGAGGCCTGCCGACTCGCCGGAATCAAACCCGTTTACCATCCGTTCTGGGAAGTTCTCCCACATTCCGATGTCTTCCAGTCGATCACCCCCGACATCCTCCACCAACTCTACCAGGGCGTTGTCAAGCACATGCTAGCTTGGCTCATTCAGACGTACGGCGCCGCCGAGATTGACGCGCGCTGCAGCCGTCTCCCACCGAACCACAACATCCGTATATTCAAGAACGGCTTGTCCATCCTGTCGCGAGTCTCGGGACAGGAACATAAGGATATCTGTCGTATCCTCCTCGGTGTGATCGTCGACCTCGAGCCTCCGGGCGGCGTGCCTTCCACGCACATCGTGCGCACCGTCCGCGCCCTCCTCGACTTCCTTTATCTCGCGCAATATCCCTCCCACAGCGATACGACCCTCAAGTACCTCGAGAAGGCGCTCAAAGCCTTCCATGCAAACAAGTTTATCTTTGAGGTCCTCGGCATCCGCGAAGGATTCAACATTCCGAAGATTCACAGCCTTCGCCATTACGTTGCCTCAATACGCGCATTCGGCACCACCGACAATTACAGTACCGAGGCCACGGAGCGCCTCCACATCGACTATGCGAAGGACGCATATCGATCGACCAATCACAAGGATGTCTACCCTCAAATGACCAAGTGGCTTGTCCGTCGCGAGCAAGTACTGCGACACTCCAACTTCGTTCGCTGGAGGATTCAGCGCGCGGCCGACGGCGCCGCAGCCGCCGCACCACGGGTCATCCACCCCCGCGTTCACATTGCCAAGATACCGAACTACAAGTCAGTGTCATTCGCACAGCTCGCCCATCGGTATGGCGCCGTTGACTTTGAGGAGGCCCTTGTGGGCTACATCCTTAAGGAACGCTTCCCCCACTATTCCTCGGCACAGATCTCGACCCTTGCGCGCGGCATGCACCTCCCGTTTCGCTCCGTCGCCGCCTACAACACTGTCAAACTTTGGCTCGCAGACCCTCAGGACCGAGAAAACGGCCGCGACGTCCGCGATGCGGTGCACGCACGGCCGGCGTACATCGACACCAGAGGCCGCTCAGTCCCGGGCCGCTTTGATACCGCACTTATCAACCAGGGAGATGGAGGGACATCGACTGTGACAGGTAAGTCTTTCTTGCTCGCGGTTGTGACGCTCACCAACCGCCCCTTTCCGTGTGCCAGGCTATCAGGTCGCGCAGATTCGTGCGATTTTCAGGCTGCCGGTCAAGGCGCGCGCGGCCGCCTTTCCGCCTGGTTATGAAGGCCCCGTCCACCTCGCCTATGTCGAATGGTTCACTCCGTTCGCGAACGCAGCGGAGCCCAACCATTTGATGTATCGCGTGGCCCGGAAGTTTAGAGCCGGACATCGCAGGCATGCCAGCGTGGTTGCCGTCGAGAGTATTCAACGCAGTGTCCATCTATTCCCGCGGTTCGGCCCGCACGCTCCTCGGCATTGGACCTCAGCAAATGTCCTAGATAAATGCGGTGTTTTTTACGTCTCTTCCTTCGTTGATCGGCACACATACATAACAGTATATTAGGACGTGTGATCGACTCATGTAAGACTCTGCTCGTAGTTTATTGATTGACACCCATACACTATTGACATGAATATGAGGCCCGGGGGCGTGGAGTAAGGACAGCGTGCTACTATGCGCGAAGGATGATGGTGACTCTTCCGAGGAATGACAACGCTCGACTGAGGGGAAGTGAGCTTGGGTGCACAATGAGGGAGCGAAGTCACGTACCACTCAACTGTCACAGGGCAACCTCCTCTCCCGAAGAGCCGAACCCGCAGTGGTGCGCACCCCCGAATGGGCTCATAGGCGGCAGGATATAGGAAAGGGTGGGCGATGGGATCGGAGGCGAAGGGAAGCTGCCGCCGCGACGATGCACGCGCACCCGCGGCGCCGGAGTGAGGGGTATGAACGGTGCGGCCGATTCCTCCTCCGACGACGCACTGGGGGAGGTGGGGACCGTCGGGGGTGCAACAAGTTGCGGCTGGGGTGACGGAGGTGGAGTGCGCGGCACGGTGGCGAAGATAACAGGCGAAGCGCCAGCGAACATGATGGGCGAGTCGCGTGTGAGAAAGACGGGGGCACTGGCGAAGGGCGTGGGTATCGGGGCGGCCAGTGTTGGGGCGCTGGAGATGATGGCGGTTGTTTCGAGGGCTCCCGGGGGACTCGCTGCCGCATGCGCTGAGGCCGGAGGCGGAGATTGCGCGTTGGCAAATGCGGGCGGGGGGGAAAACGTGGCAAATGTAGGCGGTGCGTTGGCAAACACGGGCGGAGGGGCAAAGACGGGCGGGTTGACAGAGGCGGGCGCGGACGGAAAGAGGGGCATGCCGGGGCTGTTGGGAAGGAGGGAGGCGACTGGGGGATTCCGGCCCACCAGGCAGATTGGAAAAACTCTGAGGGGAGTTGGATGATCTGGGGAGAGAGAGGGTCAGTGCATCTGCAGCGCGGGGTCGTTTGCCACGCACGTAGAGACCGGGCGCAGCGAGAGTGAAATTATAATTGAGATTGACTTGATGGGCCATGATGGGAACACAGAAGAAAGAGGCGCACGGTGTCGTCAAGGCAAAGTTGCGGACGGTGGCTGTGCCGACACGGCGTCTCTGTCTCGTCTCATCTCCTCCGGCGTCTCTGTCTCGTCTCATCTCCTCGTGTCGTTCTCGGAGGGACTGCGTATTTGAACAGCGCTCGCAATGTCTAGCCAGGATAACGCGGGGGAAGGGCGTGCACCGGTATGGACACTACTGACATTCGACGGGGTCCTCACCCTGACAATGACACTGGCCCCAGCCTCGCGATCACATCGATATCTTCCTTGTCAAGCCCTCGAAGATTCGACTCACATACACAGGTGGACCTTCCACGGACCCAACGAACCTGGTGAGCTTTTCCGTCCTTGGAGTGCATAACCTTCAGTGACACTGTCACCGCACCAGGACATCATCTTTGAGGCCGCAGACCAGCGCACGGGGCAGGGCATGCGCTCCAGCTCATCCCGCAGTCAACTCAACGCTGCTCAGCCGCCACCCCCTTCCAATGCGGACGTCGCTCCACGGCTGTCACCTCCTTCCCACATCGACGGCGCAGTCCCAGCGAGCGCGCGCCCCCTTAGCGATGCATCCGGTGAACATAGCTCCGAGAGTTCCTCGGACGCCTCCAACTCGCAGGCCGGGTCAGCGCTGTGCATTGAGACACCCACCCGCATGTCCCGCGCACCTCCAGTGCCACGCAACTTGGTGGCACATGCTGCCGCCCCAGCCCCGCGCTCTCCGAGCCCTCAAGAATTCTTCACAGACCCTCAACCGGCGTCGCCCGCGGACGGCGACGCGGCCCAAGCGCTGGTCGGAAGCGAGGGTAGGACATTCCAACATCTCAACTTCATGCGACTCCCGGGGGGCGCAGGCACGATTCTCACCACGCGCACCGAACAAGGCCAGCCTGAGGGATTACCGGCGGACGCCGAGGATAGTGGGTCTGGACATGTTGGTCGCGGGAACGTTCTGTGAGTTGCCACCAGTGCTATTCAACCGTTTGGTGGGGTGGATGACGAACATGGCGCATACAGAACAGAGAGCGCCGGAGACGCCGGAGACGGCACAGACGGGCAGGCTTCGCCTGCCTCGTCGCACACCGAGCCGAGCACGCCGCTGGCACTGTACATCAACCAGCATCCAACGTCGCCGCCACCACGCAGCTCCAGGCGATTCCGTCCCGAACGCGAGGCTCAGGCAAGCAGCCCGTCAATGGTGGAGGCGGACGTGGACGAGGGCAGCCAGTTCATGGCGGGGGAGAGATCCGAGCGCGCAGACGAGGCGGAGAGGGAATTGGGCGGTGCGAGCAAACGAGCGCGCGCCGGCGAAGACGATGGAGGGCAGGATAATAAAAGGCGGGCTGTGGGCAATGGTGCGAAGTCACGCCGTGCCGTTACTGGTAGTTAGAAAATGTGGAGATGTAATGACGCGGTTTTCACGCAGCTGCCTTGCCTGCATCGCAACACTCCGCCAGTTTCCAACACACTCCGCCATTGTCGCCCCCGGATATTCCCACCCAGCTGCTGTTCTCACCAAAGCGACGGGCTGCCGCAGGACTCCCTCGGCCGCCGGATTACCGCATGGATGCGCAGCTGCTGGACATGATGCGGGAACTCGAGGCCGCTCAGCGAGAGGTGGACGCGAATGTGCGGAGTGCTCGGTAGGATGAGAGCCTCATGTACGTAGCTCAGTAGCGCGGGCAACGCCTGCTCAAAAAATAGATCTTCCATGGCGTGGCAGTGCGTGCGCTTCGACTTCGCCTAGTTCCCACGTAATCGATTGGGTTGCGCCTTGGACCCACACGGACCCACCGGCCACCTCAATCGGTGCCATTCAAATCTGCTAATTACCAGGCGATTTGCGACATCTGGTCAAGTCGCGCACAAGACCTCAGTGTTCATCATCGGGACCCCATCCTGTGCTCTCCGCGTTCGCCCATGCCGCCTCACCCGCGTCCCCGGCTGCTGAGCTCCCCCATGTGCTAGCCCAGCCCGCATTGCCCCACCCACTAGGGCCCCCATCGGCATGCCACAACGGGGCCTCGTTGATCTCTTGCTGGACGCCAGGGGGGAGCGACGGCATCCCCGCAGGGTGCCCGGGCTCGGGGGACTTGTTGCGGGGATCGCGCAGGACGCGCTGGCGACCGCCGTCGCCGCGGGCCTGCCTCATGCGGGCGCGATACCCGGGGATCCGCCTCAAGGCGGCCAGCTGCGGATCCCAGACGACCTTGCCACCCTTCCACACGTAGTCCGAGTCTGGCTCGCCGATTCTCCTGCTCTGCAAAGTCAGCAAGGTGTTGTGAGCGCGCAGAACAGCTGCGCACCAATGCTTCGCGAGGGCGTCCCACCGCTGCTTCTCAGCGGCTTTCTTGCGTGCCATGCGCTTCTCAAAAGGCTCTGTGTTGCTGACGCGCATGTGCGGGGCGATAGGTGATGGCGGAGGGTGAGAGTGCTTTGAGCGGGTGACTAAGGGGTCATCAAGGTCATCGCGATAGCCCGTGCCGAGTTTGGTCCGTTGCGCGGACTTTATCCGAGGCTTTAGAATGTGCTTGCCCCAGAAACTTAAGCCCATGACAGAGGCGAAGACTACGTATCACACAGTGTCTTTGCTGCACGAGGCGAAGGATATTGATTGGGAAAGGGACAATACAGTAACATTCGACAAGCGGCACAAGGTGGAGTCTGCGAGTATAGCGCTGTATCGGGCATCCAGCACACAATCGACAAGGCGGACGCGCTGCGGGGATGAGTGTCCTGTGAGCACGACTGTAAGCACCATGGATGGCAGGAAGGGCGGCCGACGCACCCGGATGCACCGCCGCTCACGACAGCTGGAGTCTCAATCGCTCCGATGCGATTGCGCGCCTCTCATGGCTTCAAAAAAGGCCCTAGCGGCCTGCACCAGCTCGACGTTCTCGTGCAGATCGACGCGGGAGCCACAGTTGGCATTACCGGGGACGTCGAGGGAGACTTTGATGGTGCGCACAACGGGCGGACCGCCGGCTGGCGCCTGCGGGGAGGGAGAGTCGGATGGTACGGACGACGGCGCGGGCTCCCAATGGCATGACACGGTGCCGTTGGGGGCAATCAAAATGTCAACGATCTGTGGGAGAGGCGATGTCAGTGCCGGGCACCGAGGCGGAGACGGAGCACGCACGATAGGCCCAGCGTCCACATCGAGGGCCAGAATGACATGGGTAAGAGAGTTGGGCATGGTTAGCTGGGTGATGGTAGGGAGATAAGCGGCTGCCACGGTAGTGCTCGGTGCAGGGGACGCGCGCGCTTGCAGTGGACTGTTTAGAGGCCGTGGGAATCCGACTTGACAGAGATCCCCGTGTTGCCACCTCTGAGACGCTGCCTCTGACGACCGAGCTCGAAGGCGCGCCGCTGCCCAACTAAAAGGTGAGTCCTCGCTTGCCGGCGGGCACGCCGCCGTGCACGGAGCAACTCCAGTGTCGCGTCGGCGAGAGGTGCATGTGGAGACGCGTGCCAACGTACTGACGAAGTCTTGTCCATCAGGACAGGCGGCGAGCGAACGCGCGTTGGGCGGACACACAATCAGAGAACAAGCTGAAAAGGTGAGTTGTTATTGCGCTCCGCCCCCTTCTCCCCATGTGCCGAGTCCGTGATGTGGCAGCGCGCCGGTGTCCTCGACGCGTCGCGTGTGCCGCGCACCGCCGAAACGCGTCTGCGCAGCCTTGTATGACGCCAAACCAGGCGGCTCCTGGCTGCGCAGACGTGTTTCGGCGGTGGGACGCGCTCGGGGCGTGCCGCGGCCCACTTCTCCTCCGAGTGCGTATGGGTTGACCTCGACGCGTCTTGCGCGCTGTGCGCCGTCGAAGTGCAGCAGCGCAGCCTTGTACGATGCCAAACCAGGCGTCTCCTGGCTGTGCGGACGGGCTTCAACGACGGGCAGCACGCGTGGCGGGTCCGTCGCTGGGGCCCCCAATGAGCATCTGCTTCTGCTTTCCGCGTGTTGGAGAGAGCTAACTGGATATTTGGTGCTTAGGATCCCGGAAGCCTGCACGCGTGACTGCTACACACGGTTGATATTCAAAATGCGCGGAGGCCGTACGGTGCGTAGGCCATCTTGATTGTCATCTTGGGCGCGCTGAGCCGGCATTTAGACGCGGTTGACGAAGGGGTACTACGCGGAATACTCGTCCGCGGACTTTGACCTCGCAGCAGCCCTTCAGGCGTCTGTATCTGACCGTGCACACGCGGGCGGGAGTGCAGGGGATGGGGGCGATGCCGCACTGGATGTGGAGGGCTTGGGGCAGAACGAACTTCCGCCCGACTCAGCAGAAGGGACCCAGGAAGCGGCAGCGGCGGCGTGGCCGGCTCGCAAGCGCATGCGGCAGGAAATTGATGCAGTGCTGGACGAGGAGGCCACGGAAGAGGAAGGCACCGGGGGCGAGCACCCTCAGAAGAGCCGGAAGAAACGGAAGCGGCGCAACGATCGCGCGGCCGACAGGCCAATGACTGGGTCCGGGCTGCCTTTACCGACGGACTACATGACTGAAGTGCACGCCACGTCGATTGGGCAGGCAGTTCCGGCCGAGGTTTCGAGCTTCAAGGTGGCGAAAGGGGGCTGGATCGGGAAGGCGAGGCTAGACGAGCTCGCAGCGAGGTATGCCGACCAGCTGGTGCCCCCGGACGTCCTGGTGCAGGAGCACCAATTTCAGATCAAGCATTGGGAGGGCATGTGAGTACTCGTCTTTCCTCGGGGAGATCGACGGGATCTGAGCGGTTGCTTCGGTGCCCCGAACAGTGACAGCGAGTCGATTGTGGACCGGGACGACCGCGTGATTGTTCAAATGGCGGGACGGCCAAAAAAGGACGCATCCTGGCCGGGGGAGATGAAGGCACTCAGTGAGGAGTTCGGCAGAGTCGCTGAGATGGCGGACTTCAAGCCCGGCCACCTGAAACATCAACGAGGCGAATATCCTATCATGCATGCAGGGTTTACTTGGGGTGGCGGTCCAAAGGTACGTCGGCCTTGGGCTTTGATGAAGGGTCATTTGAACTGATGGTGGGCTGCAACAGGAGCCGTACAATGTCTTCCAAGGCAGCGAAGATCATCGAAAGGCGCGGTTGCGCATGCTGAAGAACAAAGGCCTCCGCCGTGTGGCAGGCTTTCAGAGCAGTAAGCGCCACTGTTGCTGTACCGTTTGTCTACTCACGCTCATGCTTTGCTAGGCGCTAAGTCCCTCAATGCGCCGCGACTGTTCCAACACGTCGATGGAATTGTGAAGGACGTTCTCGACCGATTCCCGGACCTCAAAAAACCGTTCACCAACAGCGTGTTCCCCACGGCGACTTTCAATTTCGGCCCGCAGGTTGTGACCGTGCCCCACAAGGATTCGAAGAACATCCCGTACGGGTGGTGCGCCATTACCCCACTTGGGGACTACGACCCCAGGAAGGGTGGCCACTTGATATTGTGGGAGTTGAAGCTGATCATTGAGTTTCCCCCGGGTTCCACCATCCTTATTCCCTCTGCCCTGCTGACCCACAGTAACACTCCGATCCAACCGGGCGAGACACGGCAGTCATTCACACAGTACTGCGCTGGCGACCTTGTGCGCTGGTATGCGTATGGCCAGCGAACGGAGGAAAGGTTGGACGAAGAAGATCCCGAGCTCAAGCAGCGGCTAGACGAGGAGCTTGAGAGCCGGTGGAAGCGGTCGGTTGGGTACTATTCAAAACGCACGGAGGTTCAGGCAGACGTTGACGCTATGCGGGGGGCACTCCGAGTCGATGCGCGAAAGGTGGGGGCCAGTGAGCCTCAGTAGGAGGGATGCAGTGGTTTCAATTATCTGATGTGTAATACTAGAATGATGATCTGTCTTTGGTGACTATTGGAACAGCTCCGGAGGCTGTTGTGAGCTTGGATCTACTGGAGAGATTCGAGAGGGTGCGTTTGGTGTGGGTGGAGTGACTGTGAGTCACACGTGACAAGGGTGTGACTTTCCTGCCTGCATACAGCCTCCCATATTGTCGGAGGAATTGCGTGGCTTCCCGGCCATGTATCAAACTGGAATTTTGTGTACAGGGTGCTTGGCATACTGGTAGCCCACCCACAAAGTTACAAGGCCTGAATCCCAGTTTATAATATCATGGTGCGGTAAGATACTGGTAAGTAGCTGGTAAGGAGGGGAGGGGTTTCCAGATGCCCGGATGGGAACTCGCGTACTCTGCGTCCCTGACGCGATGTTCGGAAAGCGCAAACTCCGTGAAGTAATCACGGACGCCGCCCACCGAACATTGGGCCATCTGGGGACGCAGAAGACGTCGGAATACGTACGCCGCTGGTTCTGGTGGCCGCGGATGGGGCTGGACATCGACGAGTTCTGCAAGTCCTGCGGGACTTGCCAGACATCGAAGCCAGGGAATACAGCACCTGCCGGGCTGTTACACCCGATGCCCATCCCCGCGCAGCCATGGGAGTCCATAGGCATGGACTTCACTGGCCCGTTCCCCGAAGAGGACGGATACAACTACCTGTGGGTAGTTATATGCCGCCTGACCTCAATGGTACACCTGGTACCCGTACGCACCACGACCAGCGCCGTCGAGCTCGCCGACGTCTATCTCAAAGAGATAGTGCGCCTGCACGGTGTACCAAAGACGATCGTGTCCGACCGCGACGTGAAGTTCACATCCACATTCTGGCGTGAACTCCACCGCCTACTCGGCACGAAGCTGCTCATGTCCACTTCGTTCCATCCACAGACGGATGGAGCGACGGAACGTGCCAACCGCACCATTGGGCAGATGCTGCGCAGTATGGTTGCACCCGACCAACGCGACTGGCGTAGCAAGCTGCCCATGGTGGAGTTCGCTATGAACTCGAGCTCGAGTGTCACGACGGGGTTCGCGCCATTCGAGCTCAACTACGGATATATACCGCAGGCATTCGGCCCGTCCATCCCAAACACCGTATACGGCGGGGTCGACGCGTTCGCAAAGCGAGCGATCGCCGACCTCGAGACGGCGCATGACGCTATCTTGGAAAGTCGGGTGAACCAGACCCTCCAAGCTAACAAGCACCGCCGAGCGGAGGACGAGTACCGAGTCGGGGACCTAGTATACCTGAGCACTAAGAACCTGAACCTTCCCAAAGGGAGGGCCCAGAAATTACTGCCCAAGTATGTTGGGCCATACAAGGTCCTGGAGGCGAGGCCGGGCAGCTCGACATACAAAGTCGAGCTCCCCGAGGAACTGCGGGCACGGAGGATACACCCGACGTTCCATGCCTCCCTACTCAGGAAGCACGTAGCCAACGACTCCAGGCTGTTCCCAAACCGTGAGGCGAAACGCTTCTACGACTTCGGACAGCCTGATGCCGACGAATGGTACGTGGACGAGATCGTTGGGCATCGCTGGAATAGCGATGCCCTCGAGCTCGAAGTCCGCTGGTCGCTTGGAGACCACACCTGGGAGAGCCTCGAGACCTGTAAGGACCTCGAGGCTCTTGACGGCTACCTACAGCTCCGCGGGGTGGGTGACCCAGGGTCGCTGCCCCGCAGAGATGAAGGCAAGGCGACAAAGCGATCGCCGCCACGCGGTGGTCGCCGCCAGCGGAGTTGAGATGCGTCAGGCGCTCGATAGATCGAGATTGCGAAGCCACAGGCACGCGGGTCATATCAGCTGAGGTAAGCGGGAAGCGGAAAGTTAAAGAGGCGCCATCGGGCGCCTCCCACTTCACCACTTCCCCGCCACCTCCACATAATATGACCACCCGCTCCCGCAGCCTCAGCAACCCGCCTCGAGTCCCCGACCACCTCAACGACCCGACCTCTGGGCACCCGCCTCCGGCGGCCACCCAGGGCTCGAGCGCGACCGCAACGAGTTACGTTGCCGTCGCGCCGAGCAGCACGAACCCCGCGCAGGAAGCCATGGACATCGACCACGATGAACCCAGGGCTCCCTACAGCTGGGATCTGGCCTGGAACTTCCCTCGCCACCTGACGTGCGAGTGTGACGAGCTGTATATGAGACACTTCCGCGAGGCGCACGCGGCAGGTCGCGAGGATCTCCGAGCAGCGCAAGCCCTAGGGCGAATGCGCGACTTGGAACGCGACCAGGCCGCGCGCGACGAGCTTCAAGCGGAAGCCACCCGCCTGCGCGATGACCGCGATTACTATCGCGAGACGAACATCCGACTGCGCGAGGAAATCAGCGACGTCGTGCTCCGACTTGAAGACGCGGAGCGCCAACTCGCCGACGCCAGACGTCGCCCCGCACGATCACCACGAGCACCCGCGCCTGCCACCGCACGCCCGCGCGACGCGTCACCCCCTCCGCCTACTCGCCACGCTGAGCCCCCAGCGCGTGCCCCTGCCGCCGCGACGACCGCGACGACGAGGCCGCACGCGACGGGGACCTCGGCATCCCGGCAGGCGGTACCGACCCCGGGACCGAGCGCGCCGGAGCGAGCGCCTACGACTTCGTCGGCGTCGCGCCCTCAGCCTGCAGCAAGCTCGTCGCGCCCCGCGCCGGTAGCGAGCGCTTCGCGCAGCGCGCCCGTCGCGGGCCCGTCGCGCCTCGCGCCCCCGGCTACCTCGTCGCGGCGCCCCATCGAGCAACCCCCCGTCGCAGGCCCCTCCTCCGCACCAGCGTCGTCGAAGCGCGGCCGCGAGGAGGGCACGTACTTCGACTGGTCGGGGGAGAGCGACGGGCTCGACTCAGAGGAGGAGCGCGCGAAGGAGAAGAAGAAGAAGGAGCGGGAGTACAGCAACGCGCTGAAGAGGCAGAAGCGCGAGAACATGAAGAGCAGGAAGCGCGCAGAGCACGAGCAGGCGTGGGGCGAGCCCTCATGGGGCGCGCCCACGCCCGCCGCGCAGCCCACGACGTGGGGCGCGCCCACGCCCGCCGCGCAGCCCACGGCGTGGGGCGAGCCCTCATGGGGCGCGCCCGCGCCCGCCGCGCAGCCCACCCGCGCCCCATCGGGCCCCACCAACACCCCGCCACCCGCGTACCAGGACGGGTTGCCGATATACGACCCCGTCACCGGCTTTCTGCAGCGCGACGGCCTCGAACAGCCCATCCAACGGCTGGATGAACTGTTCGAGCGCGCCCGCACTGCGTGGGCGGCAACCGAGGACCTGCGCGGGATGGTGCGCAACGTGAACACCGTCCCGCGCAACAAGCGCACGGACCTCCACCGCCACCTGATGTTGCGGTGGTCGCAAGACTACCCGCAACTCGCGCGAGCGCCGGGCGGTTCGGCCAGGGGGAGGGGTGAGGGCAGCAGCAGCGGAGACACGCGCACGACAGCGAACGCTCCACCGACCAGCATGGCCGGCACGCGTTCGACGTCGAGCACCGTACCAGCCCAGGCGAGCAGCTCACGTTCGATATCGAACGTGGCGACAGCCAGTGGCACGAGGAGTGCGCGCTCGAGGACGAACGAGAGCGGCATCAACGCGCAGTTCGCCTCAAGCACAGGCCATGTGCCCGCACCGCCCAGCTACACCTCCGCCACGCGAACGGGGACGCAGCAGCACGCATCGTCGTCCACTGCCGCCGCGCCCCCGCCCGCAGACACGGCCCCGCAACCACGAGCCCATCTCAGGACCCCGCTGCCATCTGACAGCGAGGAAACCTGGATGGCCTTCTGGCGGGCAAATCCGACGCAGATACCCTCGGGAGTCGAGCCCCGTGGAGGAACGCCCTCGATGCTGTATGTACGGGCGTTCCTCTCGGTACGAAGACTCGCTCCCGTGGGTGGAGCCGCGGAAGAGCGAGGATCGCGCTACCGCTACATGCGGCAGGCGATCGGACTCCTCTCCATCACCCACCTCGCCGAGCGCATCGCTGAGAGATTGGGAACCCCGTTCCCCCTCGGAATGCCCAACACGGGCGAGCATCACTTCACGGGCGACACGCGCAACCTGTCGTACGAGGACGTGGTCGCGCACATGATCAGATCAGGCGTGACACGACTCCAAGTACGACAGATGGAGCAGTACGCACGCAGCCGCCGCAACCGCTCGCACGAGCGCGACGCGTACGACGAGGACGAGTGGCCCGAGTTCCCAACCATCGCTGAGATGGAGGAGCGCTATGGGCCCCTCGACCTGCCGTTCATCGCCCCCTCGGCAAACCCCGGCACCAGTACTGGGATCGCTGCACCTCTGCCGGCGGGAGGTTCTGCGCCGGTAGCCGCTCCTGCCTCCTCCGAAGACGTCCCCGCACAAGACGACCATGCCGTCGCGCCTATGGACACCCACGAGGACCCCGCGACGCCAAGCCCTGGAACCCCGGTGAGTGTTGAACACACGCCCGGGGCCCCCTCCTCGCCCTCTATCCAGGTTGAACACATGGATGAGGACGAGGAGAGTGGCTCACCACCCGCGGTCCTCTACTAGGCGCACGGGGCGACACCGCGGGCTCGTCACAGGGGGAGGGCCACACAGGGCCCCGCGGCTACAAAAGACATCATATTGCGGCACCCGGACTGAGTACTGGGGGATCGATATCGATCCCCAGGGGGAGGGTGTAAGGTAGACGGCCATCGCATGAGTGCGATGGCCTCACGTCGAACAAGACGAGCTGGCGCTGGCGCCTGTAAAGCTTGGGCCGGGGAGATGGGCCGGTTGATCCGCATTGCGGATCAACCACGGATCAGTGTCACGTGGATGGACAGTAGTTAGGGCCCGCTCATCGTCGACGAGCGGGCAGCACTCCTTTGTATATTACATCCACTCCCGCATCCGTGAATCCATCCCCCACGTCTCTATACGTGGGTTCGATTCATTACGCGTGAGCCGTAAGCTACAGAGGACGTCCTCATTACAGCAGGGTAGTCTGCGCGGCGCGTGAAGTGTGAACCTCGGAATGCGAGTTCACGTTTGAGGCGTCATTTACGTCGACAGGTCGTCTCGGGTATGATAGTACCAGCTTGATTTAGTCACATATGTGCTCGGAATGAATCTTACTCGGCTGACAGGATACAGTGTTCAGTGATATAATTCTGAGGAAGTAGTGCGGCTACACCTTGGAGGCTCTTGCTCTCTCTCGTGCTCTCTCGCGCTGCTTGTACAGACAAAGAGCGTCCAGTCCATGCATTCTCCAGGACTCAGGATGTCGCCGCAACTGTAGAAGGTGACTGTGCAAGCAGGAATCAGGTAATTAGTTACTCGGGAGGGACGGCGGCACACCGGCGCATGCATCGGACTCGTTCCCGCATTGACTTGAAATGAATTATATGTCCTTGAGACTCCAGAAGACTCTCAATCTGTGAGAAGCACTTAGCGGAGGCAAAGGACATATGAAGCCAAGGTACCTTCGGTGTCCTCTCAACTCGGAGCTTCTCCGCGCAGCATGCAGAAAAGAGAGCACTGAGGAGGACTGCTTACCGTGCCGTTGTCTGAAACCTGTGCTGTGGCATTCCGGCGTTGAGTCACCCAGCTGGACTGAGTATAAGAGGTGGAGACATCGATAGAGGAAGTCTAGAGGGAGGAAGTCGAACATGGATCACGCGTCTAACTTCGCGGGCGCTAGAATTCGTAGATGGACCAATCAGAGTTCAGATTTGTCTCGGGCAATTCGGGGATCGAGTTGATTTATTATAGTTGATTTAGGATCATGCACTACACAGGCGGCAGAGTTATTGGCCTGGGGCTGGAGCTGGCGGAGCTGGCCCAGTGCCCGTGATCACCAGCTTGGAAGCAAAAAGGGGCGTTTCGGCGTGACGCCAGAACTTCGCTTATCGGCGTGAGGCCAGTGCTCACCGGCCTGGTGCCAAAGTGACCTCGTCCCGCTCAAGCCGCTCGTTCCTTCGGATCAATCAAATTACTCATTTCCAGATAATTCAAGTTTTGTTGATAAGCAGATACATAAGCAGATATGATTTTTATTACAAGTCGTATGTAGTGGACAAGTGGACTACGGGTACAAATGATTGTGACTGGTACACACCTTGTTCTGAGGAACGCAGCAAGCCGAGCAGCCTAGAAAGCACGGAGATGGCTCAGCAAGAACGGAGACGGCCCAGCGAGTCCAGAGACGGCCCAGCGAGTACAGAGACGGCCCAGCGAGCACATAGGCGCCAGGGGCTACAGCAGTGAGGCCAGCGGAAGCGGAGAGTATCCTCACGAGTTCACACGAAACGGATGGGGTTGAAGCAGGCAAAGGACGGGAGGAGGGTGACGTGCTGCAAACAGGGTGTTCGAGTTCAGCAAGCACCGCGCCCGTGGCCACGAAAGACATACCGCAGTCATTCTCGCCGGCTGGAAAATAGTGCTCTGATGTGGAGAATCGAGGGAAGGGCGGGACTGACGTCCAGCATTGGGGGTGCCGAGATGGCGGGAGGTAAGGTTGAACATTGAACGACTCGGAGTCGAGAGAAAGAGTCGAATACAGGCACATCAAAAAACTTATCTCACGCAGCACTGCCTTCAAGCTGGCCTCACGCTGGCGCGAGCCAAAAATTGGCCCCAGGCCAAGTCGACATTCCGGCGTGATGCCAGTGAGAGGCCTACCGGCGCGACGCCGGTGATCACCGGCCTCAGGCCAATATTTATCATTCGCTCTGTGCTGACTTTCTCTCATTGGCCTACACGCCTGTGAACCGCTGGCGGTGTACATGGATTGCTGTGGTATCTGCCGGTCTCCGGGCCTCACGGTAAATATAGATGTTAGCCGCGTTAGATGAAACGGTCTCCGTGGACGATGAGTGTCCTCGCGCGTGCCAGTGCGTGTTCCCGCAAGCATGCTACTATCTGCTCACCTGCATCCCATACAGAGGTCCCTACATTCCTCATCGTGGGCCACGAAACGATGTCGACGGTCGTCACATTACCGCGAGTGCGCTCCACAATGTCCAGGCAAACCACTCGCTTTGTACATCTGTTCAAGTAAGCGAAATAAAATGTATCTGCGCTAGCTCCATCAAGACATCATAATCAATGCATCATCATTTGTTCACTGCGCGTTCGCGGTCGTGGGTGGGGATTATGCTACGGTCGCCGCCACTGCACGCCCTCTGGATCGCATCGGGTTCCAATCTCACCATCTCTGATAGATCCCGGGCCCTAGGATGCTGTGCATCATCGAGTCCACACTCTCAGCAGGCCTCCCATCTATATATGGTGCGTCGTCCTCAACAGCCACCGCGCGCGACGGATGATTCGGGTCCCGAGACATGCAGAAAAACTCAGAGTTCCCGACGCGACGGAAGCCGATCTACAGCGCCGATCTAATCAGCTCGTGCCATACATACGTCAAGTGGAAGAGCGGACCTTGCGGAACAAGTTGACAACCCGGTCCTTTCGTTGGTGCCACGCAGCCAACTCCTCAGCCGTCATCTTTCCACGTCCTGCTGCCAGGGTCGGCTCCAGGTGGTTCAACAGTGTCGGCCACGCCCACAGGAAACGCGGTCGGCGCATTATGTCGAGCCGGAAGAGCGCGTTCAGCGCCCAGGTGCAGACCCCACGCCCACGCCACGCCTCCGTGACGACAATCTCTTCGACATATGCGATGTTCTCGTCTTCGGCGAGCTCGTCTACGTGCCAGACGCCGGTGCCCGCGTTCTGGACGGATCGACGGAGTCGCCCGTTTTCGTTCTGAAACAGGAAGCCCAGGCGCATCATTTCCTGTCGAAGATAATAGCCTTTAGATGGATCGAAAAGAGGAGCGTACATGACGTACATCGGAGTACTCATCCATGGTGAGATAAAAGTTGACATCCTCCTCGTTGATAATGTCTTGCCTATGTATGAGTTGTACGAGAATATGACCAATCTTATCATTGCTTGCAGTCACGATGTTGATCCTGAAGGTCTTTCACATCTTCAGCACGACTTGAGGTGGTAAAAAGAAATGAAAAATACTGACTTCGACATATCTTTGACTGTCTTCGTCCCTTTCGTCTTCGTTTGGAAGAACCACGAGGCGAACGCCATTCGGACCAGGTAGCATCGGTGGCAACACGCACACGTTCAGGTGTGTAGGCCAGTCAGCGAATCGGCAATTCATCGAACAGCTGGCAGCGAGATCAGTTCATTGCATCTATGGCATCGGATAAGACTTACTATCGCACAGTCGAGCAGCCTGGGCATTCCAAGAGCGTCACCGTGAAGAGGTTGGCAGCGTTTCCCGTGCGAGAGCGGCACGCAGGATTATCGCACTGAGCAGCGTCAGAGGCACTCATGGTGGGTGGTGACAAGGTGTCCGGACAACCAGGGACGACCGGACCCACTTTATACCCAGTTTATATCTCCGACTCCTTGGCTGTGAAAATCAAACACGTTGGTTTCCAACACCTAGTTGGACGCAGTGGCCGAGGAACATCTCTGAACTAGTATAAAGCTGTACATTTATCGTCACATTTCTGGAAGAATCGCCACATACCGTATTTCTAGAGGTGCAAAAATTTGGCCCTCTATAGCTGGTCCAGGATGTAATTTTTGACATTACCTGGCTCCCAATGACCGTAGGATGGGATATGTACCAGCCCAATGGCCTCGGAGATGAATTAGTAATCGCCGGGACCGGCAGGGGTTCTTAGTCTCCCACGGTCGCGTTCACTAGTAAGTACTAGCCCAGGCAATCGTGCTGTCGAGAACCTTCAAAACATCCTACTGATTTCTGGCAGAAGTTTGGCCAAGGTCATCGAGCAAGACTCTGACTACGTACACTATGTGGCATGGTGAGGAGGCCTCTTGAAAGAGCCCGGGCCGACTTCAAGTTCAAACATCAGTCCACTTTTCTCCCCCAATCGGCACCATCATGCGCTGAAGGCACGGACACTCTACGTGGCCTCATTCCAATATGAGAACCTGCCCCAATTTCTTGTGCCCCAACGTCAATCTTGCGTAGTCATTGCTCCCGACGGTCCGACGGCTCAACTTCTTGTAAGGCAGCATCTTATAACTATCTCATTTATCCCTCGTAGGGAGATCTCATCCTCCACGTCGGCATCTCCAGGCAGACCGGACCCCACCATGCTCTGGTCTATCATCACGGCGCTCCTCGCAGTGATCATCTTGTTCAACGCGCGCGCGCTCCGGGACCTCTTTGCCCGCATCGTCCAGCCATACTACTCGCCCTTGCGCGATCTGAAGGGCCCCCCGTCGCCCAGCTGGTTTTTTGGACATATAAAGCAGATTCAGGAGCACGGTATCGTCAAGTGTCATGAACAGTGGGTCAAGGAATACGGTCATATGTTCAAGCTGAAGGGATCCTTCAACGTGCGTTCGTTGACTGCTGGGTCCACTGCCATGGGCTCATGGATGGTGCGATACAGAGCGATAGGCTGTTTATGATGGACCCGCGCGCTGTCGGTCACGTCCTATCGCATATGCAAGATTACCAGAAGCCCGAGCACTTGCGCTACAACCTCGGACGGGTGATGGGACATGGTATGTAGTCTGTCTACTTGGTGAAACATCCTCTCATGGTAGTTACAGGTCTACTGTTTGTTGAAGGTGATCAGCATAAGCAGCAGGTATGCGGTCATTTGGTACATGCTTGTCACCCTGACGCCCAATCTGTCTATAGCGCCGCATCATGGTTTGCCACCTTCCTGTCCTCGCTTTCGCATCTAACCGCACTCCCAGAGTCCTGCCTTTGGCCCTCCCCAGATCCGCGCGCTCACGCACATCTTCGTCAACAAGTCGCTTCAGGTACGCCACCGGAACGGAGCCTAAGTGCCAGGACGCTCAGCGATCATCCAGCTGCGCGACTGTTGGCTTGCAATCGTCTCGCAGGAGGGCAGTGTACAGTCCGGCAGCTCCACAATTGAGTCTCGTGCGACCATTGATGTGCTCAGCTGGTTGAACAAAACAACGCTGGACATCATAGGGCTCGCCGGTACGTCTAGCCCTTGGCCCTCGCTCATCATTCAACCACGTTCGCAGGCTTCAACCACTCTTTCGACGCGCTCAATCCCGAGGAGACTCCGAGTGAGCTGAACGAAGCTGTGCGCATGATGCTCAACAGCCTCAAGGGCGGCGGCGCTGCCCGCGGCATGCTCGTGGTCTTACAGACTGTCCTTCCAATATTCCGCCTCATTGTACGCCCATTTCTACTATGTGCGCGCTGCTCCTGACAGGGCCTCTTGTACTAGCCGACAAAGGTCGGTCGCCGCGTCGCTACGGCACAAGCGACCTTCCGGCGCATCGGCATGCAGCTGCTCGCCACGCGCAAAGCGGAGCTGCAGACGTCGGCCGCCGACAAAGACGATGGCGCCGCGGACGAGTTTGGTCAGGCCGACGTGAAGGGGCGCGATCTGCTCACGCTCCTCGTCAAGGCGAACATGGCGAGCGACGTGGAAGACGATTCCCGGATGAGTGACGAGGACGTCCTCGCGCGTTTGTGTTCCACAGGTATACTGTTACCCGCTGCTGCTCACTGCCATCGACAGAGGTACCAACGTTCCTAATCGCGGGCCATGAGACGACATCAACGGCTGTCACATGGGCGCTCTACGCTCTCTCGCTCTATCCCGAGATGCAGGTGTCCCTGCGTGCAGCGCTCCCGCCGCCGCCGACGGACGGCATCACCATGGAGTTTCTACAAGGCCTACCTGAGCTGGACCGCGTCGTGCGCGAGGTGATGCGGCTGTACGCACCCGTGCCGACTGCGATGCGCATTGCGACGCGCGCAGACGTGATCCCGACGGCCAGTGAGTGGGAGGACAAGAATGGTGTGTGGCGGAGTGGCATACCGTACGTAGACGTCGTTCATTTGTGGCCGGATCTGTAACGACTGATGGATGAACAGCGTGGCGGTCGGGGACGCCGTCGTCATCCCAATCTCCGCGCTCAACCGGTCTATTGAGATTTGGGGGCCTGATGCGCGCGAGTTCAAGTACGTTCTTCGTGCGCTTGTCGGGCTCCTTCTTGCTGCGACGCCATATGCAGCCAACAAATACTGAAATGACTCTCCAGGCCAGAGCGATGGTTTAATGTTCCGGAGGCGGCGCACTCCATTCCGGGGATCTGGGGCAATAGCCTGGCATTTAGTGGGGGCTCGCGAGCGTGCATCGGCTACCGCTTCTCCGTCGTTGAGTGCGTGGATCTTTGTCGTTCCCCCCGCCGCATGCTGCTGAACCGCCGTTGCTTGCAGGATGAAAGCGCTTCTCTACGTCCTAGTGCGCACGTTCTCGTTCTCGCTCACGATGCCACCAGAGTCAGTGCGCACGCGCACGGCAATTGTGAGCAGTCCGTATATCGACGGCAAGATGGACGAGGGCCCGCAGATGCCCCTCTACGTATCGGCCGTCAGGCGAGACGAGGATTGAACCGCCGAACTCGTGCAGAATAGATGACTCGGAGATTGACCTTTTATGTTTCTGGATTATCTATACATCGTAGTATGCAGCTTGTTCAATGCTCGGTACTTTTGGCTGGATTGCGAGCATGGTGCGATTACTTTTTGCTGTGCGACGCAGCCACGGCCGATGGGACTCTCACAAGAGGGGACATATTCATTATTTGTCTACCGCTGCACAATCAATATTCGGATCGTTTATGCTCCCCTCGCCCACGGCCAAGGAGCGGCTTCTGAGCCCTGCCTGCCCGCCAGCTCCTCAAACTCCATAGCACGCGTATTTGAACTATTGATGGTGTGATTAGATCCACCAATAGGGGCACCACATTCAGGACAGCGAGACGCTTCCATCGCCCCACCGCACTAGAAACAAAATATTCTCAACTCCAAAAAGTTGCAGAAGTAAAGGCCAAGCCACATACCTCGGTGATGACGAACGTGTGACCGTTTTGGCAATTGTAGAAGTGTCCGCGATGGGCTGTTATATGCATATGAGCACCCAAAGTGTCGTGTGTCAAGGAGTGTAGATGAGACTCACAAAAGCCGAAGGCTTTGACGATGTCTTCACGCTCCTGCAGCGACAGAGGCGCGTAGGCCGAGTCGTGCAAAATGTGCTCTGCAAGATTGTCGTACTCTTCGATGTACCTTTGTGCCTTCTCTCGGCAGGTCTCCGAAAACCAAGTCCGCTCCGCCGTCAGAACGGACAGTTTGGTCGCGGGCCGACTGCGTAGATAGGTTTTTTCAATCGTTTCGAGCGACTTTTTGAAATATTCTTGCTGTTTCCGGATTCGGGATGCGAGTCCTTCCCGCTGCTCGGAAGCGAATCTCCCGGTCTTCAACATCTCGTCGCGCTCTCCTAGAAGCCCAAAGCGGAATTGCTCCAGCTCAGCGCGCAGGTTGTGTATAGCAGCCCGCGCTTGCAAGCGCGATGCTGAACACTTGCTTGCAAGGACGTAGGCCTTCTTGGCATCTAGAGCGCAAGACTTGTACACAAATTCCACAAAGCAGCGCCAGATGCGCCTGTGCTGCAAGACGAGGGCGTCCCCAGAAACAGTCGACAGGCCTTCAATGCGACTCGCGGCGATTTGTGCGAGCGAGAAGCGGAGTTCGAGGGAGAGGAAGAAGGCCTCGATCTGGAATCGTGTATCCGCCTTGTGCGGGGGTTGTCCTATCTTCCTGTTGACTTCGTCCATTGCGAGTGGTTCTGGTGCAGCAGTAGCCCGCGTCGGGTCCTGAGCGATGGCTTCCAGTTCAAGGCGATAAAGCGTAGACAGCGCGGCGTCATACGCTTGAGACTGCGGCCCGCGGACAGTTGCGACGTCGGCAACTTTTCGATAAACTTTCACCAAGTCCCCAACAACCACGTGCCAGTTTCTCGCTTCATCCGCTGCAAGGCCGTGGATGGATACCATGCTGCCCTGAGTGAGACGAGAGTGAGGTAGGGGCTCAAACTCTCGGCCAAACTTGTTGCCTTGTGCCTGGAGCAGACGCGTGAACTCCGGCTCGACTTTAAAGCCAACCCTGTACGCTAGCTTCTTTGCCGCTTCCTGAGACGCCGGCAATTTGGCGGTGAGCCGTTCGATCTCGGGGCTGACGCTGTCGAGGGAGGATGACATGCTGCTCGCCACGTTTTGCTCCAGTATGTCAAGCGTGGCGCGCTTGGTGACTCGGCCGTAGCGCAACGCAGTGACAGGACCTCGACACGTCGGGCAGCAGGGAGGGATTTGGTAGTCCGTGGGTGGTGCTTTGGTTTGTAGGAAGCCGCCCGTCATCGCATCTACCTCGTAATAGTCACTCATGTGACAATGGCCATCCAGCGTCTCCACCGTGAAGATATGGCCACACTCGAGAGTGATAAGTCGTTCCGCTGGATCTCCTGACCAAGGATCGATGTCTTCTAGAGTTCGCTGCATGATGAAATCGACAACAGCCGCCTTTCGATCCGGCTCTAGGCACGCTACACACGCTTGCCCCACGCACGGCTCCCCACACACTACGAAAAAAAGATCAGTCACCTCAGCTACGGGTGTGATATTGACGTGCTCACCAGATGGGCATGGGTGCCCACAAGTCAAGGTTTGATTACAGGGCTCGTCGCAAGGAAGACGGGAACAGATCTGTAGAAAAGCGTTTCGTAACAAATCCATTTCATGTAGCAATTGACACTCACCGATCCGCAAAGTACCGGGCACCGCTCGTGAGGACAAATCCATTCACAGGGCTCCATACACGGCGGACATGGTTCCCAGCATGGCTTTGAGCATCCTTGGTGGGTACAGCGCTGCCGACAGGGTTTCAAGCATTTCGAATTGCACTGATGATCTTCGGAGCAATCAAGACCACACAGATGCTGACATTTGAGGATGCGCTCGCACGGATGCCCTCGATGGTGTGTCCGCTGAAGACGGTGTCCGATATCTCCGACGCGTGCTTCGCTCGTCACCTTCTGGCAGTCGTGACAGCGGGACTTGCATGCTCGCGAGCAGCACGCCATCATCCCTCCGCAGACAGCTTGGCAACGGATCGAAGCTGGGTCTTGTGAACACAGCGCAAGCGTTGAATGCTCGCAATCCAGTAGTTGCTTCGTAACCTTTTCTGTACATGCGACGGATGCGAGTTCTTCCATCATATAGCTATTGGACGCGTCAGTATGCCGGGCTCGACACCATACGACGATGTTCTTCACATACCAAGGGACTTGTTGAGCGATATGGCCGCAGGGAAGCTGGACGCCATATATGGGGAATTTGCAATTGCCGCAATGGTCGGAGCAGAGAAGAGGACAAGGGTGCGAGCGGGGGCATGTCACTCGAGGGCAGGGCTGGTTGCATCTCATCCTGCGATGATTATCCAGATCTGTGTGGCACTTTGAAGGCATCAACACCACTGATTTAAGCGAAAATGAAAGAGATTCGGACTCACCACTGACGGACACGTATGGCCACACGAGAGGCGGAAGTTGCACGGGCTGAGACAGCCTCCTTCGGGAGCCAATTTGTCCAGCTGGCCTGGCTGAGTGACGAGGGTCTTTTTCTCAGGATGACGGGGGCAAATGGCCGGAAAGCCGTATCCCACTAGTCCTCTATCCTCCATCTCGTCTAACACTGTCGTCCACGTCGTGTTCCGCCGAAGGTTAGACGCATTGCCGAGAATGTACATGCCATGCTTAGCCCTTGAGAGTGCGACGTTGATTCGGTTTGAACTCTGCATCGTGATCCTGTCAACGGCGAATATGCCCGACGACGAAATCATGACCAACAAACCTTGAGAAACCCGATGGACTGGCTCTCTTCAAACGCTCCCGTGTTGCGTACTAGAGACACGATGACGATCTTCGCTTCTTCACCTTGAAATGTGTCGACAGTCCCGAGACGAATCTAGGGATTAGATGAGCAGCTTTAACCAAATGAAAATGTAGCTTGAAAACAGACGTGTTTCGCAACCGCGACTTGGTCAAAGCCTTCATCCACTTCAGCAACCAAACCTTGCCGCTCGAGTTCATCCTCGTCTCGTTCATCCACGGCAACTGCAATCTTGAGGTCCCGCAAAGCTGCGCGGACCTTCTGCAGCTGACCAAGATATGCGCAAAGAACAGCGATGTCCCCAGCGCCATTGTACGGACCCTGGCGCAAAAAGTAGAGGACCAGATCTCGGATCATGTTAACCTGAGCAATTCATTAAACATATACACAGGCTCGGTTTTGGGACAAACGGACCTCAAACATGTTGAACTTAGAGACAGAGTCCGCCTCTCCATTTTCTTGATGATCATGTGTGAAGAAAAAGACATCCTGTTGCATGCCTTGTACCGGCGGATAGTCTCGCACGACGGCGTTGTCCTCCAGTTTGGGATACAGTATTTTTCTGCGAGCTCCAGTTTAGTCGACTGGAGAGTATGATGATCATGAAGTCCCACCGGATGAAGTGCGAGATGCTCGGGCGCATTCGGCGCTGCACATTTATCTGGGACATGGGGAATCCGGATATTGCTAGTCTTTCCATGAGCGAGCGATCGAACTTGTAAAGTTCAGCCCCGCTAGCGCTGTCTACGGAAAGAGCTTTCGGAAGGGTTAGCGATCAATACGAAGAAGTGTTGGGGAATCTTACAAAATGTCGCGAGAGTTGGCCGCAGCTGTTGCGGATCGCCGATGCAAATCAAGTGCTCCACTGTGGAAGGCATGAGTTCGCGATTGACAAAGTGATCCACTTGGCTTACCTGACGGCACAAGCGCAGATAAAATATGAGACTCAAGGACCTGCCCAGCCTCTTCCACCATAAGTACTTTCGGGGCAATGCTCTGTAAGGTCATTACATACAGTAATCAAAGAGAGATGACATTTCACGTACGGTGAGCAAAGAAACGAGTTTTGCAGCGCCTAAGAAAATGATAAGCGCAAGACGTCAAGACTCTACAGGTTCGTCTTACCGGTCGTTGTGCACGCAATCAATTCTGTTTGGCTAAGGAGCTGGCGACGAGCCTGATCCACGGGTATGTGGTGAGCGAAGGTACAGATAAATTAGTACTTGAGGGACACACCTCGTCATTGACTTCATTGTAACGCTTGCAAGCTTTCTTGTAGTCCGCTCGCAGAGTCTCAAATTCAGCCAGGTTTGTCGAGTACGCCATCAGACGAATCTCTTCCTCCCAGTATTCGGAGAGACGACGTCGCTCATCGCGAGACATGGACCAGACATTAGCGACGTCATAAATGAGTTCATCTGTAGTCCGTTGAAGAGATGGAACAGGCGGTATCCCGTCCTCGAAGCCGAGGGACTCGAAGAAGACGGTACGCGGGTCCTTCTCGAGCTCCGAGTCCGTCGTAACAACCGGTATAGGGCGCGGCTCGATGAACTCGATGTCCTTACCAAGTTTCCAAAAGCCGTAAATCCCGTCCACCACATCCGCCTCCTTCGCTTTCTTCTGCTTCTTCGATGCGACTTCAGTCCACTCGCCGTGCTCTTCTTCATCCTTGGTGACTTTTTGATATAGCTCGGAAATCCAGTACGGTGGATCCTGTAGAGACGCGAGTTCGGCAAGATGATGAATATCGAGGAACTCTTCGATCTTCTCCCATGTCATACGGGGGAGCTGTATCGATTCCATGAGCTGTGTCATTTCTTCTTCTAGTTTCCTCATAGCGCCGTATTCTCGGCGCTTGGCACGGCTCAAGTCAGTTTGTTGAGCAAGTCTCTCCAGCTTGTCGAGACTATACTCGGCGATCCGCTCGTCCGATGCCCGCGAACCAAGTCGCACAATTTTCTTCGTGATCCCTGCGTCCAGGACTGATGTTACCATATGATCGAGCGCATGATTGGTGAACGCGATGAGAACTGAAATATTGTTAGTTATTTTCAAAAACCTTAACGAACATGCATACCGATAGGCTTGATCTTGCTCGCGAAGAGCACACGAAGAAGCTCCTTGCCGGTGAAGCTCTGCAGTGTCAACGTTTAATATCGACGATGCAGATGAGACAGGTTTGGAACAAACATACCTTTCCTGTTCCAGGAGGGCTAAAGTCAAGGCACCGTTGAGTTTAGGGAAGTCAGAAAGACGCTCGCAACGCACCCTTGTATAAGGGCCATTTCGTGCTGTAGAGCATCCAAGACCGCATCGACCTGGGACCGATCCAGACTGCTTAACCGATTGAGCTCTGTGCGGGCGGTCTCGACACTGTTGAGATTTTGAACGTCGAGGCTTTGGATTGCAACGCCGCGGGGAGCAAGGCACTGCAGATTGTACCTAAAGCCCGGAACGCGCGCGTAGCGGGGAGAGTGGACAGGCATGTGACCCCATGCCGATCCGTGTGAAATGGATCGAGCGAACGGGATGGAGGTCGGCTCCACCGTCTGCAGCGCCTCCAAGAAAGGTCGGATTGACTCATACATAATGTTGTTATCCACTAGGATAGCGAATTTCGAGCCGTCGACCGAGATAGGCTCCCGTCGAAGTGCCATGAGTTCAACCTCGGCGTCGAAGAACGATGCGCGAAATTGAATTGTCTCCTTGCTCGCCTTCGCAGACTCAGCAATGTCTTTTGGGCCTTGAGAGACGATCGTGCCGAGGTAAACCCGAGTGTTGTTTTGTGAGATGAGAACCAACGCAACCAGACTGCCTTGTTGAAGGCGCTTTGAATGTTCCCAGTACTCGCTTCTCTTCTTGGGGCTTGGGTCGCGAGGAGGACCGGGAGGCGTATCGGCTGTCAGGCCGATCGTGAAGCTCCGACGCTCCGCCTTCACGGGGGCAAAACGAATGTTCGTGTACATGTGGAAAAATACCGAATTGACTCCAGACGTGCGGTACGAGCCGCCTTTCTTTGCGAGCAGGTCTTCAAATGTTGTCTTGTTCGCCTTTGATCGAGACCTGGCCGCGCTGCGTTCCCACATGACGGCTAGATCCATCTGCAGTTGTATCAATGACTGCCTGAGTGAAGAGCTGATTTTATCGCGGCTGATCAGAAATATGCTTCGCAAGATAGTCATAAAGCCTAGGACTCACATCAGTTCCTCTCGGAGCAAGCGGAATTGCACATCGAGGTGCCTCTCCATAGATCGGGCCGGAAGATGATGCCGGGCGTCAGGATCAAAAATGGGAAGGTATGGAGGGACGGGAGACAGTAACTCCTCGTGCGTTGGAGCGATACGGATATGCGCGATGTTGCTGAAGTCGTTGTCATGGCGCGCGCCATTGTCACGTAGATCGCCCGGCGGGTCATATGTCTGCGCCAGTCGATTCATGAGCGCCTCGCGTTTGGCAGCAGGCGTCAGGCGAGAGGATACGATGGGGCGCCTCTGCTGCTCGGTCACACCACATTCCCTATCGACAATCTCCTTGAGCCGTGATACATCTTGCTCGAGTTGAGTTAGAGTGAGCGTGCGGATGGTTGTTGCTGACGAAGTTATCGGGTCCTGAAAACGAGGCCGAGGGCTCGAGACGTCGGATGACCACGATTGGAACCAAGCGTGCACGTCGTTGACAAAAACCTGCAGTTCCGGATGGTTCCGAATGACTTCCTTGAAGCGCTGAAACAATCTGCGGAACGTCAGACAGCGCCAGTCGCAGAAATTACGGTACGCACTGAGACAATAAAGTCGTCAACGTCTTGAACACCACAACACCGTCGAGAGTGTTCTGGCGGGCCGGTGGAAGCCCCGGTGTGGGATCATGCCATGTCTTCCTCGCAATCATTTCTCTCATGCAGTCTCTAGTGGTCTTGTGGACTGCAGCATAGTTTCGCTCGAGGATAGTGTATAGCGCGCTACGAGTAACTAGGAATCAGGATGAGGCAGTATGATGAAGAGATGACAGACTTTATGTTTTCGTGCATTGTGCTCTTCAATACGAGATCTGATGCCATATACTGCAGACGCGCTCAAGACTTGTTGCCACAGAGGCAGTAGGATGGTACCCACCTCGAACAAAGGGAAGTATGCCAATTGAAATGGCAGGACGCTGAAACCGGTGCCCGCTGCGGATGACACAGGCTCAAATCGCAAGACGTCGCCTATACGAAGGAGAGCGTTTCCCTGTGCATTTGCATCCTGGTCAGAATCGGTCGATAATCACCGCGGCCTTCTTACATGAACAATAGTGTCTAGAAAAGCCTGGAAGTAATTGAGTCAGTATTATCGAATGCTCGGCTTGCGCATCGGAAACGCACCTGAGCGTGATCGGAAGTCTGAAGAAAATGGGAAGTTCTGAGTGTGCCCGGATGCGCGACGACTTCTGAAAGCTTACCCATGACTTATTGCGATCGTTGATGCTGGCAAATATACGGGAGAAGCCAGCGACATCCGCTGGGCCGCGAAACTCGTAATGATCAGTCAAGAACAATTTGAGATGATTGTGAGCACTGCTCGGGTTCAACGTATGAGTCTTGTGGACAATGGATCCATTGTTGACGGCAAGGCCTTCAGTCGAGAAAAAATCGGGCTCGTCCACAGCCTCGACCGATTGTTGTGGAAGGGCCGACCGTTTCTCGTGCTTGAATGTGCAATCAAAGCTGAATTGACAACGCCCAGTGGTCCAGTAGAATTTGCAGACTCCGCGGGGCGACTGTTCCCCGGGCGGGGTCGACGCCGGAGGCGAGTGTGAGCCAGCGCCTGCTGGGCCCGCAGGGAGTCCGCGACCACGATTTCCCCTGCCTCGTCCCGATCCGCCACGCCCTCCCCGATCTCCTTGCACCGGACCCCCACGACCTCCACGACCTCCACGACCTCCGCGCCCTCGGCCGCGATCTCGTTGATCCAAGCCAGACATATAAAGTGATAACACGCAGATCAGTGAGTTCAATGGTGGTGGTGATGGTTGAGGTCTTCGGTATGAGTGGCGGAGCAAGGCTGGGGGCAGAGGGCGACGCGCAAGCGCCACCTCGTGCCGTTTGCATGCTCTGGATATCTTTGGTAAATGATGGAATGTTAGACGCAAAGCACTCACCTCTTCTGGAGCGCTAGTATCGAAATGGGGCTTATGGCAGGCGTCCCGCGACCCAAAACATGCCCGCCAGAACTCCAACAGATTCCAAAGAAAGGTATCACAGAAGTGCGCAGTCGTTTATCACACAGTTACTGATGATGCGATCGTCCTCACCGCACGCACGCACGTAGTCTCCGTGGCTGACCTTGGCACAGAAG
Organism: Auriscalpium orientale; assembly: GCA_019915035.1. Classification (NCBI taxonomy): domain Eukaryota; kingdom Fungi; phylum Basidiomycota; class Agaricomycetes; order Russulales; family Auriscalpiaceae; genus Auriscalpium; species Auriscalpium orientale. The sequence continues at coordinate 1,197,264 of JAHLMH010000006.1, forward strand.
ACAGTCGTTTTGTTATAAACGCACGCACGCACTATCCGTATTCTTCTCAATTATCGGTATGTTACAGGAGAGCTAAAAGGCGAATCACGCGATCACGGTTATGAACTACACTCGAGGAAGAGAGACGGGCAGTACGCACGAAGAGGGAGCAGTCAGTGACAAGGCCGCAACTGCCGCATGTTCTATGAACTCGTTTGCGAGATATGAACAGGACATGTGGTCGATGTGAATGGCCCCACGCTGGTCAGACAGGGCGAATGCGCCCAACATTTGCATTATGACGCACCTTCACATCCTTCGCAGTCGCATTTCTTACGGGAGACCCAGTGTGCGACTCCATGGGCTCGGTGTGAGGTAGTCGGAGTCGAGGACACTTGACTGGGAACTTTCTTGGACGATTTGGAAAGGATGCAGGCCAGATCCAACCCTCCTGATGGCGCTGTGAGGTGCAAGACTGCAGGATGCAAATCGAGAACAAAATCAACGCCCGCACTAACCGCGGGCACCTTCGTCAAAATGATTACTCCGCGGTTGCGTAGAGGATACGCACCAACGAGCCCGTCAAGCATGCTCCTCTGAACTACTCGCAATCGCCAGTACCACTCGTCGACTCGGAGGAGCAACCCGCAGCTTCAAGTGCTGATTCGTTCATGCTGGTTCACTGGTTGAACTTCGAACTTGAAGGAGCCTCAGCGCGCGCGCGCCGACGTCAACTAGCCTCGGCCCATAACTCAGCTCTGCATCACGCACTGATTCTCCGACCGCAAGCTGGGATGATGGGAACCTGAATTGATGGCGACCGGGGCAAGGCCCGTGAAGTACGGTCACTGGGCTGCCCCTGGCAGGACAGCGAGCGCTCTGATCCGGCGGCTGTGCGAGTCTGCGACACCAAATGCTCCCCTTCCACTGACGCTCACCACCACCTCCTCGACTTCGTCAGAATGGCCCAGGCAAAGCTGTCAGTGCTTCTGAACATCCATGAAGCACCCTTGTGAATTGATTTGGCGCGTCTAGGATCCTTCGGCCGCCGCCAAATGTCGACTTCGTGCAAGGTGGGCGCGTCGAGCAAGGTCCACGATGACGGACTAATATTTATGCAGGCTATCCTGGGATTCCGCCCGGCGCGCCTGACCGCCCCCAGGCAGCAGTCAAGGGGGTAAGCAACCAGTTTCGTCCATAGTTCGGTGCGCTCAACTAGTACCAGGCCATTGAGGTGCGGATGGGCCCCTCCGGCGTCAAGGCCAAGTACGTCCGGATCGAGCTACGCAAGATCGAGACACTTCCAGGCGGACAACAAAACGCCTTCTACGATTATGTCGGTCAAAGTCCTATCAACTTGTGGCAGTCGAGTGAGGAGTACGGAGTGCTGACGACGGTATGTCTTCCCGTCTCCCCCGTCGTGTGGCGGCACCTTGATTCTCCAGCAGCAAGACATTCCATTCTACATTCGAATACCTGAATCCATTCCACCAAGTCTTGCGCTCGAGAAAGGTGCGGGCGTCAGGTACGAGCTCGTTGGACAGGTCTGCATCCAGGGAAAGACGTGCGTAGCTTCCCACCGCCGTGCCTCCCTTTCCCTGACCAGCATTCAGCGGGTTCTTTCGTCGCAACAAATCCATCATCCTGCAGGCGACCACGCCTATCGTTATCGACAAGCACGAGCTGCACTCCACCTGGCCCGTGTACCAACAGCCCGAGTCGCGCAACCTATCGCAGGATGCCGTGCTGCTCACAGTCGACCGCACGCAGAACTGCCACGGCCCCGGCGATCGCGTCTCCGTGCATGCAACTATACGGTCGGACAGCCTCAACACCGTCATCCTGCGCGGCTTTGAGTTCACACTCAAGGAGACAACAATCTTCCGCGCCGGCCCCCACGCCTCGGGTAAGAAAGCTGCGCCGCAGGTCAAGATCAACATCATCGGCGAGCAGAAGGTGCCTGTCAACGCGACATTGTACGGTGGCCGGACAAGCCACAAAGTCGAGCTCTCCGTCACCATTCCGCAGACCCACACCACCACAACATTAACGTCCGCGCGTCACATTGATATCACCTATGTGTTGGTTGTCAAAGCCCTGATGGGCACTGGCAAGCCGTTGATCATGGAGCTGCCTGTCATAGTGTCGAATTGGCCGAGGTACGTGGCCCATTGTCTCTTGCTGCCCCTGAGGCTTACGGTCGGACTTCAGATATGTCTCTTCCGAGGCGGTGAGGTGCGTGGAGCCTTCTTACGTTCCCCCTCTGTATGCTTACTCGCATGTCCAGGCGCATCGGCATCGCTCCAAGTCTCAGTCTTCAAAATGCACCTGCACCTGTCAGCGCTGCCCAGCCCACCAGCCCACGCCCCAGCACCGCCCCAGTCAATACGTTTGGAGGCCGCACGGACGGCTTTGACTATGGAGCAGCCTACGGGCGCCAGTCTTCCACGCTCCCCAACATGAACGGGCACACGCCAAACGTGCCGTCAATCAGCACGTCGGACGAGCTCGGATACCTCTCGCGCGCCAACGTATCGCCGAACATGCAGCCGCGGCCGAACACAGCGGGGAGCGAACCACGGGGCCGCTCTGAGTCGGAGGTCAGCGCCATCGCAGCTGGCGTTGGGAACAACACAACGGGAACCGGCCGCCGCTCGAGTCGCAGTCTAGTTGGCCAGCCGAACAGGTTCACTATCGTGAACGCGGTAGATGATGAGATCCCGGAGGATGAGGAAGTGCCGGCCGGCGCGTCAGCGTCACAGCAGTGGGCTCGCCCTGCCCCTGCCCCGACGACACCGCCAAGCCGCACAGCGTGGCCAACTGCCGAGGAGGAGAAAGCTCGGCTGTACCAGCAGGCCAAAGCGGAAGTTGACAGAGTTCAGGGAGGGTTGGATCGTATGTCCAGCATTCGGGTGCGCGCAGCTTTTTTCACACTTGCTTTCCGCACACTTACACGATACCGCTCGGCTAGTCTTTGGGTACGGCGTCTCAACGCAGCAACCCTCCAGTACCTACTGCACCGGAGGTTCCACGATGGCCTACCGCGGAGGAAGAGAAAGTCCGTCTCTTCAACGAGGCACAGAACAATGCCCGCGTTCTTCAAGGGTACGCCGATTCGCCCACTCAAGCATCACACGGTCGCGGCGAGTCGTACGATTCATCGAGGAGTCAACCACCTCGTGGTGGTCAAGCCTCGATCTCTGCCGGCGCGGCATTGTACTCGGCGGCCATGTCAGCCGTCAACAGGCAGCAGGCAGCTTCAAGCGGGTGGCAGCCGCAGCCCACCACGCCGCCGGCGTCCATGAGCGGAAGACTTCAAAACGGCCCCCGATTACCCACCGCTGCAGAGGAGAAAGAGATGCTGAGGCGGTATCACGACGCGAGCAACGCCGTCCAGCGTCACCACGAGCAGTACTTTGGCCCCGGAGATGGTGTCATGCCGTCTTCCTCTGGGTACGAAGGTTCCGATGGCGGCTCGCAGTACAATCCAAACCTCTCGCGCTCCCTCTCCGCTACGTCGGCACAATCTCAATACGCCCCTATACCCCCGCCCGACGACCTTCCTCCGCCCTGGGTCCCCAACGTCGACTTCCAGCAGCCCCAGCAGCCCCTCTCCGAGAAAGAGCGCTACCGGCTGGCCTTCGAGGCGCGCGACGCCGCGGCCGCACGTGCCGCGGGCTCGCAGCCTCCGGAACCCATGGGCCCACCTCTTGACTACTACACCGCGACGTCGACGCCGCTTCCCAACGGCGTGTCCCACTCGCCGACGTGGAACCCCACACCCCCGCCTGGCCACGGCGGCCTGCCCCCGCACGTCCGTGCGCGCTCGCCGCCCGCACCGCCCGCTGGCTCCTCGCGCCCGCTGACAGCTGCGGAGGAGAAGGCGATGCTAAAGGCGAGGTACGATGCGGAGGCAGCGCCACCCGCGCCCGCGCCTGCTCATGCGCCTCCGCCAGCGCCGGCGCCAGCGCCTCCGCCGAGTGGCACACCCCCGCCATTTGCCAGCTCTGGACAGTCGCAGGCGGCGTCCCAAGTGCCCGCAACGCCGCCCGCGCCGCCGCCGCTCATGCCGCGCCCACCCGCTGAGTATATCCAGCAGACGCGCGAGGCAGACCTGCGCGCGCGCGACCAGGACGACCCGGACTCGCCGCTGGAGCCCCCGCGGATGGCCGGGCTCGACATTGGGGGCGACGACACGTTTGGGCTGAAGCTGCGGCCAACGTCTCCATTCCAGGTGGGATGGGATAACATGGCAGTGCGCACGCCGATTGGCGCGAATGGCACGCATGGCGCGAATGGGGCTGCGCCTCCGCCCTTGCCGCCGAAGGTGCCGGTGACCGAGTAAACTTGGAGAGAATGATCATTATGTTGTCTATCGCTTTTGCTTCCGACTTCTCTAGGTCAATATTGGTGATATTCCCTCATTCTTTTTTCTTTTTTTATACACTTGCATTTCCTACCCAAACGTCGCTCGTTCCTGTTGTTGTGATTATGTTCCCTTTGGATTGCGGATGCTATCTAACTAAATATCTATCCTCGTCCATATACCTTCATATTAGTATTCCTTATGATCAATGCGCAAAGCTTGGATTTGCTGCTGCACCATGGGTAGTGGGATTCTCAGTGTGCCATAACACTTGCCGAGTCAAGCAACGTCCTAAGAACAATGAGTTTTCGTGAATCGTAATTTAGGATTAATACCCGAGAGATTCTCTACTGCTCATGCATCTACCTTGGATGCTCAAACGATCAGGAAAGTGAGCGAGACTGCGTGGCGCGACTCGCCGTGGCCGCGGCCGGTACTGGCACCACGGCACATCATTGAATGTAGGAGCCAGACCCAATGTATGCAGATGCCGCATGAATATATGGATACAAGTACGGTTCGAGGTCGTCAGATCAACAGCTCGTCACGAAGGGACACGTATTGCGACATATCCAACTCGTTACCAGTCTCCTCAACACGGTCTATCCACCTGCATACACGACGTCTCGTCAACTCGCCATCACAGTGAGTGAGCGCGAGCTCGAAGTCCGCCCGCTGCCCGGCCGAACGATGCTCGCGTACCCACACCGGTCGCACGCGTTCCATTTCCTCGAGGAAGACTACGCGGAGCTGCGTCAGTTCCCACTCGCGCAGATGCTCGTCATAGAGCTCGCGCGTCCCATCCTCGTCCACGGCGTACAGCTCCGCATCAGGACGCTCTGCACGCGCGCGCCCGACGAGAAACGACGGGAGCTGACACGCCTTCCAGAGCGGGAGCGCGGAGACGCACTCCCAGTCGACGATGCCCGTCAATCGTCCGGCGTCATCAACGAGCAGGTTGTGAAAGGAGAGATCGTCGTGGTGGATGATTGTGCGCTCGGGCTCGTCGCCATCGGCGTGTAAGGGAAAGAGTTTGGGGAGCAGGTGTGCAAGACGCTGGGCCGCCTCCTGCGTCTCGACCGCCTCTTCGCGGTCGTCTTCGTCTTCGGACGTGCGCAGGGTTTCGGCAGCGTCGTTAAAGACGAATGCGAGACGGGCAGCGAGCCAGTCGTGACTGGAGTGAAAGGGCCCGCGTGGGACATCCTGATCAGAGTGTTTGTCCCAGAAGAAAGCCATTGCGACGATGCGGTCGACGGCGGGCGTCGGTGCCGGTGTCAGCGCGCCTTCCTGGGGCGGATAAATGTTCCCGATGCCAGACAGCGGGTGGTCGTGCAGCTTGCCGATGATGCCGACGAGGGTTTTGACGAGCTGCTCCTTTGCCTCCCATGAGATCTCGTTCCACCGCTCTTCAAGCACCGTACCCGGTAATTTCTCCATGATTATCCACTCGAATCCAAGACTATTCACCTGTGCGTCGGTGCAGGCGTCGTACGCGAGCACCCTTGGGACGAGCTCGGTACAGCGCTGACAAACGAACTCGATCGTCGCAACCTCGCTAAGTGTCTTCCGCCGTGGCTCTACCGGCAGCGCCACGCGGATGAGGCAGTTGCGGGCGGGAGCCTTGATATCGTAGAGCTTGTTAAAGCCGCCCTCTGCGAAGAAGGTGATGGTGCAGGGAGCTTGAGCGGGGAGATGGAGGTGTTGCCGTGCAAGCTGCTCGATGAGCGCAATGGATGGCTCTACCGTCCACCTTGGCTGACTTCCCCAAATATGAGAGACCCATTCGAATGCGTTAGAGACGACGTCCGTCATTGAGGTGGTGATGGGGTGGAGACAAGGGGCGTTCGGCGCTTGAATCCGTGAAAACGACCAACGCCTAGTCTCCCAGAGGCAGAGTAGACAGCTTCAACCTTCGCAGGCTCAGGATCATCTTGACACTTGTACCAACCCACCAGTTGAGCGTTATTCGCCCCAGGACCCCAGACCACCGCTGCCTTATCCGGACACCATGGTCCATGGGGCTCAACGTTGAAGGCGCACTGCGGGCCGGTTCGGGCCGACCTCTGCGTTCCACGTATCTCTCGCTGTACTCCTGCGAGATGTGGGCCATAAACGAGTTGGATATGCTGCGAAGTAAATGATATGGACAGCATGCTCCTCTCTGATTTTATATCATGTTTTGTTTCATTCGATTTATGTCGTCAGCAGCACGTGGCTTACCCGAAAAGGAGGGGCTTTGGCGTTAGTGATCTCTCACCTCTGCCCATTACCTTGTTTTCGTACAAGCCATGGCCGACAGCCAGGCATTGACGCGATCCTACCGTCCGGGGGCGACAAATCTCAGCAAGACTGCACGACAGGTTGTGCCACAGTTTCTGCAGAAGCTCTACGAGTGCGTTGCTTCGCTATCTCGTCCGAGCGCTCCGTTTGCTCAATCCTCATGCGAATTACTTACAGGATGGTCAATGACCCTAACAACAATGATCTCATACGATGGTCGGACAGCGGGGACTCGTTCTTTGGTGAGTGGCATATATCTGCGACGTAGGCCGCAAGCTGAGAAATCATAAGTCCTCGATCACGAACGCTTCGCTCGTGAGGTCTTAGGACGCTGGTTCAAGCACCAGAATTTCGCCTCGTTCGTGCGCCAACTCAACATGTACGGCTTTCACAAGATTCCTCACCTACAGCAAGGCGTCCTCCGCTCCGAGACCGATACCGAGCTCTGGAACTTCGAGCACCCCCACTTTCACCGTGCCCAGCCCGATCTACTCTGCCTCATCCAGCGCAAGAAGCAGGCAGCCCCGGGCGAAACAGACACCACAGAATCTGCACCCTCCGCCGCAAGCAACCAGCAGGCGAACGGTGCTCAGGTCCTAGACGTCAACTCGATCGTCAACGGCATTGCCGCAATCAAGCGGCACCAGCAGACCATATCCGCCGACCTCCACGAGCTGAAAAGCTCCAACCAGCATCTATGGCAGGAGGCCCTTGCTGCGCGCGAGCGCCACAAGGCCCATCAGGACACGATCAACCGCATCCTCAAGTTCCTAGCGAGCGTCTTTGGCCGTGTCGCGCACGAAGCGAAGGACCACGAACGGCACACCCCCTCGCCGCCCCTCGGTGTCCGCCGCAGCCAGCGTCTTCTCATTGGTGACGGCCCAGGTCGCCCCAAGGGAGTTGAGGTCGTTGAGGTCGATGATGATGACAATAAGAGTGTGGCAGAGACGGTCCGCTCGGAGGATAACGGCCGTACGTCGCCGGAGCTCCTGGATGCGTCGGGCATTGACCTGCTTCCAGATCTCTATGCGCGGATCGAGACACCGTCGGTCGCGTCGCCAAGCGCGACCCATCCATCACCTGCCCCATCCGCCTTCAGCCCCGCGGCATCAAACGCACTCCCATCCTCCTACTTCGCAGAACAGGCGCCCCCTGCTCATATTCAAGGTGCAGGCTCTGCCCTAGAGCTGCGGCGACCGCAATCTGCGCAGCAGACTGCTGCGCCGCAGGGCCTCTCTGCGAACAGCAACGGCGGCGACGCGCTGCAGATGGCTTTCCAGCAGCTCATGAGCTCACCGAGCCAAATGCAACGCTTCATGCAGGCCCTATCGACGTCCGCGCCGTCGCCTGCGCCTAACCAGGTCGCAGGCCTTCCGACGTCCGTGCAGCCGCTGCCCACATACGCCCCCTCACCACTGTCGACCCAACCACCGGCACGTCCCCCATCCCAGGTTACCCTGTACAATCCGCACACCGACCTCCCAAACCTCCCCACCACCGCACTATCCCCGAACTCGTTCGACTTTACCCCGGTCCTCTCTGCTGTCGCGTCGCAGCCGGAGGACGGGGGCCTGTCCGCGCTCGAGCACCACGACGCGCAACTGCGCGCCGTTGACGCGGCCGTCGGCGCGATGGACGACAGCCTCACATCGCTCGCAGGCATGATAGGCTACAACCCGAATATGCAGCTTGCCGGGCACGACGCGGCTTCGGGCTCGGGGACGCAGACGCCGGACTTTGACGACATCGAAGCGATAATGAGGCTATTTACGGCAGGGGGTGATGCGGAGGGCGGGTTTGACTCTGGCGACGGTGGCGAGCCAAGCAGCGCGTTCTTAGACTCCACACCGGCAGTGGGACAGAAGCGCTTTGCAGATGCAGTGGATCCTGGCCCTGTCGACGCGCCGGCGAAACGGGTCAGAAAGTAGTTTGCATGCGTCTGTGTCTCGTTTTGCTTTGGTGGGTATACCATGTCATCCTCTGCGCGTGATGTTGGGGTGTTTGAACCTCTCACTCAGTTTGTAGAATCCTATACCGTCGAAGTACCCAAAATTGTTTGTAAGTATAGTAGCATGCCGCCGGTCCCTAGCGTTCTGTAATGTAGTCTAGTCTCACATGTTATTCAGCAGGCCATACCCTGCAATTCAAATATGCAACTGTATCTTCGCATGCCGTGTAGCAAAGCCAAACGTGTGCAGCGTTGCTACTGCCCTCGCTCGCGTCTCCGCCGCACCGCGCGCTGTCGGAACTTGACCTGGCGCCAGAGCAGCGCCCACAGCGCCGCGAGCACGCCCCACGGGGGAAACAGCCAACTCACGCGCCACGACCAGCCGGCGTCGCGCTGCAGGCGTCGCACGAACGCGTCGACCTGCCCATCGAGGTCTTGCGGGCCGCCCGAGTTGTCGAGCACATGGTCCGCAAACGCGAGCTTGTCCGCGATGGGCAGCTGCGCGCCGAGGCGCGCCTGCGCGGCGTCGCGCGTGGACCCGTCGCGCTTCATGAGGCGCTGGAGCTGGATCTCGGCGGAGCTAGGAGGGGGCGTGCGTGAGGGGCGCCGGAGGCGGGTGAGGGCAAGGGGGCGAGGAAGATGCTGGCGGGGCACACGCACCAGTAGACGACGACGACCTTGCCTACCCAGCGGTATATGCCCGACTCGATGAGCAGCGGCACGTCCAGCACGCACACGCGCTCGCCGCGCAGCCAGCAGCGCGCGACCGCGCGCGCCATCGCCCAGCGCACCGCAGGGTGCACGATGGCGTTCAGCTTGCGCCGCTCCGCCTCGTCCCCGAACACGCGCGCGCCGAGCTTTGCGCGGTCCAGCGTGCCGTCGGGGAGCAGCATGTCGCGCCCGAACGTCGTGACGATGCGCGCGAGCGCGGGCGTGCCGGGGCGGACGACGTCGCGCGCGAGCACGTCCGCATCGATGATGGGGATCCCTCGGTCTGCGAGAAGGTTAGAGACCGTGGATTTGCCCGTGGCGATGCCGCCGGTGAGCCCGACAACTGGAGATGTCCCATGAGCGCATGCTCCTGGTGGAAATGGGGGACGCACCGAGCATGTTGAGTCGTACGCAGGTGAGGGTAATGAAGAGGAGTACTGAATGATACAGCGTAACAGTATAGAGAACGTTTTTGAGGGAGATTTTTCTGTCGAGCTGAACCTCGTTGAACTTGTTCGCGAAGAGTTTGAAGCTGTCTACTCTGCCTCTGAACGCATGCCGCGGTTCCCACGAAGAGCTCCCCGTTCACAACTGGCAGCCGCTCGCAAGCCGCTCTCTAGACGGTCTAGTAGACGTGCGGTGCTCCGTGTTTGGCCCCAGGACGCGTCGCAAACACCGCCAGCGCCCAACGCGCCCAACGCGGCTCGTCTCTGGCCCTCGCTCGACGCGGCTCCTCGCGCCCCGACTTCCTCGCGCGCCGCTGCAGTTCACCCGCGCGTCGACGTCCCAACGAACTGAACGAAAGGAGCTCGCGCAAGAGGTGGCTTTCCCACGGGCGCTGTCCTGGCGACGCTCGCGCCCATTCTCGCGCAGTTTTCCACTCAACGACGTGCAAGGCCCGGTCAAATCGTTCTATTGGTCTATCAAAGCAACATTGTACGACTACAAGCACCGTCCTCCGCCACCCACGGGCTACCGTGAGTACTGCTCACCTTGCGCGTGCCCTGTTCCCTCGCCTCACATTCCGACTCCAGCTCTCGACCTGTCCCACAGCCGCAATGATACGCACCAGAGTCGTCAGCAAACACGCAGCACAAGCCCTGGGGAGGCACATGGCATCATCTGGTAAGTCACAAAGTCCATGCATACAGAACAGCCCCACTCACCGAACGTCTAGCCAGTCAAACTGCCAGCGAAACGCCGCGATCGGCATAACACCGCCCGCAAAAGCCTGCAAATCGCAACACGTCAGTGTGCGCGGTCCACAAGCACCGCGCGCGCAGGACTAGTAGCGCAGCGACTCGTAAGTCACAGAACCCACGCATATGAGACGGCAGACTCACCGTGCGCACGCCCAGCAAATCGCTGAACATCAAATGGCACGTCCGCGACAGCCTGACAACGACAAGCTCAAGGTCAGCACAACGCAGTAACCCGCGAAGACCTGGGAAATGCAAACCCAAGGTAAGCACGCGTTCTGCGGTCGATACGCCACGCACATACCTCTGACGACCGACGCCGCCGACAGCATGCACGCGCGGATCACGTTGCGCACGGCGCGCTCGGCCTGGACCAAGACATCAGCACTCGCAAGACATCAGCACTCCTACGCCACGACGGTAAGCACGTTTCCTCGCACGAACAAAAATTCCGCTCATACCTGAGGCCAGAAACGCACGCATGATGACGGCCGCCGTGCAGCACGCAGAGCGAGGACAAGGAAGGCCAAGGGGGGGCATTCGCGAAAGGAAGCGCGATGTCCTCTCCCCGCCCGTCCCCACCCCATTTTATACACCCTCGGCACACCCACTTCGTCAGCGCGATCGCGCCATCCGCGCTAACGCGCACCGCGTCTCCATGCACGGCCGCCGATGACAGCGGCAGCGCGAGACCAGGCCAGTAGCCGACGCCACGCGGGCCCTCGTCTTCTGGGAAGCCCGACCCCGAGCCGCTCCCGTCCCCGTCCCCTGCTGCGCACAGACACACAGGGCGGCGCACAGGCATGCTGCGGTGCGCGGTGCAGGCAGCAGGCGAGCAGAAGGGCGGCGTCCGCGTCACAGAGCGGACGGGCGGCGAGAGCAGAGGGGCGGGGCGCCCGCGACGGGCTCCCCTCGCCGACGCCGTCCATTCGATCGCCCGGCACAAATTCAAACGCGCCGCCGCGCTGCTGGAACCACCGCTACGACGCGACGCGTACGCACGCGGCGCACAAACCTCCCGCCCCGCCCATCGTCCGTCGCAGCACGGCGCGCACCGCCCGGAGAGCACAAGAAAGGCACGGGGCAGAGGGTGCGCGGCTGCAGAGACGGACGGGAGCGTGCAGCGTTCGCTGCGTACGCGTAGTACGACGCCGCCCGCCCGTCTAGCGTGGATGCCGCCCTGCGCGCGGTCCATTCGATCGCTTGACGCGTACGCGAGCCGCGCCGCGCCGCTGGTCCGCCGCGTGCTACCGCTCCAGCGCGCAGCCCGCTGTGGCCAGCACACGGTCTTCGCACACAGAACGCGCAGGGCGCTGAAGAACCGAGCATGCGCAGCAGCACATGCGCGGGGCGCAGGGGACGCAATGTGCGCCAGGTACGTAGCGTCCAGCCGTTCCGCGCGGACGTCGGGCTGACAGGGCTGCTCAGCGCACTAGCGGCGGACCTTGTGACAAGCGCATGAAATTTGCGCGGGCGGCGCGCTCTCCCCCGGATCGGCGGCGCATTGGGAGGCGGGCAGGCGGGCAGGCGCGGATGCGGCGTGCAGGCGTGGTCCAGCCCCCGAGCAGTCAAGGGCCGCGCAGAGTTTTTCATACAGCTGTCGCGCGGCCAGGAGAGCTCGGCAGGAGGTGAAACATCGGGCTGCCCGCCGCGTCGCCCTGGTCGCATAAACCGAACGCAAAATACGCTCGCAGCGATGGCGCGTGCATTGGTCGTAGCAGTGCGATGCGGCGGGCAGTTGACGCAAGTGGAGGACACATCCTAAGGCGCACCGCGACGTTCAGGCCGGACGCAGGAGAAGCTGAACGTCGGGCTAGGCTATTCGGCGCGCGCTCTGGTCACATTTTGCGCAGCATCCGCAAACCCGCAAGCGTGAGCGCAAGTGATCGAGAGCTGTGCGCCACCGGCTGGGTGGGGCAGCAGACGGCTTTCGCACACTCGGCCAGACACACCTTGCAGCGAGACCATGCACAGTGAGTCAAGTCATTAGCCTTGCTTTCTCGCCCTTCACCTGATATCTCGCGGCGCAGATACTGCCGCAGCCAATTCGAAACAAACATACAATGGACGTCTCAGACGGGCGCGCGCAAAATTCAAGCACGAGCTCGTGCGTGGTCTCTGTAAGTTCGCAACATCATGTCCTCGCGCATGCCGCTCACATCGCTGCACAGGTGAAATCACTGGCAATCCGCACGCCAGGCTGCCCTTCCCGACCTACTGGCGCGACGTGGTGACGCCGTACCGCGTCCTCCTTGTCGGCTGGCCGAAGAAAATCCCGTTCAAGTCCCTGCGCGCCGCGACGGGCTCTCTGCGCAACGCCGAGACGCTCCTCGAGGGCTGGTGCACGGGCGCGATCCGCTGGGTAAAATTGTCGGATGCCGAGTACGCGGAGAAGAGCGCGCTGCGTGCGGCGCGCATCGCAGCGGGCGAGCTGGAGCCGGAGCGCACGACGCGGCGGCCGCGCTCGGACCGCGGCTGCTCGAGGACGGTGAAGCGCGGCCTCCACGCCGTCGAGGGCAAGGTGTTCAAGGCCACGCGCTCGCCGGTGCATGTCCCGGACGAGTGGGATGAGGATCCGGTTGTCGACGTGCGAACTGGGGAAATGGTGCCGCGGACCATCCACGAAAAGATTCGTGGGATGCGCATCATGTAGCAAGTAGTAGATGCAAATAATGTCGGCGCTGCCTGCGTCGTCGACGACCTGGGCCTGCAAGGACGATAAGCGGCCGGAGACCGTCGGTCTCCAATCTCGCCTCCGAGCCGGCAAAACAGATCAAATTCGCCTGTCGGAGTGCGGCCAGCGGCCGCTTGTCGCAAATAAGGCCGCCGCGCCTTGCCACTGCGAGCCTTCCTTCCTCCCACCACCATCGTCACAACATCTCTCTTCGCTTTCATGGCGAACTTCCCATTCTGCTTGTACCAATGTGTGGGGGTATGTATCCAAACACTATGTGATCGCGAACAGTCACTGATCATGGTGTTGCAGCTGTTTTTGCTATGGTGACCGCCGCCGCGTCGGCGGCGAAGCACTTTGCTCACGCGCGGTAAGTCAACGGCCTGTCTTGTTTGTACTCTTCCTGACGCATCTCTTCGCCGCAGAACGGTCCTTTCCGTCCGCGTCGCCTCGTAAATTTCGTGCGGACGCCAGCGAAGCGCCAGCACCGCCGGCCGCAACTTTGCACGCTCTCGTAGGGTCTCGACTGCGACGTACGTATCGTCGATCTCTGATTATCTAAGGTACGAGAACACTGAAATATCGCGTTTACAGCAGCGGCGTGCACCGCAAAAGCGTGTCGAACGTTACGTCCCGCCACCTCAATTCCGTTTGATGGACGCCAATGGATGCCCTTCGACGGGCTGCGCCGCCCGTAGCGTGCGTCCAGAGGACGGCGCTGATCGCGCGCGGCCAGCTCCGTCTCGACAGCAAAATCTGGTCAATCTCCCCGACAATTCAATGACGAAAACACCAGCGCATCGATGGAACGCGCATGCGCTCACTGAAGTTGCGCAACGCGGCGACGATTCGCGGACGAGGAGGTTCGATCAAGCGAAGCGGCTGCTGCTGCATCCAGCCACGCGCGAACGACATCCGAGGTCGTGGCGTGCAGTCAGCGTCGCGCCGTCATCGACACTGCGCAGCGCCTCCTGGACGCGGCACACGCTGGAGGCTCCGTCTGGATTCCCTCCCTCACGGCCTCGCGAGCACATCCACATCTTCGTGGACGTCTTCGACAAACCAAGGCGCTCGCCACCGCTCTCCGCAAACGCGCCACGAGCGCCTCTGGACGCCCTCGATACCGCTCCGAGCCTCCTGGGCGCGGTGCACACCGCAGGATTCGTCTGGACGCCCGCCAGAGCACGCCACATTGCGCGCAACGGCGCGGCTGCAGCGTCTTGTGCGCGGCGCGCTTTCCCAGCGCGTATCCCTCGGGTTGTGCGACATATCCCGGTCGCCGTCCTGCTCAAGGCTGTCGCGGGCGCGCAGCGCCAGCGCCGCGCGACGCCGCTAACACCGCTCAGCGTCAATTCTGGCTGCTGTCGAAGGCCCTCAGGACCTCCTGGACGCTGAATACAGGCCGCGTCCACGATCTGGACGCCGCGCACCCACCTCGCGCTCGCTCTGGACGCCGCAGACAGGTGCAGCGGCTGCTCGCTCTGGCCCGGCCACTCATGGCGGCGGGTTTGCGCCCAGCCACGTACGCACGACGTCCGCGGTTCGTGTCGGCCCTCTGGACGCCTTCGACACTGCGCAGCGCCTCCTGGACGCGGTACACGCCGCAGGCGTCCCCTGGACGCCCTCCACCACGACATTCATTCTGGACGGCGAATCCAGAACGCCGCGTCCCCCTGGACGTCGTCGACAGGCGAAGGGGCTCGCCAACGTGCGCGCGCACCGGTCTCCTCTCCGCTGGACGCCGCAAGCTCGCCACGACGCGCCTCTGGATGCCCTCGACAGCCTCCTGGCCGCGCTCCACGCCGCAGGATTTTTCTGGACGCCCTCCAGAGCACGCCACAACATACTGGATGCCGAAGACAAGCGAAATAGCGCGGCATCATCGCGCGTGCCAGCCTCCTAACGGCGGCTGCGCGCTGTGCGCTCGCCGAGCCCGTCTCTCTCGGGATGTGCGCCAGATCCGGGCTACGCGGGCGCGCAGCGCCAGCCCTGCGCGACGCCGCCAACGTTGCTCAGCATCAAATATGAAGCCCCATAAGGCCCGCTGGACGCTGAATACAGCAGGCTGCGTCCTCGATCTGGACGCCACACACCCGCGTCGCGCTCTCTCTGGACGCCGCAGACAGGCCATAACATCTCCCTGGACGCCCTCGGCGCCACACAGTCAGCGTCATGTGTTGCGGCGCAGCAAGTTCCCTAACTACGTACCCGGCAAGCCGCCATCGCGTCACAACCCTCGCAGTTCAATGCGGGGCGCCGCGAGCGCTCCTCGATGTCGAAGACGGGCTGCGAACGCGGCAGAAACTCGTCAGGATTGCTGTGGACGCCTTCAACGACACAGCCGATCTTCCTGGACGCCGCTGAGCGTCGCAGGATCTCCCGCACACGCAGCCTCAAGTCTTGCGCCACAGCAAGGAGCCGCCGTCTTGGACATGGCTCAGCGCGCCGGGCTTTAAGTCGTTCTGGACGCCGCAGAAACTCGCCTGGATTGCTCTGGACGCGTCTAGCGCCACGGAACGATCTCCCTGGACGCTGTCAACGTGATACATAAGCGCGGCGCGCACTCTACGAGCCGCTGTTTTGGATGTGGAACCGGCGCGCGGACGTTGCGGCAGGCTCCCTTCAGCGGCGCGGGCGGTCACCGCAAGCGTTACGGCGCGCAGTCAAGTGCCAGCACGCACAGGTATGACTTTTCGTTGGTTAACTGTGCAAGGACGGAGTTGCTGACGGGTTCTTAGGGTGCCTGGGAGGCTCGCTCGTGGGCTGCAAGTGCGTCTTGCGCGTCCCGAGACTGGGACATCACGAGGGGACCGTCGATGTGTAGTGAAAGCACGATGTCCGAGGGCAGGACGACGACTTGCGTGTGCAGGTAAGGCATCCACCTCCAGCAGAAGTACGGGATTACTGACGGTTGCAGAATCGCGCGACAAGTCGACTTTGTCGCGGCGGGGCAGCTGTCGAAAGGAGTGTATGATAGAGTAGTAGCATGGAATTTGAACGAGCTGTCGCAACTCTGAACACTACGTTACAAGCGAGCCTGCTACGTTACAAGCGAGCCTACTGCGTTACAAGCGGACCTACTGCATTACAAGATACCCTACTGTACTACAAAGAAGCCTACTGTTCTAATAGGACCTACGTGGAGAAGCCTACTGTTTAAATAGCACCTACGTGGAGAAGCCTACTGTTTAAATAGGACCTACGAGGCCAACATACCTTTCGATTTATCTCTGAGGGATTCCGCACGCTATCGCGACTAGATACGCACGACGCGAGCGCGCTTCATGCATCGACGTCCGCGCCGTCGCAGGCCTTCCGACGTCCGTGCAGCCGCTGCCCACATACGCCCCCTCACCACTGTCGACCCAACCACCGGCACGTCCCCCATCCCAGGTTACCCTGTACAATCCGCACACCGACCTCCCAAACCTCCCCACCACCGCACTATCCCCGAACTCGTTCGACTTTACCCCGGTCCTCTCTGCTGTCGCGTCGCAGCCGGAGGACGGGGGCCTGTCCGCGCTCGAGCACCACGACGCGCAACTGCGCGCCGTTGACGCGGCCGTCGGCGCGATGGACGACAGCCTCACATCGCTCGCAGGCATGATAGGCTATAACCCGAATATCCAGCTTGCCGGGCACGACGCGGCTTCGGGCTCGGGGACGCAGACGCCGGACTTTGACGACATTGAAGCGATAATGAGGCTATCTACGGCAGGGGGTGATGCGGAGGGCGGCTTTGACTCTGGCGACGGTGGCGAGCCAAGCAGCGCGTTCTTAGACTCCACACCGGCAGTGGGACAGAAGCGCTTTGCAGATGCAGTGGATCCTGGCCCTGTCGACGCGCCGGCGAAACGGGTCAGAAAGTAGTTTGCATGCGTCTGTGTCTCGTTTGGCTTTGGTGGGTATACCATGTCATCCTCTGCGCGTGATGTTGGGGTGTTTGAACCTCTCACTCAGTTTGTAGAATCCTATACCGTCGAAGTACCCAAAAGTGTTTGTAAGTATAGTAGCATGCCGCCGGTCCCTAGCGTTCTGTAATGTAGTCTAGTCTCACATGTTATTCAGCAGGCCATACCCTGCAATTCAAATATGCAACTGTATCTTCGCATGCCGTGTAGCAAAGCCAAACGTGTGCAGCGTTGCTACTGCCCTCGCTCGCGTCTCCGCCGCACCGCGCGCTGTCGGAACTTGACCTGCCGCCAGAGCAGCGCCCACAGTGCCGCGAGCACGCCCCACGGGGGAAACAGCCAACTCACGCGCCACGACCAGCCGGCGTCGCGCTGCAGGCGCCGCACGAACGCGTCGACCTGCCCATCGAGGTCTTGCGGGCCGCCCGAGTTGTCGAGCACATGGTCCGCAAACGCGAGCTTGTCCGCGATGGGCAGCTGCGCGCCGAGGCGCGCCTGCGCGGCGTCGCGCGTGGACCCATCGCGCTTCATGAGGCGCTGGAGCTGGATCTCGGCGGAGCTAGGAGGGGGCGTGCGTGAGGGGCGCCGGAGGCGGGTGAGGGCAAGGGGGCGAGGAAGATGCTGGCGGGGCACACGCACCAGTAGACGACGACGACCTTGCCGACCCAGCGGTATATGCCCGACTCGATGAGCAGCGGCACGTCCAGCACGCACACGCGCTCGCCGCGCAGCCAGCAGCGCGCGACCGCGCGCGCCATCGCCCAGCGCACCGCAGGGTGCACGATGGCGTTCAGCTTGCGCCGCTCCGCCTCGTCCCCGAACACGCGCGCGCCGAGCTTTGCGCGGTCCAGCGTGCCGTCGGGGAGCAGCATGTCGCGCCCGAACGTCGTGACGATGCGCGCGAGCGCGGGCGTGCCGGGGCGGACGACGTCGCGCGCGAGCACGTCCGCATCGATGATGGGGATCCCTCGGTCTGCGAGAAGGCTGGAGACGGTGGATTTGCCCGTGGCAATGCCGCCGGTGAGCCCGACAACTGGACATGTCCCATGAGCGCATGCTGCTGGTGGGAATGGGGAACGCACCGAGCATGTTGAGTCGTACGCAGGTGAGGGTAATGAAGAGGAGTATTGAAAGATACAGCGTAACAGCATAGAGAACGTTTTTGAGGGAGATTTTTCTGTCGAGCTGAACCTCGTTGAACTTGTTCGCGAAGAGTTTGAAGCTGTCTACTCTGCCTCTGAACGCATGCCGCGGTTCCCACGAAGAGCTCCCCGTTCACAACTGGCAGCCGCTCGCAAACCGCTCTCTAGACGGTCTAGTAGACGTGCGGTGCTCCGTGTTTGGCCCCAGGACGCGTCGCAAACACCGCCAGCGCCCAACGCGCCCAACGCGCCCAACGCGGCTCGTCTTTGGCCCTCGACGCGGCTCGTCGCGCCCCGACTTCCTCGCGCGCCGCTGCAGTTCACCCGCGCGTCGACGTCCCAACGAACTGAACAAAAAGAGCTCGCGCAGAGGTGGCTTTCCCACGGGCGCTGTCCTGGCGACGCTCGCGCCCATTCTCGCGCAGTTTTCCACTCAACGACGTGCAAGTCCCGGTCAAATCGTTCTATTCGTCTATCAAAGCAACATTGTACGACTACAAGCACGTCACCCTCCGCCACCCACGGGCTACCGTGAGTACTGCTCACCTTGGGCGTGCCGTGTTCCCTCGCCTCACACTCCGACTCCAGCTCTCGACCTGTCCCACAGCCGCAATGATACGCACCACAGTCGTCAGCAAACACGCAGCACAAGCCCTGGGGAGGCACATGGCATCATCTGGTAAGTCACAAAGTCCATGCATACAGAACAGCCCCACTCACCGAACGTCTAGCCAGTCAAACTGCCAGCGAAACGCCGCGATCGGCATAACACCGCCCGCAAAAGCCTGCAAATCGCAACACGTCAGTGTGCGCGGTCCACAAGCACCGCGCGCGCAGGACTAGTAGCGCAGCGACTCGTAAGTCACAGAACCCACGCATACGAGACAGCAGACTCACCGTGCGCACGCCCAGCAAATCGCTGAACAGCAAATGGCACGTCCGTGACAGCCTGACAACGACAAGCTCAAGGTCAGCACAACGCAATATGCCGCACCACGCGCATACCTCTCAGAACCCGCGAAGACCTGGGAAATGCAAGCCCAAGGTAAGCACGCGTTCTGCGGTCGATACGCCACGCACATACCTCTGACGACCGACGCCGCCGACAGCATGCACGCGCGGATCACGTTGCGCACGGCGCGCTCGGCCTGGAGCAAGACATCAGCACTCCTACGCCACGACGGTAAGCACATTTCCTCGCACGAACAAAAATTCCGCTCATACCTGAGGACAGACAGGCACGCATGATAACGGCGGCCGTGCAGCACGCAGAGCGAGGACGAGGAAGGCCAGGGGGGAGCATTCGCGAAAGGAAGCGCGATGTCCTCTCCCCGCCCGTCCCCACCCCATTTTATACACCCTCGGCACACCCACTTCGTCAGCGCGATCGCGCCATTCGCGCTAACGCGCACCGCGTCTCCATGCACGGCCGCCGATGACAGCGGCAGCGCGAGACCAGGCCAGTAGCCGACGCCACGCGGGCCCTCGTCTTCTGGGAAGCCCGAGCCCGACCCGCTCCCGTCCCCGTCCCCTGCTGCGCACAGACACACAGGGCGGCGCACAGGCATGCTGCGGTGCGCGGTGCAGGCAGCAGTCGAGCAGAAGGGCGGCGTCCGCGACACAGAGCGGACGGGCGGCGAGAGCAGAGGGGCGGGGCGCACGCGACGGGCTCCCCTCGCCGACGCCGTCCATTCGATCGCCCGACACAAATTCAAACGCGCCGCCGCGCTGCTGGAACCACCGCTACGACGCGACGCGTACGCACGCGGCGCACAAACCTCCTGCCCCGCCCATCGTCCGTCGCAGCACGGCGCGCACCGCCCGGAGAGCACAAGAAAAGCACGGGGCAGAGGGCGCGCGGCTGCAGAGACGGACGGGAGCGTGCAGCGTTCGCTGCGTACGCGTAGTACGACGCCGCCCGCCCGTCTAGCGTGGATGCCGCCCTGCGCGCGGTCCATTCGATCGCTTGACGCGTACGCGAGCCGCGCCGCGCCGCTGGTCCGCCGCGTGCTACCGCTCCAGCGCGCAGCCCGCTGTGGCCAGCACACGGTCTTCGCACACAGAACGCGCAGGGCGCTGAAGAACCGAGCATGCGCAGCAGCACATGCGCGGGGCGCCGGGGACGCAATGTGCGCCAGGTACGTAGCGTCCAGCCGTTTCGCGCGGACGTCGGGCTGACAGGGCTGCTCAGCGCACTAGCGGCGGACCTTGTGACAAGCGCAGAAAATTTGCGCGAGCGGCGCGCTCTCCACCGGATCGGCGGCGCGTTGGGAGGCGGGCAGGCGGGCAGGCGCGGATGCGGCGTGCAGGCGTGGTCCAGCCCCCGAGCAGTCAAGGGCCGCGCAGAGTTTTTCATACAGCTGTCGCGCGTCCAGGAGAGCTCGGCAGGAGGTGAAACATCGGGCTGCCCGCCGCGTCGCCCTGGTCGCATAAACGGAACGCAAAATACGCTCGCAGCCATGGCGCGTGCATTGGTCGTAGCAGTGCGATGCGGCGGGCAGTTGATGCAAGTGGAGGACACCTCCTATGGCGCACCGCGACGTTCAGGCCGGACGCAGGAGAAGCTGAACGTCGGGCTACCGCGCGCCCTGGTTACATTTTGCGTAGCATCCGCTAGCGTAGGCGCAAGCGATCGAGAGCTGTGCGCCACCGGCTGGGTGGGGCAGCAGACGGCTTTCGCACAATTCGGCCAGACACACCTTGCAGCGAGACCATGCACAGTGAGTCGAATCATTGCCCTTGCTTTTCTCGCCCTTCACCTGATTTCTCGCCGCGCAGATACTGCCGCAGCCAATCCGAAACAAACGTACAATGGACGTCTCAGACGGGCGCGCGCAAAGTTCAAGCACGAGCTCGTGCGTGGTCTCTGTAAGTTCGCAACACCATGTTCTCGCGCATGCCGCTCACATCGCTGAACAGGTGAAATCACTGGCAATCCGCACTCCAGGCTGCCCTTCCCGACCTACTGGCGCGACGTGGTGACGCCGTACCGCGTCCTCCTTGTCGGCTGGCCGAAGAAAATCCCGTTCAAGTCCCTGCGCGCCGCGACGGGCTCTCTGCGCAACGCCGAGACGCTCCTCGAGGGCTGGTGCACGGGCGCGATCCGCTGGGTAAAATTGTCGGATGCCGAGTACGCGGAGAAGAGCGCGCTGCGTGCGGCGCGCATCGCAGCGGGCGAGCTGGAGCCGGAGCGCACGACGCGGCGGCCGCGCTCGGACCGCGGCTGCTCGAGGACGGTGAAGCGCGGCCTCGACGCCGTCGAGGGCAAGGTGTTCAAGCCCCCGCGCTCGCCGGTGCATGTCCCGGACGAGTGGGATGAGGAGGATCCGGTTGTCGACGTGCGAACTGGGGAAATGGTGCCGCGGACCATCCACGAAAAGATTCGTGGGATGCGCATCATGTAGCAAGTAGTAGATGCAAATAATGTCGGCGCTGCCTGCGTCGTCGACGACCTGGGCCTGCAAGGACGATAAGCGGCGGGAGACCGTGAGACCCCGCGCGGTCTCCAATCTCGCCTCCGAGCCGGCAAAACAGATCAAATTCGCCTGTCGGAGTGCGGCCAGCCGCTTGTCGCAAATAAGGCCGCCACGCCTTGCCACTGCGAGCCTTCCTTCCTCCCACCACCATCGTCACAACATCTCTCTTCGCTTTCATGGCGAACTTCCCATTCTGCTTGTACCAATGTGTGGGGGTATGTATCCAAACACTATGTGATCGTGAACAGTCACTGATCTTGGTGTTGCAGCTGTTTTTGCTATGGTGACCGCCGCCGCGTCGGCGGCGAAGCACTTTGCTCGGGCGCGGTAAGTCAACGGCCTATCTTGTGTGTACTCTTCCTGACGCATCTCTCCGCCGCAGAACGGTCCTTGTGATGTCGACGGTCCGTCCGCGTCGCCTCGTAGATTTCGTGCGGACGCCACCGAAGCGCCAGCACCGCCGGCCGCAACTTTGCACGCTCTCGTAGGGTCTCGAGTGACTGCGACGTACGTATCGTCGATCTCTGATTAGCTGAGGTACGAGAACACTGAAATGTCGCGTTTACAGCAGCGGCGTGCACCGCAAAAGCGTGTCGAACGTTACGTCTCGCCACCTCAACTCCGTTTGATGGACGCCAATGGATGCCCTTCGACGGGCTGCGCCGCCCGTAGCGTGCGTCCAGAGGACGGCGCTGATCGCGCGCGGCCAGCTCCGTCTCGACAGCAAAATCTGGTCAATCTCCCCGACAATTCAATGACGAAAACACCAGCGCATCGATGGAACGCGCATGCGCTCACTGAAGTTGCGCAACGCGGCGACGATTCGCGGACGAGGCGGTTCGATCAAGCGAAGCGGCTGCTGCAGCATCCAGCCACGCGCGAACGGCATCCGAGGTCGTGGCGTGCAGTCAGCGTCGCGCCGTGTCGCCACCATCGACACTGCGCAGCACCTCCTGGACGCGGCACACGCTGGAGGCTCCGTCTGGATTCCCTCCCTCACGACATCGCTTCTGGACGGCCTCGCGAGCACATCCACATCTTCGTGGACGTCTTCGACAAACCAAGGCGCTCGCCACCGCTCTCCGCAAACGCGCCACGAGCGCCTCTGGATGCCCTCGGTACCGCGCCGAGCCTCCTGGGCGCGGTGCACACCGCAGGATTCGCCTGGACGCCCGCCAGAGCACGCCACATTGCGCGCAACGGCGCGGCACTGGGCTGCGTGCTGAGCGTCTTGTGCGGGGCGCGCTTTCCCAGCGCGTATCCCTCGGGTTGTGGGACACATCCCGGTTGCCGTCCTGCTCAAGGCTGCCGCGGGCGCGCCGCGCGACGCCGCTAACACCGCTCAGCATCAATTCTGGATGCAGTAGAAGGCCCTCAGGGCCTCCTGGACGCTGAATACAGGCCGCGTCCACGATCTGGACGCCGCGCACCCACCTCGCGCTCGCTCTGGACGCCGCAGACAGGTGCAGCGGCTGCTCGCTCTGGCCCGGCCACTCATGGCGGTGGGTTTGCGCCCAGCCACGTACGCACGACGTCCGCGGTTCGTGTCGGCCCTCTGGACGCCTTCGACACTGCGCAGCGCCTCCTGGACGCGGTACACGCCGCAGGCGTCCCCTGGACGCCCTCCACCACGACATTCATTCTGGACGGCGAATCCAGAACGCCGCGTCCCCCTGGACGTCGTCGACAGGCGAAGGGACTCGCCAACGTGCGCGCACCGGTCTCCTCTCCGCTGGACGCCGCAAACTCACCAAGACGCGCCTCTGGACGCCCTCGACAGCCTCCTGGCCGCGCTCCACGCCGCAGGATTTTTCTGGACGCCCTCCAGAGCACGCCACAACGTACTGGACGCCGAAGACAAGCGAAATAGCGCGGCATCATCGCGCGTGCCAGCCTCCTAACGGCGGCTGCGCGCTGTGCGCTCGCCCAGCGCGTCTCTCTCGGGATGTGCGCCAGATCCGGGTCGCCAGGCTGCGCGGGCGCGCAGCGCCAGCCCTGCGCGACGCCGCCAACGTTGCTCAGCATCAAATATGAAGCCCCATAGGGCTCTCTGGACGCTGAATACAGCAGGCTGCGTCCTCGATCTGGACGCCACACACCCGCGTCGCGCTCTCTCTGGACGCCGCAGACAGGCCATAACATCTCTTTGGACGCCCTCGGCGCCACACAGTCAGCCTCGTGTGTTGCGGCGCAGCAAGATCCTTAACTACGTACCCGGCAAGCCGCCATCGCGCCACAACCCTCGCAGTTCAATGCGGGGCGCCGCGAGCGCTCCTGGATGTCGAAGCCGGGCTGCGAACGCGGCAGAAACTCGTCAGGATTGCTGTGGACGCCTTCAACGACACAGCCGATCTTCCTGGACGCCGCTGAGCGTCGCAGGATCTCCCGCACACGCAGCCTCAAGTCTTGCGCCACAGCGAGGAGCCGCCGTCTCCGACATGGCTCAGCGCGCCGGGCTTTAAGTCGTTCTGGACGCCGCAGAAACTCGCCTGGATTGCTCTGGACGCGTCTAGCGCCACGGACGATCTCCCTGGACGCTGTCAACGTGATACACAAGCGCGGCGCGCACTCTACGAGCCGCTGTTTTGGATGTGGAACCGGCGCGCGGACGTTGCGGCGCGCAGTCAAGTGCCAGCACGCACAGGTATGACTTTTCGTTGGTTAACTGTGCAAGGACGGGGTTGCTGACGTGTTCTTAGGGTGCCTGGGAGGCTCGCTCGTGGGCTGCAAGTGCGTCTTGCGCGTCCCGAGACTGGGACATCACGAGGGGACCGTCGATGTGTAGTGAAAGCACGATGTCCGAGGGCAGGACGACGACTTGCGTGTGCAGGTAAGGCATCCACCTCCAGCAGAAGTACGGGGTTACTGACGGTTGCAGAATCGCGCGACAAGTCGACTTTGTCGCGGCGGGGCAGCTGTCGGAAGGAGTGTATGATAGAGTAGTAGCATGGAATTTGAACGAGCTGTCGCAACTCTGAACACTACGTTACAAGCGAGCCTACTACGTTACAAGCGAGCCTACTGCGTTACAAGCGGACCTACTGCATTACAAGATACCCTACTGTACTACAAAGAAGCCTACTGTTTAAATAGCACCTACGTGGAGAAGCCTACTGTTTAAATAGGACCTACGAGGCAAGGCCTACCGTTCTAATAGCACTCATGGGGCGAGGCTACCGTTCTAATAGCACTCATGGGGCCAACATACCTTTCGATTTATCTCTGAGGGATTCCGCACGCTATCGCGACTAGATACGCACGAGGCGAGCGCGCTTCATGCATCGACGTCCGCGCCGTCGCCTGCGCCTAACCAGGTCGCAGGCCTTCCGACGTCCGTGCAGCCGCTGCCCACATACGCCCCCTCACCACTGTCGACCCAACCACCGGCACGTCCCCCATCCCAGGTTACCCTGTACAATCCGCACACCGACCTCCCAAACCTCCCCACCACCGCACTATCCCCGAACTCGTTCGACTTTACCCCGGTCCTCTCTGCTGTCGCGTCGCAGCCGGAGGACGGGGGCCTGTCCGCGCTCGAGCACCACGACGCGCAACTGCGCGCCGTTGACGCGGCCGTCGGCGCGATGGACGATAGCCTCACATCGCTCGCAGGCATGATAGGCTACAACCCGAATATCCAGCTTGCCGGGCACGACGCGGCTTCGGGCTCGGGGACGCAGACGCCGGACTTTGACGACATTGAAGCGATAATGAGGCTATTTACGGCAGGGGGTGATGCGGAGGGCGGCTTTGACTCTGGCGACGGTGGCGAGCCAAGCAGCGCGTTCTTAGACTCCACACCGGCAGTGGGACAGAAGCGCTTTGCAGATGCAGTGGATCCTGGCCCTGTCGACGCGCCGGCGAAACGGGTCAGAAAGTAGTTTGCATGCGTCTGTGTCTCGTTTTGCTTTGGTGGGTATACCATGTCATCCTCTGCGCGTGATCTTGGGGTGTTTGAACATCTCACTCAGTTTGTAGAATCCTATACCGTCGAAGTACCCAAAATTGTTTGTAAGTATAGTAGCATGCCGCCGGTCCCTAGCGTTCTGTAATGTAGTCTAGTCTCACATGTTATTCAGCAGGCCATACCCTGCAATTCAAATATGCAACTGTATCTTCGCATGCCGTGTAGCAAAGCCAAACGTGTGCAGCGTTGCTACTGCCCTCGCTCGCGTCTCCGCCGCACCGCGCGCTGTCGGAACTTGACCTGGCGCCAGAGCAGCGCCCACAGCGCCGCGAGCACGCCCCACGGGGGAAACAGCCAACTCACGCGCCACGACCAGCCGGCGTCGCGCTGTAGGCGTCGCACAAACGCGTCGACCTGCCCATGGAGGTCCTGGGGGCCGCCCGAGTTGTCGAGCACATGGTCTGCGAACGCGAGCTTGTCCGCGATGGGCAGCTGCGCGCCGAGGCGCGCCTGCGCGGCGTCGCGCGTGGACCCGTCGCGCTTCATGAGGCGCTGGAGCTGGATCTCGGCGGAGCTAGGAGGGGGCGTGCGTGAGGGGCGCCGGAGGCGGGTGAGGGCAAGGGGGCGAGGAAGATGCTGGCGGGGCACACGCACCAGTAGACGACGACGACCTTGCCGACCCAGCGGTATATGCCCGACTCGATGAGCAGCGGCACGTCCAGCACGCACACGCGCTCGCCGCGCAGCCAGCAGCGCGCGACCGCGCGCGCCATCGCCCAGCGCACCGCAGGGTGCACGATGGCGTTCAGCTTGCGCCGCTCCGCGTCGTCCCCGAACACGCGCGCGCCGAGCTTCGCGCGGTCCAGCGTGCCGTCGGGGAGCAGCATGTCGCGCCCGAACGTCGTGACGATGCGCGCGAGCGCGGGCGTGCCGGGGCGGACGACGTCGCGCGCGAGCACGTCCGCATCGATGATGGGGATCCCTCGGTCTGCGAGAAGGTTGGAGACCGTGGATTTGCCCGTGGCAATCCCGCCGGTGAGCCCGACAACTGGAGGTGTCCCGTGAGCGCATGCTCCTGGTGGAAATGGGGGACGCACCGAGCATGTTGAGTCGTACGCAGGTGAGGGTAATGAAGAGGAGTACTGAATGATACAGCGTAACAGTATAGAGAACGTTTTTGAGGGAGATTTTTCTGTCGAGCTGAACCTCGTTGAACTTGTTCGCGAAGAGTTTGAAGCTGTCTACTCTGCCTCTGAACGCATGCCGCGGTTCCCACGAAGAGCTCCCCGTTCACAACTGGCAGCCGCTCGCAAGCCGCTCTCTAGACGGTCTAGTAGACGTGCGGTGCTCCGTGTTTGGCCCCAGGACGCGTCGCAAACACCGCCAGCGCCCAACGCGCCCAACGCGGCTCGTCTCTGGCCCTCGCTCGACGCGGCTCCTCGCGCCCCGACTTCCTCGCGCGCCGCTGCAGTTCACCCGCGCGTCGACGTCCCAACGAACTGAACGAAAGGAGCTCGCGCAAGAGGTGGCTTTCCCACGGGCGCTGTCCTGGCGACGCTCGCGCCCATTCTCGCGCAGTTTTCCACTCAACGACGTGCAAGGCCCGGTCAAATCGTTCTATTGGTCTATCAAAGCAACATTGTACGACTACAAGCACCGTCCTCCGCCACCCACGGGCTACCGTGAGTACTGCTCACCTTGCGCGTGCCCTGTTCCCTCGCCTCACATTCCGACTCCAGCTCTCGACCTGTCCCACAGCCGCAATGATACGCACCAGAGTCGTCAGCAAACACGCAGCACAAGCCCTGGGGAGGCACATGGCATCATCTGGTAAGTCACAAAGTCCATGCATACAGAACAGCCCCACTCACCGAACGTCTAGCCAGTCAAACTGCCAGCGAAACGCCGCGATCGGCATAACACCGCCCGCAAAAGCCTGCAAATCGCAACACGTCAGTGTGCGCGGTCCACAAGCACCGCGCGCGCAGGACTAGTAGCGCAGCGACTCGTAAGTCACAGAACCCACGCATATGAGACGGCAGACTCACCGTGCGCACGCCCAGCAAATCGCTGAACATCAAATGGCACGTCCGCGACAGCCTGACAACGACAAGCTCAAGGTCAGCACAACGCAGTAACCCGCGAAGACCTGGGAAATGCAAACCCAAGGTAAGCACGCGTTCTGCGGTCGATACGCCACGCACATACCTCTGACGACCGACGCCGCCGACAGCATGCACGCGCGGATCACGTTGCGCACGGCGCGCTCGGCCTGGACCAAGACATCAGCACTCGCAAGACATCAGCACTCCTACGCCACGACGGTAAGCACGTTTCCTCGCACGAACAAAAATTCCGCTCATACCTGAGGCCAGAAACGCACGCATGATGACGGCCGCCGTGCAGCACGCAGAGCGAGGACAAGGAAGGCCAAGGGGGGGCATTCGCGAAAGGAAGCGCGATGTCCTCTCCCCGCCCGTCCCCACCCCATTTTATACACCCTCGGCACACCCACTTCGTCAGCGCGATCGCGCCATCCGCGCTAACGCGCACCGCGTCTCCATGCACGGCCGCCGATGACAGCGGCAGCGCGAGACCAGGCCAGTAGCCGACGCCACGCGGGCCCTCGTCTTCTGGGAAGCCCGAGCCCGACCCGCTCCCGTCCCCGTCCCCTGCTGCGCACAGACACACAGGGCGGCGCACAGGCATGCTGCGGTGCGCGGTGCAGGCAGCAGGCGAGCAGAAGGGCGGCGTCCGCGGCACAGAGCGGACGGGCGGCGAGAGCAGAGGGGCGGGGCGCACGCGACGGGCTCCCCTCGCCGACGCCGTCCATTCGATCGCCCGGCACAAATTCAAACGCGCCGCCGCGCTGCTGGAACCACCGCTACGACGCGACGCGTCCGCACGCGGCGCACAAACCTCCTGCCCCGCCCATCGTCCGTCGCAGCGCGGCGCGCACCGCCTGGAGAGCACAAGAAAAGCACGGGGCAGAGGGCGCGCGGCTGCAGAGACGGACGGGAGCGTGCAGCGTTCGCTGCGTACGCGTAGTACGACGCCGCCCGCCCGTCTAGCGTGGATGCCGCCCTGCGCGCGGTCCATTCGATCGCTTGACGCGTACGCGAGCCGCGCCGCGCCGCTGGTCCGCCGCGTGCTACCGCTCCAGCGCGCAGCCCGCTGTGGCCAGCACACGGTCTTCGCACACAGAACGCGCAGGGCGCTGAAGAACCGAGCATGCGCAGCAGCACATGCGCGGGCCGCAGGGGACGCAATGTGCGCCAGGTACGTAGCGTCCAGCCGTTTCGCGCGGACGTCGGGCTGACAGGGCTGCTCAGCGCACTAGCGGCGGACCTTGTGACAAGCGCAGAAAATTTGCGCGAGCGGCGCGCTCTCCACCGGATCGGCGGCGCGTTGGGAGGCGGGCAGGCGGGCAGGCGCGGATGCGGCGTGCAGGCGTGGTCCAGCCCCCGAGCAGGCAAGGGCCGCGCAGAGTTTTTCATACAGCTGTCGCGCGTCCAGGAGAGCTCGGCAGGAGGTGAAACATCGGGCTGCCCGCCTCGTCGCCCTGGTCGCATAAACCGAACGCAAAATACGCTCGCAGCCATGGCGCGTGCATTGGTCGTAGCAGTGCGATGCGGCGGGCAGTTGATGCAAGTGGAGGACACCTCCTATGGCGCACCGCGACGTTCAGGCCGGACGCAGGAGAAGCTGAACGTCGGGCTACCGCGCGCCCTGGTTACATTTTGCGTAGCATCCGCTAGCGTAGGCGCAAGCGATCGAGAGCTGTGCGCCACCGGCTGGGTGGGGCAGCAGACGGCTTTCGCACAATTCGGCCAGACACACCTTGCAGCGAGACCATGCACAGTGAGTCGAATCATTGCCCTTGCTTTTCTCGCCCTTCACCTGATTTCTGGCCGCGCAGATACTGCCGCAGCCAATCCGAAACAAACGTACAATGGACGTCTCAGACGGGCGCGCGCAAAGTTCAAGCACGAGCTCGTGCGTGGTCTCTGTAAGTTCGCAACATCATGTTCTCGCGCATGCCGCTCACATCGCTGAGCAGGTAAAATCACTGGCAATCCGCACTCCAGGCTGCCCTTCCCGACCTACTGGCGCGACGTGGTGACGCCGTACCGCGTCCTCCTTGTCGGCTGGCCGAAGAAAATCCCGTTCAAGTCCCTGCGCGCCGCGACGGGCTCTCTGCGCAACGCCGAGACGCTCCTCGAGGGCTGGTGCACGGGCGCGATCCGCTGGGTAAAAGTGTCGGATGCCGAGTACGCAGGGCGAGGAGGGTGGACTGGATGGCCGGGCAGGATACGACTCGTGCAAGGTGCGTGCTGCTGATGTGTTCGTTTCCTACGGCACTGACTGTCCCGTCCATCCATTTAGGCATGCTATAGCTGACCACCGACCGTTTGCGCTGTATTTTCCTGCGCTGTAACCGTCTTGCTTTGCGTCGCCACGGCCTCCTATCGTCTTTGGCGACGGCCGCCTCCTCGCTCAAACGGCCCGACTTCTCCTCAATCTTCACACGTTTCGTGTACTTGAATACATAACATACACGTAACAGATGTCAAATTCTTGAATGCTCGACGCCACGGGAGAAGAGCGCGCTGCGTGCGGCGCGCATCGCAGCGGGCGAGCTGGAGCCGGAGCGCACGACGCGGCGGCCGCGCTCGGACCGCGGCTGCTCGAGGACGGTGAAGCGCGGCCTCGACGCCGTCGAGGGCAAGGTGTTCAAGGCGACGCGCTCGCCGGTGCATGTCCCGGACGAGTGGGATGAGGAGGATCCGGTTGTCGACGTGCGAACTGGGGAAATGGTGCCTCGGACCATCCACGAAAAGATTCGTGGGATGCGTATCATGTAGCAAGTAGTAGATGCAAATAATGTCGGCGCTGCCTGCGTCGTCGACGACCTGGGCTGCAAGGACGATAAGCGGCGGGAGACCGTGAGACCCCGCGCGGTCTCCAATATCGCCTCCGAGCCGGCAAAACAGATCAAATTCGCCTGTCGGAGTGCGGCCAGCGGCCGCTTCTCGCAAATAAGGCCGCCGCGCCTTGCCACTGCGAGTCTTCCTTCCTCCCACCACCATCATCACTACATCTCCCTTCGCTTTCATGGCGAACTTCCCATTCTGCTTGTACCAATGTGTGGGGGTATGTATCCAAACACTATGTGATCGCGAACAGTCACTGATCATGGTGTTGCAGCTGTTTTTGCTATGGTGACCGCCGCCGCGTCGGCGGCGAAGCACTTTGCTCGGGCGCGGTAAGTCAACGGCCTATCTTGTTTGTACTCTTCCTGACGCATCTCTCCGCCGCAGAACGGTCCTTTCCGTCCGCGTCGCCTCGTAAATTTCGTGCGGACGCCACCGAAGCGCCAGCACCGCCGGCCGCAACTTTGCATGCTCTCGTAGGGTCTCGAGTGACTGCGACGTACGTATCGTCGATCTCTGATTAGCTGAGGTACGAGAACACTGAATCATCGCGTTTACAGCAGCGGCGTGCACCGCAAAAGCGTGTTGAACGTTACGTCTCGCCACCTCAACTCCGTTTGATGGACGCCAATGGATGCCCTTCGACGGGCTGCGCCGCCCGTAGCGTGCGTCCAGAGGACGGCGCTGATCGCGCGCGGCCAGCTCCGTCTCGACAGCAGAATCTGGTCAATCTCCCCGACAATTCAATGACGAAAACACCAGCGCATCGATGGAACGCGCATGCGCTCACTCAAGTTGCGCAACGCGGCGACGATTCGCGGACGAGGCGGTTCGATCAAGTGAAGCGGCAGCTGCTGCAGCATCCAGCCACGCGCGAACGACATCCGAGGTCGTGGCGTGCAGTCAGCGTCGCGCCGTCATCGACACTGCGCAGCGCCTCCTGGACGCGGCACACGCTGGAGGCTCCGTCTGGATTCCCTCCCTCACGACATCGCTTCTGGACGGCCTCGCGAGCACATCCACATCTTCGTGGACGTCTTCGACATCCAAGGCGCTCGCCACCGCTCTCCGCAAACGCGCCACGAGCGCCTCTGGACGCCCTCGATACCGCGCCGAGCCTCCTGGGCGCGGTGCACACCGCAGGATTCGTCTGGACGCCCGCCAGAGCACGCCACATTGCGCGCAACGGCGCGGCTGCAGCGTCTTGTGCGCGGCGCGCTTTCCCAGCGCGTATCCCTCGGGTTGTGCGACACATCCCGTTCGCCGTCCTGCTCAAGGCTGTCGCGGGCGCGCAGCGCCAGCGCCGCGCGACGCCGCTAACACCGCTCAGCATCAATTCTGGCTGCTGTCGAAGGCCCTCAGGACCTCCTGGACGCTGAATACAGGCCGCGTCCACGATCTGGACGCCGCGCACCCACCTCGCGCTCGCTCTGGACGCCGCAGACAGGTGCAGCGGCTGCTCGCTCTGGCCCGGCTACTCATGGCGGAGGGTTTGCGCCCAGCCACGTACGCACGACGTCCGCGGTTCGTGCCGGCCCTCTGGACGCCTTCGACACTGCGCAGCGCCTTCTGGACGCGGTACACGCCGCAGGCGTCCCCTGGACGCCCGCCGCCACGACATTCATTCTGGACGGCGAAGACGGCGAATCCAGAACGCCGCGTCCCCCTGGACGTCGTCGACAGGCGAAGGGGCTCGCCAACGTGCGCGCGCACCGGTCTCCTCTCCGATGGACGCCGCAAACTCACCAAGACGCGCCTCTGGACGCCCTCGACAGCCTCCTGGCCGCGCTCCACGCCGCAGGATTTTTCTGGACGCCCTCCAGAGCACGCCACAACATACTGGACGCCGAAGACAAGCGAAATAGTTCGGCATCATCGCGCGTGCCAGCCTCCTAACGGCGGCTGCGCGCTGTGCGCTCGCCGAGCCCGTCTCTCTCGGGATGTGCGCCAGATCCGGGCTACGCGGGCGCGCAGCGCCAGCCCTGCGCGACGCCGCCAACGTGGCTCAGCATCAAATGTGAAGCCCCATAAGGCCCGCTGGACGCTGAATACAGCAGGCTGCGTCCTCGATCTGGACGCCACACCCGCGTCGCGCTCTCTTTGGACGCCGCAGACAGGCCATAACACATCTCTGGACGCCCTCGGCGCCACACAGTCAGCGTCATGTGTTGCGGCGCAGCAAGAGCCCTAACTACGTACCCGGCAAGCCGCCATCGCGCCACAACCCTCGCAGTTCAATGCGGGGCGCCGCGAGCGCTCCTCGATGTCGAAGACGGGCTGCGAACGCGGCAGAAACTCGTCAGGATTGCTGTGGACGCCTTCAACGACACAGCCGATCTTCCTGGACGCCGCTGAGCGTCGCAGGATCTCCCGCACACGCAGCCTCAAGTCTTGCGCCACAGCAAGGAGCCGCCGTCTTGGACATGGCTCAGCGCGCCGGGCTTTAAGTCGTTCTGGACGCCGCAGGAACTCGCCTGGATTGCTCTGGACGCGTCTAGCGCCACGGACGATCTCCCTGGACGCTGTCAACGTGATACACAAGCGCGGCGCGCAGTCTACGAGCCGCTGTTTTGGATGTGGAACCGGCGCGCGGACGTTGCGGCAGGCTCCCTTCAGCGGCGCGGGCGGTCACCGCAAGAGTTACGGCGCGCAGTCAAGTGCCAGCACGCACAGGTATGACTTTTCGTTGGTTAACTGTGCAAGGACGGGGTTGCTGACGTGTTCTTAGGGTGCCTGGGAGGCTCGCTCGTGGGCCGCAAGTGCGTCTTGCGCGTCCCGAGACTGGGACATCACGAGGGGACCGTCGATGTGTAGTGAAAGCACGATGTCCGAGCGCAGGACGACGACTTGCGTGTGCAGGTAAGGCATCCACCTCCAGCAGAAGTACGGGATTACTGACGGTTGCAGAATCGCGCGACAAGTCGACTTTGTCGCGGCGGGGCAGCTGTCGGAAGGAGTGTATGATAGAGTAGTAGCATGGAATTTGAACGAGCTGTCGCAACTCTGAACACTACGTTACAAGCGAGCCTACTACGTTACAAGCGGACCTACTGCATTACAAGATACCCTACTGTACTACAAAGAAGCCTACTGTTCTAATAGGACCTACGTGGAGAAGCCTACTGTTTAATTAGGACCTACGAGGCCAACATACCGCACTCATGGGGCGAGGCTACCGTTCTAATATCACTCATGGGGCCAACATACCTTTCGATTTATCTCTGAGGGATTCCGCACGCTATCGCGACTAGATACGCACGAGGCGAGCGCGCTTCATGCATCGACGTCCGCGCCGTCGCAGGCCTTCCGACGTCCGTGCAGCCGCTGCCCACATACGCCCCCTCACCACTGTCGACCCAACCACCGGCACGTCCCCCATCCCAGGTTACCCTGTACAATCCGCACACCGACCTCCCAAACCTCCCCACCACCGCACTATCCCCGAACTCGTTCGACTTTACCCCGGTCCTCTCTGCTGTCGCGTCGCAGCCGGAGGACGGGGGCCTGTCCGCGCTCGAGCACCACGACGCGCAACTGCGCGCCGTTGACGCGGCCGTCGGCGCGATGGACGACAGCCTCACATCGCTCGCAGGCATGATAGGCTATAACCCGAATATCCAGCTTGCCGGGCACGACGCGGCTTCGGGCTCGGGGACGCAGACGCCGGACTTTGACGACATTGAAGCGATAATGAGGCTATTTACGGCAGGGGGTGATGCGGAGGGCGGCTTTGACTCTGGCGACGGTGGCGAGCCAAGCAGCGCGTTCTTAGACTCCACACCGGCAGTGGGACAGAAGCGCTTTGCAGATGCAGTGGATCCTGGCCCTGTCGACGCGCCGGCGAAACGGGTCAGAAAGTAGTTTGCATGCGTCTGTGTCTCGTTTTGCTTTGGTGGGTATACCATGTCATCCTCTGCGCATGATGTTGGGGTGTTTGAACCTCTCACTCAGTTTGTAGAATCCTATACCGTCGAAGTACCCAAAATTGTTTGTAAGTATAGTAGCATGCCGCCGGTCCCTAGCGTTCTGTAATGTAGTCTAGTCTCACATGTTATTCAGCAGGCCATACCCTGCAATTCAAATATGCAACTGTATCTTCGCATGCCGTGTAGCAAAGCCAAACGTGTGCAGCGTTGCTACTGCCCTCGCTCGCGTCTCCGCCGCACCGCGCGCTGTCGGAACTTGACCTGGCGCCAGAGCAGCGCCCACAGCGCCGCGAGCACGCCCCACGGGGGAAACAGCCAACTCACGCGCCACGACCAGCCGGCGTCGCGCTGCAGGCGTCGCACGAACGCGTCGACCTGCCCATCGAGGTCTTGCGGGCCGCCCGAGTTGTCGAGCACGTGGTCCGCAAACGCGAGCTTGTCCGCGATGGGCAGCTGCGCGCCGAGGCGCGCCTGCGCGGCGTCGCGCGTGGACCCGTCGCGCTTCATGAGGCGCTGGAGCTGGATCTCGGCGGAGCTAGGAGGGGGCGTGCGTGAGGGGCGCCGGCGGCGGGTGAGGGCAAGGGGGCGAGGAAGATGCTGGCGGGGCACACGCACCAGTAGACGACGACGACCTTGCCGACCCAGCGGTATATGCCCGACTCGATGAGCAGCGGCACGTCCAGCACGCACACGCGCTCGCCGCGCAGCCAGCAGCGCGCGACCGCGCGCGCCATCGCCCAGCGCACCGCAGGGTGCACGATGGCGTTCAGCGTGCGCCGCTCCGCGTCGTCCCCGAACACACGCGCGCCGAGCTTCGCGCGGTCCAGCGTGCCGTCGGGGAGCAGCATGTCGCGCCCGAACGTCGTGACGATGCGCGCGAGCGCGGGCGTGCCGGGGCGGACGACGTCGCGCGCGAGCACGTCCGCATCAATGATGGGGATCCCTCTGTCTGCGAGAAGGCTGGAGACGGTGGATTTGCCCGTGGCAATGCCGCCGGTGAGCCCGACAACTGGAGGTGTCCCGTGAGCGCATGCTGCTGGTGGGAATGGGTCACTGTGGGGAACGCACCGAGCATGTTGAGTTGTACGCAGGTGAGGGTAATGAGGAGGAGTATTGAATGATACAGCGTCGCAGTACACTATACAGACAACGGGAAACGTTTTGGACGAGTTGAAGTAGTTCGGAGGGTGAAGCCAAGGTGAACACTTAGACTAGGTGAACCTGCCAGGTGAACGCGGCCGCATGCCGCGTTCCCACGAAGAGCTCACTGGCAGCCAACTGGCAGCCGCTCGCAGACCCTCACAATTAATTATTCTACATAATTTTGGAAAGCGCTGTATCTGCTAAAATGCACTATATTGTCATTTTTGTGAGTTGAAATTGATGCAGTGTAGATATTGGCCTATATTGGCCCGGGCAAGCTAAGCTTACGTCATACAGCCTGGTTGTCTTCCTCCCTTCACGTCGTGCAAACATGGCCACGACAGCACCAGCTCTGAACGGTCTGAACGGCATCCCAGAACCCAAGGCGAATGGGAAAATTAAGTCGAAGAACCAACTCCGGCGACAAAAGGCAAAGCTGAAGAAGACAGCTGCGCAGGTGCGTCGCACGTAGTGGTATTGTCGCACGAGCTGACTGGCAGTCTTGCAGGAGAGCGCAAGCGATGAGCCGCAGGTCGTCGAGAATGCCAAGCCGGAGTCGGATAATGCGAACATTGAGTACGTGTCTGAGCAATTGGATGTCAAGGGCCCTGCCCTAGAAGCATTCTCCGATGTCTTTGCCCGCTTTCAGTTCTCCTTGGATGAGACTACAGTGCGTCGTACATGTCTCCGGATCTAAGCGCTCTTCTAACTCGCCCCACAGGTGAAATCTGAAGACCTGTCCAAGGGCGAGGTGATCTACTCGGACGACGACATGGCCTCCGAGACCGACTCAGAAGCGGAAGGCGAGAAGAAGCCTCTCTCGAAGAAAAAGCAGCGCAAGCTCAACAGGCTCACTGTCGCCGAGCTCAAGCAGCTCGTCAAGAAGCCCGAAGTCGTCGAATGGACGGACGTGTCTGCCTCTGACCCGCGATTGCTACTGCACCTCAAATCATATCGCAACACAGTGCCAATCCCCGCCCACTGGAGCGCGAAGCGCGACTACCTGCAGGGAAAACGCGGAATTGAGAAGCCACCTTTCCAGCTGCCTGCGTACATCGCCGACACGGGCATCGCCACACAACGCGACGCGGTCAAGGAGAAGGAAGCCAACATGAGCCTGAAGGCCAAGACGCGGGAGCGCGTGCAGCCCAAGATGGGGAAGATCGACATCGACTACCAGAAGCTCCACGACGCGTTCTTCAAGTTCCAGACAAAGCCGCCTGTCACCGGCTTCGGCGAAATGTGCGTGTGCGCGGTCCTGTGTGCTCGGTGCAGCTGATCGCCCGGTCTGACTAGGTATTATGAAGGCAAGGAGTTTGAGACCTCGCTGAAGGAGAAGCGGCCTGGGGATCTGTCGCCTGAGCTGGTGGAGGCGCTGTCGATCCCGCCGCTCGCACCTCCGCCATGGCTGATCAGCATGCAGCGCTTCGGCCCTCCACCCAGTTATCCCACATTGCGGATACCTGGGCTCAATGCGCCTATTCCCGAGGGGTACGTCGTCCGTAGCGTCGGCACGCGTCGCCTAGCTGACTCGATTTGCAGCGCACAGTGGGGTTTCCATCCAGGTGGGTGGGGCAAGCCACCGCTCGACGAGTACAACCGGCCGCTGTACGGTGACGTGTTTGGTGTCCTACCAAAAACAAACGACACAAATGTATGTCTACACTTCCGCATCATCGTACCCCAGCTGACTGTGTCTATGAAGATGGGTGAGCCAGTAGACAAAAACCTATGGGGCGAGCTCGAACCGGAAGAGGGTGCGTGTTGTCTTTGTCCTCCGAGTCTCTCCTATCTCATACATATCACACAGAGGACGAGTCCGAAGCATCGGAAGAGGAATCAGAAGAGGAAGAGGAGGAGCCAGCAGAACCCGCGCCCGCCGACGGCCTGCAGACACCATCAGGGCTCGAGACGCCCTCTGGAATGGCATCCGTCGTGTCGACCGTCGCCGGCGGGCTCGAGACGCCCGACTTCCTCGAACTGCGCAAGAACGCCGCGCCGTCGTCGGCGGACTCGGGCCCGCGCGCGCTGTACAACGTCATCCCGGAGAAGCAGCAGAGCGTGCGCGGGCTGATGGGCAGCGACCGCGGGTACGACGTGAGCGGCGTCACGGGCGCCCCCGTGCCCGTGCTCGGCGAGGAGCGCGGGACCAAGGTGCGTGGTTCCGTGGCTCTACTTATTAGCGTGTGCGTGGCTGACGCGTGGTGTGCAGCGCAAGGCGCGTGGTGTGGACGTGTCGATCGACGCAGAGCAGCTCGAGGGCATGTCGGAGGAGGAGCTGCGCCGACGGTACGACGAGCATGCGCGCGGGTCGGCGGGCGTGCCGGGCGGCGGCGGCGGGGAGGACTTCTCGGACCTTATTGCAAAGGAGATGGCGAAGAAGAGGCAGAAGATGGAGGCGGACCGCGACCGCGGGAAGAAGGGGAAGGAGTTCAAGTTTTGAGCGGGCGGGCGGTGCTAGACATGTACAGACGACGGCATCGTATTTTATTTCGATTCACTCAGCAGAGTTGCTTTAATCATAAGACTTCCACCTATTTGTTCCTTGTTCGTTTCTGAGGAAAAAAATAAAGTGGCTATATAAAATTAATCGAAGAATGTCGCAGAGGATCTCTACGCATTTCAACGCGGCATTTGCGAACTGTCTGCCCCAGCTCCCGGCAGGAAACATAATTGACAAACATATTGCCGCATATATTCAGCTATCTGTTCAATTTTGAACGAAGCTGCAATATAATGCCCAATATATTACTAGGAAATCGAGCGGTGGTTGTGGTAGACGTTCGTTGAAGGTTCGGAGGCGGTCCCTGGGTCGTGAGAAACCGGCGCGCCCGCGCTCGGGACAGCGCGCAGCCGTTTCTTCACCTTCGCTGAACTCATCACCACACACCCTGCTACAATGTCGACCGCAACCTGGCGCCAGTTTTTCACGTACGCTGCGCACCCTCCTCTCCCCCTATCACAGCGCCCGCTCACCCACGACTGCACAGCTACAACAAGTACACGCAAATCGCCGCGCGTGCGGTGCGCCAGTCGCTGAACGAGACGGAGCGCGTTGCAGCGGAGAAGCGCGGGCTCACGGTGCTCAAGTACCAGCACTGGGAGAACGGGCAGGGCGGCGAGCAGGTGCGTCTCCTCCTCGTTTTGGCGGAGGTGTTGCTGACGGTGTGACGTGGGCGCAGGTGTTCCTCAACCCGCCCGCGGATGAGGGCAAGGCGGGCCCGTCGAAGGTGGTATGAGGCTCGCGGGCAGTGGCTCGTGCTGTGTAGAGCGTAGAAGTCGGGCGGGCGGCGCCCGCGCCCCGCAAAATGGAACATTGTGCGAGTTGATTGAAGTGCGTGATTCATGCCCTGCTGCTGCATGGGGTGTGAGCGAGAGCTATGGTGCGAGATGTGGGCGAGTTGATCTTGAACGTTGAGGAGTTCTGGTGTGGTCGGGGAGCGTCGGTCGTCGTATGGCGAAGTTGCAGCGAGGCGCTGGTGTCGGCCGCAGGACGATTGTTCGCCGACTACTCATATTGGCACTGATGCACGCGCCACTTTGTGGTCTTGTGAACAGGTCTTTCCGGCAGCTTTCGCGCCCCCTCCGACTACCGTGGCCACTCGCATGGTTTGAACAGAGCCACTTTGGTGGAGGCGTATGCCGTCGACGGCTTTCGCTCTCTCCGCATACGGTCTCTCAGCGCGATTCTCGTCTTCCATGTCCTCAACGTGGGCCAGAACATCGTAAGCGCTGCAGCTGGAGGGCATCCTGCTTCTCCGCGCCGTCTGCATATCCCCGAAGACACGGGCCTTTGCCTCCTCGAACGACCTCCTTCCACATCACACGTTCCAGAACGCCGTTCATGTATACTCCCATGGCCACGCGGCGAGCCGCATGCAGCCATCGCGGTGCGCATCGGTGGCGCGCTCACCGTTTTCCCTGGGAGACCGGCATGCAGGCATCGCGCTGGTCCGTACTTGTGCAGAAATATGCCAGTCGCGGACGCCGATACGTACGGCGCACCTCGCGGCCCCCGCGAACGAAGGCCGCACACACGCGCTCGCCGCCCGCACGTGCGGTCCTCGCTGGACAAGGCGGCGACGAGGCGGAGGCAACGGGGCCCCGGCGAGCAGGCGCGGATCCAGACTCCGTCGCCCGATGCGGCGCTGAGTTTGCGCCACCACGTGGCGGTGGCTTTATGAGCAGCTGCCCCGGCGCCTCACTTTTTTCTCTCTCTCCACGACATCCCTCGGCTTTCCTCCTCTTTGTTCGTTTTCTTTCTTCCAAGTCTTCGGACAACCGCATCACCTCGTGCGTGCTCTCAGTACTTGCTCGGCGTCGGGCTTTCCGCGCCCATAGGCTTGTATTGACATGCTCCGTATTCCCCGCATCATCCATCGCTGTTACAGGCTCTCTCGCTCCCTCAAAACCAAGACATACTTTGAAAAGGAGAAAATGTCCGGTGCTCGAGGATGCTTCAACTGTGGTAACTGTGCGTGGTGTTTCAGTGTTGTGTTGTCGTTGCCATCGTCGTCGCCGCCCCTTCCCTCCGTCACGGCCGAGCCGTGGCGGCCGTCGCCCATGTAAGAGATGGCCTGCCATTTCGCACAGACGCCTGTAACCACCTCTCCGTTCACCATCATATTCCCATGTCATCGCGACCGGTTGTCCACGTTCTGCCCCTGACCCATCCATTATGACTTCCCTTGTGGTTTCTTCTGCGCGTGTGGTGCGGTGCTGACGAGGCCGCATTTTTTTTCCCGTTCCATATATATCGTACACGTCCCACCGCTGGCACGCGCTGCATGCACACAATAAATTGATTTCAAAAATCGATGTGTTGCGGGGGTGGAAACGTAAACGCGAATGCGAATGCACATACGACACGCGCGCTAGACGGCCACCAAGCGGCAAATTGCCCCAAGGCCGGCACGCCTACATGGTAGAACCCATTCGCTGTAGTCCACGCTAACCACTCACGCTGCCTGCTCTTGGACAGCTACAACTGTATGTGATGCGCCTCTCGCCTCCTCGCCTCTGCTGATCTCTGCGCATTTGTCAGGCGGACTGGAGGGCCACGTTTCCCGTGACTGCACCCAAGAACAAAAAGCCAAGTCGTGCTACAAGTGCGGTCAAGAAGGCCACATCGTGCGCACCCCCTTCCAGCCTGCCCGTCGCCCACTCACTTTTTTTCGCAGTCCCGCGACTGCCCCGAGAACTCTGGCGCTGCCGGCAGCTACGGCGGCAGCTTCGGCGGCGGCGCGTCGGCCGGCGCGGCGAGCGCGGAGTGCTACCGGTGCGGGAAGGTCGGGCACATCGCCCGTGCGTGCCCCGAGGCGCCTGGAGGCGGCAACGGCGGCGCGTTCGGCGGGCGCGGCGGCGGCGGCGCGTATGGCGCGTTCGGCGGCGGCGCAGGCGGCGGCGGCGCGCAGAAGACGTGCTACACGTGCGGCAGCCCCGGCCA
This sequence comes from Auriscalpium orientale, assembly GCA_019915035.1. NCBI lineage: Eukaryota > Fungi > Basidiomycota > Agaricomycetes > Russulales > Auriscalpiaceae > Auriscalpium > Auriscalpium orientale. The sequence goes on from JAHLMH010000006.1 coordinate 1,238,306, forward strand.
CCTGTCGCGCGACTGCGGGCAGGGCTCCAAGTGCTACAACTGCTCGGCCATCGTGAGTTGCTGTTGCTGTTGCTGTGTGCGAGGCGTTGGTGCTGATGCGTGTTTAGGGACATATCAGCCGCGACTGCCCGCAGCCGCAGAAGCGCGCTTGCTATACGTGCGGGTCGGAGGGGTACGTCCTTTGCTCCTACATTGTATCCTTGCCTGCAAGCTCATTTGCGCTTGCGTGCAGCCACATCTCGCGCGACTGCCCTGGCGTTGGCGTGGGCGCCGACGAGGCCGTCCTGTGAGCGCGCTCCCGTCTTGTAGCCGCCTCTTTTCTTGTCGCCTGTCTGTTATGCCGAAGTCGTAGCTGTGTTCGATTAGTGCTACTTACCGCAACGTTCACGTCGAATTGTATCTCCTCTTTATACGCGCGCGGGCGATGAGTCCAGACCCGTAGCGACCATTTTCTGTGCGATGGGTAGCGCCCATGGTCATTTTGCCAGGTTATAAGCTGGTGCCCGGTGGAGGCCGTACTCCAGTGCACACCGTCCTCAGCTGTGCGCGGCCTAACTATCCATGCTCGCAATAACTTCCCAGTATTCTGTATTGGTTTTGTACCTTCAGGAGCGCTAGCGTCGTGCGCTCAGCGCTGAAATGTGCCTGCTCGACGTTCGAGAGCGAGCAGAGGCGAGTCTAGTACGGCCGGCTCGACTGTCTCGGCGCCGGTCTGTTCCGCGGCCCTTATGTTCCCACGGCCTCGCTCGTCGCCTGCCCGCCTCTCCCATAATTCCTATTTCCCTCCCCCCCTCACCTCGCTGCCGTCCTTTCCTCGCCATGCGCACCGTCGCCCTCCGCATCGCCCGCCGCACCTTCGCGACCGCCGTGCACCCGCACCCCGTCGCGTCCTCGTCCTCCGCCAGCGCGATCCCGCTGTCCAACGTCGAGGCCCAGTGGGAGAAGCTCGCCTCGGACGAGCAGCTCGCCGTGCACCAGCAGCTCGAGGAGCTCCAGAAGAAGGACTGGAAGACCCTCTCGCTCGCGGAGAAGAAGGCGGGTGAGTGCGCGCTCCTTTTTTCGCCTTTTTCGCGCGTCGTCACGCGGGCGCGCGGAGCCGTGGCGCACGCAGGCTGTCCCCCTTCGTTGGCTGGCGGGACGCGGAGATGGGGACATGCTCGTGGGTGGGAGCGATTGACGGCGGGGCCGAGGCCGCGCGCCCGCACGCGCATATACCTGCCCACGTCGCTCGCTTGCTGTGGGGCCGTGCGCTGACTGGCGAACACCTGCAGCGTACTATGTTGCTTTTGGCCCGCACGGCCCACGCACACCCATCAACCCTCCTGGCACCAGCACCAAGGTGATCCTCGGCGTCCTTGGCCTCATCGGTGCCTCCGGCGTCTTGTTCCTCACTACGCGCTCACTCGGTGAGCTCGCTGTCCCTACGCGCTCATTCGCTTCCGCTGACCCCGCATCTTTCCCCCTCCCTCTTCACGCCCCGTTTTCTCTTGCGATTTGCTCGCGCTTCCCCGCACAGCCGCACCGCCGCCCAAGACGCTCACGCGCGAATGGGAGGAGGCCGCGAACGAGCGCGCGAAGGAGATGAAGCTCAACCCCGTCACGGGTGTCTCGTCCGAGGGCTACACCGGCAAGGGCTTCGTCCAGTCCAAGTGATTGTCTGCCCTAATAGACGGCCGGAGGGGCGGTGTGGTGGTGGCTATCGCGTCGTAAAAGGGCCGGTGAGGGCGGGCGGGTGCGCCTTCCCTTGCTGTGTCGATAATAATCTGTATGCGAATGCAACAAATTCCTGGTGTTTTTGAATGCTTTTGCTGCTGAAATACATTGAAGACAACCTCGACAGGTGTGACCTGCAAAATACCTCCGATAACTTGCTTGGGCGATATTTTATCTGTGTGCAATATTTCCTCAATATGGACCGAGTTCTCGTAGAAAGTGATTTTTCCTGGTATGTTCTGACGACGTAAGGTGTGGGACGCTGCCACTGTCCTGTCTTTGGGGGTGCGAGTCAAACTATCCAGCCAAATACGCCAGTGAGATTGAGCAGGAGTTAAAGGTTGCTAATTTATAGGTGCGCGATCCAGAGGAGTTTATGAGTTTGCGCGTTCTAATTGCCAGCTGCAGGGTTCGAAAGCAAACCTAATTTGCGCGCAAGGTCAGCCGAGTCATGGAAGCTGGTCAGCCGGCATGATCAAGATGGCCAACAACTCGACTTCGAAGAGTAAGCACCTTCACTGGGATCGTAGACGCGTACATGCATGTGACGACGGTGGGAGCTGCGATTGCATTCTGGGTCTTACTGATACGGTCTGTTTACAGGCTAACCCCGGACTTCCACATCCTAGGAGACCGTCATCGTTGAATGGCTAGACTGTTCTCGTGATCGCGATGCCTCACTATCAACGCCTGCAGCCTGAAGATATCGCATACTGCTGCGCACGATGTTCGTGGCATCCTAGCACCTTCTGCGCAGTTGGCGCAGCACAATACACTCTCTAGCGCTCAATCCTTCCACTGAAGGCGCCCGCCCGTAATTGGCAGCCACGCCTCTTCGCGGGGAGAAGGACTTCTATCAGGTCAACACACGCCTTTCCCGAGTATTTGGAGTCCTGTGTAATCTTCCATCTATGCCTGCGATGGAATGTGACCGATGTCCCATATCACGCTCGGTCCTCGCTGCGCGTATCTCGCAGTCCGCACCCCCCTCTTGACAACATCCACCTACAACCTCGTTCGAAGACCCACTATCAGTCATGAGTGAGCCGCGAATTCAGATTCTGCAGAGAGGCGGAGACGTGAGAGGGCGCGGCCGCGGCTTCACAAATCGCGGCGGTTGGGCCGGTCGCGGTCGTGGGGCCGGCCCAGCACCGCCACGTGGTCTGTGTCGGTATTGGGCGAGGGGCGGTTGCAGAAATGGTGATACCTGTTTATTCAAGCACGAGCAGCCGCAGAGCGAGGCGGGCCCGTCAGAGCCTATCGAGAATGCGCATCCTCAGGCTACCCAGGACGTGCCGTCCCCGGGCAGCCCAACGTCGAATCAGCTCTTGATGCCCTCCCCGGGCAGCCCTACGACAGACCAGCAGGCCTCGATGCATCCGCTCGCGGTGACAGCGCTGAACGACCTCAAGCCCTACCTGAAGGACGACGATTTCGCACATCGCCCAATGCGCGTTGAAGCCTTTTCGAAAATCTTTGCGCGTGTGGATGACAGCGAGGGCTGGGTAGGTGGCTCTTTCCCGCACACTCGTACGCCAGCTCAACTTGGTCACACGTTTCCCCAGCGCGCAGCCTTTCCCGACGTGCGTGCAACCTGATTGTGTCAAACTCGTCGCTCTGACTGTCGTGTTTTGGCAGTTCCTTGACGCTGTTGTGAACGGTGTTGTGCCTCGGCAACCCTCTAGTGCTCCTGCGCGTCAGGAAGATGCAAGGCGTCGTATTGCAGAGGTGCTTCGATTCAAGCCAGTGTCGGTGGAAGCATACGGCCAGCGGAGGGTGTTGTCCTTCCAGCATGGTTACTTCCCGCTCTTAAAGGCACGCCTTGTCCTCTCCCCTCCTTCTGTCTGCGCTCACACAATGATCGAATTAGTACTTGGCATCGGATGCATTGCTGAAATCGACGATGCACAACAATGTCAAGTACGTGTTCTCGTGTGCCTGGCAACTGTGAACAAGTTGTCTGAATTCGCCATTGGTTTTCCGTAGCGCGATCTACAAGCTGGTGGACGAGAATTACGATGCCTTCCATGCCATAACCACCGTCAGTCTCAAAGAGATGACGAAGACAGGGACATGGGACGACAAGAATGCCCCCGCGTGCAGGCAAGACCACTCTCTAAGCGGAGTTGTAGTGTTCAAGACGCTGGCGACGGTCCTGATACAGTACGAAGGCTCTTCATATTTGTTCATTCAACTTTAAGACGTTTCTGATAGATTATTGTCGACGTTTCACACCGCGATTTGGAACCACCCCCGGATCAAGGATTTTGTGCAAACATTGTCGACTTCATTTCTTCAATGGTCTTCAGCCGTGCGTGAGACACCCGCGCGTTTCAAGGATCCTATCACCTCTTCCGAGCCCGCCGTGCGCAGTCTTACCATTGAAACCGTCGAAGGCCTCATATCCAAACTGGAACATATCGCAGGCAGGGAGGTCAAGCGCGCCGAACGATTGCGGCGCCCGGCACGCCCGGCACACTCACAGCTGAAGGTCACTCCCGAGCAGGCTCAGCAAGCCCTCTACAGCATGTTGGAACAGAATTACGACGGCCCGGGCGAGCTGCGCGTTGAAGGCCCTCGTCATGATAACGATTTTGCTGATATCGCCCGCATACGGATTGCCCCCACGCACGCTGAGTTAATGTCGACGGCCGAACCTTACATCCCAGCATTTCTGCCAGAGGCGCCCCACCATCTTCCACCAGGATCCCCAGAGCGATTGCTCGATATTCAATTCCGCTTGCTTCGAGAAGAGTCGACGTGAGTTGACAGTCTGTCTATCTGCAAACCTGCGTGTCCTCATTCTCTGATACAGCTCGCCCATACGTCGGTCGCTCAGCGTGCTGCGTGCGGAGTTGCGCACATTCTGGACGCCCATGACCGGGGAGGAGACGCAGCTAGAGGGCGTACTCCGTCAAGAGGGAGGCGCGTATCGTCAGAAAGGCGAGAATGCGGTCTTCTTTCACATCTACACCGGCGTGGAGTTCCGCTCTGTCAAGGCCGAGCGTCGGGGAATAACAATATGTCTGCGCATCGATACTCCGCCTGGTCCTGCTCGCGACAGGAACGCAACAAGGAGATCGGAGCACTGGCGGCATTCGAAGCGCCTACAGCAGGGAAACCTCGTTGCGTTGGTCCTGGCATCTCCCGCTGGTGATCGGATGTTTCTGGGCACCGTCACGTCAACTCGCCGGGACATCACCGAATCGTCATCATCAGAGGCCGGTGACGAGAGACTGCAACTTCGCGTCGCATTCTTCGATACAGAGGTCGAACTACTGGCACTTCAGCGTGAAAGTCCATTCCCTGAGGCCCCTGGAATGGTCATTTTGCTCGACAACAACACGATGTTCGATGCGACTCGGCCCTTCCTGGAAGTGTTGCAGAACATGGTGCCAGAGTCTCTGCCGTTCGCGAAATACCTGACACTTAGGCGGAGATGGCCTGTATCCATGTCCATTCCGCCCCCGAGCTACGCCTGGGCACCTGGGTTTACTTTCGACATGCGGTGCCTCTCTTCTGGCGGACACGACATACCAAATCTCGACGTCAATGACCTTGGGTCCGAAGCCGCCGTCCGTACAGCGTTGCTACGTGCCGCCGTCCTGGATATTTCTCAGGTAGATAGCCTGATCAACAGCCTGAAGCGAAAGCTCGCCCTTATAAAAGGGTGGGAGTCGCCTATTTCATTGAGATGAAGAAATTACTGACATGACATCTAGTCCGCCGGGGTCCGGCAAGGTATGCGGCTTTTACTTGTCTGCGCAAGATTTAACTCCATACAATGGGACGTAGACCTTCATCGGAACCGTCCTCTTGGAGGTTCTGCTCAGGAGCAGGGTTCGCCCAATTGGTGTGTTGTTTCTCTTATTGCTTTGCGCATATCGGATCCCCGTAACGTCTTTCTTAGTCCTAGTTTCTCACACAAATCATGCTCTCGACCGCATGCTAGAATCCGTGCTAGATGCGGGGATCACAACCAAGCTCGTGCGTCTCGGGAATCCGAACAAGTTCAGCACTGAGCGAATGCGGTCCTATTCTCTCGAAAATCGTGAAAGGCAGGGTAGAGGCGACAACCTACATGCAATCCTCCATCGCGAGACGAACATCGTGGAGAAGATTCAGAGGGATCTAAATGACCTGATGGTGTCTATCCGCTCGCCCCGAATTTCTTCTGAATCATTGATGGACTATCTCCGGAGGCGACACCCAGAACATGCTGATGATCTAGAGAATCCTCCAGCTTGGATATCCGCATACCTTGAAAGACTCAGCGACAGTGATGATGAAGCCGAGAACAGCGAATCAGGGAGCGATAGAAGCGAATCAGAGGCACAAGCTGACGCGCAGGTGTATGCTGGGAGCTATGGTTTCTGGAAGAGTGGCCGGGACAAAGACTTTCGTCCATCGTCCTCTGGAAATACTCATCGGTATGTAAATGTAATCGCTTCAAAGAGCCCTCTTCACTCTGTCACGTAGCGTCCGGGATCTCCGCGCGTTGCTCGATGACGTCGACGAGGCTGGCGCCGTCTGGTCAATGTCCAAGGAAGAACGCAAGATGCTCGCCAATTTTTGGGAAGACGAACTACGAAAGGAAACGCATGATGACTGCATGCGGAACTACGAGTATCTGCGGAGACAGCATGCTGAGGCACGTGAACGATGTGACCAGGTTCAAAATGAAGTACGCTGCACCTCTGTGGTTTTCGCATCTGCTAACGAGGCTTCCATGAATATTAGATACGGCTGCGACTTCTGGGCACGGTTGAGTTGATCGGCTGCACGACGACAGGTACCGTTCCCTTGTTTTTCAAACGAAGTCACCGTCTGTTAATCTATGCCTGCCGGCAGGCGCTGCCAAGCTGGTATCATTGCTGAAGGTCAGTAGGACGTGTTATTACGGGGGCTTATTTAACTTACGCGCACGCGGACAGGGCATCGCTCCGAAGGTCGTCATGGTAGAAGAAGCAGGGCAAGTCCTCGAAGCGCATACGCTGGCAGCCCTAGGCCCTTCAGGTAATTATTTCTAATCAATTGGAATTCTTCCTTACACCACTGCGTGCATTTCAGTTGAGCATCTGATTTGTATTGGTGATCCCGACCAGCTTCGTCCAAATTTGACGACGTTCGGTGAGACTCTCACAACCCCCGCATACTCGAACCCGTCTAAATCATGAAATAGCGTTGTCTATGGATAACCCTCGGGGGCGCCAGTTCTATAAATTAGATCGTTCTCTCATGGAGCGATTCGCAGACCTCTCAGCTCCGACCTCACAAATGGATGTTCAGCGACGGATGCGTCCCGAAATATCCGATTTGCCCAGGCAAGTGGTAACACCGATGCGCTCGAAATGTTCCTCACCCACCATTCCAGGAAAATACTGTATCCAACGCTCAAAGACCATCCACTCGTCCATGACTACCCTCGGGTCGACGGAACGGGAAAGAACGTTTTCTTCTTCTCTCATGATCACCAGGAGAATTCTGAGGCGGACTCTGTATCCAAATACAACACATTCGAGGTATGTGCGTTTCTTCAACGGAGCTGTGCTAGGGCTGAATACCCCTAGGTGGATATGATACGCGACCTAGTCATGCATCTCTTGAAGCAGGAGCCCTATAACGAGAGCGGAGATATCGCTGTGCTTTGCGCTTATCTTGGGCAACTGCACAAGGTGCGGGCAGCTCTTCGGCATCTGGAGATTCCCGTCAAAGTCGATGAGAAGGACGAAGAGGAGCTGGAACGGCAAGGCCTTGACTCGATAGACGCAGAAGATGGCTTCTCACAAGTCCGCGTGCTTCACCAAGTGTGTCTCAATCTTCAGTGTACTCTACGTCGATATTGAAACAATTCTGCTTGACAGGTGCGCTTGGCTACGCTGGATAACTCCCAAGGCGAAGAGGCGAAGATCGTCATCCTCTCTACCGTCAGAAATTCCGGTAGCTTAGAGAAAGGCCGTTCCCACATCGGATTCCTCGAGGTTTGTAGAGTCAGGCTGTGTAATTAAGTACAGGCAACTGATGGGTGGAAACGTAGAGCAAGAACCGAATCAATGTTGCGCTTTCGCGGGCGAAACATGGCCTCTTCATCCTCGGAAATGCGACTGACTTGAGACAGAATCCGACGTGGGAGGTTGTGCTCAACGAATTGGAGAAGAAAGGGCAGGTTGGAGTCGGTTTTCCTATCGAGTGTCCTCGGCATCCAGGCAACGCGGCGCTCATTTCGAAACCGGGAGAGCTTGCTTCCCACGCGCCGGACGGAGGTTGCCGAGAACGATGCAACGCTGTGCTGCCACAGTGCGGCCATACGTGTTCATCCGTCGTGAGCAGGTCCAATTATTCAACTAATATTTGCGTACTGATTTCTTGCAGTGCCATGCGGATAGAGAAAACCATAGGAAGATGGACTGCGACCAGGACTGCAAGCGCATATGTTTGCGCGGACATCCGTGTCCACGCCGGTGCTCTGAGGCCTGCGGGGACTGTCAAGTTTCTGTTGGCCGACGGATGCTGCCATGTGGCCACGTCTCGGATAATGTTCCTTGGTAGGTCACACCTTCGTTCTACTGTGGAAAGTAGCTAATACTCAAATACCGCAGTTATCTTGAGGACAGACTCGAGGATGTGGCGTGCCTCGTCAAAGTTCTCAAGCAACTCCCTCGCTGCGGGCACCGGTCCTTGATCTCATGTCACGAGGACGTCGCTACGGCCCGATGCACACAGCCTTGCGGTGGGATCCTCTCCTGCTGTTCACGGGAGTGCAAGTCAAGCTGCTACGAGTGCCAGCATGAAACCGATCGTTCGGACGTTGCAATTCATGTGGATCAAGGACATACTCGCCATGTCAAGCATCATTGCGACCGAGTCTTGGTCTGCCGCCATCTTTGCGGATTAGAATGCCAGGAAAACCACGAATGCAATCGGACGTGTAAGGAGGCTTGCCGTCAGAAATGCGGACACCGCGTCTGCCCTAAAGAATGTTCGGAGCCGTGTCCACCGTGTATGGAACGCTGCGAGTGGAGCTGTCCTCACGTTGAATGTCCTGTGCCGTGCGGTTCGGTAGGACTTTCCTTCTGCCTCCAATTACTATGTACTGATCATTCGAACTCAGATATGCGTGCGTTTACCTTGCGACAAATTGTGTACACGCAACCTTAGATGTGGCCATCGGTGTCCCTCAGGTATGCGCCCCATTTCTTTTCGTCTAACGTATCTGACGGCCAGCAGTCTGCGGCGAACCTTGCGAAGCGCAAACATGCGTGGCAGGCTGCCTGCCACCAGACAGGAGGGCAGACATCGTCGACCTCATTGAGCACCGGACTCTTGAACAAATGGACTCCTCGCCGGACAATGTCGGTCAACGACTCATCACACTGGGATGCGGACACATTTTCACGGTGCAGTCTCTGGATGGGCATTGTCGCATGTCCGATTACTACGAGATCTCGGACTCGGATGGGAGCTACCTGCGCACGAAGACGCCTCCGATGGACTACCAGCCGCCACCACTGTGTCCAACCTGCCGAGAGCCTGTCACTGCGCGTCGATATGGACGTATAACAAAACGCGCTGCCCTCGATCTCCTGGAGCAACACACGGCCAGTAAGATGTCGGCTGACCTCGACAAGGTTGGTGGCGACATCCAAATCCTCATCGCCGATGCACGTAATCTGCAGGCCGCCGCTATGCGCATGCCATTCAAGCCAGCCGAGCCCGTCAGCGAGGACACCAAGCCCGCCGCCTTGGGAGTTCGTCACGGCACAAATTCAACGCCTCTCCCATTTTCGATGATCGACCAGGGCATGATGGTTACTATGCATGGCCTCTCGCCGCAGGAGGCCCGCACGTGGAAGGCCAACGTTCGCGATGTGCTCAAAGCGTACCGGAAGGTGGGCGAAGTCGCGAGCGTTCGCGGGCCGCAATTAGATGCCTACGACGCTGCGTTCGCCGACCTCCAGCGCATAGAGTCTAGGGCTATATCAGCCGACGCGTCGCGCGCGTGTGCCGTGCCAGCGCCGCTCGCCATGGCTGAAGCCCGAAGGAAGCTAGGGCAGCCGCCATACAAGGCAGACACCCGGCTCCAGGTGGAGGCGTTTGTCATGTCTTTCGAGGTGCGCTTCCTGCTCGCCGAGATTGCCAAGAGCCGCATAGAAGGCCTGGTGCGCATCGCGAATGTCAATGCCGACGCATTGAAGGGCAAGGAGACTTGGCGCCGCTTTGTCGGGTTCCTCTACACATCGTGTGTCAGGGACGCGGGTAAGGCGCGTGCAATCGCGGAAGCGGGCTCGGCGTCGCGGCAGGCTGCGCGTGCTGCAGCATATGGAATCCGCGCAGAAGTGGAGATGTCTCGCTTTGAGGTTTCATGCGAGCACGAGGACCTGCAGAGCACAGGAACGCTTACAGACGCCGGTCGAGAATCGTTACGAGATCGTCTGCGAGAGAAGGAGGCGTATGCCGCCTCATGTGTCCTCGAGATGGAGCAATCATACATCGGCTCTCGTCCAGTTCGGACAACCGATGATATCAAGGAGGAGAGGGCATGGTATAAGGAGACGTGCGGGATGAAGGTCGCAAGGTCTCTGGATGAGCTCCGCAAGTTGGCGCAATCTATCCTCACGGGCACGTCCTACTCACCCGTCTCCCTACAAGAGAAGGAAGATATAGTGAGGGCGCTCAGTTTCTGTAAGATTCCGAGCACGTCTCATGGTTCGCCTGCTGACCTTTTGGCTCTGCAGCTCACCGTGGTCATTGGTACAAGTGTCCGAACGGCCACCCTTATGTGATCACAGAGGTAAGAATATTCGTTGACCTCCTAGTTAGATTGTGTCTTGACGCAAACGCTAGTGTGGCGGTGCAGACCAGGCAGCGATTTGTCCTGAATGCGGGGCCTCAATAGGCGGCGCAGGCCATGATCTGAATTCCACGAACTCGCGTGCGATGGAGCTGGAGCACATCGCAGGACGGCAAGGGTCTCAGGCCCCGCATTGGCAATGGGGACACGGGGCGTGAGGCATCTGAACGAGTAACAGCTGGGCCCGGATGAATTAGCAATAGACCTTTTGATGGAAAAATATATTGATTTCGTTGTCTTCAAAGGATGTTGCGCTACGAAAGATATCGATGTTATTCGACGAGTCTTACAGCACTGGTGCTATGTAAACGGCCGCCACGGTGGGGATGGGATCACTCGCACCAAGGACCCCGACCCACCGCTGCCTTATCGAGAGCGCTGCCCCCGGCCGTTGAGTCAGTGCTCTATCTTCTGATACCACAGGGTCAAGCTACAGCCCACCGCACCTCTCCATCACTTGCGAAAACTTCCGAGAAATGGCGGAGGAGAACAGAATCATGCGGTGTCTTTGAGCTCGCGATCGTCCGACGGAACACTTTGTCGTGACGGTCACCATCAGTTGCCGGCGATCTTGCTTGGCGCCATGGTCTACCTCCGGCGGCTCACTCTGATGCCCATCTCTGCCTACCAATAGCTACCAATTCACATGGTGGCAATTCTAGATCGGATTTTCCTCGGCTAGCGACCTGCGTTCTACAGCTCGCCATGCTCAACTCTCGCCATGGTGCTAAATCGCACGAGCGGCAGTGGGATGAGTCCTATGCTGCCACTCGCGGACTACCTGACTGCTTTGCAGTTTGCCAAGGTGCGTAATTGTAGAATCCACGGTGAGAGACACACAAGGCGCGTATCTGTTTCCGTGCTGACATGCGCCGTAGTCTCTGGTTGAACGGCAGTGCCACGCGAAGGCAGTGAATTGGTCCATCCGAGCTTTTTCCGCTTCACCTCAGTTGCGCGTATCAGGCTCGTAGTCGCGCATTGCCCCCAGCGTAGTCAACTAAGCGTCGCATGACGCACGTCGGTGGAGAACAACAGCACCGGAGAGCATACGAATTCCTGATCTTTTTTTTATCGGCAGGACGACGACTATAGTAGCCTGAAGTCGCGGGCGTATAAAATGCAGCGGGTCATCGCAGCTTAGAACAACTCAGGCCCTCACATCCGGTTCATCCAATATGGTCAAAGCTCATCTCACAGTAGGGCTGCTGCCCCTACTCAGACTTGGTCAGTCTCCATCTCCCTATGTGCGGACGAAGCTCTGATCCGTGCAACTGCAGCTCTCGCCCAGCAGTCTTCCAGCTATGTCGACCCGCTCAATGGCATCAGCTTCCAAGGCTTCACCGACTCAACCTACGGCGTGACAATTGGCGCCGTGTTTCCTCCGATCGGCTCTCAGTCGACGGAGTTCATTGGTGAAGTCGTGGCCCCACTTTCAGCATCATGGGTCGGTGTGGCGCTTGGCGGCGCTATGGTCAAAGACCTGCTTCTCGTCGCGTGGCCCAACGGGAACTCTGTTGTGGCTTCGACGCGCTACGCAACGTACGTGCTTCACTGCAGTATTATCCCTGATGTGCTTATTTACCTTTATTCATCTTCCAGTGGTCATGTATTGCCTGCGTGAGTCTTCTCGGTGCTGTGTGAGCAATGCTCCATCTGACCATGCGCCGTACACCGTGAAGCGTGTACTCTGGGCCAGTTATTACGAATCTCCCTTCCACGACAGTGAATGCCACACACTGGAACTGGGTTTTCCGGTGCCAGAACTGCACATGTGAGTCTGGCGCTCTGATATTGCCCATCCGAGACAATTATTCGACGAATTCTAACTCTTCGCTCATAGCATGGACTGGGGGAGGTCTGAACACAACATCCAGCTCTAAATGGGCGTGGGCGCACTCAACCTCCGCCGTTGCTACACCTTCAGATCCCAGCTCTACGTTCCAAATTCACACTGACTGTAAGAGCCCCTCTACCTGACCGCCAAGCCAAGAATCTCACACCGCTTCGCCTTCGCGCTCTATTTCTTTCCCTTGCAGTCGGGCATTGGACCGAGAACATGTCAGCCGGCCACGCCTCTGCTGATGACTACGCAAGCTACCTCGCTGGCGGCAGCGGTGCCGGTACTACGACGGTGTCGACGACAACGACCGCAACGGCCACCACTACGACCACCTCCACGGCATCATCCACCACGTCCACAGGGCCCGCTTCCCCAGTACGTCTGCCCTTAGAGTATTCTGCGTCGCGTGTCGTCCAACTTAACGATGCAACAGGCGACGGCGTACGACTACGTCATTGTCGGGGCTGGTCCAGGTGGAATTGTCACCGCGGACCGTCTCTCACAGGCAGGAAAGAGTGTGTTGCTTCTTGAGCGCGGCGGCCCTAGCACGGGCCAGACGGGCGGAACCTACAAGGCCCCTTGGGCAACGAACTCGAGTGTGAGTATCGGTCGAAGACTCGTGCTCCTCTCTTCTCACGCTTCTGGTTGTCTAGCTCACGAAATTTGACATCCCCGGCCTTTTCGAGACCATGTTCACTGACCCTAACGAATTCTGGTGGTGCCCCGGTCAGCGATATGTTGCAGAGATTGATGTGATGTCTCTTACCTTGCCTTTCGCACAGATGTCACTGTTTTCGCCGGGTGCTTGGTCGGCGGCGGGACGTCCGTCAACGGAGCGTAAGTCTCCCCCCCTTATGCTCCCATTCGTTAGCTGACTGTCATTGTTCCCGCAGTCTTTACTGGCTTCCCAACGATGCAGACTTCTCCGGCGCAAACGGTTGGCCTAGCAGCTGGCAAAGTCACCAGCAGTACACGAACGCCTTGGCCGAGCGCCTTCCTAGTACCGATACTCCTTCAACGGACGGGAAACGCTACATGCAGGAGGTGTTCAACATTGTCGAGTCTATGTTGATTCCGCAAGGCTACAGCCAGGTCACCATCAACAACGAGACGAACTCGAAAGATCACGTCTACGGCCACAGTGCTTTCGATGTACGACATTTCATCCCGTTCTTTATATGCACCCGATGACTGATGCTCCTGGACCAGTTCCTCAACGGGAAGCGTGCCGGGCCAGTTGCGACGTACCTGCAGACGGCCTTGCAGCGGACGAACTTCGTGCTGAAAACATCCGTCCTCGTGTCCAACGTCGTGCGCAATGGCTCCCTGATCACCGGTGTGCAAACCAACGACACGTCGCTCGGCCCCAACGGTGTTGTGCCCCTTACGCCTAACGGGCGAGTCATCCTGTCTGCGGGTTCGTACGGTACGGCGCGCATCCTGTTCCAGAGCGGCATCGGCCCTTCGGACCAGATCGCCATCGTCCAGAACAACGCCGCCGCTGCTGCAAACCTGCCGCCTTCGTCGGATTTCATTGACCTGCCCGTCGGCCAGGCCGTGTCTGACAACCCCTCGATCAACGTGAGTCCTGTCGGCATATGGTATACTGTGTCCTGACGCCAACTCCAAAATCAGCTGGTGTTCACTCACCCATCTGTTGACTCGTACGACAACTGGGCGAACGCGTGGACGAGCCCGCGCGCCGCTGACGCTGAACAGTACCTCAATGACCAGTCTGGTGTCTTCGCTTCCACATCTCCCAGGTAATGGATCCCAATACGCTTAAGGCTATACCCAACTGACCAACCGTATCTAGAATGAACTTCTGGAGGGAGTACACTGGCTCAGATGGCAAGACTCGCGCTGTGCGTTCTTCTGTGAATGCTCTGAATGCCTTACTGATAGTTCGTCAATAGATGCAAGGCACAGTTCGCCCTGGCGCTGCCTCGATCAATACGACGAACGCGTACAACACCAGCCAGATCTTCACGATCACTGCTTATCTGTATGTTCTTATTGCCCCGCCTCTCGACTGAGACTCAACTCTTGTTCTGCAGTTCACAGGGCATTACATCGCGAGGACGTATCGGGCTCACTCCCAGCCTTAATGCGCAGCCAATTGTCAACCCTTGGTTCCAAGACCCGATCGACAAGGTCGTCCTCACCCAAGCGCTCAATGACATTATTGCCAACGTGTCGTCAGGTCGGTGAACTTGCTCCATTCACTTTACAGGAGACTTACCTGGCTCGTCAGTTGCCAACCTCACTCTTATCACCCCGGATAGCGGCATGACCCTCGAGGAGTACAGTACGTGTATTGCTACACCAGAGTTTGTCTATCACTGACGCATGCATGACCTCCACAGTCGATGCTTATGATCCTGTAGGTGGTTTGTATCTACTTGACGACGCTGTGCTGACTGCTCGACAGGCCACAATGGACTCCAATCACTGGGTGGGCTCCGCTAAAATCGGCGACAACTCATCCGTCGCAGTCGTCGACTCCAACGCAAAAGTTTTCAACACGACCAACCTTGTACGTTTTCTTTGACTACACCCCTCCGGCTGACGCTGACGCCGTCCACAGTTCGTCGCCGACGCATCGATCATTCCCGCTCTGCCTGTGGGCAACCCGCAGGGCATGATCATGTCGACCGCGGAGCAGGCAGCAGCGAAGATACTCGCTCTGGCAGGCGGCCCGTAAATGGCGGCAGGCTACTTATTTAATTGGACCCCGGAAAATGTTGTTAGATAGCATGAGACAAAAAAAGAGCAAGAGCTCTGGGTTGGTGATGCTTGAGTGATGCAACGCTGACAGCAGTGCTCATGCACGTCGACGGGTATGGTGTACAGAAATAGTGCGGCATTAGAGTAATACACAGCATCTACAGGCCCTTCTCAGAGTCCGCGGCTTTTTTCCCATCCTTCTCCTTGTCCTTCTCGCCCGCCTTGGCCGTCGCCTTCTTCGCAGCGTCGTCCTTCCCGCTCCCGCCGTCCTCCAGCTCTGCCCGCCCGATCGTCGCCTTGTTGTCCACAAGCGCGTGCAGCGCGATGACCGCGCGCAGGAGGCTGCTGAGGTACACAACAAGCAGCTCGTCGTTCGTGCTCGTCGCGAAGCCCGCGGTGAGCGCGGGGTCGCCGAGGTCCGGCAGGAGGTTAAGCGCGTCCTGCAGGTCGTACACAATCTGGTGGTTCACGGGCATCGCGCTCGCAGCGACGTCGACGAGGTACTTCTGCACGTCCGCGAGCCGCGACTCGAGCCCGCGCAGCGAGGCGAGCTGCTCGGAGACGCGCGTCGCGAGCGTCGTGGTGGTCGAGTCCTTGATGTCGCGCAGCAGGTGCTCGACGCCGATCTCCTCTGCCTCTTCGGCCTCGATTGCGGACGGTGCGTGGAGGAAGGTTTTCCGGGTCTCTGTGCCGTCCTGTGGGCGCTATGAGGGAAACGCAATGGAGATGGGGCAAGCACGCACGTCTTTGATCTCCTCCACCGCGAAGTAGGCGTCTGTTGGGATGCCGACCGTATGTGGTCGTACGTCGACGATGACCATGACCGGCCG
This sequence comes from Auriscalpium orientale, assembly GCA_019915035.1. Lineage (NCBI taxonomy): Eukaryota > Fungi > Basidiomycota > Agaricomycetes > Russulales > Auriscalpiaceae > Auriscalpium > Auriscalpium orientale. The sequence continues at coordinate 1,254,267 of JAHLMH010000006.1, forward strand.
TGCGATGAACTTCTTGAAGAGCTCGTTGATCTCGAGGTCCGACGCGCGCAGTTTCGGCCCTGTGTGGTACCAGCCGATCATCCGCTCGCGTGCTGCCAGGCCTGTCAGCACCACGCAGGCAGCAGATCAGCGCAAAGACGCACCGTTTACCTTCTTGAACATCTCAAACATGCCCTCGATGTAGTTGTGGTCCAAGAACCATGTCTTCGGGTCCTTCTCGTCCTCTTCGAAGGGTATGCCGAATGAATTTGCGACGTTGATTGTGGTGCCCTTGTCCTGGCCTAATAAGACACCGACAACACGCTTCGTTGAGCTTCTTGACACGGAGCGCGCGTGGTGGTCGGCAACAGACAACAGGACGAGTGGGTGGACCACTGTGTGGAAGTCAGTTCAAACGCGTGTCGAGGCAGCGGAAGGCGCACCGACGGTGGTTGCGGCCAACGCATTTAACTGCGAGAAGTCAGTGACATTTGATCACAGAAGAGACAGGTATGACAAACTTGTTCTGTCGTTGTCGCGACCATGACGAGGATACAAGGATATTGGAGAGCAGAGCAGGAGCACTACTACTAGGCAGGCGCGCCTTCGACGCGCGTTCCCGTGCTTACGTCATCTCATTGCAGCTCGAAATGGCAGCTGGCCAAATATTCCCCAACATACTCCCGGTCGGTGACGACCATCTGGCAAAAGCCAATACGGAGACTAGTTGGCATGCGTGGCACGAATCACAACGTCGCTCACCACCTGCTTGCTTTTTGACTTCCGAGTGCGTGAGCGTCAAATTATTATTATTTTTTGAGCGTTTGATATATGCAAGGAGAGTCCTGGCTATCAAAACCCGCGCAGCTCATAGCACACAATCGCCCTCTGTCTCCTCCTGCTCATCGTCCGGGACGACAACCGACATGTTTACACACGCCCTGAAACAGGGCATCGACGGAGGAGTGGGGGCAGCGGCGGTGCTATATAGGAACGGGCGAGAGGTAAACGTGCTTCACAAGCACCTAGGAAGCGACACAGAGCACACGGTATATGAAGCCGAGCTCGTTGGCATGATACTTGGACGGAACTTATCTTTTGAGAGCAACAGGGACTTTACGCGTCGATACGGCTCGACTATGTTGCTGCAATTCAGGCGACATAGAACACGAAGGCGACACCAGGGTCGTATCTCGTGGACGCAGTACAAGCGGGCATTGAAGTAGCGCGAGGGATGGACCGGAACATGCGGATACGGGCTCAGTGGTTGCCGGGTGGAAGGGAATATTTGAGGTCAATGACGAAGAGGCGAAGGCGGCAGCCCACGGACGCTCCAGCTGGCGTGCAGACCTACCTGCGGTGCCTCGAGATCGGAGCAAGTCCGCGGCTTAGCAGCACTTCCGAACGTTTTTCAAAGCGCAAGGTGTACACGGGCAGAAGAATCCGCGTTGTCAAGAAATGCGGTGATCGGTTGCCGAATTCTTCAAGACATCAACTCTTGAAAATCACTATTGGCGCTGGACTCAAGAATTTCGGAAAATAGCGTCTGGCTGTGTAGAACGATTCGAGGCGTCTCCGCGCTGCGCACACATTGGCAGGATCGACCCTTCTACTCCCTCGAGCAAATTTCGCAAAGCGACGGCAAACTTACTCCGCCGACAGTCATCAATCCTCATCCAGCTACGCACGAATACGGTCGCATCACAGCGATACCTCCACCACATCAGACGGGCAAACACGTCGCTATGTCCAGCATGTGGGTAGCAAGACGAGACAGTACTTCACTTTATACTTGAATGCCCAGCGTACGAGGAGCCACGCCGACGTCTTGGGCAATGACTTTGGACCATCTGTTGACGAAGAACGCTTTTCCCAAGCTGTTCAAGCTCATTCACGAGACCAAGCGCTTTGAGACGCGTTCACGACGCCGGACGAGCTGTTCGGGAGAACATGGCCGCAGTCAAGACGTAGGAAGACGGCGCGCACGACGCACGCCAGGGACACGCGGGGGCAGTGACTTAGAATTCGGCGACGGACGGCGATCTTCGGCACTTGCGGAGGCGGAGGCGGTTGGCAGGCGGCAGACGTGGGAGGTGCAAGGGATGTAGGAAACTCAGCCTGCACCGGCCACGGCCAGGAACACGCGGGGCAGGTGCGCGCACGCGCACGCAGCTCCACTGCTTCCTCGTTGTCATGTTTTCCAAGACGGCCATACCTTGCTCATCCCCGCCATCGGCCCTTCGAGGACTGCCCGACACATTGGAGGACGCATGCCGCCCCGTGCTCTTCATCTGCTGAGGAAGTATAAATACGCCTGGTCGTAACCCTGTTTGTTCATCACCTTCTCTTCCCATCTTCACTAACATCGTCCATCGCCCACCCAACATCCCACAATCATTGTCACAATGCTTGCCACTGCATCCCTTCTCTCCCTTCTCGCTCTCTCAGCCTCCGCGCTCGCCTGGCCCGCGAGCACCAAGCGTGACGTCTCTTGCCCGTGGAACGGCGTCGCAAACGGCTCAGGTCCATTCACGCTGCTTGCCGTGTCCAACGCGGACACCACTGTGCAGAAGCCTCTCGGCCTCGCCGCAGACGGGCCCAGTCTGAGCTATATCGCAGTACGTCACTTCATTTCCCACTTATCCGATAATCTGACATATGTGCGCAGACGACGGAGAGCACGCCGGTCATCGCGACTACGTTCCAGCTCGCAGACGGCGGGATCACCGCGGCCCCGCTCACGAGCGGCGAAAGCATCGTCTCAAACCCCGTGCTGCCGCCGAACTCGTGGCTCGCGTTCATCCAGCCTGACGAGGGCGTCACCATCGCGCCCGCGTCTGTGTACTGCGAAATGGTGCGCTTCCCATTGCTATCTACCTGTGCCCAACAGACTGAGGTCTGGCTGGGACAGTTCAACACGAGTCCGGAAGGTGCTGAATTCCCGTACGGGCTGGCCGTTGGGGGGGACAGCGACAGCTTCTCGCTGTGCCAGAGCAGCACGAGCGCGCAGGAGGTCATCATCTACGAAGCGACTGAGGCTGGCGCTGCCGGCTCGGGCTTCGAGTACAGCACATGCGAGCCCGTGCATGTGCACATAATTTATGCCGACCAGGAGTGAACGCTGCCTGCGCCCATTGGGGCAGCATATCGCTTCCTTAATGCATCTTTCGAACACCGGACATTTAATTGGTATTTTGATATCCAGTAGTGCTACTTTTCGCCTGTCTCATCAGAGGAGGAGATTTAGTATGCAGCATCAGACGAACCTGCACGTGTGACCAGTCTGAGCCTGAGTGTATTGAAGAGCCTCGACTTCTCGAGGTGGCGCTGGAGACCACAACGATACCTACTTCGGACGGAGTCCGAACTAAACATGCCTGGGATGGCCACCGACAGTGTTACGCCGTGACGTGCGCGGCGCGCTTTCTGCTTTGAAACATCTCGATTGCAATGCTAGCGCAAGATGCACGGAACTAGGGGATGTGATACTGGAAAACAACACGACGGTCCGGAAGGAAGTGATCTAGAACGACCCAAAGTTGAGCTGGAGGCCAGGAGCACCCTTCTCGGGTCTCGCCCTCCCCATGTCTGCGCTGTGTTCAGTCCGCTGAGCTCAATACCGCAGGTCTCACCCACCACTGTGTGAGTCCATTGCATGGAGCTCGATGTTATCGCCGTGCTCTTCCGCACTAATGGAGCGCTGCTTGTATGGTGTCTCATCCTCCGATGCCCGGAGGACGATAGCGTGGTTGGAGGCGTGGGATTCTACCTTCGAAGGCTGGGACTGATGAACGACGATTTCACTTTCGACGAAGATTTCGGTTCCGGTGGCTACGGCATCGCGCATCATGATGCGGTTGTTCAGAGAGAGCAGGAGAGTATTGGAATAGCTGGAAACCAAATGCATCAGATGACGAAATTGACTTTCGGAGCCTGGAGGCTGCACAACATACATCTTGCCGAGGAATGCGCCACTAATTCGGGGCCACAGGAGATGAGACGTTAAAAGCCGAGCACAGTAAACGCAGGAGCTTACGGTGCAAGGATGTAGGTCTTATTCTAAAAGAAGCATTGTTCAAATCTCCGTCAGACCGGCTTCAAGGTCGCTGGCTCAACGTACCGGAAACGCCACATATAATATGAGTGCGAGAAGGGCGACGGTCGCTGTGTCATTGTCAGCACAAAGCGGATAGAACACTATGACAGACTGCGCACCGGATGCAACATTTGTCTCGACGCACAAACGCATTAGCCTCACAAGCATGCGTCTTGAGTAACGGTGCTGAGATTTACCAAGCTACTCGGAGGCCCCGGTGAATTGCGACCCTGTGGTGATACGAAGGAGAGTCGGTGCTCACCAGCCAGACCATGGTAACGGCGACCAGCAAGTCGGCAGTGGCATCTGCGGTAAACAAGATCTACGAGCGTTGAATAATCGCATTTGAGTGAAGGAGCTTGGGCTCACATATGCCAGTATCTTGCTTTCGGAGTTGTGCGCCTCAGCGAAGCGAATGCGATGGCCCTACGAGGAGTCGGCGCTATCGGTAACGAAGAGTATGAGGAACGAACATGTATAGCTGCAATTATCCCTGCAATAGCTTGCATAAAGGATATCTGGGTTGGCTCTTCAGCTCGCTGTCCGACTAAAGTATAAGAGGGAGACAACATACCGAGGTTATTAGCGATGAGAGCCACCAGAGTGTGGGTTTCAGAACCCAGATACGGTATGAATAAAACGTCTGAACGATGCAGGTGACCAACGAGCCCAAGAACGGCGTGTCGAACGGCGAAAGGTATGTGTCTTGTAGGCGCTCCATATTTCCAAAGCCCGAGGCGTACCAGTAGTAAATATCGGCGCCGGACATGGCCGTTTGAACGGTCTCGATGAGGAATACCCCGTACACTATTTTTGTTACTCAGTAAGGCCAGTTAGGTAGACAAACAACACGACACACCTAGGAATTGGAGTACCTTCCTGTCCCCGGGGAAGCTGTAGTGGTAAAAATCTATGGTTCGTCAAGATTATTATTGTTTTCACGGGAGCCTCATGCGCTCACAGACTTGTGCAGTAAGGACGCCGTAAAAGCAGAAATTGAAACATATGCCAAGTAGCTACAGGTGGAAATTGAATTAGTAGCTCAATGGCGAAGACGATTGTGTCGTACCATGGGTCCGGCTCTTGAGAAAGACATGGTTCAAGAGGGAAATGTGTCACCAAAAGCGAATGACGCACATATCGGCTATGTTAGGAGGTATCGGGGGCATTGGGGCAGCTGGAGCGGACATGGTGCTATTACTCGCTGGAGGATACGGTAGGGGTCTCGTCGCTGGCGGATTGCAGCTTTCCTCCACACGTTCGCCTTATAACTTTTCCGTGAGCCGTTATCTCTCCCACAGGAAGCTGCGTGCGCTCACTTATGTCATTCAGATCTCACTCGCAGCAGCGATCACTCGACGGATCTAAAATGTTTAGTACGTACCTCACCTACCAAGCGCCAGACCGGTCGGCATGCCGTTGAGTCATGCACCATACTCTCACTGTCTCCTCCGAATGCCGGGTGGGATGAGGACGACCTGTTCCATGCATGACACGGGCAGACGGTCTCGTCATATCATGCGCATATGAACAGGTAAGATGCACAGAAGATGACCTCCACGGTATGCCGACGTGTCACGCAAGGGTCTGATCCTAGTAGTTCTATCAGTGGAGCGTCTGCACAAAAAATGACTTCACTTGCCAGGGCGTCGGACGCAAGTCGGACGATCCACCATGCAACATTGCAATCCTAGGCAGAAACAAAGTCTTGAAAGATCCAGAATCCGGGGTGCCAGGGGCCACCTCTCATGTCCATGACTGTCACTGCGGGAAAGAACGGCCTAGCAGTGCTGCCGCCCTCAGATGCTAGGCTGACGCTAGTCTCCGTGGCTTGACTTTATGGTATCAGAAGATAGTTGTTCTGACGCGGAAAAAGGACAGAGAGCCTGCATCACAGCTTTTCGAAACGCCGGGAAGCAGATTTCGGTCAGGAAGAAGTGTGTGGCAACGGTGTAGCATCAATCAGCGAGAGCGGCGGTTCCCGAGTTGCCCGATCTATCCCGAGGATATCTGATTGGTCCATCAGCGAACTCTGGCGCCCGATTCCTACGGCTCACTGAACTTCAACAGATCCCACATCCATCCCCTATCCCGGATTCTCTGTTCCTACCTCTCATGCTAAGTCTAGCTAGGTGAATGCAAGCTGAAGACTGGATGCATTGTCACGTAACTCAGGCTGATAGGTCAACAACCGGACTGCAGTCTCATTCTCGCGTGCTACAGGTTTCCGCCAACGGTGACACCGTAGACTGTCTGCACCAACTACTTTTCACAGCTCGCGCATGAGTCTTCTGGTGTCTTAAGGACACTGGAACTCAACTTTCAAGTAAATGCGGCACTGAACTAGCTCAATGCAGGTGTGTCGCCGTTCCGCCATCCCTCATCCCACAATGCTCGCCACCGCATCTCTTCTCTCCCTCCTCGCTGTCTCCGTCTCCGCGTTCGCCTTGCCCGCGAATACCAAGCGTGACGTCTCTTGCCCGTGGAACGGCGTCGCAAACGGCTCAAATCCATTCACGGTCCTTGCCGTGTCACGACGCGGACACGACTGTCCAGAAGCTTGTCGGACTCGGCACGAACGGGCTCGCAGACTCCAGTGTGAACTGGATCGGAGTACGTCATTTCATTTCCTACTTATCCGATAGACTGACGTATGCGTGCAGACCACGGAGAGCATCGCGTCGGTCGTCGCAACTACGTTCCAGCTCGCAGACGGCGGGACCACGAGCATTTGCGGTATACAGCAGCGATATGATGCCCAAAGATAGCTAACTCATGTACCTAAGTGTCTTCAGTTTACGCAGCCGTAAAAATGAGTGCCGGCAGCATGCCGGGCTTGACCCCCTCGAACTTCCACCCTGTGCGCGCCCCGAGCTCCACGAACTGCGCGAACGTGCGCTCCTGCCCGTTCATCATGTTCAGCATCTGTGCCGCGACCGAGCCGTCAGTTGCATGCTCTGCCAGCTGCATATACCAGCTGGACGCTCACATGCATATCCATCATGGTGAGGAAGCCGCCGAAGGGGAGGCCAAGGTTAGGGAGCAGCGGGAACGGCGGGGGCGGCGGGCCTGCCTCGTCGGGGCACGCAAGTGGCATGATGCTGTCGAATATGATGACCTTGCTGTTCGGGCCCGCGGCGTCACGGAGGTGCTTCAGGATCTTCTCGCTCGCGGAGTCAGACCAGTCATGGAGAATGAAGCGCATGTAGTAGACGCTGGCTTGTTTGACCGTCTGTGGCTCGAAGAAGTCCTGGGCTGCGTGGCGCAATTTAGTTTGGGCTCAATGGAGTCAAGATGGACATACCTTGCAGGGTTACGCGGCCGCTGGAAATAAGCTCAGGTGCCGTATCAGCCCAGAACTAATAGAAGATCGGAGGACACGTCGTTAGCGTCACTACATAGTGGCATGTGTACGATAGATCAAGATCAAATACCTTTTTCGTATCGACGATGACAGGCGCAAGGTCCTGGACGACGTATTTCAGGTGCGGGAACTCCTTCGCAAGGTTCAGCGTGAGTCCTCCGAGGCTTCCTCCGACGTCGACAACGACACTGCCTTCTTTCAGGGACTTCCAATCATAACCTGGAGATACATATCGTAAGCGTCCGATATGAATTCACCATTGAGTCTGTACCGTTGATGAAAATGCTCGGAGGGAAATGGTCGCCAGCGCCTGCCATGCAGGCGGTGAAGCGACTGCCGCGCCACTGGTTGTCCGGTTCCTTATACCATTCCCACAACGTTTTTTTCGTCTTATAGGCCAAGTTGAAGGCGGTTTCGTAGCCGTCTGTTTCGTTGCGGATGTGAGCGGATGCAACCACCGCGGTCTTGGAGGCCTCATCAGCTCTGGGATAGAATCAGCGACGTGCATCATTTCGGGGAGACCATCGACATACAAATGTCCCACGAACGCCGCAGCGGGCGCGCCCTCGTACTTGGTCGTGGGCCTGAAGAAGCTGGGATGAGCAAAGCGCTCACTGTACTGTACGGCACGATATGATCTCACTTCGACTTAAGCTCCTCGAACGGTAACGCTTTGATGAGGAAGGAAGACAGCCGGTTGTTGGCGAAGACGTTTGGGGCGACTTCTCTGAACACATGGCGGGAGGCGAGGTAGCGCAGAATGCGAGCTATGAGGGTTGAAGGATGAGAGGCGAGCCATAAACTGTCCACCGAGACGTACCAATTTTGACCGGGTCAACGCCGATCTTCTTACTGATGTCGTTCACGTGCAGACCCTACGATACAGCGATCAGTGTCAGAAGCAAGCGTAGAACGCAGAGTTTGGGCTTTACCTGGGGCTCGTCCTTGAGAGCATCGGCGATGTCTGCGTCGTTCACAAAACCGAGAGAGGATGTCATGTACACTGCCGGGGCATAATCCTGGAACGTGTCGAGGGGCGCGCGCACAGTAGCGATGATCTGGTGCGCGGCGGCAACGATCAAGCGCGCCGCATCGCCAACATCTTTGTCGGCGTCAAGTGGTCCCGGACTGAAGGGCTCATTGAGGGACGGAAAGGTGTGGCCTTTCTTCGCGTAGGCATCTTCGAGGGTGCGCGCACCAGAAGAGATTATGGCAGCCAGAGCAAGGAGGGGGCTGTCGGTCGCCATGAGTCGTTGAGGGGGTGAGGGACAAACAGGAGCTCACCCTTTATGTCCCAGCGAGGTAAACCATCGAAGAGATCAACAGTGGCGCATTTGGGCATCATCGGCGTTCCCGTCACCAAGAGACTGCAACTTTGGGACAGCCCGCTGCTCGTGGTGAAGTTGATGACCTGCCAGGTATCTAGTCATACAACGCCTTGTGCGCCCTATGAGGCCTTATGGCTGTATCCGGGGGAGAGGCGCCCTGCGGGTACCCTGCGACCTGGGCGCGAAATTGAATCGTCAGTCAGCACGCGCATTAGCAGCGCCCGGCCGTCTTGAGAGAATGGTCATCTGCAGCCGACAGCGCCTCTGGATTTGTCCATCAGATGGGTAGGCACGAACAATTCGAGCGCGCATTGTTGTCCTAACTCACAATTAGCTGTGGCCGTACGGCGGATACTGAGTATGCGCAAGGACTGGCGCGTCCATCAATGGAAGGAAAAGTGCCACTATGGAAGCTGCCCTGCCGGCAGCTCATGGGCGTTGCACCTCCATGGAGAATTGCCGTGGTATTGGCGGGCACGTAGGCCGACTCGGAGCGATGTGGGGGGCTGAGCGTACAGTGTTGATGTCCGGAGACGACTGGGCGTGTGGAATACGCGTGCCAGATTCCGAGTTCCCGTCGGTCAACGTAGTCTTTCTAGACAAAAGACTTGACCGACTGCAGCCTCCGAGTAGGTTCAAAGCAGTGACCAGTCGGCTTGCGAGGATGATTGCGAGAAATAAAGCAAGTTCAATCCATTTGACCTTGGGGCGACTCGGACTCCCAGGGCCGATGCTTAGTCATATTGTACACAACAGCCAATGCGCGTGCGTCGGCAATAAGAGAGCAATATCCTCCGAAATGAAGCCACAAGATTTGCAGTTGGGGTGACTATAGGACGACACGGATCTAGTCATGATGGCCGTTATAATACAATGGTCTGAAACGGTACGCAACAGCGCTGTTCGAACGCGCCAGCGACTCGGCTATAGCGGCGTACAGGAGTGATATTATTCGAGCCAACACACGTATCATGGGACACTGGGAGACCGAGACAGCGCATAAATATGAGCGAGAGGACGTCGAAATGAGCATGAGTCACCTAAGCTGCCTTATTTTATTATAGGCTATACGTAGTACTATCAGTCAATGAGAACGGGGCCTACGTGAAATGAAGTGTGTGTCCATGAACCAGCTTCAACCAGGTCTAAAACGAGCCGAGGTTGCCCGTCGGACCAGACCTCGACTTAATGTCTACTCTCAGGCTTAGTGCACTGTAGAGACAATGATGACTTTTCCACTCACCGCTGCCTGAATTCAATTCGCGAAGTTGAATTCCGTCGCCGCGCTCTGCCGAGCTGAGCGAGTGCATCTTGTACGGCTCCGGCTCTGACGACGACAAAGACTGCCGGAAGGGATCCGATCTTGGAGGGTGCACAGCGATTTCGCTCTGAACGAAAACCCGGGTGGCCTGTGCCGCTACCGCGTCGCGCAGCATGACGCGACTGTTCAAAGAGACCATAAGCGTATTCGAATATCTAGCCAGGCAACGCGTCAGAATGTGGGAGGTATATAGTTGAGCGGGAGTTCCTAACAGCTTTCCGAGGATCGCGGTGGGCGTGATGATGTAAGTCGTGTTCTACACAAACAAAGTCAGCCTACCATCAAGGCATACTGACGACAAGTGTGCAGCACACACCGGCTTTGCTACGTAGAGGATAAAAGCGATAACTGCGACGGTTGCTGCGTCACCATGAGCAAACGACGCTAGTTTACCGCGAAATATAAGACGCACCAGACAGAACATTTGTCTCGATGCAGAGACGCATGATCTTCGACAGCAAGCGGTTCGAATAGCTCCCTCGAGAGGTCGAAAGCTGTAGATAATGATTGAGTCGGGACGAAGAGTCGGTCAAGCCGGGATGCTGACCAGCCAGACCATGGTACCCGCGATCAGCAAGTCGGCGAGAGCCTCTCCGAGAAGCCAAAACTATGAGAGCCATTAGACTTCGCTCTCAGAAAGAAGAGACTCGTCGTGTGACGCACGTAAGTTGCGGGAACGGTCAGAGGAGAATGGACCTGGGCAAAGTGGATGCGATGGCCCTGCTGCGGTGTCAGCGAGATCACGGTAGCGCCACGCCACCAAAACGTACGACTATGCCATCAATCATCCCCCCAATGGCCTGAGCAACCGATATCTGATATGAGACCGGGGTCAGCGGGCACTTTGCATGCGACGGGGAGATGACCGACCAAGAACACCACCGCCGAGAGCCACAGGAGCGAGGGCTTGAGTACCCAGATTCGATAGGCATAAAATGATTGAACAATTAAGGCGATCACCGAGCAGATAAACGGCCCGTCCAACGGCGACAAATAGGTATCTTGAAGGCGTTCCAGATTGCCAAAACCGGCCGCATACCAGTAGTAGATATCGGCCAAGGACATGGCGGTTTGGGCAGTCTCGATGATGAACACGCCATATACTGTGGTGCTTCTTAGGACGATCATCAACGGACATTAGCGCGACGTCACCGACCTAAAATCTTGAATCGTTTCTTGTCGTCGGGAAAGTTGTAATTATAAGAATCTAGACGCGCTCGTCACTACGGGTCTCCTCGTCCTTCCGATATATGCACTCACAAACTTGGGATCCGAGTACTCCGTAAAGACAGGCGTTGAAGTATACTCCAAAGATCTGGAAAGAAGCAAGGACCACAATCATGAGCGGCATCGTAGAAAATTGCCGGAAGCAATTTACCATAGGTGCCGTCCTAATTAAAGGTCGTGGTGTTAGAGAATATCATGGTGAACTGACAGTAAAGCACGCACAAAGTCGCGATATTGGGAGGAATCGGGATGATCGACGGTGGGGGAGTGGTCATGTTGCTCGTGGAGATGGGGAGAAGGCTGGAGGAGGAGAAGAAGTGCGGAAAGCGCCTCACCGACGAATAGCGAGAGGTGTAGATCCAAGGGCCTGCCAAAGGAAGCACCATCGAACATCGCATTCAAGTAGGCATCAGGAAGTCATGATCTGATCACGCGTCACAAGGCGTAATCACGCAGCATCTAAACTTGACAGCCGGAGGGACGGGCGCCACACAGACGCCGCATGGCCGTTTGCGCGTGGTTTCAATGCAGTCGCAAACCAAGATCAATGCACAGTAACCGAGATTGGTAGAATGATACACAGGTATCTTCTGTGCGTCTATCGTTCCTGTGCAGTTGCCTGCGCCATCGAATCAGCTGCTGCGACATAGATACGGCCGGCGCGCACCTACATACAAGGCACAGGCTCAAAGTCCCGCCCCTGTCGCGCCCATGCCATCGTGAATGCATGAAATGCGGAACTTGTGCGCCGCTTCCCAGCCAGAGCGTCCTCCAATGCCAATGCGACATCGGACACAACGAATGCAAAATCGCCGCCCGGATTACTGTCCCAGACAAAAGACGGACAGCTCGGCGCGAGGCAGTAATGATGCGACCAACGTAATGCAGACAGGGGGCTGAATATCAGGCGCTCATGCGCCCACCGGCTCCGATGCAACCGCTGGGTAGCACGGCCTCGCTCTGAAGCCTCGGGCTTGAGCCCGAGGTAGGCGTGGAACGTCGGATTCCGTGCGATAGATTGATGGCATTGCAGTCGGTCGTAAGCGGGGTCGGGGACCTTGCGATGATATTGGCGCACTTCAGTACGTAGACATAGGAGTAGAAGCAGACAACCGAGACGCCACCGACAACTGCGGCAGCTTCCACAGCCTCGTCCACTGTCGCCAACAGCGCCACAGTCGGCGAAACTAAGCACGGAGAATCCAAATCTGTTCGCTCTTAGTTTGCGTATGATAATGAGAAGCGTGCCTCGAAAGCCGATGGTGATCAGAGGAAATCCGCGTCCGGTGAGTCCGAGGGGCGGAGAGTGTTGGAGGCAACAGACGCGGGGCATCATGCCATGAAAATGAGCTCCGATGTGCAAGGGTAGACCGGGAGCAATGAGAGCGCGCCAGATATCAAGGTCCTGTACAGGTTATCAAGCCCTAGGCTGAAATAAACGGACGTACATTACAAACTGGCCTTGCCCTAGCTCTCCATCGTCCGTTTCACCACCACACGTGGTCGCTAACGTCGTGGCATTCACGGATTTCAAAGGCTTGAAGCTCCGCATTCCTACGCTCGTTGGATGTGCACGGCGCAAACCCTACCGGAAGAGCGGGGTTAGGGAAAGCGCGCTAGCCGGGAAAAGATTGGGCGTTCACCAAGATACACTGTTTCATGGGCAATCAACTTCAGCTCTGAAGCGCGGCGAATTGCAACCAAAATGACCGGGCCACCTGCATGTCTTCAAGACGTGCAGCCGTCTCTGTTAGTATAGCATAGTATACCTACTAGCCAGAAAGCCGCCTTTGAGGAAGTGAGTTGTCGGGTTCGCACATGCCGGCGCTGCGAGGCTCAGAGATTCCTTCAGTTGATAATCGGTACGCACAGAAGCCCTATGCGCTGCCGCTAGCCATGGTAGTAGGATATCGTGCATATCCGTGAGGGTACTGAGTTACTTTCAGTGAGTAACCAGTGGGAGGGTGTTGGGAGACTCGGCAGGTGCCGAAGCTTAGTCATGTGGGCCCTACTCCGAGTCGGCCAGCGACTTAAAGTCAACTCGCTGAAAAAAACTACTGCCTACTAGTTTCCCACTGTACGTCCATCTGACAGAATATTTAATTACCATCTAAACACGACGGATGGAATATAAGCAAGTACGTAAGGAGAGTGCGTTTCGGTCGCCGAGAGTTGAAACAATCATACTATTATCTTACATACAGCAGGTTAGCAGGAATCAGGAATCGCAAACAGACGACGGCGGAAGTATCAACGGGGCCTAGAATGATCCCAGCTCGGACATCTGGTTTTGAAGGAAAGCTGCACCTTTCTCCGTTGTTGGCTTCAGATCTACTCCGGATATCAGTCTTCTCCGAGGACGTACCACAACCATGACGGCAATTCATACTCACAGCTTCCTGATCCCATCGCACCAAGCTCGACTGCGTCACCACTCTCTGCTGAGCTTAGCGAGTGCCCGTTGTAAGGCGCAGTCTCAGACGACAGCGGGAGGACCACGGCATGGTTGGAATCCGGCTTTGATTGCCACTGGACAGCGGTCTCGCTGTTATGGTGAACTCGGGTGCCTCCCGGCGCGAGGCGGCGCAGCATGATCCGGCTGTTAAGAGAGACGAGAAGCGTGTTCGAATAGCTAGACGGACAGCGCTTCAGGAACTAAACCACTGAGCCGTCAAAGGGGCTAACTGACATCTTCCCGAGGGTTGCAGTGCTGGAAGCAAGCCCGTAAATCAAAGGACAATGTTTCGATACAGTAGCACTTACGGCGTAATGAGGTAGGTCGTATTCTGCATCAACACTGTTAGTTTGACAGTGGGCCATATTGACGACACGGGCACGCACCGGTAACGCTACGTAGAGAATAAAGGACACAATGGCGATGGTGGCTGTATCATCTTGAGCAAGCGAGGACAGGATACCATGTGCATTCACCCACCAGACAAGACATTTGTCTCGATGCACAGGCGCATGATCTTTGACAGCACGCGGCTTGAGTAGCGGTTTCGAGAGGCCGAGAGCTTCCCAGAGCCTCGGTGAGCAAGTACGGAGGCAAAGCCGAGGGCAGATGCGCACCAGCCAAACCATGGTGACTGCGATCAGCAGGTCAGCGACGGCCTCTCCGAGAAGCCAAAGCTGTGAGTTTTTTGTCAAACACATTCCCTGGCGGCATCGTTGTGCGGCTCACGTAGGTTGACGGAACAGTGAGAGGAGAATGCACTTGCGCGAAGTGGATGCGATGGCCCTTCAAAGGAGTCGACAACGATGTGCATGGATTGCAGACAAAGAGCGTACAACAATGCCGTCAATCATGCCTCCAATAGCCTGGGTAAGAGATATCTTGTAGGAGGAGGTCAGTACGCTCCAAGAATGTCCCTCTTAGAACAAAAAGGACGGACCACCGCTACCGCCGCCGAGAGCCACAGGAGCGAGGGCTTGATAATCCAGATGCGGTAGGCATAAAAAATTTGAGCGATCAAGGAAATGAAGGAGCCAATGAATGGCCCATCCAGAGGCGATATGTAGGTATCTTGGAGGCGCGCCACGTCGCCAAAGCCAACCGCATACCAGAAGTAAATGTCAGCCATCGACATGGCCGTCTGGGCGGTCTCAATGAGGAACACGCTGTAGACTATGTGGCGTCTTCTCAGCACGACCGATGAACCATATACGCGACTCGACTGACCTAAAATCTTGAACCTTCTCTTGTCATCGGAGAAGTTATAGTGATATGAGTCTAGAGACGGTCATGAGATTCGGAGCTCATGTCCTGCGATCACATGGACTTACAGACTTGGGCTGCGAGAACACCGTACAGGCAGCAGTTGAAACATATTCCAAAGAGCTAGTAAAATCAACATTAATTAGTTGCGCGATATGGAACAGCACGCCGGCGACACTCTACCATAGGCGCCGTTCTGAATGAACGCTCGCGGCGTCAATAGCATTAATCTCGTGACGAGAGAAAAGAACGCACAGAGCACCGATGTTCGGAGGAATCGGGATCATTGGCTGTGCGGGGGCTGACATGTTGCTCGGGGATATCGACGAATGGCGAATGAGGGGTCTACGACACTGAGGCTTCAAGTTCAAGGCTTATGTGTCGCCACCTATGATCATGATTCTGTCACCAAAAGTCATCACTGTCCGCCTACGATCCAGCGGAAGGAAGAGTCGGGGCCGCAAGACGGGAAACTCCAGCAACTGAACTCAATTGGGCGGTATGTACCCATGATCAATGAAGGGCTACTTCGATTGGCTGTCCGGTACACATGAGCGTAGAGCGGCGATAGGTACTCCTTGCCTACGGACAGACGTCTCCTGCGCCGCAAAATCAGATCGTGTCATGATAGAATCACGGCATTCACATACCACGAGGGATAAGTACAAGAAAGGAGGCCCACCGCGCATCAAGCAAACGACAACAGGAGCACGGGCGTGAATAGCGGAGCTGCCAGGTTCACAGGAGAGATCGAAGAAGATCCTCACATAGGTAGAGCAGCATTTATTGGTGTCCCGCAATAGGTCCTCGGCGACGGTTTGACTCGGTGGACTCCTATGGCAAATCCTGGGAAGCCAGGCGCGGACGCTGAAAATCACACGCTCCAGACAAGAAAGTACGGCAGCGCGCCGCAAACGAGACACGGGACCGAAGGCGGCGACGTCAAATGCCATATGATGGCAAAAATGATGCATGTCGTCGTGGAAGCTGAAGCAGAGGTACAAAGTCAAGATGTTGCGAAGATGCGCCGCAGGCCATCGATGTCTGTGGATAACCTGGTATGCATCATATTCATAGCGCCAAAAGCAGCTTCAAGAATAGCCGCAGTGACAAATCCTGAGATTTTGACATAAGTCTGTCTGACCCACGCATGAGTTATATCCCTTCGGGCGCCGAGCTGCGATCATGTTGTAACAGAAAATTACTCTGAGAGACCGGAGTGTTTGAAGGGCGGCGTCAACGAGGGAGTCCAAAGGTTGCGGGAACAGTGGGAACGAGTAACGGCGGGTAGCCGTGGTCATCAGGAAAGTGTGCGCAATTTATGCCGAAGAAGGAGTCAGGACAGCGCTCGCGAGCTACCAAGTCATCAAGGATGGATTGAGCGTAGTAGGGTCTAATGGGAACACACGTACAAATGAGCGGCGTAGTACCAACATCAGCGCCCTTTCCACATATGACTGTCTTAGGGGAAAGCGCTGGCGACAAGGTTCCTTCACCACATGGGCAATGCGTATGAGTGTCACGCCGAGCACGATTCGCAAAGAATAGACGCACCGCCGTATCTTTCTGTATACAATCCATATGCGCATGCGAATACAACATGTTGCGAAAATAGATGTCCTGAGAAATTCACTGGCGGGTCTCCCGGCACATAGCGGACGCCTATACTTGCGCACGGCAGCAGAAGCTTCGTGAGTCGGCCTCACATCGAGAGAGACAAGCTACGCGCACCATTGTCCCAGTAGATCCACGAGTCCGACGTAGGTGTGGCTCGACCTCTGACTTCTGCGCCCAGGCCATGTACGAGTCAGCAAAATGAGGGTGGCGGGTCGTTCTGTTCCGGGGAAAATGAGAGCAACGCGATGTCCAACATCTGACGGAAGGTTGGTTGAAACTTGGTTGAAACCGTTGAGAGGAAAGCGCTACAGCCTAGTACCGCAGCCTGGTACCAGCCGCCGCGGCGAACAATCATTCTCCCGGGCCCACGTGCCCGAAGCTTGTAGGCCGACTATCTCCGAGGCGGCCGAACCGTCTTTTCCACGACTCCTCCTCCTCAGTGTCCTCTGCTCAGTACATACCTCTCCCTTTCTTTCATCTCCGCACCGAGTTTTGCTACAGCTATCACGGGTGTGGCCGCGTTATTTATTATCCAATGAACCGCTATCATCTGTCCCGCTCCCGGGTCTTCATCGCAGTCCATCAGTACGCCGTAATTCCTGCTATCGTTCCTGCTTTAACATCACTTCGTGAGCCGTGCTACTCGTATGCATTCAATGAACCTCTCTGAGTGGCGTTTGATCCTGTGCTCTCCCTCCCGCATCAAAAGCACTGATTCCTCGTGTCCGTCGAGAGAAGAGGGTTCAGCGATGCTATGATAAACTGCGGCCGGTGATTGCACGGAGTGTTCCCTGTGGCGTGTCCTGTGGCGACGGTCAGTGATGTCTCCTTTCCAATAATCCGACCTGCAGCGATGATATCAACCAAATTTATGGCATGCCGCCATTGATGCGCGCGAGGGCCGTAGTGACCGAGCGTTCTCAAAAGGGTCGCTTTCACCGACATCGCGAATCAGAGCGTAAGAGCCCACCGAATAGAGCTATCAAGCGGGATTAGCGGTGGCGTCGTCGAGGAGCACGTTGATGACATCGTGAAGAGAATGCATAATTCAATTTATATCTTGTTCCTGTTACGAGAGAGTGATTTATGCCCACACATCACCCCGCGGCAACTTGAGGAAGCATCAGACCGCACGCGATGTACTTATCCCGCACGGCGCCAACAAATTGGTCGGCGCCGATGATTTTACTGATCGCCTTGCGGTACGCCGGTGTTTCCAGTGCCTCAGCAGCATCAGTCGTCGCCTGCGCAGTCAAGGCAGTACCTGTATCATAGAGTTACGGCGGATCTTTACCCTAGAGGTACGAGTACATGACCAGCAGGCCTTCGAACGCGCCAGAAAAGGAGCGCGTTTGCTCTTCTTGAGCCACGAAATCGGAATGACCGCGGCCTGAAGCAAAATAGCAAGAGAAACTCCCGTATCACTTCACCTAAAGCCTGTCCGAGAAGTCTGTGCACGACCCGTATGTCCTAAACGGGACATATGGACCCCCGCATGGGCGGCATGGCCAGAAATTCGACCTGTGAAAATAAGGATGGAGTATTCACATCGTAATCGGATGACGCCACCGGCTTCCGAGAGGGCCACAGGCACGATGAGAGTGGGGGCGGGCGTGTTTCCATCAGGAAGCGGGCGTAATACGTGCTGATGAAGGGGGAAAGGTTTGGCGCAATCAGCGCTCACAAGCTTTGGCAAGCTATGATAGGAACGAGAAATTGAGCGTCAGGATGCAATCAATGTTGAATCAGTATGAAGAAAAGCGCCCACAAGTACAGGTCAGCGGCTGGAACCCGACACCGGATATTCTTTCCACCGCGCTGAGAGAGATTCTAAGGCAAAAGCTCCATGGGCAATAAGGTCTCCGCGTATCCTCTCGCCACGAGTTTATCGGTCTAGTTGCACTACCGTGGTTGTTGAGGGTTTTTATTATACGCAGCGACGACGACTCCGACATGTTGCAAATTGTAGTTCTAGACCCACAGTCATCTATCCTGTCGCACTGTCAGTGTGGAACGGGTAGAATCAGAGAACCACGTACCGCTGTCCACCGATCGTGGTTGGTTTGTCCAAAAACCAAGCCTGTAGGGAAAAAAGAGTAGAACGAACAGCCAAAAGAAACTGACAAGAAGGCCGGTGCGATCTCCGAACACGTGGCTTTGCCTTACATAAGGCCGAGTATCTCCGAGCCTTTCTTTCTCTCTCTTTTCTTGGAGGCACCGCAATCACTTCTGCTGTATTCTATCAGCACGCCCTAATATTCTCTGCTGCTGCTTCGCGAGGCGTGTTCCTTGGCACAATACTGGCATTCGGCGCCGCCGTACCTCTCGTCACGGCGCCTGCGACCTCGCACATAAAAAGTGCCGACATACCCATCGCACGGCCTCTGACGCCGAGATGAGCAGCAAACTGACGACAGACTGGAGATGGGATCGCTCGGCGAATTCGGCTGGCCTGTACTGGAACATCAGCAGACAAGCCAAAGCGATTAAGCGCGGACACGATACGCGACAAGGTTTGGGCATGCATCACCGCCAATCTTTATCTGCGCGCCAGCATTTCCCCCATACATAGAGCCTACGTAGCGCGCTGGCGGGGCTAATTGGGATTTCTTTTCGCCTATCCACTCGTGACACGATGCATCTAGGAATCGGTTCCGACGTGGTCAGCCTAGCGGTAACGTTCCGGCGATGTGACGCGCGCTCTTCTCACCATCATATAGCTGAGCTTGGAACGACGTGAGCGCGCTCACCCCACAGTAGTATGTCATACTTCGTTCTGGCGCTCGTGCTCGCCGCGTTTGCATCCATTCCAATCCTGAGATACCTCGCGGGACGAGTCGCTGGACGGTCTCCTTACCCGCCCGGTCCGAAACCTCTTCCTGTCATTGGGAACCTCTTGGAAGTTCCCAGGTTGTATTCATGGCTCACTTACGCTTCTTGGGCGAAGATCTACGGTGAGTGGTTCAGTTTGCAGGTGTGCCTGATTCGAACTGATCATTGACAGGGGACGTTTTGTCCTTTCGTGTTGGCAGTCAGCATATCATCATCCTCACATCTGCCAGCGCGGCAAGAGAAATCTGTGAGAAGCCAATCTACTGCAACAGACCGGACATCCCCATCTTTGGCGACCGCCTGTACGCTTTATTGCCACGTCTTCCTCTCAATCTGTAATATTGAACGACTTGGCAGGATGGGCTGGACCTGGATGGCGCAGCTCTGTGCGTACGGCGACAAACTGCATGCTCAACGCCGGGTATTACAAAGCGGTATGCGCGCAGGCGCACTCATACAGCATCGCCCAATGTTCGAAGCGAAGGTTCACGACTTTCTCGGGGGTCTCAAAGAAGCGCCGAACGAGCTTACCGTACACTTGGACAGGTAGGTGTCATGCTATGATGGCCGATTGGCTTGCTGAACACATGCGTCTAGACTGCAAGGCGCCATTTCAATGTCGCTGACGTATGGCTACGAGATCAAGTCCGATGGCGACCTGTTCGCTACCGCACAGGAAGCAGGTCAACTTGCTCTCCGCGTGGCGCTACCAGGGGCACTGCTTGTGAACCATTTACCCGTGTGTAAGCCAAACACATCATTTTTGCTCGAATACTTTGTTCGTGATTTGACAACCTCTCAGTGCAGTATCTTCCCAATTGGTTTCCGGGCACAGGCTTCCGAAAGCTCGCGCAAAGGGGTCGGGAGCTCGGACAAGCCATGAGGGACAGCCCCGTTGCCTTCGTCAAGGAAAGCATGGTAAGCGTCGGCACGCTTGACGTCGTTGATAGCCTGACCGCCTTTCCCAGGCAAAAGGGATCGCTCAACCTTCCATAGCTCGAGATGCTCTCGAATCCCTGGACACCACTGGGCCAGATTTGAAGCCCGGTGCGGTGACTGAACAGGCGCTCCGCGACGCATGCGGTTCATTATATCTTGGTGCGCATCCACGTTCGATTGGACACCAAAATGCTCAACGCCTGCGCGTATTTAGCCGGGTTTGACACAGTGCGATCTGCTTGTCACCTAGTCCGCATATTGCAAGCTGACGATTCCCGCGTGTTTGTTCTCATCCGCAGGTCGTAGCAACGCTGCACAAAATCTTCCTCGTTCTCGCTTTGAACCCAGATGTCCAGCGCAAGGCACAAGCGGAAGTAGACGCAGTAACCGGGCGGACGCGTCTCCCTACCTTCGAGGACCAGCCCCACCTGCCGTATATCGAGGCGTTCTGCAAAGAATTGACTAGGTGGCAGCCCGTAGCCCCTCTATGTGAGCGAATCAGCTTGCCGCGATGACTTTAAATGACCTGGATCGGCAGTGTTTCCGCGTAGCGTCGAACAGGATGATACATACAGAGGGTATTTCATTCCGAAAGGTATGCCGACATTCAGCACAGCGTCGGTGATAGATGCTGACCATCTTCGCTCAGGTTCTATCATTATGACAAACGCATGGCAAGCAAACTACCTTGAGCAGTATGTTCGTATCCTAACGCGTGTCTCTCTCGGCTAGGGCCCTCCTGCAAGACCCCGAGCGGTTCCCCGAACCAGACAGCTTTAAACCAGAGCGCTTCCTCACCGGCGACAGTTTACAGAAGAAAGAAACCGAGGATATAATCAACGGAGCCGGGTTTGGCTTCGGGCGTAGGTATGTGCTGTCGACTCACAATCGCACTCCCGAGTCGCTCAAACTGTCTTTGCGTCTGAAGGCACTGCCCCGGTAGGTATGTCTCCGAGGCAATCATATTCATGACGCTTGTGTCTGTTCTTGCGACTTTCGACGTGGGGAAGGCAAAGAATGAGCATGGAGAGGTTATACCGATCAGCGGGAAATGTTCAGGCGATCCAGTCAGGTCTGTAAAGTAACTCATTCACAGTGGTACCAAGCTGATGGACCGCAGTCGACCCGAACCATTCGAGTGTTCCATCACACCGCGATCCTGAATGCTGAATGGTCGATTGCTCGGCTCCGGCTTCTTGGCCTGTATTCCTGTAGTCGCTGTATCGTGTCATATTCTGGCCACCTCGGAAGACATAGATGACACTATCGTTGTACGATTGATGCACCGGCACAATCTATTGCTCTGCAAGAGCATCGTTATGCCGAGATCTTCTTCAGCTTTCAGAGGTCGTACACGTATCCGTGATCTCCTCTGTGATGATCGGACACGAATTCGCCAGCAAGAAAGGAGTGAGCGCACTCAGAATTGCTGTAACGTTCGATCTTCAACGCGACCTCTCCGACATTCATTTCGTGTAACTTCGGGGCTTCTGGTGCTGTCGGCTCCGTTGGCGCGGTCATGAGCAGATCTTTCATCATCGCCCGTACAGATGCCATTCTGCATTTGGTTCGCTGTTCAACATAGTACAAGTATTCCGGATCCATATCCTCGCGGAAATTGCGCTGCAAGAAGAATGATCGTTCGAACACCCCACGTACATATTTACGCCGCCGAAAACACGAACGCCGCCAGTATACCCTGCTTGACTGCCTCGAACTTCCACCCGGTGCGCGCTCCAAGCTCCACAAACTGTGAAAACGTACGCTCTAGCCCGTTCAACGTGGTGAGCATCTGGACGATCCGTGCCGTCATTTTACGCGCTGGAAGCTGCACACAGACGGGCGACTCACGTGGAGGTCCATCACGGTCAAGAAGCCGCCGACAGGCAGCCCGAGGTTTGCGAGCAACGGGAACGGCGGCGGCGGCAAGGCTGCCTCCGAGTCGTCGGGGCATGCGTGTGGCATCAGGCTGTCGAATACGACGAGCTTGCTATGCGGGCCTGCGGCAGCGCGAAGATGTTTCAGGATGGTCTCGCTCGTAGAGTCGGGCCAGTCGTGTAGGATGTGGCGCATGTAGTACACGCTGGCCTCTTTGACAGCCTGCGGCTCAAAGAAGTCTTGGACTGGGAAGGGAGGTGCTATAGAGACAGGGGCTCGACAGACGAGGCATCGAGATGAGCGCACCTTGCAGGGTCACCTGGCCGCTGGAAACGAGCTCAGGTGCTGTGTCGGCCCAAAACTAATAAACAACGCCGTGAGCGTCACCAATCCGTAGCATGTTGTTTGGATCGATACCTTTTTGGAGTCAACGATGACAGGCGCGAGGTCCTGGACGACGTATTTCAAATGGGGAAACTCCTTCGCAAGGACCATCGTTAGTCCTCCGAGGCTTCCTCCGACGTCCACAACGACGCTGTCTTCATTCAAGGACTTCCAGTCGTAGCCTGAAAGTTCCCGGCTGTAAGCCGCATGGTGCCTTCACTGCCATTGAGATCATACCATCGATGAAGATGCTCGGAGGGTAGCGATCGCCAGCTCCTTTCATGCTGGCAGTGAAGCGACTTCCTACAAATTGATTGTCCGGTGCATTGTACCAATCCCACAATGTCTGCTTCGTCTTGTAGGCCAGATTGAAGGAAGTTTCGTAGCCATGTGTATCGTTCAAAAGGTAAGAGGGCAAGAACTGCGCGCTCTTGAAAGTTTCGTCAGACCTCGAACATAATCAGTCACCGCGATAGACGATTGACGAGTACGACGTCGACATACATGTGGCCCACGAACGCGGCGGCTGGCGCTCCTTCGTACTTGGTCGTAGGGCTGGAGACACTTCGGTGAGCAAAGCTCACTCCGCGTCGGGGAATGCACCCACTTGGACTTGAGCTCCTCGAAAGGAAGCTGTTTGACGAGGAAGGAAGACAGGCGGTTGTTGGCGAAGACATTCGGGGCAACTTCTCTGAACACATGGCGAGAGGCGAGGTACCGGAGGATGCGAGCTACAGGGGTCGCGAAATGAGCGGCGCGCTGCGATCTGTCCAAGGAAACGTACCGATATTAACCGGGTCGACTTTGACCTTCTTACCGATGTCGTTCACGTGCAAGCCCTGGAAACAGTAGTCAGTGACTGTAGCAAACGCAACGCAGAGTTTAAAATTTACTTGCGGCGCGTCCTTGAGAACGTCGGCGATGTCTGTCTGGTCGACAAAGCCGAGCGATGTCGTCAGGTACAATGCCGGGGCGTAATCCTGGAAGGTTTCGATCGGCGCGCGCACAGTCGCGATGATCTGGTGCGCAGCGGCGACGATCAAGCGTGCAGTGTCGGCCAGTGCCTTGTCGCCGTCCAACGGGCCCGGAGTGAAGGGCTCATTGAGGGATGGGAAAGTATGGCCTTTTTGCGCATAGGCATCTTCGAGGGTGCGCGCACCGGAAGAGATGATGGCGGCCAAAGCGATAAGGGGACTATCGTTCGCCATTAGTCGCTGAGAGAGAGATGGTGGAGCAGAACGTACCTTTTATATACCGTCGACAGGGGCCATGCGAGAACATTATAGCCCTATACACCCTCTCGCTTCATTTCGTCAGGATGTAATCCCTCGTAATATTGATCAATCAGCCGCATAATAAAGGGGAGCAGTTCCCGGGACCCTCATTGGACGGCTGAATACTTCTAATCAGCAACATGGAAGCAATGCTTCATGATATCCAGTCATCAGCACGACTATGAGCGTGGTTGTATGCATCGATGCCGCCTCTTGACGCCCCTGCTGTTGTTCATCAAATGAGCCATAAGCGAAAGTCATGAGGCAGGGAGGCTAGGGCCGATCAATAAATAGGACCGCAGGAGAGTGACCATATATGCGCACTCGGAGACGACATACGCCGGTTGGATTAGAGCGCGTCTCCCATAAGTGCATGCCCGAAATTTCAAGAAGCCTGTTGAAGATTGGCGCTAGGCCATTGTTCAGAATGGCGAGCAAAACGACAGCAAGTTGAAGACGAGCAGAGTAGCAGTGAAACCCAAGTGAAACCTGTTGGAGAAGACGGTTGGGCGCCACTGACGAGCCGGCATATGCCGACGCTTTGTCATCGTCAACCGATCGTTTGACCGACTCCCTTCAAGTTACTCCCAATACCCTCAGAAGACCTTCCTGGTTGTGTTGTCCGTAAATATATGATGCGGTACTCATGGAACATAATGTATTCTCGGTGAGCAAAGCGATGTATTACTGTCAGGTGCATTGCCTGCATACTGATAGTACTTTTCAGTCTGTGCGCTACCCTGCCATATGTTCCTTTCTTAGTGTGACTGAAGGCAGCGTTAAAGGTAAGAATCGCTCACAATTGAAGCCTTGCTCTGAGAGCCTGAGCCATATCGGATGCGCCCTGTCGTTGTAAGTGATCATCCTTGTCCGGCGCGCAAGGTTTCTGCGTTCTATGGCTACTGGGTGAACTCGGCTTGCACCCTCCTCTTCGACCTGGTACAATTGAATTCGCGACGACGTACACCGGCTGTGCGTCACCATTCTTTTCTAGCATGGCGCGGATAGTGTGGTTTCTCTCGGGATTTAAGGATCGGACCCGGTACCTTCTGAGCGGATCGTGCCTCACTCGGAAGAGAAGCTCAGGTTGGTATGTCTTGGTTGCTCTGTTATATTTAATTTTGCAATTATCCCTCTGTTGCTCTAAGCTTTTGCGCCGTTAGTAACTGCCGCCTGTTTTATGCCGCTGTCGCAGTACTGATTACTCTATGTCTTCAATATAGGATAATGTTCATTGGAAAGATATCCGTCTCCAATATTCTTAAACTACAGTCGAACACGAAGAATAACTGTTCTAGCTTCCCGCGTATATTTACGCCGCCGAAAACACGAACGCCGCCAGTATACCCGGCTTGACGGCCTCGAACTTCCACCCGGTGCGCGCTCCAAGCTCCACAAACTGCGAGAATGTACGCTCTAGCCCGTTCACCATGGTGAGCATCTGGACGATCCGTTCCGTCATTTCATGCGCTGGAAGCTGCACAAAGACGGGCGACTCACGTGGAGGTCCATCACGGTCAGGAAGCCGCCCACAGGGAGCCCGAGGTTTGCGAGCAACGGGAACGGCGGCGGCGGCAAGGCTGCCTCCGAGTCGTCGGGGCACGCGTGCGGCATGAGGCTGTCGAATACGACGAGCTTGCTATGCGGGCCTGCGGCAGCGCGGAGATGCTTCAGGATCGTTTCACTCTTCGAGTCGGGCCAATCATGGAGGATGTGGCGCATGTAATATACGCTGGCCTCTTTGACAGCCTGCGGCTCAAAGAAGTCTTGGACTGGGAAGGGAGGTGCTATAGAGACAGGAGCTCGACGGACGAGGCATCGAGATGAGCGCACCTTGCAGGGTCACCTGGCCGCTGGAAATGAGCTCAGGTGCTGTGTCGGCCCAAAACTAATAAACAACGCCGTGAGCGTCACCAATCCGTAGCATGTTGTTTGGATCGATACCTTTTTGGAGTCAACGATGACAGGCGCGAGGTCCTGGACGACGTATTTCAAATGGGGAAACTCCTTCGCAAGGACCATCGTTAGTCCTCCGAGACTTCCTCCGACGTCCACAACTACGCTGTCTTCATTCAAGGACTTCCAGTCGTAGCCTGAAAGTTCCTACTGTAAGTCGCATGGTGCCGTCAGTTCCAATGAGATCTTACCGTCGACAAAGATGCTCGGAGGGTAGCGATCGCCAGCGCCTTTCATGCTGGCAGTGAGACGACTTCCTACAAATTGATTGTCCGGTGCATTGTACCATTCCCCCAATGTCTGCTTCGTCTTGTAGGCCATGTTGAAGGAAGTTTCGTAGCCTTGTGCGTCGTCCACAAGGTACGATGACAAGAACCGCGCGCTCTTGAACGTTTCGTCGAACCTGGAACAGAATCAGTCACTGCGGTAGACGATCGACCAAGTACGACACAACGACATACATGTGTCCCACGAACGCGGCAGCTGGCGCGCCTTCGTACTTCGTCTGAGGGCTGGAGACGCTCTGGTAAGCAACGCCCACTCCACGTGGTAGAACGCACCCACTTGGACTTGAGCTCCTCGAAAGGAAGCTGTTTGACGAGGAAGGAAGACAGACGGTTGTTGGCAAAAACATTTGGGGCCACCTCTCTGAACACGTGGCGAGAGGCGAGGTACCGGAGGACGCGAGCTAGATCGAAGAATGAGCCACGAGCCGCAAGCTGACCACGGCGACGTACCGACATTGACCGGGTCGACGTTGATCTTCTTACCGATGTCGTTCACGTGCAAACCCTGCGAAACAGTAGTCAGTGACGGTATCAAACGCGAGGCAGGGTTCGACAATTACTTGCGGCGCGTCCTTGAGAACATCGGCGATGTCTGTCTGGTCGACAGAGCCGAGCGATGTCGTCAGGTACAACCCCGAAGCGTAATCATGGAAGGTTTCAAATGGCGCGCGCACGGTCGCAATTATCTGGTGCGCAGCGGCGACGATCAAGTGTGCAGTGTCGGCCAGTGCCTTGTCACTGTCCAACGGGCTCGGACTGAAGGGCTCATTGAGGGACGGGAAAGTATGGCCCTTTTCCGCATAGGCATCTTCGAGGGTGCGTGCGCCAGAAGAGATGATGGCGGCCAAAGCGAGAAGGGGACTATCGTTTGCCATTAGTCTGTGAGAGAGGTGGAGGAGCAGAAACGAACGCACCCCTTATATACCGTCGACAGGGGCCACGCGAGAATATTATAGCCCTACATCCTCTCGTTTCCTTTCGTCAGTCCGGACTCTATAATCCCTCGTAATATTGATCAACCACCCGATAATAAAGAAGAGCGGTTCGGCACTTCAATTGGACGGCTGAAGACTTCTCATCGGCAACATGGAAGCAATTCTTCATGGTATCCGATCATCAGCGCGACTGGAGCGTGGCTGTATCCTCTTGACGCATCTGCTTTGGCTCATCAAATGAGTAATAAGTGTACACCAGCGAGTGGTATGAGTCAGGACGCCTGCGCAAGGGCTAGAACCGATCAATTCAAAGGAAAGCGGGTCCCGCTTATATGCGGACTTGGAGACGACGTACGCCGGTTATTAGCAGCGGGTCTCCCATAAGTGCGCGCCCGACCTTTCAACAAGCCTCGTGAAGATCGGGTCACGGCGGTTGTTCAGAATGGCAAGCAAAGTATGAAAAAACAACAGCAAGTCGAAGACATTGCAGGCCTGAAAGAAGTCGGAGACAAAGTTGGGCGCTTTCACAGAGATGCACATGCTTCAAGTTTATCATCGTCAACCGGCAAACTGAATAGATAACTTGAAACGCACCCCGGGAGTGTTGTTACCAATGCTGCGGACGCAGGATTGCTGACAGTACAACGAGCCGCCGTTCTCACAAAGCTCAGTGCGCAGTACGCGCAGCAGACGCGCAGACGCGCAGTCCTTCAGTTAGAGGCGAGACAAGTGGCGGAGAGGCGCAAACAGAGCCAAACGTACGCAAAGAAGAGCATATATTCATTGTGCCTGGAACAACCTTGCGAGCAAGGTACTTAGTGCTGGCGATTTAAGGCGCTGATGCGGGTGCCGCTGATGCCGAGATTTAGGGCGCAGGGCGCGAACCGGTTCGCGCCAGGGTTTCGCCGACTCCCATCACGACGCGCGGCCCACCTTTTCCTTGCGGTTCGCCTGCTTACGCATGCGGTCCGCCCGCCCAGGGTCCGCTCTGTGGGCGCACCCGCCAGGCTTCTCAGAGATGTCAGATCTGACGGAAGGCAATCTTGGGCGGTTAGATATTACGCTTCCGCTCTGGAGAGGTTACATTTTGCACAGGTCATTTCTTACCTGCCCACTTCGCCGTTCGTCGACCTTGCACAAATATTACCTCCCGGCTCCCTCTGCATAAATATTGCCTCGGAGACTGCGCTCCGGGACGGTTCCCACGTTGGGCCTTGTGATGGCGCGATCACAACTGACCTCCCCCTGGGCCCTGTAAAATAAACAAAGTGCAACAGCGATGGTCCTGCAATGGAGACGACCGTCTGAATTTTACCGCAGCCTCTCCGTGCAGCGACTCCGCCCACCATGCCCGCCGTCCGCCACGTCACCACCGTCACCTCGACCGTGCCGCTCACCTTGAAGGCAATCAAGGCTGAGATCAATAAGCTTGAGAAGGAGGAGCGGGAGCTTCAGAAGAGGAGCAAAGCATGGAATGACGCGTCTCGCCGCAACAAGTACGAGCTGCTGCCTCATGACTTTGAGGGAAGTAACAGAGGTGGGTGAATAGTATAAAGACCCATTAGCTGTACACTGACCAAAAGAGGGTTGTCAGACTACAGCGCGCTGCTTTCCACCGAGCTCTCGAAGGTTGCGAAAAGGCTCAAGACCTTGCACAAGCAGGAGAAGATCACACCCGATGAGCCTGCATCTGCTGAGCGTGCCCCTGGCACTTCTGGAGATGGGGCAATGGATGTGGACCCACCTGAGAGGGTGGTCAACAACTCCAGGACAAGCTGTGCGCATATGGGACCTTCGACCTCTCTTTTCCTTGAGCCTGACAATCCTTCGCAGCACTGTCCCCCCCCCCAGTGACGCCATCCCCAAGGCCATCTGTGCCTCCTGAGACTCATGATGCTACCAGAGATGATTCTGCAAACAGAGGTGAGTTTGTTACTGCCTGCCACCATACAGTCCTTCAGTGCTCCATCACATTTTACCGACGTACATGTTGTAAAATTTAACCGTTGCATCTAAGCATGCTATGCAACTGTGATATTTTACAGAGGCACTTTTGTTGCATCTGTCATATTTTGCACATCCTATGGCATCCATCATTTTTTGCATGGTCATATTCTCATCTGTCATAATTTGCCTGCCTTGCGGTGGCCCTCCCTGTGCTGTCATATATCACATTTGTGGTTGTCTTGCACCGCTGCAATATTTTACCTTGCCTACTGGGTACCCGTTATTTCTTGCAGGTCCTACTACTTTCGCCTTTGTTATTTTCTACCCCTCATGACATGCCTCTGTAACATTTTACACTTTCCATGTGCAATTTCTAACGCATGCTCCTTTTAGGCTCCCTCCGCTCTGAACCCATGGAGCAGCCTGCTCAGGAAAAAAATCAACGTGAAGCTCAGTCTGTCCAGCCCGATAGCGGTAGGTGCTTGTCGTGTACTTTCCTTGTCTTCAATGTAACACTCTCCCACAGACCAGCCGGATTTTCGGCAGTTCGTTGCAGGCCTGGACCCCATGGGCCTGTTGGAATTTTTCAATGCAGTGCAGAAGGATGCCAGGGGCCGTGATGCTAAGAAGGCTGCCGTCAAGGTCCATCTCCAGGCGCTATCAACAGCCAGTCGCTTGGGCTTCCAACTGGGGGATTTCCAATGGCCCATCACCTATGGTGCAGAGGAAGTGAAGCGCCAGATCACAGGTGATAATTGCAGGAGCATTCGGAAGTGGCTTGGCCTCTGGTACAAGGAAGTCGAGGCTGCTGAGTCCTCTCTGTCGGAGAGCGACTATGGCCCCTCTGATGACAAGGATGGAAGTGGCGAGTTGGACTCTGAGGCTGAACATGACGACAAGGCCAAATCCACTAAGGCTAAAACCAAGGGCAAAGACAAGGGAGGGCCCCAAGGTACGTCTCCTTTTCTTCCTCATTTTTCGTCCTGTCTCCTGCTGACTTGGCCTGAAGTCAGGCACTTTGCGTCTGACCACCGCATCTCATTCAAAGATGAGGCCACCCAGAAGAGCATAGAGATCACACATGATCTTGCCTTTGAGGCCAGGACAGAGCCGGAGACGCACCTGTCTGCCATCCACGGTGGACGGGAGGTCGCCACTGCCCTCTTGCGTATTACTAGGGTGAGCACCAGCATTTTTTCATCATGCTCTGTACTATGTATGGCTTACAGACTCATGCAGAAAAAGACGGGCGGATTCTACCGCACTCAGTGTCTGTCCTGCCACCTCAGCGGTCGAGGGAAGCAGCAGCGCTTGACGGGCCAGAGCATGAAGGCACCTTCCGGTCCGGAGGATTCCTCATACCTGGACTGTGGGTGTCCTGCGGACTCTGCTCTTCTTGAGCTGTGGATGGTGAAGACCGCGCAGCGATACAATGTCCCCAATGCGAAGAATAACACAGAGATTGGCGGCAGCCATACTCGGGTCATCAAAAAGGATGGCCAGACGCAGACTCTGCCGTACAGGCTGGGCTTCAATCTGCTCAATTTACCCTATTGTGCAGCCGCCATTGAGGACACATCTGGTTTGAAAGTCGACACCCTCCTGCAGCCAAGACAGGAGCGGTTGAAGTCGACGGCACTCTGGGCCCTTAATCAGCTCACCACTATGCATGCAATTCCTGACGCTGATGAGGAGGAGTACGGGCGACTGGTCATGAAGCTGATGACGTTGCTCCAGCTGCCTGGAGCAGAGCTGGCGGAAAGGAGACAGCTGGAGCGCATGGGGGCATCAGGAAGTGGAGTGTAACAAAGGGTCTTTCTTATCCGTAAACAACAAATCTGACAGTGGAGACTTTGGGGAGGTCAGATATTACACATGCGCGTCCATCTAAGCTTGTATAAATCTTACATTCCCTAACCCTCTGTATAAATATAACTTCCCTCCAATTTCCCCTCTGTGTGAAATCTTACCTCTCCACCTCTCTCCCAACAAATTTGACAGATACATACACGCGCCTATCTAAGCCTGTATAAATCTTACATTTCCTCTCCCTCTGCATAAATATTCTCTGTGTGAAATCTTACCTCCCCACCTCTCTCCCAACAACTTTGACAGACCATAGTCAACAAGAAAATAAGCCACAGATAATATTACTACTGGAGATATAAGATATACTTCTTGGAGAAATGTAGCTAAACTACTGGATATGATTGCCCCACCCATTGTAGTTATCCACCCAGCTGTCAAGATCTCTGTCTGTACTAAGGACAAGAGAGCCCCTCAAACCTTCAAAGTGAAGGTTGAAGTGTGTCAGCTCTCCTGAGGGAAATATAAGCACATCACCAGGTCTCAGGTGGATGACCAGCTTTGCTTCATACAAGCACAAGCCGCCTCCTTCCCAGTTACCAAACGGTGCAACAACACACACCCCCTTGTCCTTGCTGTCCCTATGTCCACGCGTGCAGGCAGACAAATTGAGGACAAACCCTGAGAAAGGGTATGCAGGGCTGCTAGCACCAAGGGGGAGGTTATCCACGCAAACGGAGAGTTCATCATAGACATCAGGGAGAAACTGGGCGAGCTTGGAAAAACAATATCATTACAGGAGTTCAACGTTAGCTCAGAGTAGACTCACATTCTCTCTGATATACGCCATTAGATCTTCCAGGGCTTCCACCAGGAGATTATACCTGATAGGATCATCCCGAATGTCCTTGGAAGACCTTGGCATGCGATGCTGGATATTGACACGCGTGCTGCCATCCTTTGTAAGGAGGCTAGCATGCACACCCTCTGGAGCGTTGTCTCCCTGTAAGGGTATGTGCCTTCAGTAGTATTCAGGAGTGTCAGAAAAGGAGACATACCTTTTCAGAGTAGCGATTGTAAACCTGGTGATGCTCTGCAGGGAAACCGAAGTTGCCGACAAGTGAAGTGTCTTGGTGAAACTCATCCCCAAGAAGATGAAGGAGATTAGCTGTCAGACTGGCCAAGGAATCAGGGTGCTTGATGCCATAGTCTGAAAGGACTAGTCCGACCAGGTTCTTGGAGCTGTCTTGAATATGCAGGGGCTGTCTGAATTCAAACATTAGGATTCCAGAAGTGCCAGAGCACATGGATAGAGCACTTACCCATTGCATATCACTGGATCAACAGACAGATACTGCCCCTCTGCTTTATGAGAGAGGAGCTAACAATGATCTCAGTGTAAGCCATGACAGAATAATGAAGCCTACACACCTTCTGCTTCAGATCAGCCAGGGATGAGCTGGGGAGAGATGCAGAGGCAGCCTCTCTCTGGGTGGAGGTCCAGGCCTCACCATTCTTCTTGTTGACAGGGCTGAAAGTGTGGGGAATGTCAAAAGGGAGGGATGCTACAAAGGCCTGCCCAGGATAGGGCAAAAAAGTAGTGGGGCTCTCCTGCTGGTGAGGGAGACTTTCTTCCACCCACAGTGGTGATCTAGGTGGAAGTTTCCACCCACTGTAGAAGGAATCAGAATATGCAGCAAAATGTAATATCTCACTTACACCACCAAGACCTTTGAAAGGTAAGCATCAGAAGCTTGAACATCATCAAAATCCAACTGCTTCAATCCCACAGAGCCCTCTGGGGAAAGAAAAGGAATGGAGATAAAGAATCCACTCTTGCCCTTGGATATTTTATGGGCTCTGCAAATGCCTGGGATGATGGAGGTTCTCAGAAGATCTTCAGAGTATTGTTCTACACAAGACGTTAGAAGAATGAATGCCAAAATAAAGACCACATACTAGGAACAGCTCTCAGAGCATATGCCACCTGCATGAGTTCAGGCTCTATGGACTTGGTCTTTTCTCCAATGAATGCCACCTCCACTTGAAGAGCAGACAGCACTGTCAGCATATGAAGGGATCCTGGACAATGACATATCAATTTGGGCAAAGTCTCATCATCATATAACAGAGGCAACTTACCTGCCTGAGCAAGATATATAAGTCTTTTCCCTTTTTGAACCCAAAGACGCCCTTTCTCTGCAGTCCCTGGCCCCCCTGCAGAGCGCCACAAGGCTTTGAAATTTTTCACTTGCTCCTTTTGCTCCTGATTGGTAGCGAAAGCTTTCCCATGCTTCAGAATACTGCAGGGCAATTCAATACAGGAGCCTTGAGATATGAAACAATACTCACAACTCCACCTCACAAGCCAGTTCAACATACGCAATCAAGGAGCGCAGACTGACAACCTTCTTGGCCTGCTCTATGCTGGAGCAGAGACCCTTGAGAGACCGTATCCTAGACAAGTCCAAGGTTTTTACTCCAGTATCCCTGGAAGACGCTGCTGGAATCTCTAGGGTGCCAGCCTGAGAGTGACCTTCAATCAGGTCCTGTAGAGCTGCCTGAGAGGAGGTGGTGCATATTCTGCCCAACAGAGAGAGAAGCTGAAGAGCATGGGGGGTTGGCTTAGGTGGCACAGTGCGTTTCACCCAGATGTCCTTCCCTGTCTCCTGCAAGCACAGCCTGAGTGAGATGTATGTTCCAAGGCAGTTTCGCTTCACATACCTCCTCTTCCTCTTCATTCTCATCAACGTCCATAGCCTCCAGTTCTTCATACTCTGGGATGGCCTCCATGGCAGCCCTCGGGTTCATAGACTCACCACCTCTTTGACATTGTCTTTTGGATTTGCCACCACCATCACCGCCTGTATGCTTGCCCCCACTGTTGGGGGCAGCGACCACCTGTTCATAAGATAATCAGCCATGGAGATCACACTGCGCGCAAAGAAAGCGTACCGGGGTGCATCCAATTTTTTTCCCCCCACGTGGTCTGTCAGTCTTTGTCGCCGTCTTCTTCTTCTTTGTCTTCATTGCCGCACTTTGGTTGGCCTTCTTGGCCTGGATGGGGCTGAATGAATGTCACAAGAAGTAATAATCAGCTGGCACACACCTTTTTGACCTGGACAGTATCCAGCCTGTCACTTTGCTTGAGTGGTTCAGACACCGAGGGCACAGTCTAGCTGGAAAATTAGGAAAGGAAAACTGTCTGAGAGCTTTGACCCACATTAGCAGTATTCTCAGCTGTTGATTCTACAGAGAACCCCTGCCCAGTATGAGGACTGGCAGCTGGGGTCAACAATTCTCCAGAAGTGCCAGGAGAGAAAGGTGTAGCTCTGGGGGTAGCCAGCTGGTTGATCTCCAGAGCAGGAGGCTGTTGTCTAGTAAGCTCTTCCTGAAGAGCAGCCCATTCTGGCTCTTGTGGGTACAGAGCCAAGAGTTCTGGGGCCCTGCGCAGAAGAAACAAGGCAAGCTCACAGCTGATGTTCATTTGAAGAGTCTGAGAAGGGAGGGAGGTGAGGGAGGAAGGCAAGAGCTGGCAGCAGCCAAATGTCAAATCTGACAGCACATCAACCTTGGCGCGGGAAATAATGCCCACAGCAATTCCCCTGGGTGTTTTGCGCTTTATCCTCTATGTCAATATTCCTGTAAATAATACCACATATTGTCCCGGACTGTACCTTCCGAATGAGCCCACTTGCGGCTGAAACGGTGAAGAAATGAGCGCGGTACACTGAGGAGAGACAAGCGGGCTTCAGACCCCTCTGGCACTTTTTTCCCTCGGTCAATATTCATGTAAATATTACCATACAGTTCCCCAGCCTGTACCTTCCAAATGAATCTATTTGCGGCTGAAACGGTGAAGAAATGAGCGCGGTACACTGAGGAGAGACAAACGGGCCTCAGACCCCTCTGGCACTTTTTTCCCTCGGTCAATATTTCTGAAAATAATATCCTACATTTCCCCTGTCTGTACCTTCCAAATGAATCTATTTGCGGCCCAATCCGCGCAGAGCTGACCTCAGGACAGTTAAACAACACGGTCTGCCCGCTGTCCCCTCCGCTTTCAGCATTGCCCCCCATTTGCCCCCCATTGCGTCGGCCTTCCGCCCACTTCGTTGTTCCCTGCTTAATCTCTGCCTCCCGGACGCAAGGATTTCCTTGCGCCCACGAACCAGAGATTAGGGCGGGGGGACAGCGAGGCGAGGTCGTGGGCGTTGCGCGGGGGCCGTGGGCGTCGTGCGCGAGCGGTGGACGTCGTGCGGATGTCGTGGGCGTTGCGCGGGGCCGTGGGCGTTGCGCGGGGGCCGTGGGCGTCGCGGTCGACGTCGTGCGGATGTCGTGGGCGTTGCGCGGGGGCCGTGGGCGTCGTGCGGACGTCGTGGATGACGTGCGCGGGTCGTGCGAGTCGTGCGGAGGGCCATTGGGGACGGTGGGCGGCCGCGCAGAGCGGGGGACGGCGGCGGGGGGATGGGAGACGGCGTGCGCACTCACCTGCGTTCCTCCCCGTCTTCTTGCCTCTCCTCCCCCTCCTCTTGCACCCCCTCCTCCCCTCTCCTAGCCTCGGGCGTGCGCGGCGCGGCGCGGTGACGTGGCGCCGATGCGCGGCACGTCGTCGTGGCCGTCGTGCGCTGGCGAGCGCCGTGACGTGGCAGGCGCGTGCTGCCACGTCGCTCGCAGTCCGTCGTCTTGAAGGGGTAAGCTGTAGGCAGGGGAGGGAGGGCGGCGAGTGAGAGAGAGGGCGGCGAGAGGGAGGCGAGAGGGAGGGAGTGAGCGGTGAGCGTGAGACGCTAGCCACAAGCGCGAGCCATCGCTGTTGGTTCGCGCTTGTGGCTAGAGAACGTCACGCGTGACGCGCACAGCCTTGTGCGCGCACGCTTGACGTTCGTCTTCCTCCCCCTCTCTCCCTCTCTCGCTCTCCCTCCCCCTCCCTCCGCTGCGCCGTCTCGCCCTCGCTGACGCGCCGCCCACCAAGACCGGTCAAGCGGTGACGTGGCAGCGCGCTGTGCCACGTCACCGCGCTCCGCCACACAAGACGACGACGACGACGACGTGCCGCGCAGCCGCGCCACGTCACCGCGCCGCGCCGCGCGTGCCCGAGGCTTGGAGAGGGGGCAGGGGGCAGCAAGGGGAGCAGGACGGAGAGGCAGCAGGACGGGGAGGAGTCGAGCCTACGGGGCTCGACGCAGGTGAGTCTGTCCTCTGCCGTCCGTCGTCCCGCACCGCCCGTGCCCGTGTCCCCCGCCGCCCCCGAACGTCCCCCGTCCCCCGCGCACGTCCACAGCACCCTCTCCCATCGCTTCACACCTCCGCACAACGCACGCGGCCCCGCCACCTCCATCCCGTCCCACCGCGGACCGCCGGCCCACGCCCGCGCACGCCGTGCCCGGCTGTGCACGACGCACACAGCCCGCGCATTGCCCCGCCCCCCCGCATCACATCCTGCACTCAATCTCTGGTCCACAGGCGCAAGGAATTCCTTGCGTCTGGGGGGCAGAGATTAGCGGCAGCGGTGAGAGCGCGCGGCGGCGATGGGGAGCGATGGACGGCGGCGTGCAGCGCGCGCGGGCGTTGAGGAACGATGGCTTCAGGTGTCGAACGTGCTGCGCCGCAACACATCAGGCTGACTGTGCCGGCGTCCAGAAACCCGCCGCGCGCCGCCGAGGGCGTCCAGAGGGATGTCTTGGCCCGTCTGCGGCGTCGAGAACACGCGCGAGGCGGGTGCGCGGCGTCCAGAGCGAGCGCGGGCCCTGTCTTCAGCGTCCAGGAGGTCCTGCGCGCCTTTGACAGCAGTCAGAGTGGATGCTGAGCTGCATTGGCGGCGTCGCGCGGCGCTGGCGCTGCGCGCCTGCAGCAGAGGAAAACGCGCTCGGAGAGCGCGCCGCGTGCAGTGCCGCGCCGTTGCCCGCAATGTGGCGTGCTCTGGCGGGCGTCCAGAGGGATCGTGCAGCGTGCGCCGCGTCCAGGAAGCTCCGCGCGGTGTCGACGCCCGGCGTCCAGAGGGGTGTCGCGGCGCGTTTGCGAAGTCCAGCGGTGCGCGCGCACGTCTGTTGGCCGCCGCGTTGCTCGTTCGCGCGTCTGTTGGCCGCCGCGTTGCTCGTTCGCGTGTTGACGACGTACGGGGAGATGTGGGCTTGCTGGGAAGGCCGTAAGAAGCGCAGCGCGCGGCGCTGACCGCACCATACAACGACTGCGGATGTCGTGCGTGCGCCGCTGGAGAGCAGCGGCGGTCGCGAGCGCGGTGCGGCGGTCGCGAGCGCGGTGCGCTGGTCGCGAGCGCGCTGCGCGGTGGCGACCGCGGTGCGGCGGCTGCGAGCGCGGTGCGGCGGTCGCGAGCGCGGTGCGGCGGTCGCGAGCGCGGTGCGCTGGTCGCGAGCGCGCTGCGGCAGTGGCGACCGCGGTGCGGCGGCTGCGAGCGCGGTGCGCTGGTCGCGAGCGCGCTGCGGCGGTGGCGACCGCGGTGCGGCGGCTGCGAGCGCGGTGCGGCGGTCGCGAGCGCGGTGCGGCGGTCGCGAGCGCGGTGCGCTGGTCGCGAGCGCGCTGCGGCAGTGGCGACCGCGGTGCGGCGGCTGCGAGCGCGGTGCGGCGGTCGCGAGCTTGCGGGAGACGTGGAGGGCGACGCCGCGGCCGTGCGGGGCGTGCGGGGCGGTGGGAAGAGAGCAGCGGCGGTCGCGAGCGCGCTGCGGCTGCGGGTGCCGACAACGTGCGGAGGGCGCGGGCGTGGTGGGGAGGTCGTGGGCGTCGTGCGGGGGTGGGGAGCGCGGGCGGGACTCACCTGGGCTGTCCTACCCGTCTTCCTGCCTCTCCTCGTGCTCCTCCTGCTTCCTCTCTACCCCCTCTCCACGCCTTGGACGCGCGCGGCGGGGCGCGGTGACGTGGCGCCGATGCGCGGCACGTCGTCGTGTTTGTCTTGCGCGTCCGAGCGCGGTGACGTGGCAGGGCGCGCGCGCTGCCACGTCACACGCGAGCGCGGCGGGTGAGCGAGCGCGAGGTGGCGCGGTGACGGGAGGGGTAGGGCCGGGAGGGGAAGGGAGGTGCCGGGGGAGCGACGAGGGCTCAGCCACAAGCGCGAACCAACAGTGTTGGTTCGCGCACTGTTGGTTCGCGCTTGTGGCTGCCGACGTCACGCGTGACGCACAAGCTGTGCGCGCGCGCGTGACACACGCCTTGCGTGCTTCTGCCTTCGTCACCTTCTTCCCCTCCCCTCCCGCGCCCCTCCCTCCCGTTCCCCTCCCCACGCCCGCTCGCCCCTCCCCCGCCGACACCTCCAGGCTGCAGCGGTCGGGCAGTGACGTGGCAGCGCGCGCTCGCGCTACCACGTCACCGCACTCGGCCAAGCAAGACGAAGACGACGACGACGTGCCGCGCAGCCGCGCCACGTCACCGCGCCCCGCCGCGCGTGCCCGAGGCATGGAGAGGGTGCAGAGGACAGCGGGAGCCAGAGCGGGAGAGGCAGGAGGAGAGGAGGAAGCACAGGTGAGTCCCGCGCGCACTCCCCACCCCCACACCACGTCTCCCACCGCCGCCGTCGCCTGCCCACATCCCACCCACGTCGTCCACCGCCGCCGCCCACGTCGTCCACCGCCGCCCACGTCCTCCACCGCCGCCGACGTCGTCCACAGCCGCCGCCACGTCACCGTCGCCCGCCCACGTCGTCCCCCGCCGGCCACCACCGCGCACGTCGTCCACGGCGCCGGCGTCGCCCGCCGCAGCCTCCATCACCCGCGCACGTCGTCCTCACCGCCGCCACGTCATCTTCACCGCCGCCACGTCATCTTCCCGCTGCCACGTCACCGCCGCGACGACGTCCACACTGCCGCGACGACATCGTCACCGCCGCCCGCCCACGTCGTCCCCCGCCGTCCACCACCGCGCACGTCGTCCACGGCGCCGGCGTCGCCCGCCGCCGCCTCCCATCACCCGCCCACGTCGTCCACCGCCGCCGCCCACGTCCTTCACGGCCCCTCCACGTCCTCCACGGCCGCCGATGTCTCCCCGCCGCTGCCCACCGCCGCCACGGAGTCCTCACCGCCACCACGTCATCTCCCGCCCGCCCCCGTCGTCCTCGCCACCGACACGTCGTCCCCGCCGCCGCCACGCCTTCTCCCGCCAGCGCCCATCGGCCTCGCGCG
The DNA here is from genome assembly GCA_019915035.1 of Auriscalpium orientale. Taxonomy (NCBI): domain Eukaryota; kingdom Fungi; phylum Basidiomycota; class Agaricomycetes; order Russulales; family Auriscalpiaceae; genus Auriscalpium; species Auriscalpium orientale. Next base: position 1,293,284 of record JAHLMH010000006.1, read on the forward strand.
CGCCACGTCACCTCCCGCCCCCGCACGTCCGCTCCCGCCCCGCCCCTCCCCCCACTCAATCTCTGGTCCGCGGGCGCAAGGAAATCCTTGCGTCTGGGGGGCAGAGATTAAGCAGGGAGGTCGGAGCAGGAGGATGGGCTCCGCATGACCCGCTGACGCAGCGCACGGCCCGCCGACGTTGTACACAGCAGCGCATGGCCCGCCGACGTCGTACACAGCCCGCCAACGCCGCCAACGTCGTGCAACAGCCCGTCAACGCCGCCGACGTCGTGCACAGCCCGCCACGTCACCCAACCCTCCCAAGCGTAGCGCAGGGACCGCGTACGCTGTCGACGGCCCCGCCACGTCAACCATGGCCCGCCGACGTTGTGCATGCCGCGCAGACGTCACCCACAACTCCCACGCCCCGTGCATGGCCCGCTGACGCCGAGCATAGCCCGCCGACGTCGTACACAGCCCGCCGACGTCGCTCTGAGCCCGCGCTCGCCGCCTGGGGCCCGCCGACGTCCCTCTGAGCCCGCCGACGTCGCTCTTAGCCCGCCAACGTCGCTCTGAGCCTGCCGACGTCGCCCTTAGCCCGCCAACGGCGTCGCCTTGACCCGTCCACTGTACATACGTTTACCTACCTTACCTGCCACTAAATATATTGCTCTGTCATGAGGGGAACATGAAAAGGGTTAGAAGGAGAGGAAGATTGCGGAAGCAAACAGGGCCCCGAGGCAGAAAAGAGGTACCCCTCAGTCTGGCTGCGGGGGAGGCGCTACCACGCCACCCTGCTGCTTCCCCCAGGTCAACAGGTCCCCGAGGCAGAACAGAGGTACCCCTCTGCCTGGCTGCGGGGGTTGCACTACCATGCTCCCTGCTGATGGGGGAAACGCGAGAGAGACAAGGAGGGAAACGCGAGAGAGAAAACGACCGCAGGCAAACATACACAAACAAAACACACAACGTGTAAATTTTACAGCAGCGCCTCTGGCGCCCTTGTTCCTTCTCCCTTGCCCTTCATCATGGACATCACAGGATATAATTCGTCACGTTCCCCAAGCCCTGCTCCCCCTGAGAGCCCAGTGCCCGGCCCTGCTGAGAGCCCAGTGCCCGCTGAGAGCCCAGCACCTGCTCCTGCGGCCCGTGAAACCCGCGCATCAAAACGCCGCGCTGCTAAGGCGTCCAATGTGAGTCCTGGTCCTCTTGTGAAGGCAAACACTGAAGAAACATTGTAGAAAATTGTCCCGGATGTTGCAGCTGCCAAGAGCAGTGCTCCGTCTGCGGGTAAATCCGCTAAGAGCAGAAAAACTCGAGGCAACACTACAAAGGTAATGTTGGCCCATCATTTTTCCTGGAAGGCTTCATGTTCATGAATTATGTATGTCATAGGATATCACGGGTTCCGCAGTGACTGGAGGGGACACCACCCAACGTTCTCCTTCTGAGGCTGAGCCTACGGAAACGAACGCCGCCCTCCCTGCCCCAGTCAAACGGACTAAAATGACGGCACGCAAGACGACGGGAGCTTCTGCTCCACGTAAGACTATTGGGTCCTCCGGTGCCCCTTTGGAGGGTGCAGACCAGGTACGTTCACCTTTCAGTTTGGCAGGGTTTCTCCTCAACCAGACCACAGGATATCATCATGGTCGATGCGTCGGCCAGGGAGACCAAGACAAATGATACTCATGATAACGTATGTCTTCTGTCTACCCTGTGTTGATTGACAAATACTGACATGTCCTATGCCAAGTGGTGCGCTCTCTGTCAAAATGGAGGAGAACTCCTGGCGCTCTGTTCGCTTTGCCCTCGTGCTATTTGCGAGAAATGCGTCAAGGTCCCTAAGGAGAAGCTCCTCAATGAGGATGGCCCACGCTTCATCTGCCCCAATTGCCACATCACGAGGAAAGAGAGGGGTCCCGACGGCAAGATCAAAACACTGAAATTTGAACCATACACTGTGAGCCTGCCTACTAGGTCAGAAATCTGTTGCTTATTAAATATTATTCAGGGGTTCTTGGACCTGAAGACTGGCAAAACCATAGGTGATATATTGGAGGCCCCTGGCCTTGCCACAGGCATTCCCTACAACAGGGTATACACAGGACCTCTCCTGTTACTAAGTCTGCGCTCCACAGAGGTTGACGCCACTGGTCCCCCTTTGCAATCTGTGTGCAAGGACCTCCTGCCGTTTTATGTGGAAAACAGAGAGGATCTGGTCTATGAGGAGATCGTTTTTGACATTGATGTCAGCCGGGAAAGCTCTATGGAGGAGCACAAAGCCAGGGTGGACCAGCTCTTGAACACTCTGAAGAGGTGAGTGGTTTTCCTTCACTTTCATTGTTAATAATGCACTAAAATTTGCCCTTCTAAAGAATGGGAACCTCATTTCAAGGAGCTGTCATTGCTATCAGCACCCACTCTGAGAACACCCGTGGAGACTTGCTTCTGGAGAAAGATGGGGCTGTCACCATCCCAGATGTATGTCTTCTCTTTCTTACAGAGTATTTGCTCTGATCTTATTTTCCTTAGTTCTTTGAATGTGTTATTGGCAGTGACCTTATGGAATATCTGGCCAAGATACCACAGGTCAAGTGGTTCCTATTGGCATGTGGCAGTGTCGTCAACTATCCAGAGGCACTTGAAGCTCTGAAGGCCACCATTTCCAAGTAAGCTGTTTGATCCTGTTTACAGAACTATCTCCTTATTCAGTGGGATCCTAGATATCGCTCCAGCATTCAAGGTCTCTATGCATTTGATGCTCCAGCCCTAAACCTGCACACAGCTCTGACTTTTGTCATCGAGTATACGCGCAAGATATTCGTCAATCTCTCTAGGGAGGATGATGTCATGGGACACATCCTGGATGTGGCCAGCAGTCTAGCGCGCACCACTGGTGTCTTCCGTCTGGTGCCTGGAGATGATGGGACTGTAAAGGTGACGCGAATGGTTTGGGCTCACAAGACCATTCAGCCCTTTGGTCAGCCACTTCCAGGGCTCTGCCTCAATGAAGAATGCAGGGCAGTGAGGGCTTGGGAGCCCAGGGGTGAAAGAAGAGGCAAAGTCTTTCGCCTCGCTTTTCGGTGCAGAGCCTGCAAGCTTGATCTGGAAGTACAGAAGCCTGAGGAGATGACGGAGCTTGAGGGCAACCCAGGTGGGAGCTGGATGGCTAGCAATGTTATCTAGAAATCATGCCTTTTGAGTTCTGTAGAAATATGGCTAGAAATCTTGTTTCTTGTCTGCAAAGCCAGTCATGTGCTCAGCCACAAGCGCGACGCAACCTGGTTGGTTCGCGTCTGTGGCTGAAGTTCTCACGGTCTGGGCTTCCTCTCGCAGATCATGAAACATCCTCAATCTTTTCCTGAGTGCTGTCCTAACCATTAAGGGAGGAGCATAGGCTCGGAACCAGCCGTTAATTGAAACTCCGCAGGCTCCGTTCAATTAACGGCTGGGCACACTGGTAGGCCTTTTGGCGGGCCCGCCAAATTCAGTGCGCGACTTAGCGAAATTTCGCGTCGTGTTCACACAACTTTCGTCATTTCCTCGCACACACTTCCTCCCTCCCCATTCCAAATGTCCATTATCATCCATATTCAATGTGTGAGCCAGAAAGTGAGGACTAAACGGCAGCATTAAGTCTTTTAATTAGCAGATGACAAGTTTTTGGGACATTGTGAGCCCCGACATGGCAGGCATGCGTACTGGGTCGGAAAAAAGCACAAAAATTTCATGGAAACAGTACCTTTGAACTCTTTTCGACCCATCTTGTTGTGTTGACCAGCCTGAGGCTAACGGATCATCGCTCCGCACTCTGCAGTAAGAGGACCGACCTCCGAGGCGAGGCTCAGCGCAAGCAATGGACACAGTGGGGATGCGTACAGCGAGAATGCACCCCTTGAGGTCCACATGAGAGGGGTGATAACCATGGGGTGAGAGTGCTGCGGACTTGGAGTACAAGGGTGCGAGGGGAAGGCGGCGCGGGCAGCGAGCGGCGGGCGTCGAGCGTCGAGCGCCGAGCGTGGGTGAAGCTGACGGGCGCAGGCTCGCAAGTACTCGTAATGTTACATGCTGGGAAATTCTAATTGAGATCGTCAAAGCGCGTGAGCAAGCGAGCAAGAGCGGGTCAGCGCTTGCTGGCGAGCGAGGGCGAGAACGAGGGCGCGCGTATCCAACGACGTCGAGGGTGCATACAGACAGGACGTTGTGGGCAGGCCTTAGTCCGGCACACATTGCTGCCATGATAGCGCCAGGGATACAGGCAGAACTGCAGAAGAAGCTTTCGTCAGGTCAGCACAGTTGCAGTGCAGACAGGCCGACTCGCACCAGTTATGCCCGCCATCGCTTTTGTCTTCTGCTCAGAAGTGATCGTAGTATGATGCCAGTTAACGGAAAATGAGGGGAAGACAAGGGGAAGAGGAAGGGTGGACGTGCAGAACGAGGTGAGGGTGGAAGCGACGACGCGAAATTCTCTAAGTCGCGCACTGAATTTGGCGGGCCCGCCAAAAGGGGCCCCAGTGTGCCCAGGCTGTGTAGAGCCAGCTCGGCTTGCCCGGCAGTTCAAAGCTCCGACTGAACTGCCGGGTAAGCGCGAGATGATGTAAGCTCTACACAGCATGGTTACGAGGCTAGGAGGAGCAGACCCATGATCTGGCCAACCCCCGATCGTCCTCATGCCTTTTTCTATAAATAGGGCCATATTCCTTCATTGCTTTTTGTCTGCAATGCGGTCCCCCCGTGTTCCCTGGGATGTTCTTATCGACATTGCATCCACCTGCTCACTAGTCTTTCAGGAAGATTACGGCTCTCTATCCCGCCAATATCTAGGTCCCGTGCGACTCACATGCTCCATCTTTTGGAGGTACGCCGAATTCCCCCCTGGAGCTGTGCGGAAAAATTGGGGATCTTCCCTGGTGAATCTTTTATCCCAAGTGAGTAGCTGATTATATTTCATGCTCTACGCCCACGGCCTGTCTGAATGTGTGTAACAGATCATTGAGCACTGGCTAGTCATGTCCAAAAGACATTCAAAATATGCAGCACGTCGATTCTGCAATATCCAGGCCCTGCATATTACGCTGATCAATGAGGATGACGGATGGATGGATGACGGCGGTCGAGAATGGTTGATGTCCATCAAAGATCACGCCACTGCTTTCCATGGAATCTCTCATATGGGTGCCCTGACGGATCTCTGGATCACCTGCCGTCTGCCCGAGGCGCCACCCGTTGACCTTTGGAGGGGCATCGCAATCTGGTGGACCGCTGTGAGAGCGGAGGGTGGGGGTCTGCAGGGGCTGCATATCAGCTATGACCTATGCTCCCCAACTGTGAGCAACCCTGTCTCTCCCCCATCTCCCGCGTAATCTAATCATATCACCAGGACGGAACATCGTTGATATGGAATCAAGACATATGGCCCTCCTTTATCATGTCGTTTGGTCCCTTGCGCACCCTGGACCTTCGGGCAAAGGGCTTCATGTTTCCGAATAATCCCGACCCATTCGACCACGCCGATTATGAGATGTTCCCCACCGTTGACCTCCGACCTTTCTACCGTCGACTCCCACCAGGGCATGCTTTGGCAGGGGAAACTTTGCTGCATTATCATGAGCACGCACTGGTGATGGGTAGTGCCCAAGCACTACCCAAGCTGGAGCTAGTGCGCTTGGATTATGGGTACAACGAGTGGTTCGTAGGAAGGTTGCGCTACGGGCCGGGCAGAGATCAGGCATGCGAGATCGTCAAGTGGTCCAGGGCCAGATCTGAGGAGGAAGATAGATGGAGCCGAGACGCGATGGAATGGGACGGGCAAGTGTCTTGCCGGTCTCACCTGATGTGCCTTCTGATGGGACGATCTCTTCACGCAGATCTCTGGATTATTGGCGCATCCGACAGGAAGCCGTCCCTCCCCTTCTGAATCTTGCTCCCTGGCGTGAGCGGGAGCGTAGTGCAGTTTGGAGAGCTTGGGGGCAGCCAGAATGGCAGTACTAGGGCCCCCTTTTGACACCATAAGAGAGAGAGGTTCAAAATATAAAGTGATATTTAACATGCTCTGCGACCATTGCACGACTTTAAGCTCATGAGCAAGTGAAAGATGAGCAACACATTGACAAGAGGTGTCATGAAATGAGTGGTATTACGGTGTTGAAAGGCACAGCAATGAAATGAGTGAAATGATGGTGCTGAAAGACACAGCATGCGTGGTACAAGTGGACAAGGTCATGCGTGCTTGTTGAAGCTTTACTGGAGCAGGTGTCCGTTATAATGTTGCTCAAATGTGCAGAAAGGGGGGGCATAGGTAGTGCACTGGGGGAGGATGGAGAGCTGGAGGGCAGAAAATATAGCGGACAATAATTTTTGGCAGGGGAGGGAACGTAGGGAGGGCAGGAAGCCAAGTATGATACACAACCAGGCCTTATGGACGAGCAGGAGCATTTACACGATTGCTAAATCTGCCGCTAAATCTTGGTAAATTTTGCCGCCCTAAGTTCTTAGCCTGCCTTTAGTGAGGTCCTTAGTGCCCACAGATTTAAGAGCCAGTGTAATGCAAAATATGACAGGAAGGAATACGACGCTTATGTAAATTTTGACCGAAGCATCGTCTCAGCAGAGGTCAAATTTCAAGGGAACAAGAGCCACCGCAATATTTCACAGTATGGAAGCCATGCCGTACTGACTATTCTTTACATACAGCTGGTCTTGTGCAAACGGGTCTATCAAAATTTACAGCAGCAGACTGCAGTGTGATTTTGCACAGTACTACTCTACTACATCACTTGCGCCTCTGACGCCCCTTCGCTTCCCCCCTGGCGATTCGAGCCTTCCGAACCTCCTTAAGAAGCTTGGTGAACTTCCCAGACAGACCTGGATACTTGGCTTCGAATGTGACCAGATTTCCATAACACTTGACCGCATACTCCTGATAGACGTGCTTGATGTTGGACAGCTTGGCGGCCTCCTGGACATAAGACGCCTTGTGAAAGGTTTCTTCCCACCTGCATAAAGGGACAACAAGACCCTTGGCAATGTCGCCTTCCTCCCAATAGCGTATCACATCATCTAGCGTGTGCACTGTGGGAATCCGCGGCGGTCGAATGGGTGCCTGCGGGGGAGGGGTGTCCTCCACACCCTCCGCAAAAAGGTCTTCGTTCTCATCACTATCGAGAGGTGACATGGGCCTGGGAGACTCGTGCATTGCAGGTCTGTCCCCAGCCTGGATGATGGAAAGCAATGAGGGCATAGGAGCTTTTCGCCACTATAGATGAGTATGCGGTTGCCTTGAGAAGACTTGACAGTCACTTACCAGTAGCTGAATGAGAGCCGCATGTCAATGTACGATCTGAATGAGGGGTCGAGCATGCCAGCGTGCGATCTGAGCGCGGCGTTGAGATAATCTCCTCCATGCGACTGGCCATTCTGGTCGTCCACTCTCCCATCTGACTGCTAAGCACGCTGGCCAGTCTGTCGAACTCATGCTGAGTGACGATGCTCGGGGAGCGCGATCCTCCCATGAAGCTCTCATGACGATCCTTGTTGCGGCTCTTCATCATGATGTCAGAGAAGCCCTCCTCATAAGCGCTTAACTCATCCAGCAAATAGCGCATAACAGTCCCAACCTGCATTTCATTCAGAACAGCTTCTCAAGAGTCAAGAAATCTTCTACATCGTCACCGGCAGACCAGCCTCCCCACCACTTGACCGCCTTCATGCTCCACTTGTGCTCGGCGAACATGAAGCGGTACTGCGCACCTCCGCGGCGGAAGCAGTGCCTTGTGAATTTCCCCGTGCGCCCTTCCATAACTCCCGAAGCCTCCGTAAGCCTGTCGAGGATGTTCTCTATCCCAGTGCGGGACATGGGCTCGCCGAACTTGAGCAGGTCCGTGGACGCCAGAGCAGGGAAGACGTAGTCCTCCGGTTGCAACGGCCTCTGCATCTTCTCCTGGAGGTGAGTGATCCATTCGCGCATGGCAGGGTAGACGTCAATCTCCGGTTCATCCGCCTGCTCAGGCACGCGCATTTCATGACCTGTGCAGGCAACACGATCAGCGCATGGCTGGGGCCTAAGGCGATATCGAGCACTTGCCTGCGGCGGGGTCCTTGTTCGTCTTCCTGAACACGAGGTTGAAAGAAATGTACGGTTCCAAGCTCCCGCTGCCCTGGAAAGAGACGTTCTTCCATTGCAAAGTGACCAGCTCCTCGTTCCTGCTCAGTTGAGCAATGATCAGTCACCGTCAAAATGCCAAGGTGTCTCGAAAGCACTCGCCTCGTCCACAGGTTGAACGCAGCCTTTGCAAAGGCCTTGAAGTACAGGCGTCGGGTGAGGGACATGGTGCTTGCGGCTTCCTCCCCATCAAGGTACTCCATGATCACCTTCATGTCCTTGGGAAGCATGGGCAGAGCGTGGGTGACGGTCGCGTTGCGCTGGGAGCGGTGCTTGAGGGATTCGAAATACGTGATGAACTCCGGGTCGAACACCGGGTTGCCCTCCCATTTCTGAGTCATCGGGTTGAACTTCCACGTGTCTCCTTGGCAACCGAGCACCCTGTGAAAGCAAGCGTGAGCATTGCAGCGGGCGCCAGCCTGAACGATGAACGCGCCTTATGAAGTAGTCCTTGAACGCCGCTCGGAGGCCCTCGGCAGTGGAGAACCCGCACTCCTGCTCCTCGCACTTGTAGGCGGTGAAGAGTTTGAGGGCCATAGGCGTGGCGGCGGAGATCGCGTCAAAGGCTTCCCTCAGATCCGCATAGCGCACCTCCGTGCCCTCGGAGGAGTCCCCCGCCGTGTCGTCGGAGCTTGCCTGATCCACCATGCTCACAACCCAAGCCTTGCCAGCCTTGATGTAGCCAGCGTACGCCTTGGCCGTGCGCTTGGAGCGGTACCACTCCTCTGTCGTGATCCGCACACGGTCCAGAAGAGTCTCCGGGGAGAGCGCGTCAGAGGCGGCAGCAGGCTCGGCGGCATTGACAGCAGCCGCCGGGTTGGCAGGAGTGTCGGCAGGGAGGGCAAGACGTCTGGCAACGCCTGTCGCTTGCCTGGCGTTGCCGCTCCCCCCACCTGACTTGTTCCGCCCACGGGCAGAGGCAGTGGACTTGCCTTTGGCAGCTCCTCGAGGCATGGTGATTGTGTAAGAGGTGGAGTGTGAACGCAGCAGCCGTCAGAGACGCAGAGGGGAACAAGGTGATAAGGGGAAGAGGGTGAAGTCGGAAAGACGAACAGAGCTCAAAGACCCGTGTTGGTACCTGAGGGCCCCAGAGCGCGCACGGACCAGCCGCGAGCAAGGCTGAGTCAGCGTGGGCCTGAGTGTATAATTCTGACATGGGTGCGGGGGGGAAAGGAGGATGTGCAAAGATTGACGGGAGGGCGCGACGTCCAGCAGGATGCGCAAGATTTGACCTCCCTGCAAGGGAAGCTTAAATGTTAAATTTAGACGTCCCGGCGCTTGGCGAAGCGATGCAAGATTTGACCGGAGCGCCTGCCCTTAGAACTGCGCTAAAGGCGGATTTAGGTGTGGGCCCTGGCATGTCAGATTATGCGCTTGCAGAGGGGACCGCACGCAGGCTGGGCGGGCGCGCGGCTGGTTCGAACCGGGCGGTTGCGCCGACGAACCACCGCTAAATCACCCAGGCACGATTTTGGGGGGCAACTTAAATTTACCACGACTAAGGTTTACTTAGACATTAGATCATCCGATAGCTCGATCTTACAGTTCTTACTACCACACAGTTGAAGACAGTACTCAGACTGGTTGTGATATCCGGTATTCATGCTAGGTTGGTGCTAGGCGCTCTACTGATCGCACGACGCGAGAAAAAAGACCATGCATCTATTCGGATGCGGTGGCACAGGATGTATTTTCGGTGAGCAAGCGATGCAATATAGTACCGATACTCTTCAGTATGCGTGCTAACCTGCCATTTGCTTCTCAGTGTGGCTCCTGTCAGCGTGAGAGGCAAGACTCGCTCACAATCGTAGCCTCGTTCATATTAGCCTGAGCGCCTGAGCCACAGCGGATGTGTCCTGTCGTTGTCGTCGACTACTACGCGACTGTGAGTACATCTTTGAAACCTACACGCTGAATGATTGTGCTTACCATCAGCAGGGCTCGGAAGGGCATGTGTACGTCGGACTGGGAGTGCCAAAAACAAGCTCATTGTCGTGACGATCCAAAGTCCGGTCCAGGACATGTTTGCAAGTGGGCGTGCCGGTGATGGACGAGGATTTCCGTGAGCTCTTTATTGCTTTGGTGTGTCCTCTCCACGACGCTGCTCACACAATCCGCCGACAGTCCTCTCCGAGAGGCATCCCGTCGATCTGCATGTACATTCATCCGGTCGCGGACCTGCGGTTGCTTCGCGACGACATCCAGAGGTCTTCCAGCTGGAGCCTCGGTGCTTGGCGATGGAGTTGGAGCTAGTCGGCGGTCCCGAATACTGGCGTCCCTCCTCGAACTCATGCTTGACTACCCAAACTCCAGCGCTCCGTCGACTTCCATCGATCACTCCGTTTGCGACACCGCGGGTTTTCGCCCTCAACCCTGCACGACCGGAACGTTGTTCGCTTTCATACATATCACCCAGCCTCGCCGCGCGGGGTGCTCTCAGATGCTTGTGGTTGAGGCTAGCTGACACAGCGTGTCTAGGCCCCTCCGAAGGTCCGTAGATCCCGATCATCCAGACCAGAACAACTCGTGAATGCCTATCTGTCTCGTAGAGGACTACTTCACATCTTCACATTTGCGCTAACGAGTTTCTGTCTTGAAACTCGTTGGGAATTGGATCGGGACGCGCGGACTTGCCGTTCCAGGGTCTTAGGCTGAGTGGAAGGGGTGGTCCTTGTCCGGCACGGCAGGTTTCTGCGTTCTGTGGCTACTGGCCGGCGAACTCGACTTGCACCGTCCTCTTTGACTTCGTAGACTTTGATTTGCGACGACGCACAACACCCTTCTTATCTAGCCTGGTTGCTCTAATTGGGTTTAACGATTCGGACCCGGTACCTCCTGTTGGCCCCGAAAGCTTGAGTGGATCGTGCCTCGGATGGAAGAGAAGCTGGGGTTCGGATGTCTCGGTTATGGTCTTCACGCTCCATTTCAAGTTCGCTATGTGGGTCGCTTTCCGCCTTACCCTGACTCCATCTTCTCCGGGACCATGTCTCTGTTCTACTTGACAATCTCTATATTGGCGGCCTGCTACAGCGGACGCCTCTGTTTTCACGCCGCTCAAGCCGCATCGTCTTCATACTGCGCTCTTCCGTGTATCCCGATACTACAGACTCCCGAGGCTTAGGCTAGTGGAAGTGATCATCCTCGTCCGGCGCGCAAGGTTTCTGCGGCTACTGGCCGGCGAATTCGGCTCGCACCGTCCTCTTCGGCCTGGTGCAATTCAATTTGCGACGACGCACAACAGCTATAGGTCACCATTCTTCTCTAGCCTGGCGCGGAGAGCCTAATTGCTCTACTCTGGACTTGAGGATTCGGACCCGGTACCTCCTGTCGGCCGCGAAAGCTTGAGTGGATCATGCCTCGCTCGAAGCTCGGGTTCGAATGTCTCAGTTGCTGTGTTCTAGTCTTCACAATCCATTCCAAGTTCGCTATGTGGGTCGCTTTCCGCCTTACCCCGAGTCCATCTATCCCGGGGCAATGTCTCTGTTCTACTGGGCAATCTCCCTAGTAGCGACCTGCTACAGCCGACGCCTCTGTTATTACCCCGCTCAAGCCGGCCTTCTCATCCACCTCGCTCGGGTGCAGTTCAAGCACGTTTTTTGCAATGATACTGTGGGTTATCTGACCTGCTCAATGCGCGGGTGTTTCGGTCACAGGATCCCTTCTCCTCGACCTAGTGGCGGTGGCGGCCACGGCCCCCCAGAACGCTCAGTATAAAGGCGCTACCGACGTCGAACGCTGCCCGACAGCTACCATTCCGAAGTCAGACTCTACCCAGCCATTTTGAATCACTATGCTTTTCTCCACTTCATCCTCCCTGCTGTTCGTACTGGCCATTCTCGGGCTCCATAGCCAGCTGGCGCTCGCGGCGCCGGTCAAGGACCATAGTCAGTGCAGTTCTTGCAACATTTGTTAGTTGCGCATGGCTGACATCTCGATTAGACGTAGGCACGGACGCTGAAGATCGCGCCCGCGCGGACTGGCTCAGGCGTCGTGACGGCGCGTAGCGGACCGCGGCAACGGGCGATGGCTGGTATGCGGTCTTGACATGGGAGCTGTTTCTATCACGCTGACGCTCAACTTCCAGTCCGTTTCGTGATTCAAAACTTCACTATACGCGTCGGGGCGATCCTGGTGGAATCTGTCATTGTGGACACTATCATGTGTACAGCGCGGGTTTTCCTGTGATATGCGATTGCCCCTAGGCAAATAGCAATGAATATAATTCCTCGGCCTCCAGCATGAATGCGTGACCTTCAGAAAGAACAACGCATGCATACGAAATTACTCGTATCTGCTGCCATCCCTCTGGCTATATAATTTATCGCATCGCGCATCATCGATATGTGAAGACGCTCGCTGTACATGATCCGGATCTCTGGCCAAATGCATACGATATTCGCCACCTATCTCGTTCCCATCGGCCGCAGTCTCTCCCCAGGGAGCACCCGCCCCCCTCCCTCCGCGCCCGGCTGCGTCCCATTCCCCACCCACTCCCTCTGATTCCTATACACCGCGTCATACACGGCATTCCAGTCCCAGCAGCGCCGTATCGGATGCCCGTCCACGGGATCGATCTTCGACGCATACTGGTACGGCTCGAGGAACGTGTCGCCGCGGCACACGACGGTCTGGCGGAGGTAGTTCATGCAGTGGTGCGTCGGCGCCCAGTCGCGCTGCGCGCCGTCGACCGCGAGCGCGGCGCGCACGACGTCGATGCAGCGCAGCTCGTGCAGCATGGCGACCGTCGCGGGCTCGGCCGCGGGCCCGACGCGCACGACGCCGTCGTGCGGGACGAGCACGGCCCACTGCTGCACGTCGTGGATGCCGTAGCGCAGCCAGTAGTCGAACTCGAGCATCACGGGCCGCTTCTCCACCGGGAAGAGGCCTGCGGCGCGGCCGTCAGCAGGGGCGCGGCGCGGCGGGGATACTGCGGGGGCGCGCGGCTCACCGTCGGTGGGGTCCGCGAGGCGGGCGGTGAGCGCGTCGATGTGGCGCACCCATGCGAGGCCCGCGAGCTTGTAGCTCGCGTTCACGGCGAGCAGGGCGATGGCCGCCGAGAATAGCAGCGTTTCGAACTTGAGGCCGGGGAACATTGTTGGCGACGATGCGAGAAGCTGCAGCGCAGATATCTTTATCGCAGGAAGAGAAGTGGAAGGCGCAGAGAGCGGGCAGGCGTCTATCCTGAGCGAGACCCCAAGACCCCCGGCGCCTCTGAGGACCGATATGTTCGAGCCAAGCGTAAGGCGATGTCCGCGGAGGCAATCATGGCTCCTGGGAGTTGAACGTCTAGACAAAACTTCCACATGGCTACATTTGATCCCCTAGTAGAGACGGCCGCACTGCGAGAGAATGATGCATCACGCGCGCCGAAGCAGCGTGCGACCCCGGGAAAGCCTTCTCGCGCATGGCTTGGGAAAGAGATGCGACAGCGGCTTTGGCTCGGGCGTGTGCAAAGGCCCCGCGATATGGCTGAGATGAGGGTGGGATCGTAGGAACGTGTGCGAGATCGTGGTCGGCGGCCGGTTAGCGAAGTGACTTTTTGGGTTCGCCGCGATTCGTGCTTCTTGGTGAGATGGAACCTGAAGTCGAAGAGACGCGATTAAGCCGGTGAGAGATCGAGACCAAGCAATGCGACTCTGCAGAGTCCGTAACACGCATACAAGATGAGCTCGGGAGGAAACAGACGGTTTCAGACTGCTCCGCTCAAGCCAAGCATCAGATTTGACAGCCAAGAATCTGCCAGCTTCTTCGCCTCCGAGTCTTCCAATGACTGCAAGATTGTGTCGGCGAACCCTGGAGGACTAGCATGAGGATCAGCTTCAGATGCTCTGAAACGGAGAACCGCCTTGTGCCAGATGGCCCCGTCCTCGAGACTCGCCGATGCGTCGAAAGTACAAAGCCAACCCGTTGCGAGAAGAACAAACGCAACGCGGCGCACATCCTCGCACATCCCGAGCAATCCAGAAAGCGATGCAGATCACCGCCCCACTCCTCCAACTCACCTTCTTCGTCGTTCTCCACGTGGGTGCGGCGTACGCCCGCCCGCCTCCAGTCGGTAACCACCCCAACCCCGCTAGCCCCGCGAATCCGCTGACGACATGCTACAGACCGCGCGGCGGTGGAATTCTACCCGCGCATCGGCTCGTGCTGGCTGCGAAAGCGCGACAACGTGTCGACGTCCGAGTCGGACTCCGACACGGGGTGCCCGACGACGAGCGCTCCGTCCACAACCTCGTCGCCGATCCTCACGACGATCCCATCGGTTTCGCACACGGTGACGGTCAATTCGACGAGTGGAGGGCCGGTGTCGTCGCCCACGATCACGACGTTCAGGCTCTCATCGCCGACGAAGTTGTAGTGATTTGGTCAAATGCATTTAGGCAACTCGGCGGGCGGAAGCACTGGCCGCCGAAAAGCATCAAAGATAGGATGAGTTCAGGCGATTGAAGCTTGAAGGCGTACGTACCGGGAACGTGGTATGTTTGCGTGATAGCATCAGGATCCGGAAGGGGGAATGATAGATAGGACGAGGCTGTCGTATTTTGAGAGCGGGTTGGCAGAAAGGACCGGTGCGTGTGCGCCGCTCGAAGAGCAAATTGAGGCGTCAGCGCAGTAGGGCTTGAACAGCATGTAAGGATGGTACCTGCCTGGTACCTGCGCCCGAAAGACATCGAATGATGAAGGACTTCTTGATGGACCTAGCCTCAGACATATGCGGCCGCGCTGTATCCTCTGAGAATTCGTGGCGCTTGACATTGCCATCTGATCAACCGTGGGCTTTGTGGTAGACTAAGAGGTGGTTACTCGAACAAAGACTGCCAGTGTGGGCTGTGATGCCACGCTGAAAGGACCAATCCATCAATCGAGGGCTGGATACACGAGAGAGTGGCTCACTGGATCTATGTATACAGTTCATTGGCTGGCATATACGCGTCAATTCAAGTTGGTCGTCGAGCGAGAGCATCATCGGCTCAGCGGCTTGTTTCCGGCCAATATTTTCCAGAAACGCGAGTTCTGAGAAAGATGTCTCGCACGACGAAAGTTTTTGCGGTACTGGAGAAAGCAACTGTATGCGTCAAAGGATAGCATGGCCTTGCCCATCAGTACGAGAGGAAAGAGGGAAGTGAACAGCGTGAGAAATAGTGGTCACGCCGACTCGGGCTTGTCGCAGCTGGACCGCGACTTGGACCTCGCCGCCACGCTCCTCCACGGCCATGATGGCCTCGACGTCGTCGCTGCCTCTTTTTTCCATCATTCGACATCTCCGACAGGCAGTGTCGTGAAAAAGCTCGTCCAAGACCCTTCCTATGACGACGAACGATACAGCCAGGCCACTTTTGCCGCTTCGGACAAGCTCAGGCTGTGCGCGCGCGCGACGTTCGACGGCGACAGCCATGATAAGCCCCCCTTGTGCCTTGCTTTCTTTCTCGCGGAATCGTGTCGTACTCTGACGCCCAAAACCCATGCGAAGTCTTCTTCGCCGCTCAGCTACCGCAAATATTCTGTTGCGGGGATATCGGAAACCAAGCCGGCTGCAACCGCATGCTGTAGAAAAACTCAATATAAGGAAGGCGATCAAGCCGCACATTGCAAGGAGTTGCATCGTACGTAGCACATCCCACATTAATTTTTATGAGCTTTGTGGAGTTGGCTGAGGTTGATTTCTTCCCAGCGCCAGTTGTCAGGTTGAACTCTATCAACACGCCGTGTCGTGTCGTGCCTATAGCAGGCAGTTCTCATGTCCCGCAGCGACAGAAGCTACGTCTGCCTTCAGCCGCCGTGATCCTCCGTCGCGTGCTCCAGACGTCAGTGCACGGGGACTGCATCTTGGCTTGCGATGACCCCGGCGAAGCACCTTTATCTATCGCCGTGCCTCATCTGTCCGCCATCGCTCAAGTAGCCAGTACTTCGTCCATTCGTTCCGCACCTGCCACATCCCCATCTTCTCCCCCGCCCGCAGCGCCCCCGCCCTCGCCATGTCTGACAACTCCGACCTTCTCTTCCAAAACTCGTATTACATCGGCAACAACTTCAACACCATCCTCTATGGTGAGCAGCGGCAATACTCCGCCACAAACCAAGCACTCACAACCCTTCGCAGGCGTGCAGTTGGTCCTCTATGTCATGACGATGCAGCGGCTGGTGCGGACGAAGCGCAAGTCCAACGCGGACAAGTTCTTCATGTTCCACAGCACGGCGTCGCTGTTCCTCATCACGATATACGTCGCCGTGCAGAGCGTGTTCGGCGAGGAGATGTGGATCGTGAACCGCGACTTCCCCGGGGGCCAAGGCGCGTACCTCGCGACCTTCGCGGCGATCTGGTACCAGACGATGGGCACCACCGCCTCGGTCGCGCTCAACCTGCTCAGTGACGGTCTTCTTGTTCGTGTTTAGCCTTTCGTCCTGCCAAACAAACATCGTTGATCAACGTGATCTGATAGATCTACCGCTGCTACATCGTCTGGAGCGACGTCCGCGTGCTCATCTTCCCCGGCATCCTCTACCTCGCGACCCTCGGTACGTCGCTTTTCTTCATTCCATCTACCCAAACTCCTCACATGCGCGCATCTAGCTCTCGGCGTCGTCGAGCTGTGGGCGTCCGGCGCACCGCACAGCGACTTCTTCGCCGGCCTCGCCGCGCACCTTGGGCTCGCATACTACTCCCTCTCGATCGGGCTCAACGTCGTCGTGACGTCCATCATCTGCGGGCGGCTGCTGTGGTACGCGCGCACCGCGAAGCGCTACCTCGGCGCGGACGTCTCGCGCACGTACTTCAGCGTCGCCGCGCTCATCGTCGAGTCCGCGCTGCCGTACTCGATGGCCGGCATCGCGTTCCTCGTCTCGTACGGGCTCAACAGCGAGATCTCGATCCTGTTCCTGTCGATCTACGTCATGTTCACGGTGCGTCGCCCGTGCCGATCCGGGCTTCATGGGAAGTATTGTGGCGGCGGCTGATGGTGGCGTGTTCGTATTGCAGGCCGTGTCCCCGCAGATGCTCGTGCTGCGCGTCGTCGAGGGCCGCGCGTGGAAGCAGAACCAGATGACGGACGCAACGACGACGCTCAACTTCACCAACTCGAGCCGCGGGCAGGCGAACGCCTCGTCGCAGTACGTCAGCGGGAGCACAAAGGACGACGGCATCATGGTGCGCCTCGAGACGACGCGCAAGACAGACCGCTCCGTCGAGGACCTCGGCAAGTTCTCGACGTCCGGCGACAGCGCGAGCCACATCTAGTCTGCGCCGCTTTGCGCCCCGTTCTTGCTTGCTTGATATCCGTGTACGAAGCGCGGCACTAATTTGGAGTAATTTTATCGCCATTCTCTTGTCTCTTGGTTCTTATGGATATCGTAACGTACGCGAGCGGGGTATTCGTGCATAGACGATGATGGACTTGGGCTGTGAGTTGTACGATATTTTACAGCGGTGCAAATTGCTTCATTGGAAAACAGCAGGGGGACAAAACAGGAAGCAGGCTGTCGAGTCGGCCAGCATCATGCCGTGCATCAAATCTCGTAAGTCAGCTGAAGTAGGGGGTGAGAGAACAGGCTTGTCGTCCAGACAGCGAGAGCCCGCCCGCCCAGTAGAGTGAACGCCACTCGGAGAGCCAAGCGGGCGGTG